>OZ024690.1:4581130-5781130 GCA_964016905.1 Perithous albicinctus | reverse complement strand
TCTCATCGATTTAGACGAACTAACACTCAATATCTGGATTTGCGGTCTCGGCGATGGTCCGTTCGACTCGAACCTCGAAAGTGACTAGGAACATGAAAATTTCTTGATTTTCGGTGAAATTCAGTCAGAAATGTTGAAACCTGCCTTTTCATCGATTTTCGTTGAAATTCAGTCAAAAACTATTGAAACATGCATTTTCATAGTTTTAGACGAAATAACACCCAATCGATCGATTTGTGATATCGTCGATGGTTCGCTCGAGTCAAATCTCGAAAGTAACTCGGAACATTGAAATTTCTCGGTTTTCGTTGAAATTCAGTCAAAAACTATTGGAACCTGAATTTTCATCGTTTTAGACGAACTAGCACCCAATCTCTCGATATGGGTTCTCGTCAATGGTCCGTTCGGCTCGAACCTCGAAAGTGACTCGCAACATGAAAATGTCTCGAGTTTTGTTGAAATTCAGTCAAAAACTGTTGAAACCTGCTTTTTCATCTTTTTAGACGAAATTACACCCATTCGTTCGATTTGCGATCTCGTCGATGGTCCGATCGACTCGAACCTCGAAAGTGACTCGGAACATGAAAATTTCTCGATGTTCGTTGAAATTCAGTCAAAGACTGTTGAAACCTGCATTTTGATCGTTTTAGACGAACTAACACTCAATCTCTCGATATGCATTCTCGTTGGTGGTCCGTTCGTCTCGAACCTTGAAAGTTACTCGCAACATGAAAATGTCTTGAGTTTCGTTGAAATTGAGTCAAAAACTGTTGAAACCTGCATTTTGATCGTTTTAGACGAACTAACACTCAATCTCTCGATATGCATTCTCGTTGGTGGTCCGTTCGTCTCGAACCTCGAAAGTGACTCGCAACATGAAAATTTCACGATATTCGTTGAAATTCAATCGGAACTGTTGATACCTGCATTTTCATCGATTTAGACGAACTAACATCCAATTGCTCGATTAGCGTTTTCGTGGATGGTCCATTCGACTCGAACCTCGAAAGTCACTCGAAGCGTTAATAATTCTCGATGTTCGTTGAAATTCAGTCAAAAACTGTTGAAACATGCATTTTCATCAATTTAGATGAACTAACACTCAATCTCTGGATTTGCGGTCTCGTCGAACTCAGTCGAAAACTATTGAAACCTGCATTTTCATCGTTTTAGTCGAAATAACACCCAATCGATCGATTTGCGATTTCGTCGATGGTCCGATCGACTCGAACCCGAATGTGACTCAGAACATGAAAATTTCTCGATTTTCGTTGAAATTCAGTCAGAACTATTGATACCTGCATTTTCATCGATTTAGACGAACTAACACCCAATTGCTCGATTACCGTTTTCGTGGATGGTCCATTAGTCTCGAACCTCGAAAGTCAGTCGAAGCATTAATAGTTCTCGATGTTCGTTGAAATTCAGTCAAAAACTGTTGAAACATGCATTTTCATCAATTTAGACGAACTAACACTCAATCTCTGGATTTGCGGTCTCGTCGATGGTCCGTTCGACGCCAACCTCGAGAATGACTCGCAACATGAAAATTTCTCGATTTTCGTTGAAACTCAGTCAAAAACTGTTGAAACCTGCATTTTCATCGTTTTTGACGAACTAACACTTAATCGGTCGATTTCCATTCTCGTCGATGGTCCGATCGACTTGAACCTCAAAAGTGACCCGGAACATGAAAATTTCTCGATTTTCGTTGAAATTCAGTCAAAAACTATTGAAACCTGCATTTTCATCGTTTTAGACGAAATAACACCCAATCGATCGATTTGCGATTTCGTCGATGGTCCGATCGACTCGAACCTCGAATGTGACTCAGAACATGAAAATTTCTCGATTTTCGTTGAAATTCAGTCAGAACTATTGATACCTGTATTTTCATCGATTTAGACGAACTAACACCCAATTGCTCGATTAGCGTTTTCGTGGATGGTCCATTCGACTCGAACCTCGAAAGTCAGTCGAAGCATTAATAATTCTCGATGTTCGTTGAAATTCAGTCAGAAACTGTTGAAACATGCATTTTCATCAATTTAGACGAACTAACACTCAACCTCTGGATTTGCGGTCCCGTCGATGGTCCGTTCGACGCGAACCTCGAGAATGACTCGCAACATGAAAATTTCTCGATTTACGTTGAAACTCAGTCAAAAACTGTTGAAACCTGCGTTTTCATCGTTTTAGACGAACTCACACTCAATTTCTCCATTAGCGTTTTCGTGGATTGTCCAATTGACTCGAACCTCGAAAGTCACTCGAAGCATTAAAATTTCTCGATGTTCGTTGAATATCAGTCAAAAACTGTTGAAACCTGCATTTTCATCCTTTTAGACGAAATAACACCAATCGACCGATTTGCGATTTCGTCGATGGTCCGATCGACTCGAACCTCGAAAGTGACTCGGAACATCAAAGTTTCTCGGTTTTCGTTGAAATTCAGTCAAAAACTATTGAAACCTGCATTTTCATCCTTTTAGACGAAATAACACCAATCGATCGATTTGCGATTTCGTCGATGGTCCGATCGACTCGAACCTCGAAAGTGACTCCGAACATGAAAATTTCTCGATTTTCGTTGAAATTCAATCAGAACTGTTGATACCTGCATTTTCATCGATTTAGACGAACTAACACCCAATTGCTCGATTAGCGTTTTCGTGGATGGTCCATTCGACTCGAACCACGAAAGTCACTCGAAGCATTAAAATTTCTCGATGTTCGTTGAAATTCAGTCAAAAACTCTTGAAACCTGCATTTTCATTGATTTAGACGAACTAAACCTCAATCTCTGGATTTGCGGTCTCGTCGATGGTCCGTTCGACTCGAACATCGAAAGTCGTTCGAAGCATTAAAATTTCTCGATTTTCGTTGAAATTCAGTCAAAAACTGTTGAAACCTGCATTTTCATCGTTTTTGACGATCTAACACTTAATCGGTCGATTTCCATTCTCGTCGATGGTCCGATCGAATCGAACTTCGAAAGTGACTCGGAACATGAAAATTTCTCGATTTTCGTTGAAATTCAGTCGAAAACTATTGAAACCTGCATTTTCATCGTTTTAGACGAAATAACACCCAATCGATCGATTTGCGATTTCGTCGATGGTCCGATCGACTCGAACCCGAATGTCACTCAGAACATGAAAATTTCTCGATTTTCATTGAAATTCAGTCAGAACTGTTGATACCTGCATTTTCATCGATTTAGACGAACTAACACCCATTTGCTCGATTAGCGTTTTCGTGGATGGTCCATTCGACTCGAACCTCGAAAGTCAGTCGAAGCATTAACATTTCTCGATGTTCGTTGAAATTCAGTCAAAAACTGTTGAAACCTGCATTTTCATCGTTTTTGACGAACTAACACTTAATCGGTCGATTTCCATTCTCGTCGATGGTCCGATCGACTCGAACTTCGAAAGTGACTCGGAACATGAAAATTTCTCGATTTTCGTTGAAATTCAGTCAAAAACTATTGAAACCTGCATTTTCATCGTTTTAGACGAAATAACACCCAATCGATCGATTTGCGATTTCGTCGATGGTCCGATCGACTCGAACCCGAATGTGACTCAGAACATGAAAATTTCTCGATTTTCGTTGAAATTCAGTCAGAACTGTTGATACATGCATTTTCATCGATTTAGACGAACTAACACCCAATTGCTCGATTAGCGTTTTCGTGGATGGTCAATTCGACTCGAACCTCGAAAGTCAGTCGAAGCATTAATATTTCTCGATGTTCGTTGAAATTCAGTCAAAAACTGTTGAAACATGCATTTTCATCAATTTAGACGAACTAACACTCAATCTCTGGATTTGCGATCTCGTCGATTGTCTGTTCGACTCGAACCTCGAAAGTGACTCGCGACATGAAAATTTCTCGATGTTCATTGAAACTCAGTCAAAAACTGTTGAAACCTGCGTTTTCATCGTTTTAGTCGAAAATACACCAATCGATCGATTTGCGATTTCGTCGATGGTCCGATCGACTCGAACCTCGAATGTGACTCGGAACATGAAAATTTCTCGGTTTTCGTTGAAATTCAGTCAAAAAATATTGAAACCTGCATTTTCATCGTTTTAGACGAAATAACACTTAATCGGTCGATCTCCATTCTCGTCTATGGTCCGATCGATTCGAACCTCGAAAATGACTCGGAACATGAAAATTTCTCGATTTTCGTTGAAATTCAGTCAAAAATTATTGAAACCTGCATTTTCATCGTTTTAAACGAAATAACACCCAATCGATCGATTTGCGATTTCGTCGATGGTCCGATCGACTCGAACCCGAATGTGACTCAGAACATGAAAATTTCTCGATTTTCGTTGAAATTCAGTCAGAACTGTTGATACATGCATTTTCATCGATTTAGACGAACTAACACCCAATTGCTCGATTAGCGTTTTCGTGGATGGTCAATTCGACTCGAACCTCGAAAGTCAGTCGAAGCATTAATATTTCTCGATGTTCGTTGAAATTCAGTCAAAAACTGTTGAAACATGCATTTTCATCAATTTAGACGAACTAACACTCAACCTCTGGATTTGCGGTCCCGTCGATGGTCCGTTCGACGCGAACCTCGAGAATGACTCGCAACATGAAAATTTCTCGATTTACGTTGAAACTCAGTCAAAAACTGTTGAAACCTGCGTTTTCATCGTTTTAGACGAACTCACACTCAATTTCTCCATTAGCGTTTTCGTGGATGGTCCATTCGACTCGAACCTCGAAAGTCACTCGAAGCATTAAAATTTCTCGATGTTCGTTGAATATCAGTCAAAAACTGTTGAAACCTGCATTTTCATCGTTTCAGACGAAATAACACCAATCGATCGATTTGCGATTTCGTCGATGGTCCGATCGACTCGAACCTCGAATGTGACTCGGAACATGAAAATGTCTCGAGTTTCGTTGAAATTCAGTCAAAAACTGTTGAAACTTGAATTTTCATCGTTTTAGACGAACTCACACTCAATCTCTCTATTATCGATTTCGTTAATGTTCCGATCGACTCGAACCTCGAAAGTGACTCGCAACATGAAAATTTCACGATGTTCGTTGAAATTAAGTCGAAAACTGTTGAAACTTGCACTTTCATCTTTTTACACGAAATTACACCCAATCCTTCGATTTGCGATCCCGTCGATGGTCCGATCTACTCGTAACTTGAAAGAGACTCGGAACATGAAAATGTCTCGAGTTTCGTTGAAATTCAGTCAAAATCTGTTGAAACCTGCTTTTTCGTCGTTTTTGACGAACTAACAACGAATCTCTCGATATGCGTGCTCGTAGATGGTCCGTTCGTCTTGAACCTCGAAAGTGACTCGCAACATGAAAATGTCTCGGGTTTCGTTGAAATTCAGTCAAAAACTGTTGAAACCTGCTTTTTCATCGATTTAAACGAACTAACACTCAATTTCTGGATTTGCGGTCTCGGCGATGGTCCGTTGGACTCGAAACTCGAAAGAGACTCGGAACATGAAAATGTCTCGAGTTTCGTTGAAATTCAGTCAAAAACTGTTGAAACCTCCTTTTTCATCGTTTTAGACGAACTAACAACGAATCTCTCGACATGCGTGCTCGTCGGTGGTCCGTTCGACTCGAACCTCGAAAGTGACTAGGAACATGAAAATTTCTTGATTTTCGGTGAAATTCAGTCAGAAATGTTGAAACCTGCCTTTTCATCGATTTTCGTTGAAATTCAGTCAAAAACTATTGAAACATGCATTTTCATAGTTTTAGACGAAATAACACCCAATCGATCGATTTGTGATATCGTCGATGGTTCGTTCGAGTCAAATCTCGAAAGTAACTCGGAACATGGAAATTTCTCGATTTTCGTTGAAATTCAGTCAAAAACTATTGGAACCTGAATTTTCATCGTTTTAGACGAACTAACACCCAATCTCTCGATATGGGTTCTCGTCAATGGTCCGTTCGGCTCGAACCTCGAAAGTGACTCGCAACATGAAAATGTCTCGAGTTTCGTTGAAATGCAGGCAAAAACTGTTGAAACCTGCTTTTTCATCGATTTAAACGAACTAACACTCAATTTCTGGATTTGCGGTCTCGGCGATGGTCCGTTGGACTCGAAACTCGAAAGAGACTCGGAACATGAAAATGTCTCGAGTTTCGTTGAAATTCAGTCAAAAACTGTTGAAACCTCCTTTTTCATCGTTTTAGACGAACTAACAACGAATCTCTCGACATGCGTGCTCGTCGGTGGTCCGTTCGTCTCGAACCTCGAAAGGGACTAGCAACATGAAAATTTCGCGATGTTCGTTGAAATTCAGTCAAAAATTGTTGAAACCTGCATTTTCATCGATTTAGACGAACTAACACTCAATATCTGGATTTGCGGTCTCGGCGATGGTCCGTTCGACTCGAACCTCGAAAGTGACTAGGAACATGAAAATTTCTTGATTTTCGGTGAAATTCAGTCAGAAATGTTGAAACCTGCCTTTTCATCGATTTTCGTTGAAATTCAGTCAAAAACTATTGAAACATGCATTTTCATAGTTTTAGACGAAATAACACCCAATCGATCGATTTGTGATATCGTCGATGGTTCGTTCGAGTCAAATCTCGAAAGTAACACGGAACATGAAAATTTCTCGATTTTCGTTGAAATTCAGTAAAAACTATTGGAACCTGAATTTTCATCGTGTTAGACGAACTAACACCCAATCTCTCGATATGGGTTCTCGTCAATGGTCCGTTAGGCTCGAACCTCGAAAGTGACTCGCAAGATGAAAATGTCTCGAGTTTCGTTGAAATTCAGTCAAAAACTGTTGAAACCTGCTTTTTCATCTTTTTAGACGAAATTACACCCATTCGTTCGATTTGCGATCTCGTCGATGGTCCGATCGACTCGAACCTCGAAAGCGACTCGGAACATGAAAATTTCTCGATGTTCGTTGAAATTCAGTCAAAGACTGTTGAAGCCTGCATTTTCGTCGTTTTTGACGAACTAACACCCAATCTCTCGATATGCGTTCTCGTCGATGGTCCGTTCGTCTCGAATCTCGAAAGTGACTCGCAACATGAAAATGTCTTGAGTTTCGTTGAAATTGAGTTAAAAATTGATGAAACCTGCATTTTCATCGTTTTAGACGAACTCACACACAATCTCTCTATTAGCGATTTCGTGGAAGGTCCGATAGACTCGAACCTCGAAAGTGACTCGGAACATGACAATTTCTCGATTTTCGTTGAAATTCAGTCAAAAACTGTTGAAGCCTGCATTTTCATCGTTTTAGACGAACTCACACTCAATCTCTCTATTATCGATTTCGTTAATGTTCCGATCGACTCGAACCTCGAAAGTGACTCGCAACATGAAAATTTCACGATGTTCGTTGAAATTAAGTCAAATCTGTTGAAACCTGCACTTTCATCTTTTTACACGAAATTACACCCAATCCTTCGATTTGCGATCCCGTCGATGGTCCGATCTACTCGTAATTTGAAAGAGACTCGGAACATGAAAATGTCTCGAGTTTCGTTGAAATTCAGTCAAAATCTGTTGAAACCTGCTTTTTCGTCGTTTTTGACGAACTAACAACGAATCTCTCGATATGCGTGCTCGTAGATGGTCCGTTCCTCTTGAACCTCGAAAGTGACTCGCAACATGAAAATGTCTCGGGTTTCGTTGAAATTCAGTCAAAAACTGTTGAAACCTGCTTTTTCATCGTTTTAGACGAACTAACAACGAATCTCTCGATATGCGTGCTCGTCAGTGGTCCGTTCGTCTCGAACCTCGAAAGTGACTCGCAACATGAAAATTTCGCGATGGTCGTTGAAATTCAGTCAAAAACTGTTGTAACCTGCTTTTTCATCTTTTTAGACGAAATTACACCCATTCGTTCGATTTGCGATCTCGTCGATAGTCCGATCGACTCGAACCTCGAAAGCGACTCGGAACATGAAAATTTCTCGATGTTCGTTGAAATTCAGTCAAAGACTGTTGAAGCCTGCATTTTCGTCGTTTTTGACGAACTAACACCCAATCTCTCGATATGGGTTCTCGTCAATGGTCCGTTCGGCTCGAACCTCGAAAGTGACTCGCAACATGAAAATGTCTCGAGTTTCGTTGAAATTCAGTCAAAAACTGTTGAAACCTGCTTTTTCATCTTTTTAGACGAAATTACACCCATTCGTTCGATTTGCGATCTCGTCGATGGTCCGATCGACTCGAACCTCGAAAGTGACTCGGAACATGAAAATTTCTCGATGTTCGTTGAAATTCAGTCAAAGACTGTTGAAACCTGCTTTTTCGTCGTTTTTGACGAACTAACACCCAATATCTCGATATGCGTTCTCGTCGATGTTCCGTTCGTCTCGAACCTCGAAAGTGACTCGCAACATGAAAATGTCTTGAGTTTCGTTGAAATTGAGTTAAAAATTGATGAAACCTGCATTTTCATCGTTTTAGACGAACTCACACACAATCTCTCTATTAGCGATTTCGTGGATGGTCCGATCGACTCGAACCTCGAAAGCGACTCGGAACATGAAAATTTCTCGATGTTCGTTGAAATTCAGTCAAAGACTGTTGAAGCCTGCATTTTCGTCGTTTTTGACGAACTAACACCCAATCTCTCGATATGCGTGCTCGTAGATGGTCCGTTCGTCTTGAACCTCGAAAGTGACTCGCAACATGAAAATGTCTCGGGTTTCGTTGAAATTCAGTCAAAAACTGTTGAAACCTGCTTTTTCATCGTTTTAGACGAACTAACAACGAATCTCTCGACGTGCGTGCTCGTCGGTGGTCCGTTCGTCTCGAACCTCGAAAGGGACTCGCAACATGAAAATTTCGCGATGTTCGTTGAAATTCAGTCAAAAACTGTTGAAACCTGTATTCTCATCGATTTAGACGAACTAACACTCAATATCTGGATTTGCGGTCTCGGCGATGGTCCGTTCGACTCGAACCTCGAAAGTGACTAGGAACATGAAAATTTCTTGATTTTCGGTGAAATTCAGTCAGAAATGTTGAAACCTGCCTTTTCATCGATTTTCGTTGAAATTCAGTCAAAAACTATTGAAACATGCATTTTCATAGTTTTAGACGAAATAACACCCAATCGATCGATTTGTGATATCGTCGATGGTTCGCTCGAGTCAAATCTCGAAAGTAACTCGGAACATTGAAATTTCTCGGTTTTCGTTGAAATTCAGTCAAAAACTATTGGAACCTGAATTTTCATCGTTTTAGACGAACTAGCACCCAATCTCTCGATATGGGTTCTCGTCAATGGTCCGTTCGGCTCGAACCTCGAAAGTGACTCGCAACATGAAAATGTCTCGAGTTTTGTTGAAATTCAGTCAAAAACTGTTGAAACCTGCTTTTTCATCTTTTTAGACGAAATTACACCCATTCGTTCGATTTGCGATCTCGTCGATGGTCCGATCGACTCGAACCTCGAAAGTGACTCGGAACATGAAAATTTCTCGATGTTCGTTGAAATTCAGTCAAAGACTGTTGAAACCTGCATTTTGATCGTTTTAGACGAACTAACACTCAATCTCTCGATATGCATTCTCGTTGGTGGTCCGTTCGTCTCGAACCTTGAAAGTTACTCGCAACATGAAAATGTCTTGAGTTTCGTTGAAATTGAGTCAAAAACTGTTGAAACCTGCATTTTGATCGTTTTAGACGAACTAACACTCAATCTCTCGATATGCATTCTCGTTGGTGGTCCGTTCGTCTCGAACCTCGAAAGTGACTCGCAACATGAAAATTTCACGATATTCGTTGAAATTCAATCGGAACTGTTGATACCTGCATTTTCATCGATTTAGACGAACTAACATCCAATTGCTCGATTAGCGTTTTCGTGGATGGTCCATTCGACTCGAACCTCGAAAGTCACTCGAAGCGTTAATAATTCTCGATGTTCGTTGAAATTCAGTCAAAAACTGTTGAAACATGCATTTTCATCAATTTAGATGAACTAACACTCAATCTCTGGATTTGCGGTCTCGTCGAACTCAGTCGAAAACTATTGAAACCTGCATTTTCATCGTTTTAGTCGAAATAACACCCAATCGATCGATTTGCGATTTCGTCGATGGTCCGATCGACTCGAACCCGAATGTGACTCAGAACATGAAAATTTCTCGATTTTCGTTGAAATTCAGTCAGAACTATTGATACCTGCATTTTCATCGATTTAGACGAACTAACACCCAATTGCTCGATTACCGTTTTCGTGGATGGTCCATTAGTCTCGAACCTCGAAAGTCAGTCGAAGCATTAATAGTTCTCGATGTTCGTTGAAATTCAGTCAAAAACTGTTGAAACATGCATTTTCATCAATTTAGACGAACTAACACTCAATCTCTGGATTTGCGGTCTCGTCGATGGTCCGTTCGACGCCAACCTCGAGAATGACTCGCAACATGAAAATTTCTCGATTTTCGTTGAAACTCAGTCAAAAACTGTTGAAACCTGCATTTTCATCGTTTTTGACGAACTAACACTTAATCGGTCGATTTCCATTCTCGTCGATGGTCCGATCGACTTGAACCTCAAAAGTGACCCGGAACATGAAAATTTCTCGATTTTCGTTGAAATTCAGTCAAAAACTATTGAAACCTGCATTTTCATCGTTTTAGACGAAATAACACCCAATCGATCGATTTGCGATTTCGTCGATGGTCCGATCGACTCGAACCTCGAATGTGACTCAGAACATGAAAATTTCTCGATTTTCGTTGAAATTCAGTCAGAACTATTGATACCTGTATTTTCATCGATTTAGACGAACTAACACCCAATTGCTCGATTAGCGTTTTCGTGGATGGTCCATTCGACTCGAACCTCGAAAGTCAGTCGAAGCATTAATAATTCTCGATGTTCGTTGAAATTCAGTCAGAAACTGTTGAAACATGCATTTTCATCAATTTAGACGAACTAACACTCAACCTCTGGATTTGCGGTCCCGTCGATGGTCCGTTCGACGCGAACCTCGAGAATGACTCGCAACATGAAAATTTCTCGATTTACGTTGAAACTCAGTCAAAAACTGTTGAAACCTGCGTTTTCATCGTTTTAGACGAACTCACACTCAATTTCTCCATTAGCGTTTTCGTGGATTGTCCAATTGACTCGAACCTCGAAAGTCACTCGAAGCATTAAAATTTCTCGATGTTCGTTGAATATCAGTCAAAAACTGTTGAAACCTGCATTTTCATCCTTTTAGACGAAATAACACCAATCGACCGATTTGCGATTTCGTCGATGGTCCGATCGACTCGAACCTCGAAAGTGACTCGGAACATCAAAGTTTCTCGGTTTTCGTTGAAATTCAGTCAAAAACTATTGAAACCTGCATTTTCATCCTTTTAGACGAAATAACACCAATCGATCGATTTGCGATTTCGTCGATGGTCCGATCGACTCGAACCTCGAAAGTGACTCCGAACATGAAAATTTCTCGATTTTCGTTGAAATTCAATCAGAACTGTTGATACCTGCATTTTCATCGATTTAGACGAACTAACACCCAATTGCTCGATTAGCGTTTTCGTGGATGGTCCATTCGACTCGAACCACGAAAGTCACTCGAAGCATTAAAATTTCTCGATGTTCGTTGAAATTCAGTCAAAAACTCTTGAAACCTGCATTTTCATTGATTTAGACGAACTAAACCTCAATCTCTGGATTTGCGGTCTCGTCGATGGTCCGTTCGACTCGAACATCGAAAGTCGTTCGAAGCATTAAAATTTCTCGATTTTCGTTGAAATTCAGTCAAAAACTGTTGAAACCTGCATTTTCATCGTTTTTGACGATCTAACACTTAATCGGTCGATTTCCATTCTCGTCGATGGTCCGATCGAATCGAACTTCGAAAGTGACTCGGAACATGAAAATTTCTCGATTTTCGTTGAAATTCAGTCGAAAACTATTGAAACCTGCATTTTCATCGTTTTAGACGAAATAACACCCAATCGATCGATTTGCGATTTCGTCGATGGTCCGATCGACTCGAACCCGAATGTCACTCAGAACATGAAAATTTCTCGATTTTCATTGAAATTCAGTCAGAACTGTTGATACCTGCATTTTCATCGATTTAGACGAACTAACACCCATTTGCTCGATTAGCGTTTTCGTGGATGGTCCATTCGACTCGAACCTCGAAAGTCAGTCGAAGCATTAACATTTCTCGATGTTCGTTGAAATTCAGTCAAAAACTGTTGAAACCTGCATTTTCATCGTTTTTGACGAACTAACACTTAATCGGTCGATTTCCATTCTCGTCGATGGTCCGATCGACTCGAACTTCGAAAGTGACTCGGAACATGAAAATTTCTCGATTTTCGTTGAAATTCAGTCAAAAACTATTGAAACCTGCATTTTCATCGTTTTAGACGAAATAACACCCAATCGATCGATTTGCGATTTCGTCGATGGTCCGATCGACTCGAACCCGAATGTGACTCAGAACATGAAAATTTCTCGATTTTCGTTGAAATTCAGTCAGAACTGTTGATACATGCATTTTCATCGATTTAGACGAACTAACACCCAATTGCTCGATTAGCGTTTTCGTGGATGGTCAATTCGACTCGAACCTCGAAAGTCAGTCGAAGCATTAATATTTCTCGATGTTCGTTGAAATTCAGTCAAAAACTGTTGAAACATGCATTTTCATCAATTTAGACGAACTAACACTCAATCTCTGGATTTGCGATCTCGTCGATTGTCTGTTCGACTCGAACCTCGAAAGTGACTCGCGACATGAAAATTTCTCGATGTTCATTGAAACTCAGTCAAAAACTGTTGAAACCTGCGTTTTCATCGTTTTAGTCGAAAATACACCAATCGATCGATTTGCGATTTCGTCGATGGTCCGATCGACTCGAACCTCGAATGTGACTCGGAACATGAAAATTTCTCGGTTTTCGTTGAAATTCAGTCAAAAAATATTGAAACCTGCATTTTCATCGTTTTAGACGAAATAACACTTAATCGGTCGATCTCCATTCTCGTCTATGGTCCGATCGATTCGAACCTCGAAAATGACTCGGAACATGAAAATTTCTCGATTTTCGTTGAAATTCAGTCAAAAATTATTGAAACCTGCATTTTCATCGTTTTAAACGAAATAACACCCAATCGATCGATTTGCGATTTCGTCGATGGTCCGATCGACTCGAACCCGAATGTGACTCAGAACATGAAAATTTCTCGATTTTCGTTGAAATTCAGTCAGAACTGTTGATACATGCATTTTCATCGATTTAGACGAACTAACACCCAATTGCTCGATTAGCGTTTTCGTGGATGGTCAATTCGACTCGAACCTCGAAAGTCAGTCGAAGCATTAATATTTCTCGATGTTCGTTGAAATTCAGTCAAAAACTGTTGAAACATGCATTTTCATCAATTTAGACGAACTAACACTCAACCTCTGGATTTGCGGTCCCGTCGATGGTCCGTTCGACGCGAACCTCGAGAATGACTCGCAACATGAAAATTTCTCGATTTACGTTGAAACTCAGTCAAAAACTGTTGAAACCTGCGTTTTCATCGTTTTAGACGAACTCACACTCAATTTCTCCATTAGCGTTTTCGTGGATGGTCCATTCGACTCGAACCTCGAAAGTCACTCGAAGCATTAAAATTTCTCGATGTTCGTTGAATATCAGTCAAAAACTGTTGAAACCTGCATTTTCATCGTTTCAGACGAAATAACACCAATCGATCGATTTGCGATTTCGTCGATGGTCCGATCGACTCGAACCTCGAATGTGACTCGGAACATGAAAATGTCTCGAGTTTCGTTGAAATTCAGTCAAAAACTGTTGAAACTTGAATTTTCATCGTTTTAGACGAACTCACACTCAATCTCTCTATTATCGATTTCGTTAATGTTCCGATCGACTCGAACCTCGAAAGTGACTCGCAACATGAAAATTTCACGATGTTCGTTGAAATTAAGTCGAAAACTGTTGAAACTTGCACTTTCATCTTTTTACACGAAATTACACCCAATCCTTCGATTTGCGATCCCGTCGATGGTCCGATCTACTCGTAACTTGAAAGAGACTCGGAACATGAAAATGTCTCGAGTTTCGTTGAAATTCAGTCAAAATCTGTTGAAACCTGCTTTTTCGTCGTTTTTGACGAACTAACAACGAATCTCTCGATATGCGTGCTCGTAGATGGTCCGTTCGTCTTGAACCTCGAAAGTGACTCGCAACATGAAAATGTCTCGGGTTTCGTTGAAATTCAGTCAAAAACTGTTGAAACCTGCTTTTTCATCGATTTAAACGAACTAACACTCAATTTCTGGATTTGCGGTCTCGGCGATGGTCCGTTGGACTCGAAACTCGAAAGAGACTCGGAACATGAAAATGTCTCGAGTTTCGTTGAAATTCAGTCAAAAACTGTTGAAACCTCCTTTTTCATCGTTTTAGACGAACTAACAACGAATCTCTCGACATGCGTGCTCGTCGGTGGTCCGTTCGACTCGAACCTCGAAAGTGACTAGGAACATGAAAATTTCTTGATTTTCGGTGAAATTCAGTCAGAAATGTTGAAACCTGCCTTTTCATCGATTTTCGTTGAAATTCAGTCAAAAACTATTGAAACATGCATTTTCATAGTTTTAGACGAAATAACACCCAATCGATCGATTTGTGATATCGTCGATGGTTCGTTCGAGTCAAATCTCGAAAGTAACTCGGAACATGGAAATTTCTCGATTTTCGTTGAAATTCAGTCAAAAACTATTGGAACCTGAATTTTCATCGTTTTAGACGAACTAACACCCAATCTCTCGATATGGGTTCTCGTCAATGGTCCGTTCGGCTCGAACCTCGAAAGTGACTCGCAACATGAAAATGTCTCGAGTTTCGTTGAAATGCAGGCAAAAACTGTTGAAACCTGCTTTTTCATCGATTTAAACGAACTAACACTCAATTTCTGGATTTGCGGTCTCGGCGATGGTCCGTTGGACTCGAAACTCGAAAGAGACTCGGAACATGAAAATGTCTCGAGTTTCGTTGAAATTCAGTCAAAAACTGTTGAAACCTCCTTTTTCATCGTTTTAGACGAACTAACAACGAATCTCTCGACATGCGTGCTCGTCGGTGGTCCGTTCGTCTCGAACCTCGAAAGGGACTAGCAACATGAAAATTTCGCGATGTTCGTTGAAATTCAGTCAAAAATTGTTGAAACCTGCATTTTCATCGATTTAGACGAACTAACACTCAATATCTGGATTTGCGGTCTCGGCGATGGTCCGTTCGACTCGAACCTCGAAAGTGACTAGGAACATGAAAATTTCTTGATTTTCGGTGAAATTCAGTCAGAAATGTTGAAACCTGCCTTTTCATCGATTTTCGTTGAAATTCAGTCAAAAACTATTGAAACATGCATTTTCATAGTTTTAGACGAAATAACACCCAATCGATCGATTTGTGATATCGTCGATGGTTCGTTCGAGTCAAATCTCGAAAGTAACACGGAACATGAAAATTTCTCGATTTTCGTTGAAATTCAGTAAAAACTATTGGAACCTGAATTTTCATCGTGTTAGACGAACTAACACCCAATCTCTCGATATGGGTTCTCGTCAATGGTCCGTTAGGCTCGAACCTCGAAAGTGACTCGCAAGATGAAAATGTCTCGAGTTTCGTTGAAATTCAGTCAAAAACTGTTGAAACCTGCTTTTTCATCTTTTTAGACGAAATTACACCCATTCGTTCGATTTGCGATCTCGTCGATGGTCCGATCGACTCGAACCTCGAAAGCGACTCGGAACATGAAAATTTCTCGATGTTCGTTGAAATTCAGTCAAAGACTGTTGAAGCCTGCATTTTCGTCGTTTTTGACGAACTAACACCCAATCTCTCGATATGCGTTCTCGTCGATGGTCCGTTCGTCTCGAATCTCGAAAGTGACTCGCAACATGAAAATGTCTTGAGTTTCGTTGAAATTGAGTTAAAAATTGATGAAACCTGCATTTTCATCGTTTTAGACGAACTCACACACAATCTCTCTATTAGCGATTTCGTGGAAGGTCCGATAGACTCGAACCTCGAAAGTGACTCGGAACATGACAATTTCTCGATTTTCGTTGAAATTCAGTCAAAAACTGTTGAAGCCTGCATTTTCATCGTTTTAGACGAACTCACACTCAATCTCTCTATTATCGATTTCGTTAATGTTCCGATCGACTCGAACCTCGAAAGTGACTCGCAACATGAAAATTTCACGATGTTCGTTGAAATTAAGTCAAATCTGTTGAAACCTGCACTTTCATCTTTTTACACGAAATTACACCCAATCCTTCGATTTGCGATCCCGTCGATGGTCCGATCTACTCGTAATTTGAAAGAGACTCGGAACATGAAAATGTCTCGAGTTTCGTTGAAATTCAGTCAAAATCTGTTGAAACCTGCTTTTTCGTCGTTTTTGACGAACTAACAACGAATCTCTCGATATGCGTGCTCGTAGATGGTCCGTTCCTCTTGAACCTCGAAAGTGACTCGCAACATGAAAATGTCTCGGGTTTCGTTGAAATTCAGTCAAAAACTGTTGAAACCTGCTTTTTCATCGTTTTAGACGAACTAACAACGAATCTCTCGATATGCGTGCTCGTCAGTGGTCCGTTCGTCTCGAACCTCGAAAGTGACTCGCAACATGAAAATTTCGCGATGGTCGTTGAAATTCAGTCAAAAACTGTTGTAACCTGCTTTTTCATCTTTTTAGACGAAATTACACCCATTCGTTCGATTTGCGATCTCGTCGATAGTCCGATCGACTCGAACCTCGAAAGCGACTCGGAACATGAAAATTTCTCGATGTTCGTTGAAATTCAGTCAAAGACTGTTGAAGCCTGCATTTTCGTCGTTTTTGACGAACTAACACCCAATCTCTCGATATGGGTTCTCGTCAATGGTCCGTTCGGCTCGAACCTCGAAAGTGACTCGCAACATGAAAATGTCTCGAGTTTCGTTGAAATTCAGTCAAAAACTGTTGAAACCTGCTTTTTCATCTTTTTAGACGAAATTACACCCATTCGTTCGATTTGCGATCTCGTCGATGGTCCGATCGACTCGAACCTCGAAAGTGACTCGGAACATGAAAATTTCTCGATGTTCGTTGAAATTCAGTCAAAGACTGTTGAAACCTGCTTTTTCGTCGTTTTTGACGAACTAACACCCAATATCTCGATATGCGTTCTCGTCGATGTTCCGTTCGTCTCGAACCTCGAAAGTGACTCGCAACATGAAAATGTCTTGAGTTTCGTTGAAATTGAGTTAAAAATTGATGAAACCTGCATTTTCATCGTTTTAGACGAACTCACACACAATCTCTCTATTAGCGATTTCGTGGATGGTCCGATCGACTCGAACCTCGAAAGCGACTCGGAACATGAAAATTTCTCGATGTTCGTTGAAATTCAGTCAAAGACTGTTGAAGCCTGCATTTTCGTCGTTTTTGACGAACTAACACCCAATCTCTCGATATGCGTGCTCGTAGATGGTCCGTTCGTCTTGAACCTCGAAAGTGACTCGCAACATGAAAATGTCTCGGGTTTCGTTGAAATTCAGTCAAAAACTGTTGAAACCTGCTTTTTCATCGTTTTAGACGAACTAACAACGAATCTCTCGACGTGCGTGCTCGTCGGTGGTCCGTTCGTCTCGAACCTCGAAAGGGACTCGCAACATGAAAATTTCGCGATGTTCGTTGAAATTCAGTCAAAAACTGTTGAAACCTGTATTCTCATCGATTTAGACGAACTAACACTCAATATCTGGATTTGCGGTCTCGGCGATGGTCCGTTCGACTCGAACCTCGAAAGTGACTAGGAACATGAAAATTTCTTGATTTTCGGTGAAATTCAGTCAGAAATGTTGAAACCTGCCTTTTCATCGATTTTCGTTGAAATTCAGTCAAAAACTATTGAAACATGCATTTTCATAGTTTTAGACGAAATAACACCCAATCGATCGATTTGTGATATCGTCGATGGTTCGCTCGAGTCAAATCTCGAAAGTAACTCGGAACATTGAAATTTCTCGGTTTTCGTTGAAATTCAGTCAAAAACTATTGGAACCTGAATTTTCATCGTTTTAGACGAACTAGCACCCAATCTCTCGATATGGGTTCTCGTCAATGGTCCGTTCGGCTCGAACCTCGAAAGTGACTCGCAACATGAAAATGTCTCGAGTTTTGTTGAAATTCAGTCAAAAACTGTTGAAACCTGCTTTTTCATCTTTTTAGACGAAATTACACCCATTCGTTCGATTTGCGATCTCGTCGATGGTCCGATCGACTCGAACCTCGAAAGTGACTCGGAACATGAAAATTTCTCGATGTTCGTTGAAATTCAGTCAAAGACTGTTGAAACCTGCATTTTGATCGTTTTAGACGAACTAACACTCAATCTCTCGATATGCATTCTCGTTGGTGGTCCGTTCGTCTCGAACCTTGAAAGTTACTCGCAACATGAAAATGTCTTGAGTTTCGTTGAAATTGAGTCAAAAACTGTTGAAACCTGCATTTTGATCGTTTTAGACGAACTAACACTCAATCTCTCGATATGCATTCTCGTTGGTGGTCCGTTCGTCTCGAACCTCGAAAGTGACTCGCAACATGAAAATTTCACGATATTCGTTGAAATTCAATCGGAACTGTTGATACCTGCATTTTCATCGATTTAGACGAACTAACATCCAATTGCTCGATTAGCGTTTTCGTGGATGGTCCATTCGACTCGAACCTCGAAAGTCACTCGAAGCGTTAATAATTCTCGATGTTCGTTGAAATTCAGTCAAAAACTGTTGAAACATGCATTTTCATCAATTTAGATGAACTAACACTCAATCTCTGGATTTGCGGTCTCGTCGAACTCAGTCGAAAACTATTGAAACCTGCATTTTCATCGTTTTAGTCGAAATAACACCCAATCGATCGATTTGCGATTTCGTCGATGGTCCGATCGACTCGAACCCGAATGTGACTCAGAACATGAAAATTTCTCGATTTTCGTTGAAATTCAGTCAGAACTATTGATACCTGCATTTTCATCGATTTAGACGAACTAACACCCAATTGCTCGATTACCGTTTTCGTGGATGGTCCATTAGTCTCGAACCTCGAAAGTCAGTCGAAGCATTAATAGTTCTCGATGTTCGTTGAAATTCAGTCAAAAACTGTTGAAACATGCATTTTCATCAATTTAGACGAACTAACACTCAATCTCTGGATTTGCGGTCTCGTCGATGGTCCGTTCGACGCCAACCTCGAGAATGACTCGCAACATGAAAATTTCTCGATTTTCGTTGAAACTCAGTCAAAAACTGTTGAAACCTGCATTTTCATCGTTTTTGACGAACTAACACTTAATCGGTCGATTTCCATTCTCGTCGATGGTCCGATCGACTTGAACCTCAAAAGTGACCCGGAACATGAAAATTTCTCGATTTTCGTTGAAATTCAGTCAAAAACTATTGAAACCTGCATTTTCATCGTTTTAGACGAAATAACACCCAATCGATCGATTTGCGATTTCGTCGATGGTCCGATCGACTCGAACCTCGAATGTGACTCAGAACATGAAAATTTCTCGATTTTCGTTGAAATTCAGTCAGAACTATTGATACCTGTATTTTCATCGATTTAGACGAACTAACACCCAATTGCTCGATTAGCGTTTTCGTGGATGGTCCATTCGACTCGAACCTCGAAAGTCAGTCGAAGCATTAATAATTCTCGATGTTCGTTGAAATTCAGTCAGAAACTGTTGAAACATGCATTTTCATCAATTTAGACGAACTAACACTCAACCTCTGGATTTGCGGTCCCGTCGATGGTCCGTTCGACGCGAACCTCGAGAATGACTCGCAACATGAAAATTTCTCGATTTACGTTGAAACTCAGTCAAAAACTGTTGAAACCTGCGTTTTCATCGTTTTAGACGAACTCACACTCAATTTCTCCATTAGCGTTTTCGTGGATTGTCCAATTGACTCGAACCTCGAAAGTCACTCGAAGCATTAAAATTTCTCGATGTTCGTTGAATATCAGTCAAAAACTGTTGAAACCTGCATTTTCATCCTTTTAGACGAAATAACACCAATCGATCGATTTGCGATTTCGTCGATGGTCCGATCGACTCGAACCTCGAAAGTAACTCGGAACATCAAAGTTTCTCGGTTTTCGTTGAAATTCAGTCAAAAACTATTGAAACCTGCATTTTCATCCTTTTAGACGAAATAACACCAATCGATCGATTTGCGATTTCGTCGATGGTCCGATCGACTCGAACCTCGAAAGTGACTCCGAACATGAAAATTTCTCGATTTTCGTTGAAATTCAATCAGAACTGTTGATACCTGCATTTTCATCGATTTAGACGAACTAACACCCAATTGCTCGATTAGCGTTTTCGTGGATGGTCCATTCGACTCGAACCTCGAAAGTCAGTCGAAGCATTAATAATTCTCGATGTTCGTTGAAATTCAGTCAGAAACTGTTGAAACATGCATTTTCATCAATTTAGACGAACTAACACTCAACCTCTGGATTTGCGGTCCCGTCGATGGTCCGTTCGACGCGAACCTCGAGAATGACTCGCAACATGAAAATTTCTCGATTTACGTTGAAACTCAGTCAAAAACTGTTGAAACCTGCGTTTTCATCGTTTTAGACGAACTCACACTCAATTTCTCCATTAGCGTTTTCGTGGATTGTCCAATTGACTCGAACCTCGAAAGTCACTCGAAGCATTAAAATTTCTCGATGTTCGTTGAATATCAGTCAAAAACTGTTGAAACCTGCATTTTCATCCTTTTAGACGAAATAACACCAATCGATCGATTTGCGATTTCGTCGATGGTCCGATCGACTCGAACCTCGAAAGTAACTCGGAACATCAAAGTTTCTCGGTTTTCGTTGAAATTCAGTCAAAAACTATTGAAACCTGCATTTTCATCCTTTTAGACGAAATAACACCAATCGATCGATTTGCGATTTCGTCGATGGTCCGATCGACTCGAACCTCGAAAGTGACTCCGAACATGAAAATTTCTCGATTTTCGTTGAAATTCAATCAGAACTGTTGATACCTGCATTTTCATCGATTTAGACGAACTAACACCCAATTGCTCGATTAGCGTTTTCGTGGATGGTCCATTCGACTCGAACCACGAAAGTCACTCGAAGCATTAAAATTTCTCGATGTTCGTTGAAATTCAGTCAAAAACTCTTGAAACCTGCATTTTCATTGATTTAGACGAACTAAACCTCAATCTCTGGATTTGCGGTCTCGTCGATGGTCCGTTCGACTCGAACATCGAAAGTCGTTCGAAGCATTAAAATTTCTCGATTTTCGTTGAAATTCAGTCAAAAACTGTTGAAACCTGCATTTTCATCGTTTTTGACGATCTAACACTTAATCGGTCGATTTCCATTCTCGTCGATGGTCCGATCGAATCGAACTTCGAAAGTGACTCGGAACATGAAAATTTCTCGATTTTCGTTGAAATTCAGTCGAAAACTATTGAAACCTGCATTTTCATCGTTTTAGACGAAATAACACCCAATCGATCGATTTGCGATTTCGTCGATGGTCCGATCGACTCGAACCCGAATGTCACTCAGAACATGAAAATTTCTCGATTTTCATTGAAATTCAGTCAGAACTGTTGATACCTGCATTTTCATCGATTTAGACGAACTAACACCCATTTGCTCGATTAGCGTTTTCGTGGATGGTCCATTCGACTCGAACCTCGAAAGTCAGTCGAAGCATTAACATTTCTCGATGTTCGTTGAAATTCAGTCAAAAACTGTTGAAACCTGCATTTTCATCGTTTTTGACGAACTAACACTTAATCGGTCGATTTCCATTCTCGTCGATGGTCCGATCGACTCGAACTTCGAAAGTGACTCGGAACATGAAAATTTCTCGATTTTCGTTGAAATTCAGTCAAAAACTATTGAAACCTGCATTTTCATCGTTTTAGACGAAATAACACCCAATCGATCGATTTGCGATTTCGTCGATGGTCCGATCGACTCGAACCCGAATGTGACTCAGAACATGAAAATTTCTCGATTTTCGTTGAAATTCAGTCAGAACTGTTGATACATGCATTTTCATCGATTTAGACGAACTAACACCCAATTGCTCGATTAGCGTTTTCGTGGATGGTCAATTCGACTCGAACCTCGAAAGTCAGTCGAAGCATTAATATTTCTCGATGTTCGTTGAAATTCAGTCAAAAACTGTTGAAACATGCATTTTCATCAATTTAGACGAACTAACTCTCAATCTCTGGATTTGCGGTCTCGTCGATTGTCTGTTCGACTCGAACCTCGAAAGTGACTCGCGACATGAAAATTTCTCGATGTTCATTGAAACTCAGTCAAAAACTGTTGAAACCTGCGTTTTCATCGTTTTAGTCGAAAATACACCAATCGATCGATTTGCGATTTCGTCGATGGTCCGATCGACTCGAACCTCGAATGTGACTCGGAACATGAAAATTTCTCGGTTTTCGTTGAAATTCAGTCAAAAAATATTGAAACCTGCATTTTCATCGTTTTAGACGAAATAACACTTAATCGGTCGATCTCCATTCTCGTCTATGGTCCGATCGATTCGAACCTCGAAAATGACTCGGAACATGAAAATTTCTCGATTTTCGTTGAAATTCAGTCAAAAATTATTGAAACCTGCATTTTCATCGTTTTAAACGAAATAACACCCAATCGATCGATTTGCGATTTCGTCGATGGTCCGATCGACTCGAACCCGAATGTGACTCAGAACATGAAAATTTCTCGATTTTCGTTGAAATTCAGTCAGAACTGTTGATACATGCATTTTCATCGATTTAGACGAACTAACACCCAATTGCTCGATTAGCGTTTTCGTGGATGGTCAATTCGACTCGAACCTCGAAAGTCAGTCGAAGCATTAATATTTCTCGATGTTCGTTGAAATTCAGTCAAAAACTGTTGAAACATGCATTTTCATCAATTTAGACGAACTAACACTCAATCTCTGGATTTGCGGTCTCGTCGATGGTCCGATCGACTCGAACCTCGAATGTGACTCAGAACATGAAAATTTCTCGATTTTCGTTGAAATTCAGTCAGAACTATTGATACCTGCATTTTCATCGATTTAGACGAACTAACACCCAATTGCTCGATTAGCGTTTTCGTGGATGGTCCATTCGACTCGAACCTCGAAAGTCAGTCGAAGCATTAATAATTCTCGATGTTCGTTGAAATTCAGTCAGAAACTGTTGAAACATGCATTTTCATCAATTTAGACGAACTAACACTCAACCTCTGGATTTGCGGTCCCGTCGATGGTCCGTTCGACGCGAACCTCGAGAATGACTCGCAACATGAAAATTTCTCGATTTACGTTGAAACTCAGTCAAAAACTGTTGAAACCTGCGTTTTCATCGTTTTAGACGAACTCACACTCAATTTCTCCATTAGCGTTTTCGTGGATGGTCCATTCGACTCGAACCTCGAAAGTCACTCGAAGCATTAAAATTTCTCGATGTTCGTTGAATATCAGTCAAAAACTGTTGAAACCTGCATTTTCATCGTTTCAGACGAAATAACACCAATCGATCGATTTGCGATTTCGTCGATGGTCCGATCGACTCGAACCTCGAATGTGACTCGGAACATGAAAATGTCTCGAGTTTCGTTGAAATTCAGTCAAAAACTGTTGAAACTTGAATTTTCATCGTTTTAGACGAACTCACACTCAATCTCTCTATTATCGATTTCGTTAATGTTCCGATCGACTCGAACCTCGAAAGTGACTCGCAACATGAAAATTTCACGATGTTCGTTGAAATTAAGTCGAAAACTGTTGAAACTTGCACTTTCATCTTTTTACACGAAATTACACCCAATCCTTCGATTTGCGATCCCGTCGATGGTCCGATCTACTCGTAACTTGAAAGAGACTCGGAACATGAAAATGTCTCGAGTTTCGTTGAAATTCAGTCAAAATCTGTTGAAACCTGCTTTTTCGTCGTTTTTGACGAACTAACAACGAATCTCTCGATATGCGTGCTCGTAGATGGTCCGTTCGTCTTGAACCTCGAAAGTGACTCGCAACATGAAAATGTCTCGGGTTTCGTTGAAATTCAGTCAAAAACTGTTGAAACCTGCTTTTTCATCGATTTAAACGAACTAACACTCAATTTCTGGATTTGCGGTCTCGGCGATGGTCCGTTAGGCTCGAACCTCGAAAGTGACTCGCAACATGAAAATGTCTCGAGTTTCGTTGAAATTCAGTCAAAAACTGTTGAAACCTGCTTTTTCATCTTTTTAGACGAAATTACACCCATTCGTTCGATTTGCGATCTCGTCGATGGTCCGATCGACTCGAACCTCGAAAGCGACTCGGAACATGAAAATTTCTCGATGTTCGTTGAAATTCAGTCAAAGACTGTTGAAGCCTGCATTTTCGTCGTTTTTGACGAACTAACACCCAATCTCTCGATATGCGTTCTCGTCGATGGTCCGTTCGTCTCGAATCTCGAAAGTGACTCGCAACATGAAAATGTCTTGAGTTTCGTTGAAATTGAGTTAAAAATTGATGAAACCTGCATTTTCATCGTTTTAGACGAACTCACACACAATCTCTCTATTAGCGATTTCGTCGAAGGTCCGATAGACTCGAACCTCGAAAGCGACTCGGAACATAACAATTTCTCGATTTTCGTTGAAATTCAGTCAAAAACTGTTGAAACCTGCATTTTCATCGTTTTAGACGACCTCACACTCAATCTCTCTATTATCGATTTCGTTAATGTTCCGATCGACTCGAACCTCGAAAGTGACTCGGAACATGAAAATTTCTCAATTTTCGTTGAAATTCAGTCAAAAACTGTTGAAACCTGCTTTTTCATCGTTTTAGACGAACTAACAACGAATCTCTCGATATGCGTGCTCGTCGGTGGTCCGTTCGTCTCGAACTTCGAAAGTGACTCGCAACATGAAAATTTCGCGATGTTCGTTGAATTTCAGTCAAAAACTGTTGAAACCTGCACTTTCATCTTTTTACACGAAATTACACCCAATCCTTCGATTTGCGATCCCGTCGATGGTCCGATCTACTCGTAACTTGAAAGAGACTCGGAACATGAAAATGTCTCGAGTTTCGTTGAAATTCAGTCAAAAACTGTTGAAACTTGAATTTTCATCGTTTTAGACGAACTCACACTCAATCTCTCTATTATCGATTTCGTTAATGTTCCGATCGACTCGAACCTCGAAAGTGACTCGCAACATGAAAATTTCACGATGTTCGTTGAAATTAAGTCGAAAACTGTTGAAACTTGCACTTTCATCTTTTTACACGAAATTACACCCAATCCTTCGATTTGCGGTCCCGTCGATGGTCCGATCTACTCGTAACTTGAAAGAGACTCGGAACATGAAAATGTCTCGAGTTTCGTTGAAATTCAGTCAAAATCTGTTGAAACCTGCTTTTTCGTCGTTTTTGACGAACTAACAACGAATCTCTCGATATGCGTGCTCGTAGATGGTCCGTTCGTCTTGAACCTCGAAAGTGACTCGCAACATGAAAATGTCTCGGGTTTCGTTGAAATTCAGTCAAAAACTGTTGAAACCTGCTTTTTCATCGTTTTAGACGAACTAACAACGAATCTCTCGATATGCGTGCTCGTCAGTGGTCCGTTCGTCTCGAACCTCGAAAGTGACTCGCAACATGAAAATTTCGCGATGTTCGTTGAAATTCAGTCAAAAACTGTTGAAACCTGCATTTTCATCGATTTAGACGAACTAACACTCAATATCTGGATTTGCGGTCTCGGCGATGGTCCGTTCGACTCGAACCTCGAAAGTGACTAGGAACATGAAAATTTCTTGATTTTCGGTGAAATTCAGTCAGAAATGTTGAAACCTGCCTTTTCATCGATTTTCGTTGAAATTCAGTCAAAACTATTGAAACATGCATTTTGATAGTTTTAGACGAAATAACACCCAATCGATCGATTTGTGATATTGTCGATGGTTCGTTCGAGTCAAATCTCGAAAGTAACTCGGAACATTGAAATTTCTCGATTTTCGTTGAAATTCAGTCAAAAACTATTGGAACTTGAATTTTCATCGTGTTAGACGAACTAACACCCAATCTCTCGATATGGGTTCTCGTCAATGGTCCGTTCGGCTCGAACCTCGAAAGTGACTCGCAACATGAAAATTTCGCGATGTTCGTTGAAATTCAGTCAAAAACTGTTGAAACATGCATTTTCATCGTTTTAGACGAACTAACACTCAATCTCTCGACATGCGTTCTCGTCGATGGTCCGTTCGTCTCGAACCTCGAAAGTGACTATCAACATGAAAATGTCTTGAGTTTCGTTGAAATTCATTTAAAAATTGATGAAACCTGCATTTTCATCGTTTTAGACGAACTCACACACAATCTCTCTATTAGCTATTTCGTGGAAGGTCCGATAGACTCGAACCTCGAAAGTGACTCGGAACATGACAATTTCTCGATGTTCGTTGAAATTCAGTCAAAGACTGTTGAAGCCTGCATTTTCACCGTTTTAGACGAACTAACAACGAATCTCTCGATATGCGTGCTCGTAGATGGTCCGTTTGACTCGAACCTCGAAAGTGACTCGGATCATGAAAATTTCTCGATTTTCGTTGAAATTCAGTCAAAAACTGTTGAAACCTGCATTTTGATCGTTTTAGACGAACTAACACTCAATCTCTCGATATGCATTCTCGTTGGTGGTCCGTTCGTCTCGAACCTCGAAAGTTACTCGCAACATGAAAATGTCTTGAGTTTCGTTGAAATTGAGTCAAAAACTGTTGAAACCTGCATTTTGATCGTTTTAGACGAACTAACACTCAATCTCTCGATATGCATTCTCGTTGGTGGTCCGTTCGTCTCGAACCTCGAAAGTGACTCGCAACATGAAAATTTCACGATATTCGTTGAAATTCAGTCAAAAACTGTTGACACCTGCACTTTCATCTTTTTACACGAAATAACACCCAATCCTTCGATTTGCGATCCCGTCGATGGTCCGATCTACTCGAAACTCGAAAGAGACTCGGAACATGAAAATGTCTCGAGTTTCGTTGAAATTCAGTCAAAAACTGTTGAAACCTGCTTTTTCATCGTTTTAGACGAACTAACAACGAATCTCTCGACATGCGTGCTCGTCGGTGGTCCGTTCGTCTCGAACCTCGAAAGGGACTCGCAACATGAAAATTTCGCGATGTTCGTTGAAATTCAGTCAAAAACTGTTGAAACCTGTATTCTCATCGATTTAGACGAACTAACACTCAATATCTGGATTTGCGGTCTCGGCGATGGTCCGTTCGACTCGAACCTCGAAAGTGACTAGGAACATGAAAATTTCTTGATTTTCGGTGAAATTCAGTCAGAAATGTTGAAACCTGCCTTTTCATCGATTTTCGTTGAAATTCAGTCAAAAACTATTGAAACATGCATTTTCATAGTTTTAGACGAAATAACACCCAATCGATCGATTTGTGATATCGTCGATGGTTCGTTCGAGTCAAATCTCGAAAGTAACTCGGAACATTGAAATTTCTCGATTTTCGTTGAAATTCAGTCAAAAACTATTGGAACCTGAATTTTCATCGTTTTAGACGAACTAACACCCAATCTCTCGATATGGGTTCTCGTCAATGGTCCGTTCGGCTCGAACCTCGAAAGTGACTCGCAACATGAAAATGTCTCGAGTTTCGTTGAAATGCAGGCAAAAACTGTTGAAACCTGCTTTTTCATCGATTTAAACGAACTAACACTCAATTTCTGGATTTGCGGTCTCGGCGATGGTCCGTTGGACTCGAAACTCGAAAGAGACTCGGAACATGAAAATGTCTCGAGTTTCGTTGAAATTCAGTCAAAAACTGTTGAAACCTCCTTTTTCATCGTTTTAGACGAACTAACAACGAATCTCTCGACATGCGTGCTCGTCGGTGGTCCGTTCGTCTCGAACCTCGAAAGGGACTAGCAACATGAAAATTTCGCGATGTTCGTTGAAATTCAGTCAAAAATTGTTGAAACCTGCATTTTCATCGATTTAGACGAACTAACACTCAATATCTGGATTTGCGGTCTCGGCGATGGTCCGTTCGACTCGAACCTCGAAAGTGACTAGGAACATGAAAATTTCTTGATTTTCGGTGAAATTCAGTCAGAAATGTTGAAACCTGCCTTTTCATCGATTTTCGTTGAAATTCAGTCAAAAACTATTGAAACATGCATTTTCATAGTTTTAGACGAAATAACACCCAATCGATCGATTTGTGATATCGTCGATGGTTCGTTCGAGTCAAATCTCGAAAGTAACACGGAACATGAAAATTTCTCGATTTTCGTTGAAATTCAGTAAAAACTATTGGAACCTGAATTTTCATCGTGTTAGACGAACTAACACCCAATCTCTCGATATGGGTTCTCGTCAATGGTCCGTTAGGCTCGAACCTCGAAAGTGACTCGCAAGATGAAAATGTCTCGAGTTTCGTTGAAATTCAGTCAAAAACTGTTGAAACCTGCTTTTTCATCTTTTTAGACGAAATTACACCCATTCGTTCGATTTGCGATCTCGTCGATGGTCCGATCGACTCGAACCTCGAAAGCGACTCGGAACATGAAAATTTCTCGATGTTCGTTGAAATTCAGTCAAAGACTGTTGAAGCCTGCATTTTCGTCGTTTTTGACGAACTAACACCCAATCTCTCGATATGCGTTCTCGTCGATGGTCCGTTCGTCTCGAATCTCGAAAGTGACTCGCAACATGAAAATGTCTTGAGTTTCGTTGAAATTGAGTTAAAAATTGATGAAACCTGCATTTTCATCGTTTTAGACGAACTCACACACAATCTCTCTATTAGCGATTTCGTGGAAGGTCCGATAGACTCGAACCTCGAAAGTGACTCGGAACATGACAATTTCTCGATTTTCGTTGAAATTCAGTCAAAAACTGTTGAAGCCTGCATTTTCATCGTTTTAGACGAACTCACACTCAATCTCTCTATTATCGATTTCGTTAATGTTCCGATCGACTCGAACCTCGAAAGTGACTCGCAACATGAAAATTTCACGATGTTCGTTGAAATTAAGTCAAATCTGTTGAAACCTGCACTTTCATCTTTTTACACGAAATTACACCCAATCCTTCGATTTGCGATCCCGTCGATGGTCCGATCTACTCGTAATTTGAAAGAGACTCGGAACATGAAAATGTCTCGAGTTTCGTTGAAATTCAGTCAAAATCTGTTGAAACCTGCTTTTTCGTCGTTTTTGACGAACTAACAACGAATCTCTCGATATGCGTGCTCGTAGATGGTCCGTTCCTCTTGAACCTCGAAAGTGACTCGCAACATGAAAATGTCTCGGGTTTCGTTGAAATTCAGTCAAAAACTGTTGAAACCTGCTTTTTCATCGTTTTAGACGAACTAACAACGAATCTCTCGATATGCGTGCTCGTCAGTGGTCCGTTCGTCTCGAACCTCGAAAGTGACTCGCAACATGAAAATTTCGCGATGTTCGTTGAAATTCAGTCAAAAACTGTTGTAACCTGCTTTTTCATCTTTTTAGACGAAATTACACCCATTCGTTCGATTTGCGATCTCGTCGATAGTCCGATCGACTCGAACCTCGAAAGCGACTCGGAACATGAAAATTTCTCGATGTTCGTTGAAATTCAGTCAAAGACTGTTGAAGCCTGCATTTTCGTCGTTTTTGACGAACTAACACCCAATCTCTCGATATGGGTTCTCGTCAATGGTCCGTTCGGCTCGAACCTCGAAAGTGACTCGCAACATGAAAATGTCTCGAGTTTCGTTGAAATTCAGTCAAAAACTGTTGAAACCTGCTTTTTCATCTTTTTAGACGAAATTACACCCATTCGTTCGATTTGCGATCTCGTCGATGGTCCGATCGACTCGAACCTCGAAAGTGACTCGGAACATGAAAATTTCTCGATGTTCGTTGAAATTCAGTCAAAGACTGTTGAAACCTGCTTTTTCGTCGTTTTTGACGAACTAACACCCAATATCTCGATATGCGTTCTCGTCGATGTTCCGTTCGTCTCGAACCTCGAAAGTGACTCGCAACATGAAAATGTCTTGAGTTTCGTTGAAATTGAGTTAAAAATTGATGAAACCTGCATTTTCATCGTTTTAGACGAACTCACACACAATCTCTCTATTAGCGATTTCGTGGATGGTCCGATCGACTCGAACCTCGAAATCGACTCGGAACATGAAAATTTCTCGATGTTCGTTGAAATTCAGTCAAAGACTGTTGAAGCCTGCATTTTCGTCGTTTTTGACGAACTAACACCCAATCTCTCGATATGCGTGCTCGTAGATGGTCCGTTCGTCTTGAACCTCGAAAGTGACTCGCAACATGAAAATGTCTCGGGTTTCGTTGAAATTCAGTCAAAAACTGTTGAAACCTGCATTTTCATCGATTTTCGTTGAAATTCAGTCAAAAACTATTGAAACATGCATTTTCATAGTTTTAGACGAAATAACACCCAATCGATCGATTTGTGATATTGTCGATGGTTCGTTCGAGTCAAATCTCGAAAGTAACTCGGAACATTGAAATTTCTCGATTTTCGTTGAAATTCAGTCAAAAACTATTGGAACCTGAATTTTCATCGTGTTAGACGAACTAACACCCAATCTCTCGATATGGGTTCTCGTCAATGGTCCGTTCGGCTCGAACCTCGAAAGTTACTCGCAACATGAAAATGTCTCGAGTTTCGTCGAAATTCAGTCGAAAACTGTTGAAACCTGCTTTATCATCTTTTTAGACGAAATTACACCCATTCGTTCGATTTGCGATCTCGTCGATGGTCCGATCGACTCGAACCTCGAAAGCGACTCGGAACATGAAAATTTCTCGATGTTCGTTGAAATTCAGTCAAAGACTGTTGAAGCCTGCATTTTCGTCGTTTTTGACGAACTAACACCCAATCTCTCGATATGCGTTCTCGTCGATGGTCCGTTCGTCTCGAATCTCGAAAGTGACTCGCAACATGAAAATGTCTTGAGTTTCGTTGAAATTGAGTTAAAAATTGATGAAACCTGCATTTTCATCGTTTTAGACGAACTCACACACAATCTCTCTATTAGCTATTTCGTGGAAGGTCCGATAGACTCGAACCTCGAAAGTGACTCGGAACATGACAATTTCTCGATGTTCGTTGAAATTCAGTCAAAGACTGTTGAAGCCTGCATTTTCACCGTTTTAGACGAACTAACAACGAATCTCTCGATATGCGTGCTCGTAGATGGTCCGTTTGACTCGAACCTCGAAAGTGACTCGGATCATGAAAATTTCTCGATTTTCGTTGAAATTCAGTCAAAAACTGTTGAAACCTGCATTTTGATCGTTTTAGACGAACTAACACTCAATCTCTCGATATGCATTCTCGTTGGTGGTCCGTTCGTCTCGAACCTCGAAAGTGACTCGCAACATGAAAATTTCACGATATTCGTTGAAATTCAGTCAAAAACTGTTGAAACCTGCACTTTCATCTTTTTACACGAAATTACACCCAATCCTTCGATTTGCGATCCCGTCGATGGTCCGATCTACTCGAAACTCGAAAGAGACTCGGAACATGAAAATGTCTCGAGTTTCGTTGAAATTCAGTCAAAAACTGTTGAAACCTGCTTTTTCATCGTTTTAGACGAACTAACAACGAATCTCTCGACGTGCGTGCTCGTCGGTGGTCCGTTCGTCTCGAACCTCGAAAGGGACTCGCAACATGAAAATTTCGCGATGTTCGTTGAAATTCAGTCAAAAACTGTTGAAACCTGTATTCTCATCGATTTAGACGAACTAACACTCAATATCTGGATTTGCGGTCTCGGCGATGGTCCGTTCGACTCGAACCTCGAAAGTGACTAGGAACATGAAAATTTCTTGATTTTCGGTGAAATTCAGTCAGAAATGTTGAAACCTGCCTTTTCATCGATTTTCGTTGAAATTCAGTCAAAAACTATTGAAACATGCATTTTCATAGTTTTAGACGAAATAACACCCAATCGATCGATTTGTGATATCGTCGATGGTTCGCTCGAGTCAAATCTCGAAAGTAACTCGGAACATTGAAATTTCTCGGTTTTCGTTGAAATTCAGTCAAAAACTATTGGAACCTGAATTTTCATCGTTTTAGACGAACTAGCACCCAATCTCTCGATATGGGTTCTCGTCAATGGTCCGTTCGGCTCGAACCTCGAAAGTGACTCGCAACATGAAAATGTCTCGAGTTTTGTTGAAATTCAGTCAAAAACTGTTGAAACCTGCTTTTTCATCTTTTTAGACGAAATTACACCCATTCGTTCGATTTGCGATCTCGTCGATGGTCCGATCGACTCGAACCTCGAAAGTGACTCGGAACATGAAAATTTCTCGATGTTCGTTGAAATTCAGTCAAAGACTGTTGAAACCTGCATTTTGATCGTTTTAGACGAACTAACACTCAATCTCTCGATATGCATTCTCGTTGGTGGTCCGTTCGTCTCGAACCTTGAAAGTTACTCGCAACATGAAAATGTCTTGAGTTTCGTTGAAATTGAGTCAAAAACTGTTGAAACCTGCATTTTGATCGTTTTAGACGAACTAACACTCAATCTCTCGATATGCATTCTCGTTGGTGGTCCGTTCGTCTCGAACCTCGAAAGTGACTCGCAACATGAAAATTTCACGATATTCGTTGAAATTCAATCGGAACTGTTGATACCTGCATTTTCATCGATTTAGACGAACTAACATCCAATTGCTCGATTAGCGTTTTCGTGGATGGTCCATTCGACTCGAACCTCGAAAGTCACTCGAAGCGTTAATAATTCTCGATGTTCGTTGAAATTCAGTCAAAAACTGTTGAAACATGCATTTTCATCAATTTAGATGAACTAACACTCAATCTCTGGATTTGCGGTCTCGTCGAACTCAGTCGAAAACTATTGAAACCTGCATTTTCATCGTTTTAGTCGAAATAACACCCAATCGATCGATTTGCGATTTCGTCGATGGTCCGATCGACTCGAACCCGAATGTGACTCAGAACATGAAAATTTCTCGATTTTCGTTGAAATTCAGTCAGAACTATTGATACCTGCATTTTCATCGATTTAGACGAACTAACACCCAATTGCTCGATTACCGTTTTCGTGGATGGTCCATTAGTCTCGAACCTCGAAAGTCAGTCGAAGCATTAATAGTTCTCGATGTTCGTTGAAATTCAGTCAAAAACTGTTGAAACATGCATTTTCATCAATTTAGACGAACTAACACTCAATCTCTGGATTTGCGGTCTCGTCGATGGTCCGTTCGACGCCAACCTCGAGAATGACTCGCAACATGAAAATTTCTCGATTTTCGTTGAAACTCAGTCAAAAACTGTTGAAACCTGCATTTTCATCGTTTTTGACGAACTAACACTTAATCGGTCGATTTCCATTCTCGTCGATGGTCCGATCGACTTGAACCTCAAAAGTGACCCGGAACATGAAAATTTCTCGATTTTCGTTGAAATTCAGTCAAAAACTATTGAAACCTGCATTTTCATCGTTTTAGACGAAATAACACCCAATCGATCGATTTGCGATTTCGTCGATGGTCCGATCGACTCGAACCTCGAATGTGACTCAGAACATGAAAATTTCTCGATTTTCGTTGAAATTCAGTCAGAACTATTGATACCTGTATTTTCATCGATTTAGACGAACTAACACCCAATTGCTCGATTAGCGTTTTCGTGGATGGTCCATTCGACTCGAACCTCGAAAGTCAGTCGAAGCATTAATAATTCTCGATGTTCGTTGAAATTCAGTCAGAAACTGTTGAAACATGCATTTTCATCAATTTAGACGAACTAACACTCAACCTCTGGATTTGCGGTCCCGTCGATGGTCCGTTCGACGCGAACCTCGAGAATGACTCGCAACATGAAAATTTCTCGATTTACGTTGAAACTCAGTCAAAAACTGTTGAAACCTGCGTTTTCATCGTTTTAGACGAACTCACACTCAATTTCTCCATTAGCGTTTTCGTGGATTGTCCAATTGACTCGAACCTCGAAAGTCACTCGAAGCATTAAAATTTCTCGATGTTCGTTGAATATCAGTCAAAAACTGTTGAAACCTGCATTTTCATCCTTTTAGACGAAATAACACCAATCGATCGATTTGCGATTTCGTCGATGGTCCGATCGACTCGAACCTCGAAAGTGACTCGGAACATCAAAGTTTCTCGGTTTTCGTTGAAATTCAGTCAAAAACTATTGAAACCTGCATTTTCATCCTTTTAGACGAAATAACACCAATCGATCGATTTGCGATTTCGTCGATGGACCGATCGACTCGAACCTCGAAAGTGACTCCGAACATGAAAATTTCTCGATTTTCGTTGAAATTCAATCAGAACTGTTGATACCTGCATTTTCATCGATTTAGACGAACTAACACCCAATTGCTCGATTAGCGTTTTCGTGGATGGTCCATTCGACTCGAACCACGAAAGTCACTCGAAGCATTAAAATTTCTCGATGTTCGTTGAAATTCAGTCAAAAACTCTTGAAACCTGCATTTTCATTGATTTAGACGAACTAAACCTCAATCTCTGGATTTGCGGTCTCGTCGATGGTCCGTTCGACTCGAACATCGAAAGTCGTTCGAAGCATTAAAATTTCTCGATTTTCGTTGAAATTCAGTCAAAAACTGTTGAAACCTGCATTTTCATCGTTTTTGACGATCTAACACTTAATCGGTCGATTTCCATTCTCGTCGATGGTCCGATCGAATCGAACTTCGAAAGTGACTCGGAACATGAAAATTTCTCGATTTTCGTTGAAATTCAGTCGAAAACTATTGAAACCTGCATTTTCATCGTTTTAGACGAAATAACACCCAATCGATCGATTTGCGATTTCGTCGATGGTCCGATCGACTCGAACCCGAATGTCACTCAGAACATGAAAATTTCTCGATTTTCATTGAAATTCAGTCAGAACTGTTGATACCTGCATTTTCATCGATTTAGACGAACTAACACCCATTTGCTCGATTAGCGTTTTCGTGGATGGTCCATTCGACTCGAACCTCGAAAGTCAGTCGAAGCATTAACATTTCTCGATGTTCGTTGAAATTCAGTCAAAAACTGTTGAAACCTGCATTTTCATCGTTTTTGACGAACTAACACTTAATCGGTCGATTTCCATTCTCGTCGATGGTCCGATCGACTCGAACTTCGAAAGTGACTCGGAACATGAAAATTTCTCGATTTTCGTTGAAATTCAGTCAAAAACTATTGAAACCTGCATTTTCATCGTTTTAGACGAAATAACACCCAATCGATCGATTTGCGATTTCGTCGATGGTCCGATCGACTCGAACCCGAATGTGACTCAGAACATGAAAATTTCTCGATTTTCGTTGAAATTCAGTCAGAACTGTTGATACATGCATTTTCATCGATTTAGACGAACTAACACCCAATTGCTCGATTAGCGTTTTCGTGGATGGTCCATTCGACTCGAACCTCGAAAGTCAGTCGAAGCATTAATAATTCTCGATGTTCGTTGAAATTCAGTCAGAAACTGTTGAAACATGCATTTTCATCAATTTAGACGAACTAACACTCAACCTCTGGATTTGCGGTCCCGTCGATGGTCCGTTCGACGCGAACCTCGAGAATGACTCGCAACATGAAAATTTCTCGATTTACGTTGAAACTCAGTCAAAAACTGTTGAAACCTGCGTTTTCATCGTTTTAGACGAACTCACACTCAATTTCTCCATTAGCGTTTTCGTGGATTGTCCAATTGACTCGAACCTCGAAAGTCACTCGAAGCATTAAAATTTCTCGATGTTCGTTGAATATCAGTCAAAAACTGTTGAAACCTGCATTTTCATCCTTTTAGACGAAATAACACCAATCGATCGATTTGCGATTTCGTCGATGGTCCGATCGACTCGAACCTCGAAAGTGACTCGGAACATCAAAGTTTCTCGGTTTTCGTTGAAATTCAGTCAAAAACTATTGAAACCTGCATTTTCATCCTTTTAGACGAAATAACACCAATCGATCGATTTGCGATTTCGTCGATGGTCCGATCGACTCGAACCTCGAAAGTGACTCCGAACATGAAAATTTCTCGATTTTCGTTGAAATTCAATCAGAACTGTTGATACCTGCATTTTCATCGATTTAGACGAACTAACACCCAATTGCTCGATTAGCGTTTTCGTGGATGGTCCATTCGACTCGAACCACGAAAGTCACTCGAAGCATTAAAATTTCTCGATGTTCGTTGAAATTCAGTCAAAAACTCTTGAAACCTGCATTTTCATTGATTTAGACGAACTAAACCTCAATCTCTGGATTTGCGGTCTCGTCGATGGTCCGTTCGACTCGAACATCGAAAGTCGTTCGAAGCATTAAAATTTCTCGATTTTCGTTGAAATTCAGTCAAAAACTGTTGAAACCTGCATTTTCATCGTTTTTGACGATCTAACACTTAATCGGTCGATTTCCATTCTCGTCGATGGTCCGATCGAATCGAACTTCGAAAGTGACTCGGAACATGAAAATTTCTCGATTTTCGTTGAAATTCAGTCGAAAACTATTGAAACCTGCATTTTCATCGTTTTAGACGAAATAACACCCAATCGATCGATTTGCGATTTCGTCGATGGTCCGATCGACTCGAACCCGAATGTCACTCAGAACATGAAAATTTCTCGATTTTCATTGAAATTCAGTCAGAACTGTTGATACCTGCATTTTCATCGATTTAGACGAACTAACACCCATTTGCTCGATTAGCGTTTTCGTGGATGGTCCATTCGACTCGAACCTCGAAAGTCAGTCGAAGCATTAACATTTCTCGATGTTCGTTGAAATTCAGTCAAAAACTGTTGAAACCTGCATTTTCATCGTTTTTGACGAACTAACACTTAATCGGTCGATTTCCATTCTCGTCGATGGTCCGATCGACTCGAACTTCGAAAGTGACTCGGAACATGAAAATTTCTCGATTTTCGTTGAAATTCAGTCAAAAACTATTGAAACCTGCATTTTCATCGTTTTAGACGAAATAACACCCATTCGTTCGATTTGCGATCTCGTCGATGGTCCGATCGACTCGAACCTCGAAAGCGACTCGGAACATGAAAATTTCTCGATGTTCGTTGAAATTCAGTCAAAGACTGTTGAAGCCTGCATTTTCGTCGTTTTTGACGAACTAACACCCAATCTCTCGATATGCGTTCTCGTCGATGGTCCGTTCGTCTCGAATCTCGAAAGTGACTCGCAACATGAAAATGTCTTGAGTTTCGTTGAAATTGAGTTAAAAATTGATGAAACCTGCATTTTCATCATTTTAGACGAACTCACACACAATCTCTCTATTAGCTATTTCGTGGAAGGTCCGATAGACTCGAACCTCGAAAGTGACTCGGAACATGACAATTTCTCGATGTTCGTTGAAATTCAGTCAAAGACTGTTGAAGCCTGCATTTTCACCGTTTTAGACGAACTAACAACGAATCTCTCGATATGCGTGCTCGTAGATGGTCCGTTTGACTCGAACCTCGAAAGTGACTCGGATCATGAAAATTTCTCGATTTTCGTTGAAATTCAGTCAAAAACTGTTGAAACCTGCATTTTGATCGTTTTAGACGAACTAACACTCAATCTCTCGATATGCATTCTCGTTGGTGGTCCGTTCGTCTCGAACCTCGAAAGTGACTCGCAACATGAAAATTTCACGATGTTCGTTGAAATTCAGTCAAAAACTGTTGAAACCTGCACTTTCATCTTTTTACACGAAATTACACCCAATCCTTCGATTTGCGATCCCGTCGATGGTCCGATCTACTCGAAACTCGAAAGAGACTCGGAACATGAAAATGTCTCGAGTTTCGTTGAAATTCAGTCAAAAACTGTTGAAACCTGCTTTTTCATCGTTTTAGACGAACTAACAACGAATCTCTCGACATGCGTGCTCGTCGGTGGTCCGTTCGTCTCGAACCTCGAAAGGGACTCGCAACATGAAAATTTCGCGATGTTCGTTGAAATTCAGTCAAAAACTGTTGAAACCTGTATTCTCATCGATTTAGACGAACTAACACTCAATATCTGGATTTGCGGTCTCGGCGATGGTCCGTTCGACTCGAACCTCGAAAGTGACTAGGAACATGAAAATTTCTTGATTTTCGGTGAAATTCAGTCAGAAATGTTGAAACCTGCCTTTTCATCGATTTTCGTTGAAATTCAGTCAAAAACTATTGAAACATGCATTTTCATAGTTTTAGACGAAATAACACCCAATCGATCGATTTGTGATATCGTCGATGGTTCGCTCGAGTCAAATCTCGAAAGTAACTCGGAACATTGAAATTTCTCGGTTTTCGTTGAAATTCAGTCAAAAACTATTGGAACCTGAATTTTCATCGTTTTAGACGAACTAGCACCCAATCTCTCGATATGGGTTCTCGTCAATGGTCCGTTCGGCTCGAACCTCGAAAGTGACTCGCAACATGAAAATGTCTCGAGTTTTGTTGAAATTCAGTCAAAAACTGTTGAAACCTGCTTTTTCATCTTTTTAGACGAAATTACACCCATTCGTTCGATTTGCGATCTCGTCGATGGTCCGATCGACTCGAACCTCGAAAGTGACTCGGAACATGAAAATTTCTCGATGTTCGTTGAAATTCAGTCAAAGACTGTTGAAACCTGCATTTTGATCGTTTTAGACGAACTAACACTCAATCTCTCGATATGCATTCTCGTTGGTGGTCCGTTCGTCTCGAACCTTGAAAGTTACTCGCAACATGAAAATGTCTTGAGTTTCGTTGAAATTGAGTCAAAAACTGTTGAAACCTGCATTTTGATCGTTTTAGACGAACTAACACTCAATCTCTCGATATGCATTCTCGTTGGTGGTCCGTTCGTCTCGAACCTCGAAAGTGACTCGCAACATGAAAATTTCACGATATTCGTTGAAATTCAATCGGAACTGTTGATACCTGCATTTTCATCGATTTAGACGAACTAACATCCAATTGCTCGATTAGCGTTTTCGTGGATGGTCCATTCGACTCGAACCTCGAAAGTCACTCGAAGCGTTAATAATTCTCGATGTTCGTTGAAATTCAGTCAAAAACTGTTGAAACATGCATTTTCATCAATTTAGATGAACTAACACTCAATCTCTGGATTTGCGGTCTCGTCGAACTCAGTCGAAAACTATTGAAACCTGCATTTTCATCGTTTTAGTCGAAATAACACCCAATCGATCGATTTGCGATTTCGTCGATGGTCCGATCGACTCGAACCCGAATGTGACTCAGAACATGAAAATTTCTCGATTTTCGTTGAAATTCAGTCAGAACTATTGATACCTGCATTTTCATCGATTTAGACGAACTAACACCCAATTGCTCGATTACCGTTTTCGTGGATGGTCCATTAGTCTCGAACCTCGAAAGTCAGTCGAAGCATTAATAGTTCTCGATGTTCGTTGAAATTCAGTCAAAAACTGTTGAAACATGCATTTTCATCAATTTAGACGAACTAACACTCAATCTCTGGATTTGCGGTCTCGTCGATGGTCCGTTCGACGCCAACCTCGAGAATGACTCGCAACATGAAAATTTCTCGATTTTCGTTGAAACTCAGTCAAAAACTGTTGAAACCTGCATTTTCATCGTTTTTGACGAACTAACACTTAATCGGTCGATTTCCATTCTCGTCGATGGTCCGATCGACTTGAACCTCAAAAGTGACCCGGAACATGAAAATTTCTCGATTTTCGTTGAAATTCAGTCAAAAACTATTGAAACCTGCATTTTCATCGTTTTAGACGAAATAACACCCAATCGATCGATTTGCGATTTCGTCGATGGTCCGATCGACTCGAACCTCGAATGTGACTCAGAACATGAAAATTTCTCGATTTTCGTTGAAATTCAGTCAGAACTATTGATACCTGTATTTTCATCGATTTAGACGAACTAACACCCAATTGCTCGATTAGCGTTTTCGTGGATGGTCCATTCGACTCGAACCTCGAAAGTCAGTCGAAGCATTAATAATTCTCGATGTTCGTTGAAATTCAGTCAGAAACTGTTGAAACATGCATTTTCATCAATTTAGACGAACTAACACTCAACCTCTGGATTTGCGGTCCCGTCGATGGTCCGTTCGACGCGAACCTCGAGAATGACTCGCAACATGAAAATTTCTCGATTTACGTTGAAACTCAGTCAAAAACTGTTGAAACCTGCGTTTTCATCGTTTTAGACGAACTCACACTCAATTTCTCCATTAGCGTTTTCGTGGATTGTCCAATTGACTCGAACCTCGAAAGTCACTCGAAGCATTAAAATTTCTCGATGTTCGTTGAATATCAGTCAAAAACTGTTGAAACCTGCATTTTCATCCTTTTAGACGAAATAACACCAATCGATCGATTTGCGATTTCGTCGATGGTCCGATCGACTCGAACCTCGAAAGTGACTCGGAACATCAAAGTTTCTCGGTTTTCGTTGAAATTCAGTCAAAAACTATTGAAACCTGCATTTTCATCCTTTTAGACGAAATAACACCAATCGATCGATTTGCGATTTCGTCGATGGTCCGATCGACTCGAACCTCGAAAGTGACTCCGAACATGAAAATTTCTCGATTTTCGTTGAAATTCAATCAGAACTGTTGATACCTGCATTTTCATCGATTTAGACGAACTAACACCCAATTGCTCGATTAGCGTTTTCGTGGATGGTCCATTCGACTCGAACCACGAAAGTCACTCGAAGCATTAAAATTTCTCGATGTTCGTTGAAATTCAGTCAAAAACTCTTGAAACCTGCATTTTCATTGATTTAGACGAACTAAACCTCAATCTCTGGATTTGCGGTCTCGTCGATGGTCCGTTCGACTCGAACATCGAAAGTCGTTCGAAGCATTAAAATTTCTCGATTTTCGTTGAAATTCAGTCAAAAACTGTTGAAACCTGCATTTTCATCGTTTTTGACGATCTAACACTTAATCGGTCGATTTCCATTCTCGTCGATGGTCCGATCGAATCGAACTTCGAAAGTGACTCGGAACATGAAAATTTCTCGATTTTCGTTGAAATTCAGTCGAAAACTATTGAAACCTGCATTTTCATCGTTTTAGACGAAATAACACCCAATCGATCGATTTGCGATTTCGTCGATGGTCCGATCGACTCGAACCCGAATGTCACTCAGAACATGAAAATTTCTCGATTTTCATTGAAATTCAGTCAGAACTGTTGATACCTGCATTTTCATCGATTTAGACGAACTAACACCCATTTGCTCGATTAGCGTTTTCGTGGATGGTCCATTCGACTCGAACCTCGAAAGTCAGTCGAAGCATTAACATTTCTCGATGTTCGTTGAAATTCAGTCAAAAACTGTTGAAACCTGCATTTTCATCGTTTTTGACGAACTAACACTTAATCGGTCGATTTCCATTCTCGTCGATGGTCCGATCGACTCGAACTTCGAAAGTGACTCGGAACATGAAAATTTCTCGATTTTCGTTGAAATTCAGTCAAAAACTATTGAAACCTGCATTTTCATCGTTTTAGACGAAATAACACCCAATCGATCGATTTGCGATTTCGTCGATGGTCCGATCGACTCGAACCCGAATGTGACTCAGAACATGAAAATTTCTCGATTTTCGTTGAAATTCAGTCAGAACTGTTGATACATGCATTTTCATCGATTTAGACGAACTAACACCCAATTGCTCGATTAGCGTTTTCGTGGATGGTCAATTCGACTCGAACCTCGAAAGTCAGTCGAAGCATTAATATTTCTCGATGTTCGTTGAAATTCAGTCAAAAACTGTTGAAACATGCATTTTCATCAATTTAGACGAACTAACACTCAATCTCTGGATTTGCAATCTCGTCGATTGTCTGTTCGACTCGAACCTCGAAAGTGACTCGCGACATGAAAATTTCTCGATGTTCATTGAAACTCAGTCAAAAACTGTTGAAACCTGCGTTTTCATCGTTTTAGTCGAAAATACACCAATCGATCGATTTGCGATTTCGTCGATGGTCCGATCGACTCGAACCTCGAATGTGACTCGGAACATGAAAATTTCTCGGTTTTCGTTGAAATTCAGTCAAAAAATATTGAAACCTGCATTTTCATCGTTTTAGACGAAATAACACTTAATCGGTCGATCTCCATTCTCGTCTATGGTCCGATCGATTCGAACCTCGAAAATGACTCGGAACATGAAAATTTCTCGATTTTCGTTGAAATTCAGTCAAAAATTATTGAAACCTGCATTTTCATCGTTTTAAACGAAATAACACCCAATCGATCGATTTGCGATTTCGTCGATGGTCCGATCGACTCGAACCCGAATGTGACTCAGAACATGAAAATTTCTCGATTTTCGTTGAAATTCAGTCAGAACTGTTGATACATGCATTTTCATCGATTTAGACGAACTAACACCCAATTGCTCGATTAGCGTTTTCGTGGATGGTCAATTCGACTCGAACCTCGAAAGTCAGTCGAAGCATTAATATTTCTCGATGTTCGTTGAAATTCAGTCAAAAACTGTTGAAACATGCATTTTCATCAATTTAGACGAACTAACACTCAACCTCTGGATTTGCGGTCCCGTCGATGGTCCGTTCGACGCGAACCTCGAGAATGACTCGCAACATGAAAATTTCTCGATTTACGTTGAAACTCAGTCAAAAACTGTTGAAACCTGCGTTTTCATCGTTTTAGACGAACTCACACTCAATTTCTCCATTAGCGTTTTCGTGGATGGTCCATTCGACTCGAACCTCGAAAGTCACTCGAAGCATTAAAATTTCTCGATGTTCGTTGAATATCAGTCAAAAACTGTTGAAACCTGCATTTTCATCGTTTCAGACGAAATAACACCAATCGATCGATTTGCGATTTCGTCGATGGTCCGATCGACTCGAACCTCGAATGTGACTCGGAACATGAAAATGTCTCGAGTTTCGTTGAAATTCAGTCAAAAACTGTTGAAACTTGAATTTTCATCGTTTTAGACGAACTCACACTCAATCTCTCTATTATCGATTTCGTTAATGTTCCGATCGACTCGAACCTCGAAAGTGACTCGCAACATGAAAATTTCACGATGTTCGTTGAAATTAAGTCGAAAACTGTTGAAACTTGCACTTTCATCTTTTTACACGAAATTACACCCAATCCTTCGATTTGCGATCCCGTCGATGGTCCGATCTACTCGTAACTTGAAAGAGACTCGGAACATGAAAATGTCTCGAGTTTCGTTGAAATTCAGTCAAAATCTGTTGAAACCTGCTTTTTCGTCGTTTTTGACGAACTAACAACGAATCTCTCGATATGCGTGCTCGTAGATGGTCCGTTCGTCTTGAACCTCGAAAGTGACTCGCAACATGAAAATGTCTCGGGTTTCGTTGAAATTCAGTCAAAAACTGTTGAAACCTGCTTTTTCATCGATTTAAACGAACTAACACTCAATTTCTGGATTTGCGGTCTCGGCGATGGTCCGTTGGACTCGAAACTCGAAAGAGACTCGGAACATGAAAATGTCTCGAGTTTCGTTGAAATTCAGTCAAAAACTGTTGAAACCTCCTTTTTCATCGTTTTAGACGAACTAACAACGAATCTCTCGACATGCGTGCTCGTCGGTGGTCCGTTCGACTCGAACCTCGAAAGTGACTAGGAACATGAAAATTTCTTGATTTTCGGTGAAATTCAGTCAGAAATGTTGAAACCTGCCTTTTCATCGATTTTCGTTGAAATTCAGTCAAAAACTATTGAAACATGCATTTTCATAGTTTTAGACGAAATAACACCCAATCGATCGATTTGTGATATCGTCGATGGTTCGTTCGAGTCAAATCTCGAAAGTAACTCGGAACATTGAAATTTCTCGATTTTCGTTGAAATTCAGTCAAAAACTATTGGAACCTGAATTTTCATCGTTTTAGACGAACTAACACCCAATCTCTCGATATGGGTTCTCGTCAATGGTCCGTTCGGCTCGAACCTCGAAAGTGACTCGCAACATGAAAATGTCTCGAGTTTCGTTGAAATGCAGGCAAAAACTGTTGAAACCTGCTTTTTCATCGATTTAAACGAACTAACACTCAATTTCTGGATTTGCGGTCTCGGCGATGGTCCGTTGGACTCGAAACTCGAAAGAGACTCGGAACATGAAAATGTCTCGAGTTTCGTTGAAATTCAGTCAAAAACTGTTGAAACCTCCTTTTTCATCGTTTTAGACGAACTAACAACGAATCTCTCGACATGCGTGCTCGTCGGTGGTCCGTTCGTCTCGAACCTCGAAAGGGACTAGCAACATGAAAATTTCGCGATGTTCGTTGAAATTCAGTCAAAAATTGTTGAAACCTGCATTTTCATCGATTTAGACGAACTAACACTCAATATCTGGATTTGCGGTCTCGGCGATGGTCCGTTCGACTCGAACCTCGAAAGTGACTAGGAACATGAAAATTTCTTGATTTTCGGTGAAATTCAGTCAGAAATGTTGAAACCTGCCTTTTCATCGATTTTCGTTGAAATTCAGTCAAAAACTATTGAAACATGCATTTTCATAGTTTTAGACGAAATAACACCCAATCGATCGATTTGTGATATCGTCGATGGTTCGTTCGAGTCAAATCTCGAAAGTAACACGGAACATGAAAATTTCTCGATTTTCGTTGAAATTCAGTAAAAACTATTGGAACCTGAATTTTCATCGTGTTAGACGAACTAACACCCAATCTCTCGATATGGGTTCTCGTCAATGGTCCGTTAGGCTCGAACCTCGAAAGTGACTCGCAAGATGAAAATGTCTCGAGTTTCGTTGAAATTCAGTCAAAAACTGTTGAAACCTGCTTTTTCATCTTTTTAGACGAAATTACACCCATTCGTTCGATTTGCGATCTCGTCGATGGTCCGATCGACTCGAACCTCGAAAGCGACTCGGAACATGAAAATTTCTCGATGTTCGTTGAAATTCAGTCAAAGACTGTTGAAGCCTGCATTTTCGTCGTTTTTGACGAACTAACACCCAATCTCTCGATATGCGTTCTCGTCGATGTTCCGTTCGTCTCGAACCTCGAAAGTGACTCGCAACATGAAAATGTCTTGAGTTTCGTTGAAATTGAGTTAAAAATTGATGAAACCTGCATTTTCATCGTTTTAGACGAACTCACACACAATCTCTCTATTAGCGATTTCGTGGATGGTCCGATCGACTCGAACCTCGAAAGCGACTCGGAACATGAAAATTTCTCGATGTTCGTTGAAATTCAGTCAAAGACTGTTGAAGCCTGCATTTTCGTCGTTTTTGACGAACTAACACCCAATCTCTCGATATGCGTGCTCGTAGATGGTCCGTTCGTCTTGAACCTCGAAAGTGACTCGCAACATGAAAATGTCTCGGGTTTCGTTGAAATTCAGTCAAAAACTGTTGAAACCTGCATTTTCATCGATTTTCGTTGAAATTCAGTCAAAAACTATTGAAACATGCATTTTCATAGTTTTAGACGAAATAACACCCAATCGATCGATTTGTGATATTGTCGATGGTTCGTTCGAGTCAAATCTCGAAAGTAACTCGGAACATTGAAATTTCTCGATTTTCGTTGAAATTCAGTCAAAAACTATTGGAACCTGAATTTTCATCGTGTTAGACGAACTAACACCCAATCTCTCGATATGGGTTCTCGTCAATGGTCCGTTCGGCTCGAACCTCGAAAGTTACTCGCAACATGAAAATGTCTCGAGTTTCGTCGAAATTCAGTCGAAAACTGTTGAAACCTGCTTTATCATCTTTTTAGACGAAATTACACCCATTCGTTCGATTTGCGATCTCGTCGATGGTCCGATCGACTCGAACCTCGAAAGCGACTCGGAACATGAAAATTTCTCGATGTTCGTTGAAATTCAGTCAAAGACTGTTGAAGCCTGCATTTTCGTCGTTTTTGACGAACTAACACCCAATCTCTCGATATGCGTTCTCGTCGATGGTCCGTTCGTCTCGAATCTCGAAAGTGACTCGCAACATGAAAATGTCTTGAGTTTCGTTGAAATTGAGTTAAAAATTGATGAAACCTGCATTTTCATCGTTTTAGACGAACTCACACACAATCTCTCTATTAGCTATTTCGTGGAAGGTCCGATAGACTCGAACCTCGAAAGTGACTCGGAACATGACAATTTCTCGATGTTCGTTGAAATTCAGTCAAAGACTGTTGAAGCCTGCATTTTCACCGTTTTAGACGAACTAACAACGAATCTCTCGATATGCGTGCTCGTAGATGGTCCGGTTGACTCGAACCTCGAAAGTGACTCGGATCATGAAAATTTCTCGATTTTCGTTGAAATTCAGTCAAAAACTGTTGAAACCTGCATTTTGATCGTTTTAGACGAACTAACACTCAATCTCTCGATATGCATTCTCGTTGGTGGTCCGTTCGTCTCGAACCTCGAAAGTGACTCGCAACATGAAAATTTCACGATATTCGTTGAAATTCAGTCAAAAACTGTTGAAACCTGCACTTTCATCTTTTTACACGAAATTACACCCAATCCTTCGATTTGCGATCCCGTCGATGGTCCGATCTACTCGAAACTCGAAAGAGACTCGGAACATGAAAATGTCTCGAGTTTCGTTGAAATTCAGTCAAAAACTGTTGAAACCTGCTTTTTCATCGTTTTAGACGAACTAACAACGAATCTCTCGACGTGCGTGCTCGTCGGTGGTCCGTTCGTCTCGAACCTCGAAAGGGACTCGCAACATGAAAATTTCGCGATGTTCGTTGAAATTCAGTCAAAAACTGTTGAAACCTGTATTCTCATCGATTTAGACGAACTAACACTCAATATCTGGATTTGCGGTCTCGGCGATGGTCCGTTCGACTCGAACCTCGAAAGTGACTAGGAACATGAAAATTTCTTGATTTTCGGTGAAATTCAGTCAGAAATGTTGAAACCTGCCTTTTCATCGATTTTCGTTGAAATTCAGTCAAAAACTATTGAAACCTGCATTTTCATCGTTTTAGACGAAATAACACCCAATCGATCGATTTGCGATTTCGTCGATGGTCCGATCGACTCGAACCCGAATGTGACTCAGAACATGAAAATTTCTCGATTTTCGTTGAAATTCAGTCAGAACTGTTGATACATGCATTTTCATCGATTTAGACGAACTAACACCCAATTGCTCGATTAGCGTTTTCGTGGATGGTCAATTCGACTCGAACCTCGAAAGTCAGTCGAAGCATTAATATTTCTCGATGTTCGTTGAAATTCAGTCAAAAACTGTTGAAACATGCATTTTCATCAATTTAGACGAACTAACACTCAATCTCTGGATTTGCAATCTCGTCGATTGTCTGTTCGACTCGAACCTCGAAAGTGACTCGCGACATGAAAATTTCTCGATGTTCATTGAAACTCAGTCAAAAACTGTTGAAACCTGCGTTTTCATCGTTTTAGTCGAAAATACACCAATCGATCGATTTGCGATTTCGTCGATGGTCCGATCGACTCGAACCTCGAATGTGACTCGGAACATGAAAATTTCTCGGTTTTCGTTGAAATTCAGTCAAAAAATATTGAAACCTGCATTTTCATCGTTTTAGACGAAATAACACTTAATCGGTCGATCTCCATTCTCGTCTATGGTCCGATCGATTCGAACCTCGAAAATGACTCGGAACATGAAAATTTCTCGATTTTCGTTGAAATTCAGTCAAAAATTATTGAAACCTGCATTTTCATCGTTTTAAACGAAATAACACCCAATCGATCGATTTGCGATTTCGTCGATGGTCCGATCGACTCGAACCCGAATGTGACTCAGAACATGAAAATTTCTCGATTTTCGTTGAAATTCAGTCAGAACTGTTGATACATGCATTTTCATCGATTTAGACGAACTAACACCCAATTGCTCGATTAGCGTTTTCGTGGATGGTCAATTCGACTCGAACCTCGAAAGTCAGTCGAAGCATTAATATTTCTCGATGTTCGTTGAAATTCAGTCAAAAACTGTTGAAACATGCATTTTCATCAATTTAGACGAACTAACACTCAACCTCTGGATTTGCGGTCCCGTCGATGGTCCGTTCGACGCGAACCTCGAGAATGACTCGCAACATGAAAATTTCTCGATTTACGTTGAAACTCAGTCAAAAACTGTTGAAACCTGCGTTTTCATCGTTTTAGACGAACTCACACTCAATTTCTCCATTAGCGTTTTCGTGGATGGTCCATTCGACTCGAACCTCGAAAGTCACTCGAAGCATTAAAATTTCTCGATGTTCGTTGAATATCAGTCAAAAACTGTTGAAACCTGCATTTTCATCGTTTCAGACGAAATAACACCAATCGATCGATTTGCGATTTCGTCGATGGTCCGATCGACTCGAACCTCGAATGTGACTCGGAACATGAAAATGTCTCGAGTTTCGTTGAAATTCAGTCAAAAACTGTTGAAACTTGAATTTTCATCGTTTTAGACGAACTCACACTCAATCTCTCTATTATCGATTTCGTTAATGTTCCGATCGACTCGAACCTCGAAAGTGACTCGCAACATGAAAATTTCACGATGTTCGTTGAAATTAAGTCGAAAACTGTTGAAACTTGCACTTTCATCTTTTTACACGAAATTACACCCAATCCTTCGATTTGCGATCCCGTCGATGGTCCGATCTACTCGTAACTTGAAAGAGACTCGGAACATGAAAATGTCTCGAGTTTCGTTGAAATTCAGTCAAAATCTGTTGAAACCTGCTTTTTCGTCGTTTTTGACGAACTAACAACGAATCTCTCGATATGCGTGCTCGTAGATGGTCCGTTCGTCTTGAACCTCGAAAGTGACTCGCAACATGAAAATGTCTCGGGTTTCGTTGAAATTCAGTCAAAAACTGTTGAAACCTGCTTTTTCATCGATTTAAACGAACTAACACTCAATTTCTGGATTTGCGGTCTCGGCGATGGTCCGTTGGACTCGAAACTCGAAAGAGACTCGGAACATGAAAATGTCTCGAGTTTCGTTGAAATTCAGTCAAAAACTGTTGAAACCTCCTTTTTCATCGTTTTAGACGAACTAACAACGAATCTCTCGACATGCGTGCTCGTCGGTGGTCCGTTCGACTCGAACCTCGAAAGTGACTAGGAACATGAAAATTTCTTGATTTTCGGTGAAATTCAGTCAGAAATGTTGAAACCTGCCTTTTCATCGATTTTTGTTGAAATTCAGTCAAAAACTATTGAAACATGCATTTTCATAGTTTTAGACGAAATAACACCCAATCGATCGATTTGTGATATCGTCGATGGTTCGTTCGAGTCAAATCTCGAAAGTAACTCGGAACATTGAAATTTCTCGATTTTCGTTGAAATTCAGTCAAAAACTATTGGAACCTGAATTTTCATCGTTTTAGACGAACTAACACCCAATCTCTCGATATGGGTTCTCGTCAATGGTCCGTTCGGCTCGAACCTCGAAAGTGACTCGCAACATGAAAATGTCTCGAGTTTCGTTGAAATGCAGGCAAAAACTGTTGAAACCTGCTTTTTCATCGATTTAAACGAACTAACACTCAATTTCTGGATTTGCGGTCTCGGCGATGGTCCGTTGGACTCGAAACTCGAAAGAGACTCGGAACATGAAAATGTCTCGAGTTTCGTTGAAATTCAGTCAAAAACTGTTGAAACCTCCTTTTTCATCGTTTTAGACGAACTAACAACGAATCTCTCGACATGCGTGCTCGTCGGTGGTCCGTTCGTCTCGAACCTCGAAAGGGACTAGCAACATGAAAATTTCGCGATGTTCGTTGAAATTCAGTCAAAAATTGTTGAAACCTGCATTTTCATCGATTTAGACGAACTAACACTCAATATCTGGATTTGCGGTCTCGGCGATGGTCCGTTCGACTCGAACCTCGAAAGTGACTAGGAACATGAAAATTTCTTGATTTTCGGTGAAATTCAGTCAGAAATGTTGAAACCTGCCTTTTCATCGATTTTCGTTGAAATTCAGTCAAAAACTATTGAAACATGCATTTTCATAGTTTTAGACGAAATAACACCCAATCGATCGATTTGTGATATCGTCGATGGTTCGTTCGAGTCAAATCTCGAAAGTAACACGGAACATGAAAATTTCTCGATTTTCGTTGAAATTCAGTAAAAACTATTGGAACCTGAATTTTCATCGTGTTAGACGAACTAACACCCAATCTCTCGATATGGGTTCTCGTCAATGGTCCGTTAGGCTCGAACCTCGAAAGTGACTCGCAAGATGAAAATGTCTCGAGTTTCGTTGAAATTCAGTCAAAAACTGTTGAAACCTGCTTTTTCATCTTTTTAGACGAAATTACACCCATTCGTTCGATTTGCGATCTCGTCGATGGTCCGATCGACTCGAACCTCGAAAGCGACTCGGAACATGAAAATTTCTCGATGTTCGTTGAAATTCAGTCAAAGACTGTTGAAGCCTGCATTTTCGTCGTTTTTGACGAACTAACACCCAATCTCTCGATATGCGTTCTCGTCGATGGTCCGTTCGTCTCGAATCTCGAAAGTGACTCGCAACATGAAAATGTCTTGAGTTTCGTTGAAATTGAGTTAAAAATTGATGAAACCTGCATTTTCATCGTTTTAGACGAACTCACACACAATCTCTCTATTAGCGATTTCGTGGAAGGTCCGATAGACTCGAACCTCGAAAGTGACTCGGAACATGACAATTTCTCGATTTTCGTTGAAATTCAGTCAAAAACTGTTGAAGCCTGCATTTTCATCGTTTTAGACGAACTCACACTCAATCTCTCTATTATCGATTTCGTTAATGTTCCGATCGACTCGAACCTCGAAAGTGACTCGCAACATGAAAATTTCACGATGTTCGTTGAAATTAAGTCAAATCTGTTGAAACCTGCACTTTCATCTTTTTACACGAAATTACACCCAATCCTTCGATTTGCGATCCCGTCGATGGTCCGATCTACTCGTAATTTGAAAGAGACTCGGAACATGAAAATGTCTCGAGTTTCGTTGAAATTCAGTCAAAATCTGTTGAAACCTGCTTTTTCGTCGTTTTTGACGAACTAACAACGAATCTCTCGATATGCGTGCTCGTAGATGGTCCGTTCCTCTTGAACCTCGAAAGTGACTCGCAACATGAAAATGTCTCGGGTTTCGTTGAAATTCAGTCAAAAACTGTTGAAACCTGCTTTTTCATCGTTTTAGACGAACTAACAACGAATCTCTCGATATGCGTGCTCGTCAGTGGTCCGTTCGTCTCGAACCTCGAAAGTGACTCGCAACATGAAAATTTCGCGATGGTCGTTGAAATTCAGTCAAAAACTGTTGTAACCTGCTTTTTCATCTTTTTAGACGAAATTACACCCATTCGTTCGATTTGCGATCTCGTCGATAGTCCCATCGACTCGAACCTCGAAAGCGACTCGGAACATGAAAATTTCTCGATGTTCGTTGAAATTCAGTCAAAGACTGTTGAAGCCTGCATTTTCGTCGTTTTTGACGAACTAACACCCAATCTCTCGATATGGGTTCTCGTCAATGGTCCGTTCGGCTCGAACCTCGAAAGTGACTCGCAACATGAAAATGTCTCGAGTTTCGTTGAAATTCAGTCAAAAACTGTTGAAACCTGCTTTTTCATCTTTTTAGACGAAATTACACCCATTCGTTCGATTTGCGATCTCGTCGATGGTCCGATCGACTCGAACCTCGAAAGTGACTCGGAACATGAAAATTTCTCGATGTTCGTTGAAATTCAGTCAAAGACTGTTGAAACCTGCTTTTTCGTCGTTTTTGACGAACTAACACCCAATATCTCGATATGCGTTCTCGTCGATGTTCCGTTCGTCTCGAACCTCGAAAGTGACTCGCAACATGAAAATGTCTTGAGTTTCGTTGAAATTGAGTTAAAAATTGATGAAACCTGCATTTTCATCGTTTTAGACGAACTCACACACAATCTCTCTATTAGCGATTTCGTGGATGGTCCGATCGACTCGAACCTCGAAAGCGACTCGGAACATGAAAATTTCTCGATGTTCGTTGAAATTCAGTCAAAGACTGTTGAAGCCTGCATTTTCGTCGTTTTTGACGAACTAACACCCAATCTCTCGATATGCGTGCTCGTAGATGGTCCGTTCGTCTTGAACCTCGAAAGTGACTCGCAACATGAAAATGTCTCGGGTTTCGTTGAAATTCAGTCAAAAACTGTTGAAACCTGCATTTTCATCGATTTTCGTTGAAATTCAGTCAAAAACTATTGAAACATGCATTTTCATAGTTTTAGACGAAATAACACCCAATCGATCGATTTGTGATATTGTCGATGGTTCGTTCGAGTCAAATCTCGAAAGTAACTCGGAACATTGAAATTTCTCGATTTTCGTTGAAATTCAGTCAAAAACTATTGGAACCTGAATTTTCATCGTGTTAGACGAACTAACACCCAATCTCTCGATATGGGTTCTCGTCAATGGTCCGTTCGGCTCGAACCTCGAAAGTTACTCGCAACATGAAAATGTCTCGAGTTTCGTCGAAATTCAGTCGAAAACTGTTGAAACCTGCTTTATCATCTTTTTAGACGAAATTACACCCATTCGTTCGATTTGCGATCTCGTCGATGGTCCGATCGACTCGAACCTCGAAAGCGACTCGGAACATGAAAATTTCTCGATGTTCGTTGAAATTCAGTCAAAGACTGTTGAAGTCTGCATTTTCGTCGTTTTTGACGAACTAACACCCAATCTCTCGATATGCGTTCTCGTCGATGGTCCGTTCGTCTCGAATCTCGAAAGTGACTCGCAACATGAAAATGTCTTGAGTTTCGTTGAAATTGAGTTAAAAATTGATGAAACCTGCATTTTCATCGTTTTAGACGAACTCACACACAATCTCTCTATTAGCTATTTCGTGGAAGGTCCGATAGACTCGAACCTCGAAAGTGACTCGGAACATGACAATTTCTCGATGTTCGTTGAAATTCAGTCAAAGACTGTTGAAGCCTGCATTTTCACCGTTTTAGACGAACTAACAACGAATCTCTCGATATGCGTGCTCGTAGATGGTCCGTTTGACTCGAACCTCGAAAGTGACTCGGATCATGAAAATTTCTCGATTTTCGTTGAAATTCAGTCAAAAACTGTTGAAACCTGCATTTTGATCGTTTTAGACGAACTAACACTCAATCTCTCGATATGCATTCTCGTTGGTGGTCCGTTCGTCTCGAACCTCGAAAGTGACTCGCAACATGAAAATTTCACGATATTCGTTGAAATTCAGTCAAAAACTGTTGAAACCTGCACTTTCATCTTTTTACACGAAATTACACCCAATCCTTCGATTTGCGATCCCGTCGATGGTCCGATCTACTCGAAACTCGAAAGAGACTCGGAACATGAAAATGTCTCGAGTTTCGTTGAAATTCAGTCAAAAACTGTTGAAACCTGCTTTTTCATCGTTTTAGACGAACTAACAACGAATCTCTCGACGTGCGTGCTCGTCGGTGGTCCGTTCGTCTCGAACCTCGAAAGGGACTCGCAACATGAAAATTTCGCGATGTTCGTTGAAATTCAGTCAAAAACTGTTGAAACCTGTATTCTCATCGATTTAGACGAACTAACACTCAATATCTGGATTTGCGGTCTCGGCGATGGTCCGTTCGACTCGAACCTCGAAAGTGACTAGGAACATGAAAATTTCTTGATTTTCGGTGAAATTCAGTCAGAAATGTTGAAACCTGCCTTTTCATCGATTTTCGTTGAAATTCAGTCAAAAACTATTGAAACATGCATTTTCATAGTTTTAGACGAAATAACACCCAATCGATCGATTTGTGATATCGTCGATGGTTCGCTCGAGTCAAATCTCGAAAGTAACTCGGAACATTGAAATTTCTCGGTTTTCGTTGAAATTCAGTCAAAAACTATTGGAACCTGAATTTTCATCGTTTTAGACGAACTAGCACCCAATCTCTCGATATGGGTTCTCGTCAATGGTCCGTTCGGCTCGAACCTCGAAAGTGACTCGCAACATGAAAATGTCTCGAGTTTTGTTGAAATTCAGTCAAAAACTGTTGAAACCTGCTTTTTCATCTTTTTAGACGAAATTACACCCATTCGTTCGATTTGCGATCTCGTCGATGGTCCGATCGACTCGAACCTCGAAAGTGACTCGGAACATGAAAATTTCTCGATGTTCGTTGAAATTCAGTCAAAGACTGTTGAAACCTGCATTTTGATCGTTTTAGACGAACTAACACTCAATCTCTCGATATGCATTCTCGTTGGTGGTCCGTTCGTCTCGAACCTTGAAAGTTACTCGCAACATGAAAATGTCTTGAGTTTCGTTGAAATTGAGTCAAAAACTGTTGAAACCTGCATTTTGATCGTTTTAGACGAACTAACACTCAATCTCTCGATATGCATTCTCGTTGGTGGTCCGTTCGTCTCGAACCTCGAAAGTGACTCGCAACATGAAAATTTCACGATATTCGTTGAAATTCAATCGGAACTGTTGATACCTGCATTTTCATCGATTTAGACGAACTAACATCCAATTGCTCGATTAGCGTTTTCGTGGATGGTCCATTCGACTCGAACCTCGAAAGTCACTCGAAGCGTTAATAATTCTCGATGTTCGTTGAAATTCAGTCAAAAACTGTTGAAACATGCATTTTCATCAATTTAGATGAACTAACACTCAATCTCTGGATTTGCGGTCTCGTCGAACTCAGTCGAAAACTATTGAAACCTGCATTTTCATCGTTTTAGTCGAAATAACACCCAATCGATCGATTTGCGATTTCGTCGATGGTCCGATCGACTCGAACCCGAATGTGACTCAGAACATGAAAATTTCTCGATTTTCGTTGAAATTCAGTCAGAACTATTGATACCTGCATTTTCATCGATTTAGACGAACTAACACCCAATTGCTCGATTACCGTTTTCGTGGATGGTCCATTAGTCTCGAACCTCGAAAGTCAGTCGAAGCATTAATAGTTCTCGATGTTCGTTGAAATTCAGTCAAAAACTGTTGAAACATGCATTTTCATCAATTTAGACGAACTAACACTCAATCTCTGGATTTGCGGTCTCGTCGATGGTCCGTTCGACGCCAACCTCGAGAATGACTCGCAACATGAAAATTTCTCGATTTTCGTTGAAACTCAGTCAAAAACTGTTGAAACCTGCATTTTCATCGTTTTTGACGAACTAACACTTAATCGGTCGATTTCCATTCTCGTCGATGGTCCGATCGACTTGAACCTCAAAAGTGACCCGGAACATGAAAATTTCTCGATTTTCGTTGAAATTCAGTCAAAAACTATTGAAACCTGCATTTTCATCGTTTTAGACGAAATAACACCCAATCGATCGATTTGCGATTTCGTCGATGGTCCGATCGACTCGAACCTCGAATGTGACTCAGAACATGAAAATTTCTCGATTTTCGTTGAAATTCAGTCAGAACTATTGATACCTGTATTTTCATCGATTTAGACGAACTAACACCCAATTGCTCGATTAGCGTTTTCGTGGATGGTCCATTCGACTCGAACCTCGAAAGTCAGTCGAAGCATTAATAATTCTCGATGTTCGTTGAAATTCAGTCAGAAACTGTTGAAACATGCATTTTCATCAATTTAGACGAACTAACACTCAACCTCTGGATTTGCGGTCCCGTCGATGGTCCGTTCGACGCGAACATCGAGAATGACTCGCAACATGAAAATTTCTCGATTTACGTTGAAACTCAGTCAAAAACTGTTGAAACCTGCGTTTTCATCGTTTTAGACGAACTCACACTCAATTTCTCCATTAGCGTTTTCGTGGATTGTCCAATTGACTCGAACCTCGAAAGTCACTCGAAGCATTAAAATTTCTCGATGTTCGTTGAATATCAGTCAAAAACTGTTGAAACCTGCATTTTCATCCTTTTAGACGAAATAACACCAATCGATCGATTTGCGATTTCGTCGATGGTCCGATCGACTCGAACCTCGAAAGTGACTCGGAACATCAAAGTTTCTCGGTTTTCGTTGAAATTCAGTCAAAAACTATTGAAACCTGCATTTTCATCCTTTTAGACGAAATAACACCAATCGATCGATTTGCGATTTCGTCGATGGTCCGATCGACTCGAACCTCGAAAGTGACTCCGAACATGAAAATTTCTCGATTTTCGTTGAAATTCAATCAGAACTGTTGATACCTGCATTTTCATCGATTTAGACGAACTAACACCCAATTGCTCGATTAGCGTTTTCGTGGATGGTCCATTCGACTCGAACCACGAAAGTCACTCGAAGCATTAAAATTTCTCGATGTTCGTTGAAATTCAGTCAAAAACTCTTGAAACCTGCATTTTCATTGATTTAGACGAACTAAACCTCAATCTCTGGATTTGCGGTCTCGTCGATGGTCCGTTCGACTCGAACATCGAAAGTCGTTCGAAGCATTAAAATTTCTCGATTTTCGTTGAAATTCAGTCAAAAACTGTTGAAACCTGCATTTTCATCGTTTTTGACGATCTAACACTTAATCGGTCGATTTCCATTCTCGTCGATGGTCCGATCGAATCGAACTTCGAAAGTGACTCGGAACATGAAAATTTCTCGATTTTCGTTGAAATTCAGTCGAAAACTATTGAAACCTGCATTTTCATCGTTTTAGACGAAATAACACCCAATCGATCGATTTGCGATTTCGTCGATGGTCCGATCGACTCGAACCCGAATGTCACTCAGAACATGAAAATTTCTCGATTTTCATTGAAATTCAGTCAGAACTGTTGATACCTGCATTTTCATCGATTTAGACGAACTAACACCCATTTGCTCGATTAGCGTTTTCGTGGATGGTCCATTCGACTCGAACCTCGAAAGTCAGTCGAAGCATTAACATTTCTCGATGTTCGTTGAAATTCAGTCAAAAACTGTTGAAACCTGCATTTTCATCGTTTTTGACGAACTAACACTTAATCGGTCGATTTCCATTCTCGTCGATGGTCCGATCGACTCGAACTTCGAAAGTGACTCGGAACATGAAAATTTCTCGATTTTCGTTGAAATTCAGTCAAAAACTATTGAAACCTGCATTTTCATCGTTTTAGACGAAATAACACCCAATCGATCGATTTGCGATTTCGTCGATAGTCCGATCGACTCGAACCCGAATGTGACTCAGAACATGAAAATTTCTCGATTTTCGTTGAAATTCAGTCAGAACTGTTGATACATGCATTTTCATCGATTTAGACGAACTAACACCCAATTGCTCGATTAGCGTTTTCGTGGATGGTCAATTCGACTCGAACCTCGAAAGTCAGTCGAAGCATTAATATTTCTCGATGTTCGTTGAAATTCAGTCAAAAACTGTTGAAACATGCATTTTCATCAATTTAGACGAACTAACACTCAATCTCTGGATTTGCGGTCTCGTCGATTGTCTGTTCGACTCGAACCTCGAAAGTGACTCGCGACATGAAAATTTCTCGATGTTCATTGAAACTCAGTCAAAAACTGTTGAAACCTGCGTTTTCATCGTTTTAGTCGAAAATACACCAATCGATCGATTTGCGATTTCGTCGATGGTCCGATCGACTCGAACCTCGAATGTGACTCGGAACATGAAAATTTCTCGGTTTTCGTTGAAATTCAGTCAAAAAATATTGAAACCTGCATTTTCATCGTTTTAGACGAAATAACACTTAATCGGTCGATCTCCATTCTCGTCTATGGTCCGATCGATTCGAACCTCGAAAATGACTCGGAACATGAAAATTTCTCGATTTTCGTTGAAATTCAGTCAAAAATTATTGAAACCTGCATTTTCATCGTTTTAAACGAAATAACACCCAATCGATCGATTTGCGATTTCGTCGATGGTCCGATCGACTCGAACCCGAATGTGACTCAGAACATGAAAATTTCTCGATTTTCGTTGAAATTCAGTCAGAACTGTTGATACATGCATTTTCATCGATTTAGACGAACTAACACCCAATTGCTCGATTAGCGTTTTCGTGGATGGTCAATTCGACTCGAACCTCGAAAGTCAGTCGAAGCATTAATATTTCTCGATGTTCGTTGAAATTCAGTCAAAAACTGTTGAAACATGCATTTTCATCAATTTAGACGAACTAACACTCAACCTCTGGATTTGCGGTCCCGTCGATGGTCCGTTCGACGCGAACCTCGAGAATGACTCGCAACATGAAAATTTCTCGATTTACGTTGAAACTCAGTCAAAAACTGTTGAAACCTGCGTTTTCATCGTTTTAGACGAACTCACACTCAATTTCTCCATTAGCGTTTTCGTGGATGGTCCATTCGACTCGAACCTCGAAAGTCACTCGAAGCATTAAAATTTCTCGATGTTCGTTGAATATCAGTCAAAAACTGTTGAAACCTGCATTTTCATCGTTTCAGACGAAATAACACCAATCGATCGATTTGCGATTTCGTCGATGGTCCGATCGACTCGAACCTCGAATGTGACTCGGAACATGAAAATGTCTCGAGTTTCGTTGAAATTCAGTCAAAAACTGTTGAAACTTGAATTTTCATCGTTTTAGACGAACTCACACTCAATCTCTCTATTATCGATTTCGTTAATGTTCCGATCGACTCGAACCTCGAAAGTGACTCGCAACATGAAAATTTCACGATGTTCGTTGAAATTAAGTCGAAAACTGTTGAAACTTGCACTTTCATCTTTTTACACGAAATTACACCCAATCCTTCGATTTGCGATCCCGTCGATGGTCCGATCTACTCGTAACTTGAAAGAGACTCGGAACATGAAAATGTCTCGAGTTTCGTTGAAATTCAGTCAAAATCTGTTGAAACCTGCTTTTTCGTCGTTTTTGACGAACTAACAACGAATCTCTCGATATGCGTGCTCGTAGATGGTCCGTTCGTCTTGAACCTCGAAAGTGACTCGCAACATGAAAATGTCTCGGGTTTCGTTGAAATTCAGTCAAAAACTGTTGAAACCTGCTTTTTCATCGATTTAAACGAACTAACACTCAATTTCTGGATTTGCGGTCTCGGCGATGGTCCGTTGGACTCGAAACTCGAAAGAGACTCGGAACATGAAAATGTCTCGAGTTTCGTTGAAATTCAGTCAAAAACTGTTGAAACCTCCTTTTTCATCGTTTTAGACGAACTAACAACGAATCTCTCGACATGCGTGCTCGTCGGTGGTCCGTTCGACTCGAACCTCGAAAGTGACTAGGAACATGAAAATTTCTTGATTTTCGGTGAAATTCAGTCAGAAATGTTGAAACCTGCCTTTTCATCGATTTTCGTTGAAATTCAGTCGAAAACTATTGAAACATGCATTTTCATAGTTTTAGACGAAATAACACCCAATCGATCGATTTGTGATATCGTCGATGGTTCGTTCGAGTCAAATCTCGAAAGTAACTCGGAACATTGAAATTTCTCGATTTTCGTTGAAATTCAGTCAAAAACTATTGGAACCTGAATTTTCATCGTTTTAGACGAACTAACACCCAATCTCTCGATATGGGTTCTCGTCAATGGTCCGTTCGGCTCGAACCTCGAAAGTGACTCGCAACATGAAAATGTCTCGAGTTTCGTTGAAATGCAGGCAAAAACTGTTGAAACCTGCTTTTTCATCGATTTAAACGAACTAACACTCAATTTCTGGATTTGCGGTCTCGGCGATGGTCCGTTGGACTCGAAACTCGAAAGAGACTCGGAACATGAAAATGTCTCGAGTTTCGTTGAAAATCAGTCAAAAACTGTTGAAACCTCCTTTTTCATCGTTTTAGACGAACTAACAACGAATCTCTCGACATGCGTGCTCGTCGGTGGTCCGTTCGTCTCGAACCTCGAAAGGGACTAGCAACATGAAAATTTCGCGATGTTCGTTGAAATTCAGTCAAAAATTGTTGAAACCTGCATTTTCATCGATTTAGACGAACTAACACTCAATATCTGGATTTGCGGTCTCGGCGATGGTCCGTTCGACTCGAACCTCGAAAGTGACTAGGAACATGAAAATTTCTTGATTTTCGGTGAAATTCAGTCAGAAATGTTGAAACCTGCCTTTTCATCGATTTTCGTTGAAATTCAGTCAAAAACTATTGAAACATGCATTTTCATAGTTTTAGACGAAATAACACCCAATCGATCGATTTGTGATATCGTCGATGGTTCGTTCGAGTCAAATCTCGAAAGTAACACGGAACATGAAAATTTCTCGATTTTCGTTGAAATTCAGTAAAAACTATTGGAACCTGAATTTTCATCGTGTTAGACGAACTAACACCCAATCTCTCGATATGGGTTCTCGTCAATGGTCCGTTAGGCTCGAACCTCGAAAGTGACTCGCAACATGAAAATGTCTCGAGTTTCGTTGAAATTCAGTCAAAAACTGTTGAAACCTGCTTTTTCATCTTTTTAGACGAAATTACACCCATTCGTTCGATTTGCGATCTCGTCGATGGTCCGATCGACTCGAACCTCGAAAGCGACTCGGAACATGAAAATTTCTCGATGTTCGTTGAAATTCAGTCAAAGACTGTTGAAGCCTGCATTTTCGTCGTTTTTGACGAACTAACACCCAATCTCTCGATATGGGTTCTCGTCAATGGTCCGTTCGGCTCGAACCTCGAAAGTGACTCGCAACATGAAAATGTCTCGAGTTTCGTTGAAATTCAGTCAAAAACTGTTGAAACCTGCTTTTTCATCTTTTTAGACGAAATTACACCCATTCGTTCGATTTGCGATTTCGTCGATGGTCCGATCGACTCGAACCCGAATGTCACTCAGAACATGAAAATTTCTCGATTTTCATTGAAATTCAGTCAGAACTGTTGATACCTGCATTTTCATCGATTTAGACGAACTAACACCCATTTGCTCGATTAGCGTTTTCGTGGATGGTCCATTCGACTCGAACCTCGAAAGTCAGTCGAAGCATTAATATTTCTCGATGTTCGTTGAAATTCAGTCAAAAACTGTTGAAACATGCATTTTCATCAATTTAGACGAACTAACACTCAATCTCTGGATTTGCGATCTCGTCGATTGTCTGTTCGACTCGAACCTCGAAAGTGACTCGCGACATGAAAATTTCTCGATGTTCATTGAAACTCAGTCAAAAACTGTTGAAACCTGCGTTTTCATCGTTTTAGTCGAAAATACACCAATCGATCGATTTGCGATTTCGTCGATGGTCCGATCGACTCGAACCTCGAATGTGACTCGGAACATGAAAATTTCTCGGTTTTCGTTGAAATTCAGTCAAAAAATATTGAAACCTGCATTTTCATCGTTTTAGACGAAATAACACTTAATCGGTCGATCTCCATTCTCGTCTATGGTCCGATCGATTCGAACCTCGAAAATGACTCGGAACATGAAAATTTCTCGATTTTCGTTGAAATTCAGTCAAAAATTATTGAAACCTGCATTTTCATCGTTTTAAACGAAATAACACCCAATCGATCGATTTGCGATTTCGTCGATGGTCCGATCGACTCGAACCCGAATGTGACTCAGAACATGAAAATTTCTCGATTTTCGTTGAAATTCAGTCAGAACTGTTGATACATGCATTTTCATCGATTTAGACGAACTAACACCCAATTGCTCGATTAGCGTTTTCGTGGATGGTCAATTCGACTCGAACCTCGAAAGTCAGTCGAAGCATTAATATTTCTCGATGTTCGTTGAAATTCAGTCAAAAACTGTTGAAACATGCATTTTCATCAATTTAGACGAACTAACACTCAACCTCTGGATTTGCGGTCCCGTCGATGGTCCGTTCGACGCGAACCTCGAGAATGACTCGCAACATGAAAATTTCTCGATTTACGTTGAAACTCAGTCAAAAACTGTTGAAACCTGCGTTTTCATCGTTTTAGACGAACTCACACTCAATTTCTCCATTAGCGTTTTCGTGGATGGTCCATTCGACTCGAACCTCGAAAGTCACTCGAAGCATTAAAATTTCTCGATGTTCGTTGAATATCAGTCAAAAACTGTTGAAACCTGCATTTTCATCGTTTCAGACGAAATAACACCAATCGATCGATTTGCGATTTCGTCGATGGTCCGATCGACTCGAACCTCGAATGTGACTCGGAACATGAAAATGTCTCGAGTTTCGTTGAAATTCAGTCAAAAACTGTTGAAACTTGAATTTTCATCGTTTTAGACGAACTCACACTCAATCTCTCTATTATCGATTTCGTTAATGTTCCGATCGACTCGAACCTCGAAAGTGACTCGCAACATGAAAATTTCACGATGTTCGTTGAAATTAAGTCGAAAACTGTTGAAACTTGCACTTTCATCTTTTTACACGAAATTACACCCAATCCTTCGATTTGCGATCCCGTCGATGGTCCGATCTACTCGTAACTTGAAAGAGACTCGGAACATGAAAATGTCTCGAGTTTCGTTGAAATTCAGTCAAAATCTGTTGAAACCTGCTTTTTCGTCGTTTTTGACGAACTAACAACGAATCTCTCGATATGCGTGCTCGTAGATGGTCCGTTCGTCTTGAACCTCGAAAGTGACTCGCAACATGAAAATGTCTCGGGTTTCGTTGAAATTCAGTCAAAAACTGTTGAAACCTGCTTTTTCATCGATTTAAACGAACTAACACTCAATTTCTGGATTTGCGGTCTCGGCGATGGTCCGTTGGACTCGAAACTCGAAAGAGACTCGGAACATGAAAATGTCTCGAGTTTCGTTGAAATTCAGTCAAAAACTGTTGAAACCTCCTTTTTCATCGTTTTAGACGAACTAACAACGAATCTCTCGACATGCGTGCTCGTCGGTGGTCCGTTCGACTCGAACCTCGAAAGTGACTAGGAACATGAAAATTTCTTGATTTTCGGTGAAATTCAGTCAGAAATGTTGAAACCTGCCTTTTCATCGATTTTCGTTGAAATTCAGTCAAAAACTATTGAAACATGCATTTTCATAGTTTTAGACGAAATAACACCCAATCGATCGATTTGTGATATCGTCGATGGTTCGTTCGAGTCAAATCTCGAAAGTAACTCGGAACATTGAAATTTCTCGATTTTCGTTGAAATTCAGTCAAAAACTATTGGAACCTGAATTTTCATCGTTTTAGACGAACTAACACCCAATCTCTCGATATGGGTTCTCGTCAATGGTCCGTTCGGCTCGAACCTCGAAAGTGACTCGCAACATGAAAATGTCTCGAGTTTCGTTGAAATGCAGGCAAAAACTGTTGAAACCTGCTTTTTCATCGATTTAAACGAACTAACACTCAATTTCTGGATTTGCGGTCTCGGCGATGGTCCGTTGGACTCGAAACTCGAAAGAGACTCGGAACATGAAAATGTCTCGAGTTTCGTTGAAATTCAGTCAAAAACTGTTGAAACCTCCTTTTTCATCGTTTTAGACGAACTAACAACGAATCTCTCGACATGCGTGCTCGTCGGTGGTCCGTTCGTCTCGAACCTCGAAAGGGACTAGCAACATGAAAATTTCGCGATGTTCGTTGAAATTCAGTCAAAAATTGTTGAAACCTGCATTTTCATCGATTTAGACGAACTAACACTCAATATCTGGATTTGCGGTCTCGGCGATGGTCCGTTCGACTCGAACCTCGAAAGTGACTAGGAACATGAAAATTTCTTGATTTTCGGTGAAATTCAGTCAGAAATGTTGAAACCTGCCTTTTCATCGATTTTCGTTGAAATTCAGTCAAAAACTATTGAAACATGCATTTTCATAGTTTTAGACGAAATAACACCCAATCGATCGATTTGTGATATCGTCGATGGTTCGTTCGAGTCAAATCTCGAAAGTAACACGGAACATGAAAATTTCTCGATTTTCGTTGAAATTCAGTAAAAACTATTGGAACCTGAATTTTCATCGTGTTAGACGAACTAACACCCAATCTCTCGATATGGGTTCTCGTCAATGGTCCGTTAGGCTCGAACCTCGAAAGTGACTCGCAAGATGAAAATGTCTCGAGTTTCGTTGAAATTCAGTCAAAAACTGTTGAAACCTGCTTTTTCATCTTTTTAGACGAAATTACACCCATTCGTTCGATTTGCGATCTCGTCGATGGTCCGATCGACTCGAACCTCGAAAGCGACTCGGAACATGAAAATTTCTCGATGTTCGTTGAAATTCAGTCAAAGACTGTTGAAGCCTGCATTTTCGTCGTTTTTGACGAACTAACACCCAATCTCTCGATATGCGTTCTCGTCGATGGTCCGTTCGTCTCGAATCTCGAAAGTGACTCGCAACATGAAAATGTCTTGAGTTTCGTTGAAATTGAGTTAAAAATTGATGAAACCTGCATTTTCATCGTTTTAGACGAACTCACACACAATCTCTCTATTAGCGATTTCGTGGAAGGTCCGATAGACTCGAACCTCGAAAGTGACTCGGAACATGACAATTTCTCGATTTTCGTTGAAATTCAGTCAAAAACTGTTGAAGCCTGCATTTTCATCGTTTTAGACGAACTCACACTCAATCTCTCTATTATCGATTTCGTTAATGTTCCGATCGACTCGAACCTCGAAAGTGACTCGCAACATGAAAATTTCACGATGTTCGTTGAAATTAAGTCAAATCTGTTGAAACCTGCACTTTCATCTTTTTACACGAAATTACACCCAATCCTTCGATTTGCGATCCCGTCGATGGTCCGATCTACTCGTAATTTGAAAGAGACTCGGAACATGAAAATGTCTCGAGTTTCGTTGAAATTCAGTCAAAATCTGTTGAAACCTGCTTTTTCGTCGTTTTTGACGAACTAACAACGAATCTCTCGATATGCGTGCTCGTAGATGGTCCGTTCCTCTTGAACCTCGAAAGTGACTCGCAACATGAAAATGTCTCGGGTTTCGTTGAAATTCAGTCAAAAACTGTTGAAACCTGCTTTTTCATCGTTTTAGACGAACTAACAACGAATCTCTCGATATGCGTGCTCGTCAGTGGTCCGTTCGTCTCGAACCTCGAAAGTGACTCGCAACATGAAAATTTCGCGATGGTCGTTGAAATTCAGTCAAAAACTGTTGTAACCTGCTTTTTCATCTTTTTAGACGAAATTACACCCATTCGTTCGATTTGCGATCTCGTCGATGGTCCGATCGACTCGAACCTCGAAAGCGACTCGGAACATGAAAATTTCTCGATGTTCGTTGAAATTCAGTCAAAGACTGTTGAAGCCTGCATTTTCGTCGTTTTTGACGAACTAACACCCAATCTCTCGATATGCGTTCTCGTCGATGGTCCGTTCGTCTCGAATCTCGAAAGTGACTCGCAACATGAAAATGTCTTGAGTTTCGTTGAAATTGAGTTAAAAATTGATGAAACCTGCATTTTCATCGTTTTAGACGAACTCACACACAATCTCTCTATTAGCTATTTCGTGGAAGGTCCGATAGACTCGAACCTCGAAAGTGACTCGGAACATGACAATTTCTCGATGTTCGTTGAAATTCAGTCAAAGACTGTTGAAGCCTGCATTTTCACCGTTTTAGACGAACTAACAACGAATCTCTCGATATGCGTGCTCGTAGATGGTCCGTTTGACTCGAACCTCGAAAGTGACTCGGATCATGAAAATTTCTCGATTTTCGTTGAAATTCAGTCAAAAACTGTTGAAACCTGCATTTTGATCGTTTTAGACGAACTAACACTCAATCTCTCGATATGCATTCTCGTTGGTGGTCCGTTCGTCTCGAACCTCGAAAGTGACTCGCAACATGAAAATTTCACGATATTCGTTGAAATTCAGTCAAAAACTGTTGAAACCTGCACTTTCATCTTTTTACACGAAATTACACCCAATCCTTCGATTTGCGATCCCGTCGATGGTCCGATCTACTCGAAACTCGAAAGAGACTCGGAACATGAAAATGTCTCGAGTTTCGTTGAAATTCAGTCAAAAACTGTTGAAACCTGCTTTTTCATCGTTTTAGACGAACTAACAACGAATCTCTCGACGTGCGTGCTCGTCGGTGGTCCGTTCGTCTCGAACCTCGAAAGGGACTCGCAACATGAAAATTTCGCGATGTTCGTTGAAATTCAGTCAAAAACTGTTGAAACCTGTATTCTCATCGATTTAGACGAACTAACACTCAATATCTGGATTTGCGGTCTCGGCGATGGTCCGTTCGACTCGAACCTCGAAAGTGACTAGGAACATGAAAATTTCTTGATTTTCGGTGAAATTCAGTCAGAAATGTTGAAACCTGCCTTTTCATCGATTTTCGTTGAAATTCAGTCAAAAACTATTGAAACATGCATTTTCATAGTTTTAGACGAAATAACACCCAATCGATCGATTTGTGATATCGTCGATGGTTCGCTCGAGTCAAATCTCGAAAGTAACTCGGAACATTGAAATTTCTCGGTTTTCGTTGAAATTCAGTCAAAAACTATTGGAACCTGAATTTTCATCGTTTTAGACGAACTAGCACCCAATCTCTCGATATGGGTTCTCGTCAATGGTCCGTTCGGCTCGAACCTCGAAAGTGACTCGCAACATGAAAATGTCTCGAGTTTTGTTGAAATTCAGTCAAAAACTGTTGAAACCTGCTTTTTCATCTTTTTAGACGAAATTACACCCATTCGTTCGATTTGCGATCTCGTCGATGGTCCGATCGACTCGAACCTCGAAAGTGACTCGGAACATGAAAATTTCTCGATGTTCGTTGAAATTCAGTCAAAGACTGTTGAAACCTGCATTTTGATCGTTTTAGACGAACTAACACTCAATCTCTCGATATGCATTCTCGTTGGTGGTCCGTTCGTCTCGAACCTTGAAAGTTACTCGCAACATGAAAATGTCTTGAGTTTCGTTGAAATTGAGTCAAAAACTGTTGAAACCTGCATTTTGATCGTTTTAGACGAACTAACACTCAATCTCTCGATATGCATTCTCGTTGGTGGTCCGTTCGTCTCGAACCTCGAAAGTGACTCGCAACATGAAAATTTCACGATATTCGTTGAAATTCAATCGGAACTGTTGATACCTGCATTTTCATCGATTTAGACGAACTAACATCCAATTGCTCGATTAGCGTTTTCGTGGATGGTCCATTCGACTCGAACCTCGAAAGTCACTCGAAGCGTTAATAATTCTCGATGTTCGTTGAAATTCAGTCAAAAACTGTTGAAACATGCATTTTCATCAATTTAGATGAACTAACACTCAATCTCTGGATTTGCGGTCTCGTCGAACTCAGTCGAAAACTATTGACACCTGCATTTTCATCGTTTTAGTCGAAATAACACCCAATCGATCGATTTGCGATTTCGTCGATGGTCCGATCGACTCGAACCCGAATGTGACTCAGAACATGAAAATTTCTCGATTTTCGTTGAAATTCAGTCAGAACTATTGATACCTGCATTTTCATCGATTTAGACGAACTAACACCCAATTGCTCGATTACCGTTTTCGTGGATGGTCCATTAGTCTCGAACCTCGAAAGTCAGTCGAAGCATTAATAGTTCTCGATGTTCGTTGAAATTCAGTCAAAAACTGTTGAAACATGCATTTTCATCAATTTAGACGAACTAACACTCAATCTCTGGATTTGCGGTCTCGTCGATGGTCCGTTCGACGCCAACCTCGAGAATGACTCGCAACATGAAAATTTCTCGATTTTCGTTGAAACTCAGTCAAAAACTGTTGAAACCTGCATTTTCATCGTTTTTGACGAACTAACACTTAATCGGTCGATTTCCATTCTCGTCGATGGTCCGATCGACTTGAACCTCAAAAGTGACCCGGAACATGAAAATTTCTCGATTTTCGTTGAAATTCAGTCAAAAACTATTGAAACCTGCATTTTCATCGTTTTAGACGAAATAACACCCAATCGATCGATTTGCGATTTCGTCGATGGTCCGATCGACTCGAACCTCGAATGTGACTCAGAACATGAAAATTTCTCGATTTTCGTTGAAATTCAGTCAGAACTATTGATACCTGTATTTTCATCGATTTAGACGAACTAACACCCAATTGCTCGATTAGCGTTTTCGTGGATGGTCCATTCGACTCGAACCTCGAAAGTCAGTCGAAGCATTAATAATTCTCGATGTTCGTTGAAATTCAGTCAGAAACTGTTGAAACATGCATTTTCATCAATTTAGACGAACTAACACTCAACCTCTGGATTTGCGGTCCCGTCGATGGTCCGTTCGACGCGAACCTCGAGAATGACTCGCAACATGAAAATTTCTCGATTTACGTTGAAACTCAGTCAAAAACTGTTGAAACCTGCGTTTTCATCGTTTTAGACGAACTCACACTCAATTTCTCCATTAGCGTTTTCGTGGATTGTCCAATTGACTCGAACCTCGAAAGTCACTCGAAGCATTAAAATTTCTCGATGTTCGTTGAATATCAGTCAAAAACTGTTGAAACCTGCATTTTCATCCTTTTAGACGAAATAACACCAATCGATCGATTTGCGATTTCGTCGATGGTCCGATCGACTCGAACCTCGAAAGTGACTCCGAACATGAAAATTTCTCGATTTTCGTTGAAATTCAATCAGAACTGTTGATACCTGCATTTTCATCGATTTAGACGAACTAACACCCAATTGCTCGATTAGCGTTTTCGTGGATGGTCCATTCGACTCGAACCACGAAAGTCACTCGAAGCATTAAAATTTCTCGATGTTCGTTGAAATTCAGTCAAAAACTCTTGAAACCTGCATTTTCATTGATTTAGACGAACTAAACCTCAATCTCTGGATTTGCGGTCTCGTCGATGGTCCGTTCGACTCGAACATCGAAAGTCGTTCGAAGCATTAAAATTTCTCGATTTTCGTTGAAATTCAGTCAAAAACTGTTGAAACCTGCATTTTCATCGTTTTTGACGATCTAACACTTAATCGGTCGATTTCCATTCTCGTCGATGGTCCGATCGAATCGAACTTCGAAAGTGACTCGGAACATGAAAATTTCTCGATTTTCGTTGAAATTCAGTCGAAAACTATTGAAACCTGCATTTTCATCGTTTTAGACGAAATAACACCCAATCGATCGATTTGCGATTTCGTCGATGGTCCGATCGACTCGAACCCGAATGTCACTCAGAACATGAAAATTTCTCGATTTTCATTGAAATTCAGTCAGAACTGTTGATACCTGCATTTTCATCGATTTAGACGAACTAACACCCATTTGCTCGATTAGCGTTTTCGTGGATGGTCCATTCGACTCGAACCTCGAAAGTCAGTCGAAGCATTAACATTTCTCGATGTTCGTTGAAATTCAGTCAAAAACTGTTGAAACCTGCATTTTCATCGTTTTTGACGAACTAACACTTAATCGGTCGATTTCCATTCTCGTCGATGGTCCGATCGACTCGAACTTCGAAAGTGACTCGGAACATGAAAATTTCTCGATTTTCGTTGAAATTCAGTCAAAAACTATTGAAACCTGCATTTTCATCGTTTTAGACGAAATAACACCCAATCGATCGATTTGCGATTTCGTCGATGGTCCGATCGACTCGAACCCGAATGTGACTCAGAACATGAAAATTTCTCGATTTTCGTTGAAATTCAGTCAGAACTGTTGATACATGCATTTTCATCGATTTAGACGAACTAACACCCAATTGCTCGATTAGCGTTTTCGTGGATGGTCAATTCGACTCGAACCTCGAAAGTCAGTCGAAGCATTAATATTTCTCGATGTTCGTTGAAATTCAGTCAAAAACTGTTGAAACATGCATTTTCATCAATTTAGACGAACTAACACTCAATCTCTGGATTTGCGATCTCGTCGATTGTCTGTTCGACTCGAACCTCGAAAGTGACTCGCGACATGAAAATTTCTCGATGTTCATTGAAACTCAGTCAAAAACTGTTGAAACCTGCGTTTTCATCGTTTTAGTCGAAAATACACCAATCGATCGATTTGCGATTTCGTCGATGGTCCGATCGACTCGAACCTCGAATGTGACTCGGAACATGAAAATTTCTCGGTTTTCGTTGAAATTCAGTCAAAAAATATTGAAACCTGCATTTTCATCGTTTTAGACGAAATAACACTTAATCGGTCGATCTCCATTCTCGTCTATGGTCCGATCGATTCGAACCTCGAAAATGACTCGGAACATGAAAATTTCTCGATTTTCGTTGAAATTCAGTCAAAAATTATTGAAACCTGCATTTTCATCGTTTTAAACGAAATAACACCCAATCGATCGATTTGCGATTTCGTCGATGGTCCGATCGACTCGAACCCGAATGTGACTCAGAACATGAAAATTTCTCGATTTTCGTTGAAATTCAGTCAGAACTGTTGATACATGCATTTTCATCGATTTAGACGAACTAACACCCAATTGCTCGATTAGCGTTTTCGTGGATGGTCAATTCGACTCGAACCTCGAAAGTCAGTCGAAGCATTAATATTTCTCGATGTTCGTTGAAATTCAGTCAAAAACTGTTGAAACATGCATTTTCATCAATTTAGACGAACTAACACTCAATCTCTGGATTTGCGGTCTCGTCGATGGTCCGATCGACTCGAACCTCGAATGTGACTCAGAACATGAAAATTTCTCGATTTTCGTTGAAATTCAGTCAGAACTATTGATACCTGCATTTTCATCGATTTAGACGAACTAACACCCAATTGCTCGATTAGCGTTTTCGTGGATGGTCCATTCGACTCGAACCTCGAAAGTCAGTCGAAGCATTAATAATTCTCGATGTTCGTTGAAATTCAGTCAGAAACTGTTGAAACATGCATTTTCATCAATTTAGACGAACTAACACTCAACCTCTGGATTTGCGGTCCCGTCGATGGTCCGTTCGACGCGAACCTCGAGAATGACTCGCAACATGAAAATTTCTCGATTTACGTTGAAACTCAGTCAAAAACTGTTGAAACCTGCGTTTTCATCGTTTTAGACGAACTCACACTCAATTTCTCCATTAGCGTTTTCGTGGATGGTCCATTCGACTCGAACCTCGAAAGTCACTCGAAGCATTAAAATTTCTCGATGTTCGTTGAATATCAGTCAAAAACTGTTGAAACCTGCATTTTCATCGTTTCAGACGAAATAACACCAATCGATCGATTTGCGATTTCGTCGATGGTCCGATCGACTCGAACCTCGAATGTGACTCGGAACATGAAAATGTCTCGAGTTTCGTTGAAATTCAGTCAAAAACTGTTGAAACTTGAATTTTCATCGTTTTAGACGAACTCACACTCAATCTCTCTATTATCGATTTCGTTAATGTTCCGATCGACTCGAACCTCGAAAGTGACTCGCAACATGAAAATTTCACGATGTTCGTTGAAATTAAGTCGAAAACTGTTGAAACTTGCACTTTCATCTTTTTACACGAAATTACACCCAATCCTTCGATTTGCGATCCCGTCGATGGTCCGATCTACTCGTAACTTGAAAGAGACTCGGAACATGAAAATGTCTCGAGTTTCGTTGAAATTCAGTCAAAATCTGTTGAAACCTGCTTTTTCGTCGTTTTTGACGAACTAACAACGAATCTCTCGATATGCGTGCTCGTAGATGGTCCGTTCGTCTTGAACCTCGAAAGTGACTCGCAACATGAAAATGTCTCGGGTTTCGTTGAAATTCAGTCAAAAACTGTTGAAACCTGCTTTTTCATCGATTTAAACGAACTAACACTCAATTTCTGGATTTGCGGTCTCGGCGATGGTCCGTTGGACTCGAAACTCGAAAGAGACTCGGAACATGAAAATGTCTCGAGTTTCGTTGAAATTCAGTCAAAAACTGTTGAAACCTCCTTTTTCATCGTTTTAGACGAACTAACAACGAATCTCTCGACATGCGTGCTCGTCGGTGGTCCGTTCGACTCGAACCTCGAAAGTGACTAGGAACATGAAAATTTCTTGATTTTCGGTGAAATTCAGTCAGAAATGTTGAAACCTGCCTTTTCATCGATTTTCGTTGAAATTCAGTCAAAAACTATTGAAACATGCATTTTCATAGTTTTAGACGAAATAACACCCAATCGATCGATTTGTGATATCGTCGATGGTTCGTTCGAGTCAAATCTCGAAAGTAACTCGGAACATTGAAATTTCTCGATTTTCGTTGAAATTCAGTCAAAAACTATTGGAACCTGAATTTTCATCGTTTTAGACGAACTAACACCCAATCTCTCGATATGGGTTCTCGTCAATGGTCCGTTCGGCTCGAACCTCGAAAGTGACTCGCAACATGAAAATGTCTCGAGTTTCGTTGAAATGCAGGCAAAAACTGTTGAAACCTGCTTTTTCATCGATTTAAACGAACTAACACTCAATTTCTGGATTTGCGGTCTCGGCGATGGTCCGTTGGACTCGAAACTCGAAAGAGACTCGGAACATGAAAATGTCTCGAGTTTCGTTGAAATTCAGTCAAAAACTGTTGAAACCTCCTTTTTCATCGTTTTAGACGAACTAACAACGAATCTCTCGACATGCGTGCTCGTCGGTGGTCCGTTCGTCTCGAACCTCGAAAGGGACTAGCAACATGAAAATTTCGCGATGTTCGTTGAAATTCAGTCAAAAATTGTTGAAACCTGCATTTTCATCGATTTAGACGAACTAACACTCAATATCTGGATTTGCGGTCTCGGCGATGGTCCGTTCGACTCGAACCTCGAAAGTGACTAGGAACATGAAAATTTCTTGATTTTCGGTGAAATTCAGTCAGAAATGTTGAAACCTGCCTTTTCATCGATTTTCGTTGAAATTCAGTCAAAAACTATTGAAACATGCATTTTCATAGTTTTAGACGAAATAACACCCAATCGATCGATTTGTGATATCGTCGATGGTTCGTTCGAGTCAAATCTCGAAAGTAACACGGAACATGAAAATTTCTCGATTTTCGTTGAAATTCAGTAAAAACTATTGGAACCTGAATTTTCATCGTGTTAGACGAACTAACACCCAATCTCTCGATATGGGTTCTCGTCAATGGTCCGTTAGGCTCGAACCTCGAAAGTGACTCGCAAGATGAAAATGTCTCGAGTTTCGTTGAAATTCAGTCAAAAACTGTTGAAACCTGCTTTTTCATCTTTTTAGACGAAATTACACCCATTCGTTCGATTTGCGATCTCGTCGATGGTCCGATCGACTCGAACCTCGAAAGCGACTCGGAACATGAAAATTTCTCGATGTTCGTTGAAATTCAGTCAAAGACTGTTGAAGCCTGCATTTTCGTCGTTTTTGACGAACTAACACCCAATCTCTCGATATGCGTTCTCGTCGATGGTCCGTTCGTCTCGAATCTCGAAAGTGACTCGCAACATGAAAATGTCTTGAGTTTCGTTGAAATTGAGTTAAAAATTGATGAAACCTGCATTTTCATCGTTTTAGACGAACTCACACACAATCTCTCTATTAGCGATTTCGTGGAAGGTCCGATAGACTCGAACCTCGAAAGTGACTCGGAACATGACAATTTCTCGATTTTCGTTGAAATTCAGTCAAAAACTGTTGAAGCCTGCATTTTCATCGTTTTAGACGAACTCACACTCAATCTCTCTATTATCGATTTCGTTAATGTTCCGATCGACTCGAACCTCGAAAGTGACTCGCAACATGAAAATTTCACGATGTTCGTTGAAATTAAGTCAAATCTGTTGAAACCTGCACTTTCATCTTTTTACACGAAATTACACCCAATCCTTCGATTTGCGATCCCGTCGATGGTCCGATCTACTCGTAATTTGAAAGAGACTCGGAACATGAAAATGTCTCGAGTTTCGTTGAAATTCAGTCAAAATCTGTTGAAACCTGCTTTTTCGTCGTTTTTGACGAACTAACAACGAATCTCTCGATATGCGTGCTCGTAGATGGTCCGTTCCTCTTGAACCTCGAAAGTGACTCGCAACATGAAAATGTCTCGGGTTTCGTTGAAATTCAGTCAAAAACTGTTGAAACCTGCTTTTTCATCGTTTTAGACGAACTAACAACGAATCTCTCGATATGCGTGCTCGTCAGTGGTCCGTTCGTCTCGAACCTCGAAAGTGACTCGCAACATGAAAATTTCGCGATGGTCGTTGAAATTCAGTCAAAAACTGTTGTAACCTGCTTTTTCATCTTTTTAGACGAAATTACACCCATTCGTTCGATTTGCGATCTCGTCGATGGTCCGATCGACTCGAACCTCGAAAGCGACTCGGAACATGAAAATTTCTCGATGTTCGTTGAAATTCAGTCAAAGACTGTTGAAGCCTGCATTTTCGTCGTTTTTGACGAACTAACACCCAATCTCTCGATATGCGTTCTCGTCGATGGTCCGTTCGTCTCGAATCTCGAAAGTGACTCGCAACATGAAAATGTCTTGAGTTTCGTTGAAATTGAGTTAAAAATTGATGAAACCTGCATTTTCATCGTTTTAGACGAACTCACACACAATCTCTCTATTAGCTATTTCGTGGAAGGTCCGATAGACTCGAACCTCGAAAGTGACTCGGAACATGACAATTTCTCGATGTTCGTTGAAATTCAGTCAAAGACTGTTGAAGCCTGCATTTTCACCGTTTTAGACGAACTAACAACGAATCTCTCGATATGCGTGCTCGTAGATGGTCCGTTTGACTCGAACCTCGAAAGTGACTCGGATCATGAAAATTTCTCGATTTTCGTTGAAATTCAGTCAAAAACTGTTGAAACCTGCATTTTGATCGTTTTAGACGAACTAACACTCAATCTCTCGATATGCATTCTCGTTGGTGGTCCGTTCGTCTCGAACCTCGAAAGTGACTCGCAACATGAAAATTTCACGATATTCGTTGAAATTCAGTCAAAAACTGTTGAAACCTGCACTTTCATCTTTTTACACGAAATTACACCCAATCCTTCGATTTGCGATCCCGTCGATGGTCCGATCTACTCGAAACTCGAAAGAGACTCGGAACATGAAAATGTCTCGAGTTTCGTTGAAATTCAGTCAAAAACTGTTGAAACCTGCTTTTTCATCGTTTTAGACGAACTAACAACGAATCTCTCGACGTGCGTGCTCGTCGGTGGTCCGTTCGTCTCGAACCTCGAAAGGGACTCGCAACATGAAAATTTCGCGATGTTCGTTGAAATTCAGTCAAAAACTGTTGAAACCTGTATTCTCATCGATTTAGACGAACTAACACTCAATATCTGGATTTGCGGTCTCGGCGATGGTCCGTTCGACTCGAACCTCGAAAGTGACTAGGAACATGAAAATTTCTTGATTTTCGGTGAAATTCAGTCAGAAATGTTGAAACCTGCCTTTTCATCGATTTTCGTTGAAATTCAGTCAAAAACTATTGAAACATGCATTTTCATAGTTTTAGACGAAATAACACCCAATCGATCGATTTGTGATATCGTCGATGGTTCGCTCGAGTCAAATCTCGAAAGTAACTCGGAACATTGAAATTTCTCGGTTTTCGTTGAAATTCAGTCAAAAACTATTGGAACCTGAATTTTCATCGTTTTAGACGAACTAGCACCCAATCTCTCGATATGGGTTCTCGTCAATGGTCCGTTCGGCTCGAACCTCGAAAGTGACTCGCAACATGAAAATGTCTCGAGTTTTGTTGAAATTCAGTCAAAAACTGTTGAAACCTGCTTTTTCATCTTTTTAGACGAAATTACACCCATTCGTTCGATTTGCGATCTCGTCGATGGTCCGATCGACTCGAACCTCGAAAGTGACTCGGAACATGAAAATTTCTCGATGTTCGTTGAAATTCAGTCAAAGACTGTTGAAACCTGCATTTTGATCGTTTTAGACGAACTAACACTCAATCTCTCGATATGCATTCTCGTTGGTGGTCCGTTCGTCTCGAACCTTGAAAGTTACTCGCAACATGAAAATGTCTTGAGTTTCGTTGAAATTGAGTCAAAAACTGTTGAAACCTGCATTTTGATCGTTTTAGACGAAATAACACCCAATCGATCGATTTGCGATTTCGTCGATGGTCCGATCGACTCGAACCTCGAATGTGACTCAGAACATGAAAATTTCTCGATTTTCGTTGAAATTCAGTCAGAACTATTGATACCTGTATTTTCATCGATTTAGACGAACTAACACCCAATTGCTCGATTAGCGTTTTCGTGGATGGTCCATTCGACTCGAACCTCGAAAGTCAGTCGAAGCATTAATAATTCTCGATGTTCGTTGAAATTCAGTCAGAAACTGTTGAAACATGCATTTTCATCAATTTAGACGAACTAACACTCAACCTCTGGATTTGCGGTCCCGTCGATGGTCCGTTCGACGCGAACCTCGAGAATGACTCGCAACATGAAAATTTCTCGATTTACGTTGAAACTCAGTCAAAAACTGTTGAAACCTGCGTTTTCATCGTTTTAGACGAACTCACACTCAATTTCTCCATTAGCGTTTTCGTGGATTGTCCAATTGACTCGAACCTCGAAAGTCACTCGAAGCATTAAAATTTCTCGATGTTCGTTGAATATCAGTCAAAAACTGTTGAAACCTGCATTTTCATCCTTTTAGACGAAATAACACCAATCGATCGATTTGCGATTTCGTCGATGGTCCGATCGACTCGAACCTCGAAAGTGACTCCGAACATGAAAATTTCTCGATTTTCGTTGAAATTCAATCAGAACTGTTGATACCTGCATTTTCATCGATTTAGACGAACTAACACCCAATTGCTCGATTAGCGTTTTCGTGGATGGTCCATTCGACTCGAACCACGAAAGTCACTCGAAGCATTAAAATTTCTCGATGTTCGTTGAAATTCAGTCAAAAACTCTTGAAACCTGCATTTTCATTGATTTAGACGAACTAAACCTCAATCTCTGGATTTGCGGTCTCGTCGATGGTCCGTTCGACTCGAACATCGAAAGTCGTTCGAAGCATTAAAATTTCTCGATTTTCGTTGAAATTCAGTCAAAAACTGTTGAAACCTGCATTTTCATCGTTTTTGACGATCTAACACTTAATCGGTCGATTTCCATTCTCGTCGATGGTCCGATCGAATCGAACTTCGAAAGTGACTCGGAACATGAAAATTTCTCGATTTTCGTTGAAATTCAGTCGAAAACTATTGAAACCTGCATTTTCATCGTTTTAGACGAAATAACACCCAATCGATCGATTTGCGATTTCGTCGATGGTCCGATCGACTCGAACCCGAATGTCACTCAGAACATGAAAATTTCTCGATTTTCATTGAAATTCAGTCAGAACTGTTGATACCTGCATTTTCATCGATTTAGACGAACTAACACCCATTTGCTCGATTAGCGTTTTCGTGGATGGTCCATTCGACTCGAACCTCGAAAGTCAGTCGAAGCATTAACATTTCTCGATGTTCGTTGAAATTCAGTCAAAAACTGTTGAAACCTGCATTTTCATCGTTTTTGACGAACTAACACTTAATCGGTCGATTTCCATTCTCGTCGATGGTCCGATCGACTCGAACTTCGAAAGTGACTCGGAACATGAAAATTTCTCGATTTTCGTTGAAATTCAGTCAAAAACTATTGAAACCTGCATTTTCATCGTTTTAGACGAAATAACACCCAATCGATCGATTTGCGATTTCGTCGATGGTCCGATCGACTCGAACCCGAATGTGACTCAGAACATGAAAATTTCTCGATTTTCGTTGAAATTCAGTCAGAACTGTTGATACATGCATTTTCATCGATTTAGACGAACTAACACCCAATTGCTCGATTAGCGTTTTCGTGGATGGTCAATTCGACTCGAACCTCGAAAGTCAGTCGAAGCATTAATATTTCTCGATGTTCGTTGAAATTCAGTCAAAAACTGTTGAAACATGCATTTTCATCAATTTAGACGAACTAACACTCAATCTCTGGATTTGCGATCTCGTCGATTGTCTGTTCGACTCGAACCTCGAAAGTGACTCGCGACATGAAAATTTCTCGATGTTCATTGAAACTCAGTCAAAAACTGTTGAAACCTGCGTTTTCATCGTTTTAGTCGAAAATACACCAATCGATCGATTTGCGATTTCGTCGATGGTCCGATCGACTCGAACCTCGAATGTGACTCGGAACATGAAAATTTCTCGGTTTTCGTTGAAATTCAGTCAAAAAATATTGAAACCTGCATTTTCATCGTTTTAGACGAAATAACACTTAATCGGTCGATCTCCATTCTCGTCTATGGTCCGATCGATTCGAACCTCGAAAATGACTCGGAACATGAAAATTTCTCGATTTTCGTTGAAATTCAGTCAAAAATTATTGAAACCTGCATTTTCATCGTTTTAAACGAAATAACACCCAATCGATCGATTTGCGATTTCGTCGATGGTCCGATCGACTCGAACCCGAATGTGACTCAGAACATGAAAATTTCTCGATTTTCGTTGAAATTCAGTCAGAACTGTTGATACATGCATTTTCATCGATTTAGACGAACTAACACCCAATTGCTCGATTAGCGTTTTCGTGGATGGTCAATTCGACTCGAACCTCGAAAGTCAGTCGAAGCATTAATATTTCTCGATGTTCGTTGAAATTCAGTCAAAAACTGTTGAAACATGCATTTTCATCAATTTAGACGAACTAACACTCAATCTCTGGATTTGCGGTCTCGTCGATGGTCCGATCGACTCGAACCTCGAATGTGACTCAGAACATGAAAATTTCTCGATTTTCGTTGAAATTCAGTCAGAACTATTGATACCTGCATTTTCATCGATTTAGACGAACTAACACCCAATTGCTCGATTAGCGTTTTCGTGGATGGTCCATTCGACTCGAACCTCGAAAGTCAGTCGAAGCATTAATAATTCTCGATGTTCGTTGAAATTCAGTCAGAAACTGTTGAAACATGCATTTTCATCAATTTAGACGAACTAACACTCAACCTCTGGATTTGCGGTCCCGTCGATGGTCCGTTCGACGCGAACCTCGAGAATGACTCGCAACATGAAAATTTCTCGATTTACGTTGAAACTCAGTCAAAAACTGTTGAAACCTGCGTTTTCATCGTTTTAGACGAACTCACACTCAATTTCTCCATTAGCGTTTTCGTGGATGGTCCATTCGACTCGAACCTCGAAAGTCACTCGAAGCATTAAAATTTCTCGATGTTCGTTGAATATCAGTCAAAAACTGTTGAAACCTGCATTTTCATCGTTTCAGACGAAATAACACCAATCGATCGATTTGCGATTTCGTCGATGGTCCGATCGACTCGAACCTCGAATGTGACTCGGAACATGAAAATGTCTCGAGTTTCGTTGAAATTCAGTCAAAAACTGTTGAAACTTGAATTTTCATCGTTTTAGACGAACTCACACTCAATCTCTCTATTATCGATTTCGTTAATGTTCCGATCGACTCGAACCTCGAAAGTGACTCGCAACATGAAAATTTCACGATGTTCGTTGAAATTAAGTCGAAAACTGTTGAAACTTGCACTTTCATCTTTTTACACGAAATTACACCCAATCCTTCGATTTGCGATCCCGTCGATGGTCCGATCTACTCGTAACTTGAAAGAGACTCGGAACATGAAAATGTCTCGAGTTTCGTTGAAATTCAGTCAAAATCTGTTGAAACCTGCTTTTTCGTCGTTTTTGACGAACTAACAACGAATCTCTCGATATGCGTGCTCGTAGATGGTCCGTTCGTCTTGAACCTCGAAAGTGACTCGCAACATGAAAATGTCTCGGGTTTCGTTGAAATTCAGTCAAAAACTGTTGAAACCTGCTTTTTCATCGATTTAAACGAACTAACACTCAATTTCTGGATTTGCGGTCTCGGCGATGGTCCGTTAGGCTCGAACCTCGAAAGTGACTCGCAACATGAAAATGTCTCGAGTTTCGTTGAAATTCAGTCAAAAACTGTTGAAACCTGCTTTTTCATCTTTTTAGACGAAATTACACCCATTCGTTCGATTTGCGATCTCGTCGATGGTCCGATCGACTCGAACCTCGAAAGCGACTCGGAACATGAAAATTTCTCGATGTTCGTTGAAATTCAGTCAAAGACTGTTGAAGCCTGCATTTTCGTCGTTTTTGACGAACTAACACCCAATCTCTCGATATGCGTTCTCGTCGATGGTCCGTTCGTCTCGAATCTCGAAAGTGACTCGCAACATGAAAATGTCTTGAGTTTCGTTGAAATTGAGTTAAAAATTGATGAAACCTGCATTTTCATCGTTTTAGACGAACTCACACACAATCTCTCTATTAGCGATTTCGTGGAAGGTCCGATAGACTCGAACCTCGAAAGCGACTCGGAACATAACAATTTCTCGATTTTCGTTGAAATTCAGTCAAAAACTGTTGAAACCTGCATTTTCATCGTTTTAGACGACCTCACACTCAATCTCTCTATTATCGATTTCGTTAATGTTCCGATCGACTCGAACCTCGAAAGTGACTCGGAACATGAAAATTTCTCAATTTTCGTTGAAATTCAGTCAAAAACTGTTGAAACCTGCTTTTTCATCGTTTTAGACGAACTAACAACGAATCTCTCGATATGCGTGCTCGTCGGTGGTCCGTTCGTCTCGAACTTCGAAAGTGACTCGCAACATGAAAATTTCGCGATGTTCGTTGAATTTCAGTCAAAAACTGTTGAAACCTGCTTTTTCATCGTTTTAGACGAACTAACAACGAATCTCTCGATATGCGTGCTCGTCGGTGGTCCGTTCGTCTCGAACTTCGAAAGTGACTCGCAACATGAAAATTTCGCGATGTTCGTTGAATTTCAGTCAAAAACTGTTGAAACCTGCACTTTCATCTTTTTACACGAAATTACACCCAATCCTTCGATTTGCGGTCCCGTCGATGGTCCGATCTACTCGTAACTTGAAAGAGACTCGGAACATGAAAATGTCTCGAGTTTCGTTGAAATTCAGTCAAAATCTGTTGAAACCTGCTTTTTCGTCGTTTTTGACGAACTAACAACGAATCTCTCGATATGCGTGCTCGTAGATGGTCCGTTCGTCTTGAACCTCGAAAGTGACTCGCAACATGAAAATGTCTCGGGTTTCGTTGAAATTCAGTCAAAAACTGTTGAAACCTGCTTTTTCATCGTTTTAGACGAACTAACAACGAATCTCTCGATATGCGTGCTCGTCAGTGGTCCGTTCGTCTCGAACCTCGAAAGTGACTCGCAACATGAAAATTTCGCGATGTTCGTTGAAATTCAGTCAAAAACTGTTGAAACCTGCATTTTCATCGATTTAGACGAACTAACACTCAATATCTGGATTTGCGGTCTCGGCGATGGTCCGTTCGACTCGAACCTCGAAAGTGACTAGGAACATGAAAATTTCTTGATTTTCGGTGAAATTCAGTCAGAAATGTTGAAACCTGCCTTTTCATCGATTTTCGTTGAAATTCAGTCAAAACTATTGAAACATGCATTTTGATAGTTTTAGACGAAATAACACCCAATCGATCGATTTGTGATATTGTCGATGGTTCGTTCGAGTCAAATCTCGAAAGTAACTCGGAACATTGAAATTTCTCGATTTTCGTTGAAATTCAGTCAAAAACTATTGGAACTTGAATTTTCATCGTGTTAGACGAACTAACACCCAATCTCTCGATATGGGTTCTCGTCAATGGTCCGTTCGGCTCGAACCTCGAAAGTGACTCGCAACATGAAAATTTCGCGATGTTCGTTGAAATTCAGTCAAAAACTGTTGAAACATGCATTTTCATCGTTTTAGACGAACTAACACTCAATCTCTCGACATGCGTTCTCGTCGATGGTCCGTTCGTCTCGAACCTCGAAAGTGACTATCAACATGAAAATGTCTTGAGTTTCGTTGAAATTCATTTAAAAATTGATGAAACCTGCATTTTCATCGTTTTAGACGAACTCACACACAATCTCTCTATTAGCTATTTCGTGGAAGGTCCGATAGACTCGAACCTCGAAAGTGACTCGGAACATGACAATTTCTCGATGTTCGTTGAAATTCAGTCAAAGACTGTTGAAGCCTGCATTTTCACCGTTTTAGACGAACTAACAACGAATCTCTCGATATGCGTGCTCGTAGATGGTCCGTTTGACTCGAACCTCGAAAGTGACTCGGATCATGAAAATTTCTCGATTTTCGTTGAAATTCAGTCAAAAACTGTTGAAACCTGCATTTTGATCGTTTTAGACGAACTAACACTCAATCTCTCGATATGCATTCTCGTTGGTGGTCCGTTCGTCTCGAACCTTGAAAGTTACTCGCAACATGAAAATGTCTTGAGTTTCGTTGAAATTGAGTCAAAAACTGTTGAAACCTGCATTTTGATCGTTTTAGACGAACTAACACTCAATCTCTCGATATGCATTCTCGTTGGTGGTCCGTTCGTCTCGAACCTCGAAAGTGACTCGCAACATGAAAATTTCACGATATTCGTTGAAATTCAATCGGAACTGTTGATACCTGCATTTTCATCGATTTAGACGAACTAACATCCAATTGCTCGATTAGCGTTTTCGTGGATGGTCCATTCGACTCGAACCTCGAAAGTCACTCGAAGCGTTAATAATTCTCGATGTTCGTTGAAATTCAGTCAAAAACTGTTGAAACATGCATTTTCATCAATTTAGATGAACTAACACTCAATCTCTGGATTTGCGGTCTCGTCGAACTCAGTCGAAAACTATTGAAACCTGCATTTTCATCGTTTTAGTCGAAATAACACCCAATCGATCGATTTGCGATTTCGTCGATGGTCCGATCGACTCGAACCCGAATGTGACTCAGAACATGAAAATTTCTCGATTTTCGTTGAAATTCAGTCAGAACTATTGATACCTGCATTTTCATCGATTTAGACGAACTAACACCCAATTGCTCGATTACCGTTTTCGTGGATGGTCCATTAGTCTCGAACCTCGAAAGTCAGTCGAAGCATTAATAGTTCTCGATGTTCGTTGAAATTCAGTCAAAAACTGTTGAAACATGCATTTTCATCAATTTAGACGAACTAACACTCAATCTCTGGATTTGCGGTCTCGTCGATGGTCCGTTCGACGCCAACCTCGAGAATGACTCGCAACATGAAAATTTCTCGATTTTCGTTGAAACTCAGTCAAAAACTGTTGAAACCTGCATTTTCATCGTTTTTGACGAACTAACACTTAATCGGTCGATTTCCATTCTCGTCGATGGTCCGATCGACTTGAACCTCAAAAGTGACCCGGAACATGAAAATTTCTCGATTTTCGTTGAAATTCAGTCAAAAACTATTGAAACCTGCATTTTCATCGTTTTAGACGAAATAACACCCAATCGATCGATTTGCGATTTCGTCGATGGTCCGATCGACTCGAACCTCGAATGTGACTCAGAACATGAAAATTTCTCGATTTTCGTTGAAATTCAGTCAGAACTATTGATACCTGTATTTTCATCGATTTAGACGAACTAACACCCAATTGCTCGATTAGCGTTTTCGTGGATGGTCCATTCGACTCGAACCTCGAAAGTCAGTCGAAGCATTAATAATTCTCGATGTTCGTTGAAATTCAGTCAGAAACTGTTGAAACATGCATTTTCATCAATTTAGACGAACTAACACTCAACCTCTGGATTTGCGGTCCCGTCGATGGTCCGTTCGACGCGAACCTCGAGAATGACTCGCAACATGAAAATTTCTCGATTTACGTTGAAACTCAGTCAAAAACTGTTGAAACCTGCGTTTTCATCGTTTTAGACGAACTCACACTCAATTTCTCCATTAGCGTTTTCGTGGATTGTCCAATTGACTCGAACCTCGAAAGTCACTCGAAGCATTAAAATTTCTCGATGTTCGTTGAATATCAGTCAAAAACTGTTGAAACCTGCATTTTCATCCTTTTAGACGAAATAACACCAATCGATCGATTTGCGATTTCGTCGATGGTCCGATCGACTCGAACCTCGAAAGTGACTCCGAACATGAAAATTTCTCGATTTTCGTTGAAATTCAATCAGAACTGTTGATACCTGCATTTTCATCGATTTAGACGAACTAACACCCAATTGCTCGATTAGCGTTTTCGTGGATGGTCCATTCGACTCGAACCACGAAAGTCACTCGAAGCATTAAAATTTCTCGATGTTCGTTGAAATTCAGTCAAAAACTCTTGAAACCTGCATTTTCATTGATTTAGACGAACTAAACCTCAATCTCTGGATTTGCGGTCTCGTCGATGGTCCGTTCGACTCGAACATCGAAAGTCGTTCGAAGCATTAAAATTTCTCGATTTTCGTTGAAATTCAGTCAAAAACTGTTGAAACCTGCATTTTCATCGTTTTTGACGATCTAACACTTAATCGGTCGATTTCCATTCTCGTCGATGGTCCGATCGAATCGAACTTCGAAAGTGACTCGGAACATGAAAATTTCTCGATTTTCGTTGAAATTCAGTCGAAAACTATTGAAACCTGCATTTTCATCGTTTTAGACGAAATAACACCCAATCGATCGATTTGCGATTTCGTCGATGGTCCGATCGACTCGAACCCGAATGTCACTCAGAACATGAAAATTTCTCGATTTTCATTGAAATTCAGTCAGAACTGTTGATACCTGCATTTTCATCGATTTAGACGAACTAACACCCATTTGCTCGATTAGCGTTTTCGTGGATGGTCCATTCGACTCGAACCTCGAAAGTCAGTCGAAGCATTAACATTTCTCGATGTTCGTTGAAATTCAGTCAAAAACTGTTGAAACCTGCATTTTCATCGTTTTTGACGAACTAACACTTAATCGGTCGATTTCCATTCTCGTCGATGGTCCGATCGACTCGAACTTCGAAAGTGACTCGGAACATGAAAATTTCTCGATTTTCGTTGAAATTCAGTCAAAAACTATTGAAACCTGCATTTTCATCGTTTTAGACGAAATAACACCCAATCGATCGATTTGCGATTTCGTCGATGGTCCGATCGACTCGAACCCGAATGTGACTCAGAACATGAAAATTTCTCGATTTTCGTTGAAATTCAGTCAGAACTGTTGATACATGCATTTTCATCGATTTAGACGAACTAACACCCAATTGCTCGATTAGCGTTTTCGTGGATGGTCAATTCGACTCGAACCTCGAAAGTCAGTCGAAGCATTAATATTTCTCGATGTTCGTTGAAATTCAGTCAAAAACTGTTGAAACATGCATTTTCATCAATTTAGACGAACTAACACTCAATCTCTGGATTTGCGATCTCGTCGATTGTCTGTTCGACTCGAACCTCGAAAGTGACTCGCGACATGAAAATTTCTCGATGTTCATTGAAACTCAGTCAAAAACTGTTGAAACCTGCGTTTTCATCGTTTTAGTCGAAAATACACCAATCGATCGATTTGCGATTTCGTCGATGGTCCGATCGACTCGAACCTCGAATGTGACTCGGAACATGAAAATTTCTCGGTTTTCGTTGAAATTCAGTCAAAAAATATTCAAACCTGCATTTTCATCGTTTTAGACGAAATAACACTTAATCGGTCGATCTCCATTCTCGTCTATGGTCCGATCGATTCGAACCTCGAAAATGACTCGGAACATGAAAATTTCTCGATTTTCGTTGAAATTCAGTCAAAAATTATTGAAACCTGCATTTTCATCGTTTTAAACGAAATAACACCCAATCGATCGATTTGCGATTTCGTCGATGGTCCGATCGACTCGAACCCGAATGTGACTCAGAACATGAAAATTTCTCGATTTTCGTTGAAATTCAGTCAGAACTGTTGATACATGCATTTTCATCGATTTAGACGAACTAACACCCAATTGCTCGATTAGCGTTTTCGTGGATGGTCAATTCGACTCGAACCTCGAAAGTCAGTCGAAGCATTAATATTTCTCGATGTTCGTTGAAATTCAGTCAAAAACTGTTGAAACATGCATTTTCATCAATTTAGACGAACTAACACTCAATCTCTGGATTTGCGGTCTCGTCGATGGTCCGATCGACTCGAACCTCGAATGTGACTCAGAACATGAAAATTTCTCGATTTTCGTTGAAATTCAGTCAGAACTATTGATACCTGCATTTTCATCGATTTAGACGAACTAACACCCAATTGCTCGATTAGCGTTTTCGTGGATGGTCCATTCGACTCGAACCTCGAAAGTCAGTCGAAGCATTAATAATTCTCGATGTTCGTTGAAATTCAGTCAGAAACTGTTGAAACATGCATTTTCATCAATTTAGACGAACTAACACTCAACCTCTGGATTTGCGGTCCCGTCGATGGTCCGATCGACTCGAACCTCGAATGTGACTCGGAACATGAAAATGTCTCGAGTTTCGTTGAAATTCAGTCAAAAACTGTTGAAACTTGAATTTTCATCGTTTTAGACGAACTCACACTCAATCTCTCTATTATCGATTTCGTTAATGTTCCGATCGACTCGAACCTCGAAAGTGACTCGCAACATGAAAATTTCACGATGTTCGTTGAAATTAAGTCGAAAACTGTTGAAACTTGCACTTTCATCTTTTTACACGAAATTACACCCAATCCTTCGATTTGCGATCCCGTCGATGGTCCGATCTACTCGTAACTTGAAAGAGACTCGGAACATGAAAATGTCTCGAGTTTCGTTGAAATTCAGTCAAAATCTGTTGAAACCTGCTTTTTCGTCGTTTTTGACGAACTAACAACGAATCTCTCGATATGCGTGCTCGTAGATGGTCCGTTCGTCTTGAACCTCGAAAGTGACTCGCAACATGAAAATGTCTCGGGTTTCGTTGAAATTCAGTCAAAAACTGTTGAAACCTGCTTTTTCATCGATTTAAACGAACTAACACTCAATTTCTGGATTTGCGGTCTCGGCGATGGTCCGTTAGGCTCGAACCTCGAAAGTGACTCGCAACATGAAAATGTCTCGAGTTTCGTTGAAATTCAGTCAAAAACTGTTGAAACCTGCTTTTTCATCTTTTTAGACGAAATTACACCCATTCGTTCGATTTGCGATCTCGTCGATGGTCCGATCGACTCGAACCTCGAAAGCGACTCGGAACATGAAAATTTCTCGATGTTCGTTGAAATTCAGTCAAAGACTGTTGAAGCCTGCATTTTCGTCGTTTTTGACGAACTAACACCCAATCTCTCGATATGCGTTCTCGTCGATGGTCCGTTCGTCTCGAATCTCGAAAGTGACTCGCAACATGAAAATGTCTTGAGTTTCGTTGAAATTGAGTTAAAAATTGATGAAACCTGCATTTTCATCGTTTTAGACGAACTCACACACAATCTCTCTATTAGCGATTTCGTGGAAGGTCCGATAGACTCGAACCTCGAAAGCGACTCGGAACATAACAATTTCTCGATTTTCGTTGAAATTCAGTCAAAAACTGTTGAAACCTGCATTTTCATCGTTTTAGACGACCTCACACTCAATCTCTCTATTATCGATTTCGTTAATGTTCCGATCGACTCGAACCTCGAAAGTGACTCGGAACATGAAAATTTCTCAATTTTCGTTGAAATTCAGTCAAAAACTGTTGAAACCTGCTTTTTCATCGTTTTAGACGAACTAACAACGAATCTCTCGATATGCGTGCTCGTCGGTGGTCCGTTCGTCTCGAACTTCGAAAGTGACTCGCAACATGAAAATTTCGCGATGTTCGTTGAATTTCAGTCAAAAACTGTTGAAACCTGCTTTTTCATCGTTTTAGACGAACTAACAACGAATCTCTCGATATGCGTGCTCGTCGGTGGTCCGTTCGTCTCGAACTTCGAAAGTGACTCGCAACATGAAAATTTCGCGATGTTCGTTGAATTTCAGTCAAAAACTGTTGAAACCTGCACTTTCATCTTTTTACACGAAATTACACCCAATCCTTCGATTTGCGGTCCCGTCGATGGTCCGATCTACTCGTAACTTGAAAGAGACTCGGAACATGAAAATGTCTCGAGTTTCGTTGAAATTCAGTCAAAATCTGTTGAAACCTGCTTTTTCGTCGTTTTTGACGAACTAACAACGAATCTCTCGATATGCGTGCTCGTAGATGGTCCGTTCGTCTTGAACCTCGAAAGTGACTCGCAACATGAAAATGTCTCGGGTTTCGTTGAAATTCAGTCAAAAACTGTTGAAACCTGCTTTTTCATCGTTTTAGACGAACTAACAACGAATCTCTCGATATGCGTGCTCGTCAGTGGTCCGTTCGTCTCGAACCTCGAAAGTGACTCGCAACATGAAAATTTCGCGATGTTCGTTGAAATTCAGTCAAAAACTGTTGAAACCTGCATTTTCATCGATTTAGACGAACTAACACTCAATATCTGGATTTGCGGTCTCGGCGATGGTCCGTTCGACTCGAACCTCGAAAGTGACTAGGAACATGAAAATTTCTTGATTTTCGGTGAAATTCAGTCAGAAATGTTGAAACCTGCCTTTTCATCGATTTTCGTTGAAATTCAGTCAAAACTATTGAAACATGCATTTTGATAGTTTTAGACGAAATAACACCCAATCGATCGATTTGTGATATTGTCGATGGTTCGTTCGAGTCAAATCTCGAAAGTAACTCGGAACATTGAAATTTCTCGATTTTCGTTGAAATTCAGTCAAAAACTATTGGAACTTGAATTTTCATCGTGTTAGACGAACTAACACCCAATCTCTCGATATGGGTTCTCGTCAATGGTCCGTTCGGCTCGAACCTCGAAAGTGACTCGCAACATGAAAATTTCGCGATGTTCGTTGAAATTCAGTCAAAAACTGTTGAAACATGCATTTTCATCGTTTTAGACGAACTAACACTCAATCTCTCGACATGCGTTCTCGTCGATGGTCCGTTCGTCTCGAACCTCGAAAGTGACTATCAACATGAAAATGTCTTGAGTTTCGTTGAAATTCATTTAAAAATTGATGAAACCTGCATTTTCATCGTTTTAGACGAACTCACACACAATCTCTCTATTAGCTATTTCGTGGAAGGTCCGATAGACTCGAACCTCGAAAGTGACTCGGAACATGACAATTTCTCGATGTTCGTTGAAATTCAGTCAAAGACTGTTGAAGCCTGCATTTTCACCGTTTTAGACGAACTAACAACGAATCTCTCGATATGCGTGCTCGTAGATGGTCCGTTTGACTCGAACCTCGAAAGTGACTCGGATCATGAAAATTTCTCGATTTTCGTTGAAATTCAGTCAAAAACTGTTGAAACCTGCATTTTGATCGTTTTAGACGAACTAACACTCAATCTCTCGATATGCATTCTCGTTGGTGGTCCGTTCGTCTCGAACCTCGAAAGTTACTCGCAACATGAAAATGTCTTGAGTTTCGTTGAAATTGAGTCAAAAACTGTTGAAACCTGCATTTTGATCGTTTTAGACGAACTAACACTCAATCTCTCGATATGCATTCTCGTTGGTGGTCCGTTCGTCTCGAACCTCGAAAGTGACTCGCAACATGAAAATTTCACGATATTCGTTGAAATTCAGTCAAAAACTGTTGACACCTGCACTTTCATCTTTTTACACGAAATAACACCCAATCCTTCGATTTGCGATCCCGTCGATGGTCCGATCTACTCGAAACTCGAAAGAGACTCGGAACATGAAAATGTCTCGAGTTTCGTTGAAATTCAGTCAAAAACTGTTGAAACCTGCTTTTTCATCGTTTTAGACGAACTAACAACGAATCTCTCGACATGCGTGCTCGTCGGTGGTCCGTTCGTCTCGAACCTCGAAAGGGACTCGCAACATGAAAATTTCGCGATGTTCGTTGAAATTCAGTCAAAAACTGTTGAAACCTGTATTCTCATCGATTTAGACGAACTAACACTCAATATCTGGATTTGCGGTCTCGGCGATGGTCCGTTCGACTCGAACCTCGAAAGTGACTAGGAACATGAAAATTTCTTGATTTTCGGTGAAATTCAGTCAGAAATGTTGAAACCTGCCTTTTCATCGATTTTCGTTGAAATTCAGTCAAAAACTATTGAAACATGCATTTTCATAGTTTTAGACGAAATAACACCCAATCGATCGATTTGTGATATCGTCGATGGTTCGTTCGAGTCAAATCTCGAAAGTAACTCGGAACATTGAAATTTCTCGATTTTCGTTGAAATTCAGTCAAAAACTATTGGAACCTGAATTTTCATCGTTTTAGACGAACTAACACCCAATCTCTCGATATGGGTTCTCGTCAATGGTCCGTTCGGCTCGAACCTCGAAAGTGACTCGCAACATGAAAATGTCTCGAGTTTCGTTGAAATGCAGGCAAAAACTGTTGAAACCTGCTTTTTCATCGATTTAAACGAACTAACACTCAATTTCTGGATTTGCGGTCTCGGCGATGGTCCGTTGGACTCGAAACTCGAAAGAGACTCGGAACATGAAAATGTCTCGAGTTTCGTTGAAATTCAGTCAAAAACTGTTGAAACCTCCTTTTTCATCGTTTTAGACGAACTAACAACGAATCTCTCGACATGCGTGCTCGTCGGTGGTCCGTTCGTCTCGAACCTCGAAAGGGACTAGCAACATGAAAATTTCGCGATGTTCGTTGAAATTCAGTCAAAAATTGTTGAAACCTGCATTTTCATCGATTTAGACGAACTAACACTCAATATCTGGATTTGCGGTCTCGGCGATGGTCCGTTCGACTCGAACCTCGAAAGTGACTAGGAACATGAAAATTTCTTGATTTTCGGTGAAATTCAGTCAGAAATGTTGAAACCTGCCTTTTCATCGATTTTCGTTGAAATTCAGTCAAAAACTATTGAAACATGCATTTTCATAGTTTTAGACGAAATAACACCCAATCGATCGATTTGTGATATCGTCGATGGTTCGTTCGAGTCAAATCTCGAAAGTAACACGGAACATGAAAATTTCTCGATTTTCGTTGAAATTCAGTAAAAACTATTGGAACCTGAATTTTCATCGTGTTAGACGAACTAACACCCAATCTCTCGATATGGGTTCTCGTCAATGGTCCGTTAGGCTCGAACCTCGAAAGTGACTCGCAAGATGAAAATGTCTCGAGTTTCGTTGAAATTCAGTCAAAAACTGTTGAAACCTGCTTTTTCATCTTTTTAGACGAAATTACACCCATTCGTTCGATTTGCGATCTCGTCGATGGTCCGATCGACTCGAACCTCGAAAGCGACTCGGAACATGAAAATTTCTCGATGTTCGTTGAAATTCAGTCAAAGACTGTTGAAGCCTGCATTTTCGTCGTTTTTGACGAACTAACACCCAATCTCTCGATATGCGTTCTCGTCGATGGTCCGTTCGTCTCGAATCTCGAAAGTGACTCGCAACATGAAAATGTCTTGAGTTTCGTTGAAATTGAGTTAAAAATTGATGAAACCTGCATTTTCATCGTTTTAGACGAACTCACACACAATCTCTCTATTAGCGATTTCGTGGAAGGTCCGATAGACTCGAACCTCGAAAGTGACTCGGAACATGACAATTTCTCGATTTTCGTTGAAATTCAGTCAAAAACTGTTGAAGCCTGCATTTTCATCGTTTTAGACGAACTCACACTCAATCTCTCTATTATCGATTTCGTTAATGTTCCGATCGACTCGAACCTCGAAAGTGACTCGCAACATGAAAATTTCACGATGTTCGTTGAAATTAAGTCAAATCTGTTGAAACCTGCACTTTCATCTTTTTACACGAAATTACACCCAATCCTTCGATTTGCGATCCCGTCGATGGTCCGATCTACTCGTAATTTGAAAGAGACTCGGAACATGAAAATGTCTCGAGTTTCGTTGAAATTCAGTCAAAATCTGTTGAAACCTGCTTTTTCGTCGTTTTTGACGAACTAACAACGAATCTCTCGATATGCGTGCTCGTAGATGGTCCGTTCCTCTTGAACCTCGAAAGTGACTCGCAACATGAAAATGTCTCGGGTTTCGTTGAAATTCAGTCAAAAACTGTTGAAACCTGCTTTTTCATCGTTTTAGACGAACTAACAACGAATCTCTCGATATGCGTGCTCGTCAGTGGTCCGTTCGTCTCGAACCTCGAAAGTGACTCGCAACATGAAAATTTCGCGATGTTCGTTGAAATTCAGTCAAAAACTGTTGTAACCTGCTTTTTCATCTTTTTAGACGAAATTACACCCATTCGTTCGATTTGCGATCTCGTCGATAGTCCGATCGACTCGAACCTCGAAAGCGACTCGGAACATGAAAATTTCTCGATGTTCGTTGAAATTCAGTCAAAGACTGTTGAAGCCTGCATTTTCGTCGTTTTTGACGAACTAACACCCAATCTCTCGATATGGGTTCTCGTCAATGGTCCGTTCGGCTCGAACCTCGAAAGTGACTCGCAACATGAAAATGTCTCGAGTTTCGTTGAAATTCAGTCAAAAACTGTTGAAACCTGCTTTTTCATCTTTTTAGACGAAATTACACCCATTCGTTCGATTTGCGATCTCGTCGATGGTCCGATCGACTCGAACCTCGAAAGTGACTCGGAACATGAAAATTTCTCGATGTTCGTTGAAATTCAGTCAAAGACTGTTGAAACCTGCTTTTTCGTCGTTTTTGACGAACTAACACCCAATATCTCGATATGCGTTCTCGTCGATGTTCCGTTCGTCTCGAACCTCGAAAGTGACTCGCAACATGAAAATGTCTTGAGTTTCGTTGAAATTGAGTTAAAAATTGATGAAACCTGCATTTTCATCGTTTTAGACGAACTCACACACAATCTCTCTATTAGCGATTTCGTGGATGGTCCGATCGACTCGAACCTCGAAATCGACTCGGAACATGAAAATTTCTCGATGTTCGTTGAAATTCAGTCAAAGACTGTTGAAGCCTGCATTTTCGTCGTTTTTGACGAACTAACACCCAATCTCTCGATATGCGTGCTCGTAGATGGTCCGTTCGTCTTGAACCTCGAAAGTGACTCGCAACATGAAAATGTCTCGGGTTTCGTTGAAATTCAGTCAAAAACTGTTGAAACCTGCATTTTCATCGATTTTCGTTGAAATTCAGTCAAAAACTATTGAAACATGCATTTTCATAGTTTTAGACGAAATAACACCCAATCGATCGATTTGTGATATTGTCGATGGTTCGTTCGAGTCAAATCTCGAAAGTAACTCGGAACATTGAAATTTCTCGATTTTCGTTGAAATTCAGTCAAAAACTATTGGAACCTGAATTTTCATCGTGTTAGACGAACTAACACCCAATCTCTCGATATGGGTTCTCGTCAATGGTCCGTTCGGCTCGAACCTCGAAAGTTACTCGCAACATGAAAATGTCTCGAGTTTCGTCGAAATTCAGTCGAAAACTGTTGAAACCTGCTTTATCATCTTTTTAGACGAAATTACACCCATTCGTTCGATTTGCGATCTCGTCGATGGTCCGATCGACTCGAACCTCGAAAGCGACTCGGAACATGAAAATTTCTCGATGTTCGTTGAAATTCAGTCAAAGACTGTTGAAGCCTGCATTTTCGTCGTTTTTGACGAACTAACACCCAATCTCTCGATATGCGTTCTCGTCGATGGTCCGTTCGTCTCGAATCTCGAAAGTGACTCGCAACATGAAAATGTCTTGAGTTTCGTTGAAATTGAGTTAAAAATTGATGAAACCTGCATTTTCATCGTTTTAGACGAACTCACACACAATCTCTCTATTAGCTATTTCGTGGAAGGTCCGATAGACTCGAACCTCGAAAGTGACTCGGAACATGACAATTTCTCGATGTTCGTTGAAATTCAGTCAAAGACTGTTGAAGCCTGCATTTTCACCGTTTTAGACGAACTAACAACGAATCTCTCGATATGCGTGCTCGTAGATGGTCCGTTTGACTCGAACCTCGAAAGTGACTCGGATCATGAAAATTTCTCGATTTTCGTTGAAATTCAGTCAAAAACTGTTGAAACCTGCATTTTGATCGTTTTAGACGAACTAACACTCAATCTCTCGATATGCATTCTCGTTGGTGGTCCGTTCGTCTCGAACCTCGAAAGTGACTCGCAACATGAAAATTTCACGATATTCGTTGAAATTCAGTCAAAAACTGTTGAAACCTGCACTTTCATCTTTTTACACGAAATTACACCCAATCCTTCGATTTGCGATCCCGTCGATGGTCCGATCTACTCGAAACTCGAAAGAGACTCGGAACATGAAAATGTCTCGAGTTTCGTTGAAATTCAGTCAAAAACTGTTGAAACCTGCTTTTTCATCGTTTTAGACGAACTAACAACGAATCTCTCGACGTGCGTGCTCGTCGGTGGTCCGTTCGTCTCGAACCTCGAAAGGGACTCGCAACATGAAAATTTCGCGATGTTCGTTGAAATTCAGTCAAAAACTGTTGAAACCTGTATTCTCATCGATTTAGACGAACTAACACTCAATATCTGGATTTGCGGTCTCGGCGATGGTCCGTTCGACTCGAACCTCGAAAGTGACTAGGAACATGAAAATTTCTTGATTTTCGGTGAAATTCAGTCAGAAATGTTGAAACCTGCCTTTTCATCGATTTTCGTTGAAATTCAGTCAAAAACTATTGAAACATGCATTTTCATAGTTTTAGACGAAATAACACCCAATCGATCGATTTGTGATATCGTCGATGGTTCGCTCGAGTCAAATCTCGAAAGTAACTCGGAACATTGAAATTTCTCGGTTTTCGTTGAAATTCAGTCAAAAACTATTGGAACCTGAATTTTCATCGTTTTAGACGAACTAGCACCCAATCTCTCGATATGGGTTCTCGTCAATGGTCCGTTCGGCTCGAACCTCGAAAGTGACTCGCAACATGAAAATGTCTCGAGTTTTGTTGAAATTCAGTCAAAAACTGTTGAAACCTGCTTTTTCATCTTTTTAGACGAAATTACACCCATTCGTTCGATTTGCGATCTCGTCGATGGTCCGATCGACTCGAACCTCGAAAGTGACTCGGAACATGAAAATTTCTCGATGTTCGTTGAAATTCAGTCAAAGACTGTTGAAACCTGCATTTTGATCGTTTTAGACGAACTAACACTCAATCTCTCGATATGCATTCTCGTTGGTGGTCCGTTCGTCTCGAACCTTGAAAGTTACTCGCAACATGAAAATGTCTTGAGTTTCGTTGAAATTGAGTCAAAAACTGTTGAAACCTGCATTTTGATCGTTTTAGACGAACTAACACTCAATCTCTCGATATGCATTCTCGTTGGTGGTCCGTTCGTCTCGAACCTCGAAAGTGACTCGCAACATGAAAATTTCACGATATTCGTTGAAATTCAATCGGAACTGTTGATACCTGCATTTTCATCGATTTAGACGAACTAACATCCAATTGCTCGATTAGCGTTTTCGTGGATGGTCCATTCGACTCGAACCTCGAAAGTCACTCGAAGCGTTAATAATTCTCGATGTTCGTTGAAATTCAGTCAAAAACTGTTGAAACATGCATTTTCATCAATTTAGATGAACTAACACTCAATCTCTGGATTTGCGGTCTCGTCGAACTCAGTCGAAAACTATTGAAACCTGCATTTTCATCGTTTTAGTCGAAATAACACCCAATCGATCGATTTGCGATTTCGTCGATGGTCCGATCGACTCGAACCCGAATGTGACTCAGAACATGAAAATTTCTCGATTTTCGTTGAAATTCAGTCAGAACTATTGATACCTGCATTTTCATCGATTTAGACGAACTAACACCCAATTGCTCGATTACCGTTTTCGTGGATGGTCCATTAGTCTCGAACCTCGAAAGTCAGTCGAAGCATTAATAGTTCTCGATGTTCGTTGAAATTCAGTCAAAAACTGTTGAAACATGCATTTTCATCAATTTAGACGAACTAACACTCAATCTCTGGATTTGCGGTCTCGTCGATGGTCCGTTCGACGCCAACCTCGAGAATGACTCGCAACATGAAAATTTCTCGATTTTCGTTGAAACTCAGTCAAAAACTGTTGAAACCTGCATTTTCATCGTTTTTGACGAACTAACACTTAATCGGTCGATTTCCATTCTCGTCGATGGTCCGATCGACTTGAACCTCAAAAGTGACCCGGAACATGAAAATTTCTCGATTTTCGTTGAAATTCAGTCAAAAACTATTGAAACCTGCATTTTCATCGTTTTAGACGAAATAACACCCAATCGATCGATTTGCGATTTCGTCGATGGTCCGATCGACTCGAACCTCGAATGTGACTCAGAACATGAAAATTTCTCGATTTTCGTTGAAATTCAGTCAGAACTATTGATACCTGTATTTTCATCGATTTAGACGAACTAACACCCAATTGCTCGATTAGCGTTTTCGTGGATGGTCCATTCGACTCGAACCTCGAAAGTCAGTCGAAGCATTAATAATTCTCGATGTTCGTTGAAATTCAGTCAGAAACTGTTGAAACATGCATTTTCATCAATTTAGACGAACTAACACTCAACCTCTGGATTTGCGGTCCCGTCGATGGTCCGTTCGACGCGAACCTCGAGAATGACTCGCAACATGAAAATTTCTCGATTTACGTTGAAACTCAGTCAAAAACTGTTGAAACCTGCGTTTTCATCGTTTTAGACGAACTCACACTCAATTTCTCCATTAGCGTTTTCGTGGATTGTCCAATTGACTCGAACCTCGAAAGTCACTCGAAGCATTAAAATTTCTCGATGTTCGTTGAATATCAGTCAAAAACTGTTGAAACCTGCATTTTCATCCTTTTAGACGAAATAACACCAATCGATCGATTTGCGATTTCGTCGATGGTCCGATCGACTCGAACCTCGAAAGTGACTCGGAACATCAAAGTTTCTCGGTTTTCGTTGAAATTCAGTCAAAAACTATTGAAACCTGCATTTTCATCCTTTTAGACGAAATAACACCAATCGATCGATTTGCGATTTCGTCGATGGTCCGATCGACTCGAACCTCGAAAGTGACTCCGAACATGAAAATTTCTCGATTTTCGTTGAAATTCAATCAGAACTGTTGATACCTGCATTTTCATCGATTTAGACGAACTAACACCCAATTGCTCGATTAGCGTTTTCGTGGATGGTCCATTCGACTCGAACCACGAAAGTCACTCGAAGCATTAAAATTTCTCGATGTTCGTTGAAATTCAGTCAAAAACTCTTGAAACCTGCATTTTCATTGATTTAGACGAACTAAACCTCAATCTCTGGATTTGCGGTCTCGTCGATGGTCCGTTCGACTCGAACATCGAAAGTCGTTCGAAGCATTAAAATTTCTCGATTTTCGTTGAAATTCAGTCAAAAACTGTTGAAACCTGCATTTTCATCGTTTTTGACGATCTAACACTTAATCGGTCGATTTCCATTCTCGTCGATGGTCCGATCGAATCGAACTTCGAAAGTGACTCGGAACATGAAAATTTCTCGATTTTCGTTGAAATTCAGTCGAAAACTATTGAAACCTGCATTTTCATCGTTTTAGACGAAATAACACCCAATCGATCGATTTGCGATTTCGTCGATGGTCCGATCGACTCGAACCCGAATGTCACTCAGAACATGAAAATTTCTCGATTTTCATTGAAATTCAGTCAGAACTGTTGATACCTGCATTTTCATCGATTTAGACGAACTAACACCCATTTGCTCGATTAGCGTTTTCGTGGATGGTCCATTCGACTCGAACCTCGAAAGTCAGTCGAAGCATTAACATTTCTCGATGTTCGTTGAAATTCAGTCAAAAACTGTTGAAACCTGCATTTTCATCGTTTTTGACGAACTAACACTTAATCGGTCGATTTCCATTCTCGTCGATGGTCCGATCGACTCGAACTTCGAAAGTGACTCGGAACATGAAAATTTCTCGATTTTCGTTGAAATTCAGTCAAAAACTATTGAAACCTGCATTTTCATCGTTTTAGACGAAATAACACCCAATCGATCGATTTGCGATTTCGTCGATGGTCCGATCGACTCGAACCCGAATGTGACTCAGAACATGAAAATTTCTCGATTTTCGTTGAAATTCAGTCAGAACTGTTGATACATGCATTTTCATCGATTTAGACGAACTAACACCCAATTGCTCGATTAGCGTTTTCGTGGATGGTCCATTCGACTCGAACCTCGAAAGTCAGTCGAAGCATTAATAATTCTCGATGTTCGTTGAAATTCAGTCAGAAACTGTTGAAACATGCATTTTCATCAATTTAGACGAACTAACACTCAACCTCTGGATTTGCGGTCCCGTCGATGGTCCGTTCGACGCGAACCTCGAGAATGACTCGCAACATGAAAATTTCTCGATTTACGTTGAAACTCAGTCAAAAACTGTTGAAACCTGCGTTTTCATCGTTTTAGACGAACTCACACTCAATTTCTCCATTAGCGTTTTCGTGGATTGTCCAATTGACTCGAACCTCGAAAGTCACTCGAAGCATTAAAATTTCTCGATGTTCGTTGAATATCAGTCAAAAACTGTTGAAACCTGCATTTTCATCCTTTTAGACGAAATAACACCAATCGATCGATTTGCGATTTCGTCGATGGTCCGATCGACTCGAACCTCGAAAGTGACTCGGAACATCAAAGTTTCTCGGTTTTCGTTGAAATTCAGTCAAAAACTATTGAAACCTGCATTTTCATCCTTTTAGACGAAATAACACCAATCGATCGATTTGCGATTTCGTCGATGGTCCGATCGACTCGAACCTCGAAAGTGACTCCGAACATGAAAATTTCTCGATTTTCGTTGAAATTCAATCAGAACTGTTGATACCTGCATTTTCATCGATTTAGACGAACTAACACCCAATTGCTCGATTAGCGTTTTCGTGGATGGTCCATTCGACTCGAACCACGAAAGTCACTCGAAGCATTAAAATTTCTCGATGTTCGTTGAAATTCAGTCAAAAACTCTTGAAACCTGCATTTTCATTGATTTAGACGAACTAAACCTCAATCTCTGGATTTGCGGTCTCGTCGATGGTCCGTTCGACTCGAACATCGAAAGTCGTTCGAAGCATTAAAATTTCTCGATTTTCGTTGAAATTCAGTCAAAAACTGTTGAAACCTGCATTTTCATCGTTTTTGACGATCTAACACTTAATCGGTCGATTTCCATTCTCGTCGATGGTCCGATCGAATCGAACTTCGAAAGTGACTCGGAACATGAAAATTTCTCGATTTTCGTTGAAATTCAGTCGAAAACTATTGAAACCTGCATTTTCATCGTTTTAGACGAAATAACACCCAATCGATCGATTTGCGATTTCGTCGATGGTCCGATCGACTCGAACCCGAATGTCACTCAGAACATGAAAATTTCTCGATTTTCATTGAAATTCAGTCAGAACTGTTGATACCTGCATTTTCATCGATTTAGACGAACTAACACCCATTTGCTCGATTAGCGTTTTCGTGGATGGTCCATTCGACTCGAACCTCGAAAGTCAGTCGAAGCATTAACATTTCTCGATGTTCGTTGAAATTCAGTCAAAAACTGTTGAAACCTGCATTTTCATCGTTTTTGACGAACTAACACTTAATCGGTCGATTTCCATTCTCGTCGATGGTCCGATCGACTCGAACTTCGAAAGTGACTCGGAACATGAAAATTTCTCGATTTTCGTTGAAATTCAGTCAAAAACTATTGAAACCTGCATTTTCATCGTTTTAGACGAAATAACACCCAATCGATCGATTTGCGATTTCGTCGATGGTCCGATCGACTCGAACCCGAATGTGACTCAGAACATGAAAATTTCTCGATTTTCGTTGAAATTCAGTCAGAACTGTTGATACATGCATTTTCATCGATTTAGACGAACTAACACCCAATTGCTCGATTAGCGTTTTCGTGGATGGTCAATTCGACTCGAACCTCGAAAGTCAGTCGAAGCATTAATATTTCTCGATGTTCGTTGAAATTCAGTCAAAAACTGTTGAAACATGCATTTTCATCAATTTAGACGAACTAACACTCAATCTCTGGATTTGCGATCTCGTCGATTGTCTGTTCGACTCGAACCTCGAAAGTGACTCGCGACATGAAAATTTCTCGATGTTCATTGAAACTCAGTCAAAAACTGTTGAAACCTGCGTTTTCATCGTTTTAGTCGAAAATACACCAATCGATCGATTTGCGATTTCGTCGATGGTCCGATCGACTCGAACCTCGAATGTGACTCGGAACATGAAAATTTCTCGGTTTTCGTTGAAATTCAGTCAAAAAATATTGAAACCTGCATTTTCATCGTTTTAGACGAAATAACACTTAATCGGTCGATCTCCATTCTCGTCTATGGTCCGATCGATTCGAACCTCGAAAATGACTCGGAACATGAAAATTTCTCGATTTTCGTTGAAATTCAGTCAAAAATTATTGAAACCTGCATTTTCATCGTTTTAAACGAAATAACACCCAATCGATCGATTTGCGATTTCGTCGATGGTCCGATCGACTCGAACCCGAATGTGACTCAGAACATGAAAATTTCTCGATTTTCGTTGAAATTCAGTCAGAACTGTTGATACATGCATTTTCATCGATTTAGACGAACTAACACCCAATTGCTCGATTAGCGTTTTCGTGGATGGTCAATTCGACTCGAACCTCGAAAGTCAGTCGAAGCATTAATATTTCTCGATGTTCGTTGAAATTCAGTCAAAAACTGTTGAAACATGCATTTTCATCAATTTAGACGAACTAACACTCAACCTCTGGATTTGCGGTCCCGTCGATGGTCCGTTCGACGCGAACCTCGAGAATGACTCGCAACATGAAAATTTCTCGATTTACGTTGAAACTCAGTCAAAAACTGTTGAAACCTGCGTTTTCATCGTTTTAGACGAACTCACACTCAATTTCTCCATTAGCGTTTTCGTGGATGGTCCATTCGACTCGAACCTCGAAAGTCACTCGAAGCATTAAAATTTCTCGATGTTCGTTGAATATCAGTCAAAAACTGTTGAAACCTGCATTTTCATCGTTTCAGACGAAATAACACCAATCGATCGATTTGCGATTTCGTCGATGGTCCGATCGACTCGAACCTCGAATGTGACTCGGAACATGAAAATGTCTCGAGTTTCGTTGAAATTCAGTCAAAAACTGTTGAAACTTGAATTTTCATCGTTTTAGACGAACTCACACTCAATCTCTCTATTATCGATTTCGTTAATGTTCCGATCGACTCGAACCTCGAAAGTGACTCGCAACATGAAAATTTCACGATGTTCGTTGAAATTAAGTCGAAAACTGTTGAAACTTGCACTTTCATCTTTTTACACGAAATTACACCCAATCCTTCGATTTGCGATCCCGTCGATGGTCCGATCTACTCGTAACTTGAAAGAGACTCGGAACATGAAAATGTCTCGAGTTTCGTTGAAATTCAGTCAAAATCTGTTGAAACCTGCTTTTTCGTCGTTTTTGACGAACTAACAACGAATCTCTCGATATGCGTGCTCGTAGATGGTCCGTTCGTCTTGAACCTCGAAAGTGACTCGCAACATGAAAATGTCTCGGGTTTCGTTGAAATTCAGTCAAAAACTGTTGAAACCTGCTTTTTCATCGATTTAAACGAACTAACACTCAATTTCTGGATTTGCGGTCTCGGCGATGGTCCGTTGGACTCGAAACTCGAAAGAGACTCGGAACATGAAAATGTCTCGAGTTTCGTTGAAATTCAGTCAAAAACTGTTGAAACCTCCTTTTTCATCGTTTTAGACGAACTAACAACGAATCTCTCGACATGCGTGCTCGTCGGTGGTCCGTTCGACTCGAACCTCGAAAGTGACTAGGAACATGAAAATTTCTTGATTTTCGGTGAAATTCAGTCAGAAATGTTGAAACCTGCCTTTTCATCGATTTTCGTTGAAATTCAGTCAAAAACTATTGAAACATGCATTTTCATAGTTTTAGACGAAATAACACCCAATCGATCGATTTGTGATATCGTCGATGGTTCGTTCGAGTCAAATCTCGAAAGTAACTCGGAACATTGAAATTTCTCGATTTTCGTTGAAATTCAGTCAAAAACTATTGGAACCTGAATTTTCATCGTTTTAGACGAACTAACACCCAATCTCTCGATATGGGTTCTCGTCAATGATCCGTTCGGCTCGAACCTCGAAAGTGACTCGCAACATGAAAATGTCTCGAGTTTCGTTGAAATGCAGGCAAAAACTGTTGAAACCTGCTTTTTCATCGATTTAAACGAACTAACACTCAATTTCTGGATTTGCGGTCTCGGCGATGGTCCGTTCGACTCGAACATCGAAAGTCGTTCGAAGCATTAAAATTTCTCGATTTTCGTTGAAATTCAGTCAAAAACTGTTGAAACCTGCATTTTCATCGTTTTTGACGATCTAACACTTAATCGGTCGATTTCCATTCTCGTCGATGGTCCGATCGAATCGAACTTCGAAAGTGACTCGGAACATGAAAATTTCTCGATTTTCGTTGAAATTCAGTCGAAAACTATTGAAACCTGCATTTTCATCGTTTTAGACGAAATAACACCCAATCGATCGATTTGCGATTTCGTCGATGGTCCGATCGACTCGAACCCGAATGTCACTCAGAACATGAAAATTTCTCGATTTTCATTGAAATTCAGTCAGAACTGTTGATACCTGCATTTTCATCGATTTAGACGAACTAACACCCATTTGCTCGATTAGCGTTTTCGTGGATGGTCCATTCGACTCGAACCTCGAAAGTCAGTCGAAGCATTAACATTTCTCGATGTTCGTTGAAATTCAGTCAAAAACTGTTGAAACCTGCATTTTCATCGTTTTTGACGAACTAACACTTAATCGGTCGATTTCCATTCTCGTCGATGGTCCGATCGAATCGAACCTCGAAAGTGACTAGGAACATGAAAATTTCTTGATTTTCGGTGAAATTCAGTCAGAAATGTTGAAACCTGCCTTTTCATCGATTTTCGTTGAAATTCAGTCAAAAACTATTGAAACATGCATTTTCATAGTTTTAGACGAAATAACACCCAATCGATCGATTTGTGATATCGTCGATGGTTCGTTCGAGTCAAATCTCGAAAGTAACTCGGAACATTGAAATTTCTCGATTTTCGTTGAAATTCAGTCAAAAACTATTGGAACCTGAATTTTCATCGTTTTAGACGAACTAACACCCAATCTCTCGATATGGGTTCTCGTCAATGGTCCGTTCGGCTCGAACCTCGAAAGTGACTCGCAACATGAAAATGTCTCGAGTCTCGTTGAAATGCAGGCAAAAACTGTTGAAACCTGCTTTTTCATCGATTTAAACGAACTAACACTCAATTTCTGGATTTGCGGTCTCGGCGATGGTCCGTTGGACTCGAAACTCGAAAGAGACTCGGAACATGAAAATGTCTCGAGTTTCGTTGAAATTCAGTCAAAAACTGTTGAAACCTCCTTTTTCATCGTTTTAGACGAACTAACAACGAATCTCTCGACATGCGTGCTCGTCGGTGGTCCGTTCGTCTCGAACCTCGAAAGGGACTAGCAACATGAAAATTTCGCGATGTTCGTTGAAATTCAGTCAAAAATTGTTGAAACCTGCATTTTCATCGATTTAGACGAACTAACACTCAATATCTGGATTTGCGGTCTCGGCGATGGTCCGTTCGACTCGAACCTCGAAAGTGACTAGGAACATGAAAATTTCTTGATTTTCGGTGAAATTCAGTCAGAAATGTTGAAACCTGCCTTTTCATCGATTTTCGTTGAAATTCAGTCAAAAACTATTGAAACATGCATTTTCATAGTTTTAGACGAAATAACACCCAATCGATCGATTTGTGATATCGTCGATGGTTCGTTCGAGTCAAATCTCGAAAGTAACACGGAACATGAAAATTTCTCGATTTTCGTTGAAATTCAGTAAAAACTATTGGAACCTGAATTTTCATCGTGTTAGACGAACTAACACCCAATCTCTCGATATGGGTTCTCGTCAATGGTCCGTTAGGCTCGAACCTCGAAAGTGACTCGCAAGATGAAAATGTCTCGAGTTTCGTTGAAATTCAGTCAAAAACTGTTGAAACCTGCTTTTTCATCTTTTTAGACGAAATTACACCCATTCGTTCGATTTGCGATCTCGTCGATGGTCCGATCGACTCGAACCTCGAAAGCGACTCGGAACATGAAAATTTCTCGATGTTCGTTGAAATCCAGTCAAAGACTGTTGAAGCCTGCATTTTCGTCGTTTTTGACGAACTAACACCCAATCTCTCGATATGCGTTCTCGTCGATGGTCCGTTCGTCTCGAATCTCGAAAGTGACTCGCAACATGAAAATGTCTTGAGTTTCGTTGAAATTGAGTTAAAAATTGATGAAACCTGCATTTTCATCGTTTTAGACGAACTCACACACAATCTCTCTATTAGCGATTTCGTGGAAGGTCCGATAGACTCGAACCTCGAAAGTGACTCGGAACATGACAATTTCTCGATTTTCGTTGAAATTCAGTCAAAAACTGTTGAAGCCTGCATTTTCATCGTTTTAGACGAACTCACACTCAATCTCTCTATTATCGATTTCGTTAATGTTCCGATCGACTCGAACCTCGAAAGTGACTCGCAACATGAAAATTTCACGATGTTCGTTGAAATTAAGTCAAATCTGTTGAAACCTGCACTTTCATCTTTTTACACGAAATTACACCCAATCCTTCGATTTGCGATCCCGTCGATGGTCCGATCTACTCGTAATTTGAAAGAGACTCGGAACATGAAAATGTCTCGAGTTTCGTTGAAATTCAGTCAAAATCTGTTGAAACCTGCTTTTTCGTCGTTTTTGACGAACTAACAACGAATCTCTCGATATGCGTGCTCGTAGATGGTCCGTTCCTCTTGAACCTCGAAAGTGACTCGCAACATGAAAATGTCTCGGGTTTCGTTGAAATTCAGTCAAAAACTGTTGAAACCTGCTTTTTCATCGTTTTAGACGAACTAACAACGAATCTCTCGATATGCGTGCTCGTCAGTGGTCCGTTCGTCTCGAACCTCGAAAGTGACTCGCAACATGAAAATTTCGCGATGGTCGTTGAAATTCAGTCAAAAACTGTTGTAACCTGCTTTTTCATCTTTTTAGACGAAATTACACCCATTCGTTCGATTTGCGATCTCGTCGATAGTCCGATCGACTCGAACCTCGAAAGCGACTCGGAACATGAAAATTTCTCGATGTTCGTTGAAATTCAGTCAAAGACTGTTGAAGCCTGCATTTTCGTCGTTTTTGACGAACTAACACCCAATCTCTCGATATGGGTTCTCGTCAATGGTCCGTTCGGCTCGAACCTCGAAAGTGACTCGCAACATGAAAATGTCTCGAGTTTCGTTGAAATTCAGTCAAAAACTGTTGAAACCTGCTTTTTCATCTTTTTAGACGAAATTACACCCATTCGTTCGATTTGCGATCTCGTCGATGGTCCGATCGACTCGAACCTCGAAAGTGACTCGGAACATGAAAATTTCTCGATGTTCGTTGAAATTCAGTCAAAGACTGTTGAAACCTGCTTTTTCGTCGTTTTTGACGAACTAACACCCAATATCTCGATATGCGTTCTCGTCGATGTTCCGTTCGTCTCGAACCTCGAAAGTGACTCGCAACATGAAAATGTCTTGAGTTTCGTTGAAATTGAGTTAAAAATTGATGAAACCTGCATTTTCATCGTTTTAGACGAACTCACACACAATCTCTCTATTAGCGATTTCGTGGATGGTCCGATCGACTCGAACCTCGAAAGCGACTCGGAACATGAAAATTTCTCGATGTTCGTTGAAATTCAGTCAAAGACTGTTGAAGCCTGCATTTTCGTCGTTTTTGACGAACTAACACCCAATCTCTCGATATGCGTGCTCGTAGATGGTCCGTTCGTCTTGAACCTCGAAAGTGACTCGCAACATGAAAATGTCTCGGGTTTCGTTGAAATTCAGTCAAAAACTGTTGAAACCTGCATTTTCATCGATTTTCGTTGAAATTCAGTCAAAAACTATTGAAACATGCATTTTCATAGTTTTAGACGAAATAACACCCAATCGATCGATTTGTGATATTGTCGATGGTTCGTTCGAGTCAAATCTCGAAAGTAACTCGGAACATTGAAATTTCTCGATTTTCGTTGAAATTCAGTCAAAAACTATTGGAACCTGAATTTTCATCGTGTTAGACGAACTAACACCCAATCTCTCGATATGGGTTCTCGTCAATGGTCCGTTCGGCTCGAACCTCGAAAGTTACTCGCAACATGAAAATGTCTCGAGTTTCGTCGAAATTCAGTCGAAAACTGTTGAAACCTGCTTTATCATCTTTTTAGACGAAATTACACCCATTCGTTCGATTTGCGATCTCGTCGATGGTCCGATCGACTCGAACCTCGAAAGCGACTCGGAACATGAAAATTTCTCGATGTTCGTTGAAATTCAGTCAAAGACTGTTGAAGCCTGCATTTTCGTCGTTTTTGACGAACTAACACCCAATCTCTCGATATGCGTTCTCGTCGATGGTCCGTTCGTCTCGAATCTCGAAAGTGACTCGCAACATGAAAATGTCTTGAGTTTCGTTGAAATTGAGTTAAAAATTGATGAAACCTGCATTTTCATCGTTTTAGACGAACTCACACACAATCTCTCTATTAGCTATTTCGTGGAAGGTCCGATAGACTCGAACCTCGAAAGTGACTCGGAACATGACAATTTCTCGATGTTCGTTGAAATTCAGTCAAAGACTGTTGAAGCCTGCATTTTCACCGTTTTAGACGAACTAACAACGAATCTCTCGATATGCGTGCTCGTAGATGGTCCGTTTGACTCGAACCTCGAAAGTGACTCGGATCATGAAAATTTCTCGATTTTCGTTGAAATTCAGTCAAAAACTGTTGAAACCTGCATTTTGATCGTTTTAGACGAACTAACACTCAATCTCTCGATATGCATTCTCGTTGGTGGTCCGTTCGTCTCGAACCTCGAAAGTGACTCGCAACATGAAAATTTCACGATATTCGTTGAAATTCAGTCAAAAACTGTTGAAACCTGCACTTTCATCTTTTTACACGAAATTACACCCAATCCTTCGATTTGCGATCCCGTCGATGGTCCGATCTACTCGAAACTCGAAAGAGACTCGGAACATGAAAATGTCTCGAGTTTCGTTGAAATTCAGTCAAAAACTGTTGAAACCTGCTTTTTCATCGTTTTAGACGAACTAACAACGAATCTCTCGACGTGCGTGCTCGTCGGTGGTCCGTTCGTCTCGAACCTCGAAAGGGACTCGCAACATGAAAATTTCGCGATGTTCGTTGAAATTCAGTCAAAAACTGTTGAAACCTGTATTCTCATCGATTTAGACGAACTAACACTCAATATCTGGATTTGCGGTCTCGGCGATGGTCCGTTCGACTCGAACCTCGAAAGTGACTAGGAACATGAAAATTTCTTGATTTTCGGTGAAATTCAGTCAGAAATGTTGAAACCTGCCTTTTCATCGATTTTCGTTGAAATTCAGTCAAAAACTATTGAAACATGCATTTTCATAGTTTTAGACGAAATAACACCCAATCGATCGATTTGTGATATCGTCGATGGTTCGCTCGAGTCAAATCTCGAAAGTAACTCGGAACATTGAAATTTCTCGGTTTTCGTTGAAATTCAGTCAAAAACTATTGGAACCTGAATTTTCATCGTTTTAGACGAACTAGCACCCAATCTCTCGATATGGGTTCTCGTCAATGGTCCGTTCGGCTCGAACCTCGAAAGTGACTCGCAACATGAAAATGTCTCGAGTTTTGTTGAAATTCAGTCAAAAACTGTTGAAACCTGCTTTTTCATCTTTTTAGACGAAATTACACCCATTCGTTCGATTTGCGATCTCGTCGATGGTCCGATCGACTCGAACCTCGAAAGTGACTCGGAACATGAAAATTTCTCGATGTTCGTTGAAATTCAGTCAAAGACTGTTGAAACCTGCATTTTGATCGTTTTAGACGAACTAACACTCAATCTCTCGATATGCATTCTCGTTGGTGGTCCGTTCGTCTCGAACCTTGAAAGTTACTCGCAACATGAAAATGTCTTGAGTTTCGTTGAAATTGAGTCAAAAACTGTTGAAACCTGCATTTTGATCGTTTTAGACGAACTAACACTCAATCTCTCGATATGCATTCTCGTTGGTGGTCCGTTCGTCTCGAACCTCGAAAGTGACTCGCAACATGAAAATTTCACGATATTCGTTGAAATTCAATCGGAACTGTTGATACCTGCATTTTCATCGATTTAGACGAACTAACATCCAATTGCTCGATTAGCGTTTTCGTGGATGGTCCATTCGACTCGAACCTCGAAAGTCACTCGAAGCGTTAATAATTCTCGATGTTCGTTGAAATTCAGTCAAAAACTGTTGAAACATGCATTTTCATCAATTTAGATGAACTAACACTCAATCTCTGGATTTGCGGTCTCGTCGAACTCAGTCGAAAACTATTGAAACCTGCATTTTCATCGTTTTAGTCGAAATAACACCCAATCGATCGATTTGCGATTTCGTCGATGGTCCGATCGACTCGAACCCGAATGTGACTCAGAACATGAAAATTTCTCGATTTTCGTTGAAATTCAGTCAGAACTATTGATACCTGCATTTTCATCGATTTAGACGAACTAACACCCAATTGCTCGATTACCGTTTTCGTGGATGGTCCATTAGTCTCGAACCTCGAAAGTCAGTCGAAGCATTAATAGTTCTCGATGTTCGTTGAAATTCAGTCAAAAACTGTTGAAACATGCATTTTCATCAATTTAGACGAACTAACACTCAATCTCTGGATTTGCGGTCTCGTCGATGGTCCGTTCGACGCCAACCTCGAGAATGACTCGCAACATGAAAATTTCTCGATTTTCGTTGAAACTCAGTCAAAAACTGTTGAAACCTGCATTTTCATCGTTTTTGACGAACTAACACTTAATCGGTCGATTTCCATTCTCGTCGATGGTCCGATCGACTTGAACCTCAAAAGTGACCCGGAACATGAAAATTTCTCGATTTTCGTTGAAATTCAGTCAAAAACTATTGAAACCTGCATTTTCATCGTTTTAGACGAAATAACACCCAATCGATCGATTTGCGATTTCGTCGATGGTCCGATCGACTCGAACCTCGAATGTGACTCAGAACATGAAAATTTCTCGATTTTCGTTGAAATTCAGTCAGAACTATTGATACCTGTATTTTCATCGATTTAGACGAACTAACACCCAATTGCTCGATTAGCGTTTTCGTGGATGGTCCATTCGACTCGAACCTCGAAAGTCAGTCGAAGCATTAATAATTCTCGATGTTCGTTGAAATTCAGTCAGAAACTGTTGAAACATGCATTTTCATCAATTTAGACGAACTAACACTCAACCTCTGGATTTGCGGTCCCGTCGATGGTCCGTTCGACGCGAACCTCGAGAATGACTCGCAACATGAAAATTTCTCGATTTACGTTGAAACTCAGTCAAAAACTGTTGAAACCTGCGTTTTCATCGTTTTAGACGAACTCACACTCAATTTCTCCATTAGCGTTTTCGTGGATTGTCCAATTGACTCGAACCTCGAAAGTCACTCGAAGCATTAAAATTTCTCGATGTTCGTTGAATATCAGTCAAAAACTGTTGAAACCTGCATTTTCATCCTTTTAGACGAAATAACACCAATCGATCGATTTGCGATTTCGTCGATGGTCCGATCGACTCGAACCTCGAAAGTAACTCGGAACATCAAAGTTTCTCGGTTTTCGTTGAAATTCAGTCAAAAACTATTGAAACCTGCATTTTCATCCTTTTAGACGAAATAACACCAATCGATCGATTTGCGATTTCGTCGATGGTCCGATCGACTCGAACCTCGAAAGTGACTCCGAACATGAAAATTTCTCGATTTTCGTTGAAATTCAATCAGAACTGTTGATACCTGCATTTTCATCGATTTAGACGAACTAACACCCAATTGCTCGATTAGCGTTTTCGTGGATGGTCCATTCGACTCGAACCACGAAAGTCACTCGAAGCATTAAAATTTCTCGATGTTCGTTGAAATTCAGTCAAAAACTCTTGAAACCTGCATTTTCATTGATTTAGACGAACTAAACCTCAATCTCTGGATTTGCGGTCTCGTCGATGGTCCGTTCGACTCGAACATCGAAAGTCGTTCGAAGCATTAAAATTTCTCGATTTTCGTTGAAATTCAGTCAAAAACTGTTGAAACCTGCATTTTCATCGTTTTTGACGATCTAACACTTAATCGGTCGATTTCCATTCTCGTCGATGGTCCGATCGAATCGAACTTCGAAAGTGACTCGGAACATGAAAATTTCTCGATTTTCGTTGAAATTCAGTCGAAAACTATTGAAACCTGCATTTTCATCGTTTTAGACGAAATAACACCCAATCGATCGATTTGCGATTTCGTCGATGGTCCGATCGACTCGAACCCGAATGTCACTCAGAACATGAAAATTTCTCGATTTTCATTGAAATTCAGTCAGAACTGTTGATACCTGCATTTTCATCGATTTAGACGAACTAACACCCATTTGCTCGATTAGCGTTTTCGTGGATGGTCCATTCGACTCGAACCTCGAAAGTCAGTCGAAGCATTAACATTTCTCGATGTTCGTTGAAATTCAGTCAAAAACTGTTGAAACCTGCATTTTCATCGTTTTTGACGAACTAACACTTAATCGGTCGATTTCCATTCTCGTCGATGGTCCGATCGACTCGAACTTCGAAAGTGACTCGGAACATGAAAATTTCTCGATTTTCGTTGAAATTCAGTCAAAAACTATTGAAACCTGCATTTTCATCGTTTTAGACGAAATAACACCCAATCGATCGATTTGCGATTTCGTCGATGGTCCGATCGACTCGAACCCGAATGTGACTCAGAACATGAAAATTTCTCGATTTTCGTTGAAATTCAGTCAGAACTGTTGATACATGCATTTTCATCGATTTAGACGAACTAACACCCAATTGCTCGATTAGCGTTTTCGTGGATGGTCAATTCGACTCGAACCTCGAAAGTCAGTCGAAGCATTAATATTTCTCGATGTTCGTTGAAATTCAGTCAAAAACTGTTGAAACATGCATTTTCATCAATTTAGACGAACTAACTCTCAATCTCTGGATTTGCGGTCTCGTCGATTGTCTGTTCGACTCGAACCTCGAAAGTGACTCGCGACATGAAAATTTCTCGATGTTCATTGAAACTCAGTCAAAAACTGTTGAAACCTGCGTTTTCATCGTTTTAGTCGAAAATACACCAATCGATCGATTTGCGATTTCGTCGATGGTCCGATCGACTCGAACCTCGAATGTGACTCGGAACATGAAAATTTCTCGGTTTTCGTTGAAATTCAGTCAAAAAATATTGAAACCTGCATTTTCATCGTTTTAGACGAAATAACACTTAATCGGTCGATCTCCATTCTCGTCTATGGTCCGATCGATTCGAACCTCGAAAATGACTCGGAACATGAAAATTTCTCGATTTTCGTTGAAATTCAGTCAAAAATTATTGAAACCTGCATTTTCATCGTTTTAAACGAAATAACACCCAATCGATCGATTTGCGATTTCGTCGATGGTCCGATCGACTCGAACCCGAATGTGACTCAGAACATGAAAATTTCTCGATTTTCGTTGAAATTCAGTCAGAACTGTTGATACATGCATTTTCATCGATTTAGACGAACTAACACCCAATTGCTCGATTAGCGTTTTCGTGGATGGTCAATTCGACTCGAACCTCGAAAGTCAGTCGAAGCATTAATATTTCTCGATGTTCGTTGAAATTCAGTCAAAAACTGTTGAAACATGCATTTTCATCAATTTAGACGAACTAACACTCAATCTCTGGATTTGCGGTCTCGTCGATGGTCCGATCGACTCGAACCTCGAATGTGACTCAGAACATGAAAATTTCTCGATTTTCGTTGAAATTCAGTCAGAACTATTGATACCTGCATTTTCATCGATTTAGACGAACTAACACCCAATTGCTCGATTAGCGTTTTCGTGGATGGTCCATTCGACTCGAACCTCGAAAGTCAGTCGAAGCATTAATAATTCTCGATGTTCGTTGAAATTCAGTCAGAAACTGTTGAAACATGCATTTTCATCAATTTAGACGAACTAACACTCAACCTCTGGATTTGCGGTCCCGTCGATGGTCCGTTCGACGCGAACCTCGAGAATGACTCGCAACATGAAAATTTCTCGATTTACGTTGAAACTCAGTCAAAAACTGTTGAAACCTGCGTTTTCATCGTTTTAGACGAACTCACACTCAATTTCTCCATTAGCGTTTTCGTGGATGGTCCATTCGACTCGAACCTCGAAAGTCACTCGAAGCATTAAAATTTCTCGATGTTCGTTGAATATCAGTCAAAAACTGTTGAAACCTGCATTTTCATCGTTTCAGACGAAATAACACCAATCGATCGATTTGCGATTTCGTCGATGGTCCGATCGACTCGAACCTCGAATGTGACTCGGAACATGAAAATGTCTCGAGTTTCGTTGAAATTCAGTCAAAAACTGTTGAAACTTGAATTTTCATCGTTTTAGACGAACTCACACTCAATCTCTCTATTATCGATTTCGTTAATGTTCCGATCGACTCGAACCTCGAAAGTGACTCGCAACATGAAAATTTCACGATGTTCGTTGAAATTAAGTCGAAAACTGTTGAAACTTGCACTTTCATCTTTTTACACGAAATTACACCCAATCCTTCGATTTGCGATCCCGTCGATGGTCCGATCTACTCGTAACTTGAAAGAGACTCGGAACATGAAAATGTCTCGAGTTTCGTTGAAATTCAGTCAAAATCTGTTGAAACCTGCTTTTTCGTCGTTTTTGACGAACTAACAACGAATCTCTCGATATGCGTGCTCGTAGATGGTCCGTTCGTCTTGAACCTCGAAAGTGACTCGCAACATGAAAATGTCTCGGGTTTCGTTGAAATTCAGTCAAAAACTGTTGAAACCTGCTTTTTCATCGATTTAAACGAACTAACACTCAATTTCTGGATTTGCGGTCTCGGCGATGGTCCGTTAGGCTCGAACCTCGAAAGTGACTCGCAACATGAAAATGTCTCGAGTTTCGTTGAAATTCAGTCAAAAACTGTTGAAACCTGCTTTTTCATCTTTTTAGACGAAATTACACCCATTCGTTCGATTTGCGATCTCGTCGATGGTCCGATCGACTCGAACCTCGAAAGCGACTCGGAACATGAAAATTTCTCGATGTTCGTTGAAATTCAGTCAAAGACTGTTGAAGCCTGCATTTTCGTCGTTTTTGACGAACTAACACCCAATCTCTCGATATGCGTTCTCGTCGATGGTCCGTTCGTCTCGAATCTCGAAAGTGACTCGCAACATGAAAATGTCTTGAGTTTCGTTGAAATTGAGTTAAAAATTGATGAAACCTGCATTTTCATCGTTTTAGACGAACTCACACACAATCTCTCTATTAGCGATTTCGTGGAAGGTCCGATAGACTCGAACCTCGAAAGCGACTCGGAACATAACAATTTCTCGATTTTCGTTGAAATTCAGTCAAAAACTGTTGAAACCTGCATTTTCATCGTTTTAGACGACCTCACACTCAATCTCTCTATTATCGATTTCGTTAATGTTCCGATCGACTCGAACCTCGAAAGTGACTCGGAACATGAAAATTTCTCAATTTTCGTTGAAATTCAGTCAAAAACTGTTGAAACCTGCTTTTTCATCGTTTTAGACGAACTAACAACGAATCTCTCGATATGCGTGCTCGTCGGTGGTCCGTTGTCTCGAACTTCGAAAGTGACTCGCAACATGAAAATTTCGCGATGTTCGTTGAATTTCAGTCAAAAACTGTTGAAACCTGCACTTTCATCTTTTTACACGAAATTACACCCAATCCTTCGATTTGCGATCTCGTCGATGGTCCGATCTACTCGTAACTTGAAAGAGACTCGGAACATGAAAATGTCTCGAGTTTCGTTGAAATTCAGTCAAAAACTGTTGAAACTTGAATTTTCATCGTTTTAGACGAACTCACACTCAATCTCTCTATTATCGATTTCGTTAATGTTCCGATCGACTCGAACCTCGAAAGTGACTCGCAACATGAAAATTTCACGATGTTCGTTGAAATTAAGTCGAAAACTGTTGAAACTTGCACTTTCATCTTTTTACACGAAATTACACCCAATCCTTCGATTTGCGGTCCCGTCGATGGTCCGATCTACTCGTAACTTGAAAGAGACTCGGAACATGAAAATGTCTCGAGTTTCGTTGAAATTCAGTCAAAATCTGTTGAAACCTGCTTTTTCGTCGTTTTTGACGAACTAACAACGAATCTCTCGATATGCGTGCTCGTAGATGGTCCGTTCGTCTTGAACCTCGAAAGTGACTCGCAACATGAAAATGTCTCGGGTTTCGTTGAAATTCAGTCAAAAACTGTTGAAACCTGCTTTTTCATCGTTTTAGACGAACTAACAACGAATCTCTCGATATGCGTGCTCGTCAGTGGTCCGTTCGTCTCGAACCTCGAAAGTGACTCGCAACATGAAAATTTCGCGATGTTCGTTGAAATTCAGTCAAAAACTGTTGAAACCTGCATTTTCATCGATTTAGACGAACTAACACTCAATATCTGGATTTGCGGTCTCGGCGATGGTCCGTTCGACTCGAACCTCGAAAGTGACTAGGAACATGAAAATTTCTTGATTTTCGGTGAAATTCAGTCAGAAATGTTGAAACCTGCCTTTTCATCGATTTTCGTTGAAATTCAGTCAAAACTATTGAAACATGCATTTTGATAGTTTTAGACGAAATAACACCCAATCGATCGATTTGTGATATTGTCGATGGTTCGTTCGAGTCAAATCTCGAAAGTAACTCGGAACATTGAAATTTCTCGATTTTCGTTGAAATTCAGTCAAAAACTATTGGAACTTGAATTTTCATCGTGTTAGACGAACTAACACCCAATCTCTCGATATGGGTTCTCGTCAATGGTCCGTTCGGCTCGAACCTCGAAAGTGACTCGCAACATGAAAATTTCGCGATGTTCGTTGAAATTCAGTCAAAAACTGTTGAAACATGCATTTTCATCGTTTTAGACGAACTAACACTCAATCTCTCGACATGCGTTCTCGTCGATGGTCCGTTCGTCTCGAACCTCGAAAGTGACTATCAACATGAAAATGTCTTGAGTTTCGTTGAAATTCATTTAAAAATTGATGAAACCTGCATTTTCATCGTTTTAGACGAACTCACACACAATCTCTCTATTAGCTATTTCGTGGAAGGTCCGATAGACTCGAACCTCGAAAGTGACTCGGAACATGACAATTTCTCGATGTTCGTTGAAATTCAGTCAAAGACTGTTGAAGCCTGCATTTTCACCGTTTTAGACGAACTAACAACGAATCTCTCGATATGCGTGCTCGTAGATGGTCCGTTTGACTCGAACCTCGAAAGTGACTCGGATCATGAAAATTTCTCGATTTTCGTTGAAATTCAGTCAAAAACTGTTGAAACCTGCATTTTGATCGTTTTAGACGAACTAACACTCAATCTCTCGATATGCATTCTCGTTGGTGGTCCGTTCGTCTCGAACCTCGAAAGTTACTCGCAACATGAAAATGTCTTGAGTTTCGTTGAAATTGAGTCAAAAACTGTTGAAACCTGCATTTTGATCGTTTTAGACGAACTAACACTCAATCTCTCGATATGCATTCTCGTTGGTGGTCCGTTCGTCTCGAACCTCGAAAGTGACTCGCAACATGAAAATTTCACGATATTCGTTGAAATTCAGTCAAAAACTGTTGACACCTGCACTTTCATCTTTTTACACGAAATAACACCCAATCCTTCGATTTGCGATCCCGTCGATGGTCCGATCTACTCGAAACTCGAAAGAGACTCGGAACATGAAAATGTCTCGAGTTTCGTTGAAATTCAGTCAAAAACTGTTGAAACCTGCTTTTTCATCGTTTTAGACGAACTAACAACGAATCTCTCGACATGCGTGCTCGTCGGTGGTCCGTTCGTCTCGAACCTCGAAAGGGACTCGCAACATGAAAATTTCGCGATGTTCGTTGAAATTCAGTCAAAAACTGTTGAAACCTGTATTCTCATCGATTTAGACGAACTAACACTCAATATCTGGATTTGCGGTCTCGGCGATGGTCCGTTCGACTCGAACCTCGAAAGTGACTAGGAACATGAAAATTTCTTGATTTTCGGTGAAATTCAGTCAGAAATGTTGAAACCTGCCTTTTCATCGATTTTCGTTGAAATTCAGTCAAAAACTATTGAAACATGCATTTTCATAGTTTTAGACGAAATAACACCCAATCGATCGATTTGTGATATCGTCGATGGTTCGCTCGAGTCAAATCTCGAAAGTAACTCGGAACATTGAAATTTCTCGGTTTTCGTTGAAATTCAGTCAAAAACTATTGGAACCTGAATTTTCATCGTTTTAGACGAACTAGCACCCAATCTCTCGATATGGGTTCTCGTCAATGGTCCGTTCGGCTCGAACCTCGAAAGTGACTCGCAACATGAAAATGTCTCGAGTTTTGTTGAAATTCAGTCAAAAACTGTTGAAACCTGCTTTTTCATCTTTTTAGACGAAATTACACCCATTCGTTCGATTTGCGATCTCGTCGATGGTCCGATCGACTCGAACCTCGAAAGTGACTCGGAACATGAAAATTTCTCGATGTTCGTTGAAATTCAGTCAAAGACTGTTGAAACCTGCATTTTGATCGTTTTAGACGAACTAACACTCAATCTCTCGATATGCATTCTCGTTGGTGGTCCGTTCGTCTCGAACCTTGAAAGTTACTCGCAACATGAAAATGTCTTGAGTTTCGTTGAAATTGAGTCAAAAACTGTTGAAACCTGCATTTTGATCGTTTTAGACGAACTAACACTCAATCTCTCGATATGCATTCTCGTTGGTGGTCCGTTCGTCTCGAACCTCGAAAGTGACTCGCAACATGAAAATTTCACGATATTCGTTGAAATTCAATCGGAACTGTTGATACCTGCATTTTCATCGATTTAGACGAACTAACATCCAATTGCTCGATTAGCGTTTTCGTGGATGGTCCATTCGACTCGAACCTCGAAAGTCACTCGAAGCGTTAATAATTCTCGATGTTCGTTGAAATTCAGTCAAAAACTGTTGAAACATGCATTTTCATCAATTTAGATGAACTAACACTCAATCTCTGGATTTGCGGTCTCGTCGAACTCAGTCGAAAACTATTGAAACCTGCATTTTCATCGTTTTAGTCGAAATAACACCCAATCGATCGATTTGCGATTTCGTCGATGGTCCGATCGACTCGAACCCGAATGTGACTCAGAACATGAAAATTTCTCGATTTTCGTTGAAATTCAGTCAGAACTATTGATACCTGCATTTTCATCGATTTAGACGAACTAACACCCAATTGCTCGATTACCGTTTTCGTGGATGGTCCATTAGTCTCGAACCTCGAAAGTCAGTCGAAGCATTAATAGTTCTCGATGTTCGTTGAAATTCAGTCAAAAACTGTTGAAACATGCATTTTCATCAATTTAGACGAACTAACACTCAATCTCTGGATTTGCGGTCTCGTCGATGGTCCGTTCGACGCCAACCTCGAGAATGACTCGCAACATGAAAATTTCTCGATTTTCGTTGAAACTCAGTCAAAAACTGTTGAAACCTGCATTTTCATCGTTTTTGACGAACTAACACTTAATCGGTCGATTTCCATTCTCGTCGATGGTCCGATCGACTTGAACCTCAAAAGTGACCCGGAACATGAAAATTTCTCGATTTTCGTTGAAATTCAGTCAAAAACTATTGAAACCTGCATTTTCATCGTTTTAGACGAAATAACACCCAATCGATCGATTTGCGATTTCGTCGATGGTCCGATCGACTCGAACCTCGAATGTGACTCAGAACATGAAAATTTCTCGATTTTCGTTGAAATTCAGTCAGAACTATTGATACCTGTATTTTCATCGATTTAGACGAACTAACACCCAATTGCTCGATTAGCGTTTTCGTGGATGGTCCATTCGACTCGAACCTCGAAAGTCAGTCGAAGCATTAATAATTCTCGATGTTCGTTGAAATTCAGTCAGAAACTGTTGAAACATGCATTTTCATCAATTTAGACGAACTAACACTCAACCTCTGGATTTGCGGTCCCGTCGATGGTCCGTTCGACGCGAACCTCGAGAATGACTCGCAACATGAAAATTTCTCGATTTACGTTGAAACTCAGTCAAAAACTGTTGAAACCTGCGTTTTCATCGTTTTAGACGAACTCACACTCAATTTCTCCATTAGCGTTTTCGTGGATTGTCCAATTGACTCGAACCTCGAAAGTCACTCGAAGCATTAAAATTTCTCGATGTTCGTTGAATATCAGTCAAAAACTGTTGAAACCTGCATTTTCATCCTTTTAGACGAAATAACACCAATCGATCGATTTGCGATTTCGTCGATGGTCCGATCGACTCGAACCTCGAAAGTGACTCGGAACATCAAAGTTTCTCGGTTTTCGTTGAAATTCAGTCAAAAACTATTGAAACCTGCATTTTCATCCTTTTAGACGAAATAACACCAATCGATCGATTTGCGATTTCGTCGATGGTCCGATCGACTCGAACCTCGAAAGTGACTCCGAACATGAAAATTTCTCGATTTTCGTTGAAATTCAATCAGAACTGTTGATACCTGCATTTTCATCGATTTAGACGAACTAACACCCAATTGCTCGATTAGCGTTTTCGTGGATGGTCCATTCGACTCGAACCACGAAAGTCACTCGAAGCATTAAAATTTCTCGATGTTCGTTGAAATTCAGTCAAAAACTCTTGAAACCTGCATTTTCATTGATTTAGACGAACTAAACCTCAATCTCTGGATTTGCGGTCTCGTCGATGGTCCGTTCGACTCGAACATCGAAAGTCGTTCGAAGCATTAAAATTTCTCGATTTTCGTTGAAATTCAGTCAAAAACTGTTGAAACCTGCATTTTCATCGTTTTTGACGATCTAACACTTAATCGGTCGATTTCCATTCTCGTCGATGGTCCGATCGAATCGAACTTCGAAAGTGACTCGGAACATGAAAATTTCTCGATTTTCGTTGAAATTCAGTCGAAAACTATTGAAACCTGCATTTTCATCGTTTTAGACGAAATAACACCCAATCGATCGATTTGCGATTTCGTCGATGGTCCGATCGACTCGAACCCGAATGTCACTCAGAACATGAAAATTTCTCGATTTTCATTGAAATTCAGTCAGAACTGTTGATACCTGCATTTTCATCGATTTAGACGAACTAACACCCATTTGCTCGATTAGCGTTTTCGTGGATGGTCCATTCGACTCGAACCTCGAAAGTCAGTCGAAGCATTAACATTTCTCGATGTTCGTTGAAATTCAGTCAAAAACTGTTGAAACCTGCATTTTCATCGTTTTTGACGAACTAACACTTAATCGGTCGATTTCCATTCTCGTCGATGGTCCGATCGACTCGAACTTCGAAAGTGACTCGGAACATGAAAATTTCTCGATTTTCGTTGAAATTCAGTCAAAAACTATTGAAACCTGCATTTTCATCGTTTTAGACGAAATAACACCCAATCGATCGATTTGCGATTTCGTCGATGGTCCGATCGACTCGAACCCGAATGTGACTCAGAACATGAAAATTTCTCGATTTTCGTTGAAATTCAGTCAGAACTGTTGATACATGCATTTTCATCGATTTAGACGAACTAACACCCAATTGCTCGATTAGCGTTTTCGTGGATGGTCCATTCGACTCGAACCTCGAAAGTCAGTCGAAGCATTAATAATTCTCGATGTTCGTTGAAATTCAGTCAGAAACTGTTGAAACATGCATTTTCATCAATTTAGACGAACTAACACTCAACCTCTGGATTTGCGGTCCCGTCGATGGTCCGTTCGACGCGAACCTCGAGAATGACTCGCAACATGAAAATTTCTCGATTTACGTTGAAACTCAGTCAAAAACTGTTGAAACCTGCGTTTTCATCGTTTTAGACGAACTCACACTCAATTTCTCCATTAGCGTTTTCGTGGATTGTCCAATTGACTCGAACCTCGAAAGTCACTCGAAGCATTAAAATTTCTCGATGTTCGTTGAATATCAGTCAAAAACTGTTGAAACCTGCATTTTCATCCTTTTAGACGAAATAACACCAATCGATCGATTTGCGATTTCGTCGATGGTCCGATCGACTCGAACCTCGAAAGTGACTCGGAACATCAAAGTTTCTCGGTTTTCGTTGAAATTCAGTCAAAAACTATTGAAACCTGCATTTTCATCCTTTTAGACGAAATAACACCAATCGATCGATTTGCGATTTCGTCGATGGTCCGATCGACTCGAACCTCGAAAGTGACTCCGAACATGAAAATTTCTCGATTTTCGTTGAAATTCAATCAGAACTGTTGATACCTGCATTTTCATCGATTTAGACGAACTAACACCCAATTGCTCGATTAGCGTTTTCGTGGATGGTCCATTCGACTCGAACCACGAAAGTCACTCGAAGCATTAAAATTTCTCGATGTTCGTTGAAATTCAGTCAAAAACTCTTGAAACCTGCATTTTCATTGATTTAGACGAACTAAACCTCAATCTCTGGATTTGCGGTCTCGTCGATGGTCCGTTCGACTCGAACATCGAAAGTCGTTCGAAGCATTAAAATTTCTCGATTTTCGTTGAAATTCAGTCAAAAACTGTTGAAACCTGCATTTTCATCGTTTTTGACGATCTAACACTTAATCGGTCGATTTCCATTCTCGTCGATGGTCCGATCGAATCGAACTTCGAAAGTGACTCGGAACATGAAAATTTCTCGATTTTCGTTGAAATTCAGTCGAAAACTATTGAAACCTGCATTTTCATCGTTTTAGACGAAATAACACCCAATCGATCGATTTGCGATTTCGTCGATGGTCCGATCGACTCGAACCCGAATGTCACTCAGAACATGAAAATTTCTCGATTTTCATTGAAATTCAGTCAGAACTGTTGATACCTGCATTTTCATCGATTTAGACGAACTAACACCCATTTGCTCGATTAGCGTTTTCGTGGATGGTCCATTCGACTCGAACCTCGAAAGTCAGTCGAAGCATTAACATTTCTCGATGTTCGTTGAAATTCAGTCAAAAACTGTTGAAACCTGCATTTTCATCGTTTTTGACGAACTAACACTTAATCGGTCGATTTCCATTCTCGTCGATGGTCCGATCGACTCGAACTTCGAAAGTGACTCGGAACATGAAAATTTCTCGATTTTCGTTGAAATTCAGTCAAAAACTATTGAAACCTGCATTTTCATCGTTTTAGACGAAATAACACCCAATCGATCGATTTGCGATTTCGTCGATGGTCCGATCGACTCGAACCCGAATGTGACTCAGAACATGAAAATTTCTCGATTTTCGTTGAAATTCAGTCAGAACTGTTGATACATGCATTTTCATCGATTTAGACGAACTAACACCCAATTGCTCGATTAGCGTTTTCGTGGATGGTCAATTCGACTCGAACCTCGAAAGTCAGTCGAAGCATTAATATTTCTCGATGTTCGTTGAAATTCAGTCAAAAACTGTTGAAACATGCATTTTCATCAATTTAGACGAACTAACACTCAATCTCTGGATTTGCGATCTCGTCGATTGTCTGTTCGACTCGAACCTCGAAAGTGACTCGCGACATGAAAATTTCTCGATGTTCATTGAAACTCAGTCAAAAACTGTTGAAACCTGCGTTTTCATCGTTTTAGTCGAAAATACACCAATCGATCGATTTGCGATTTCGTCGATGGTCCGATCGACTCGAACCTCGAATGTGACTCGGAACATGAAAATTTCTCGGTTTTCGTTGAAATTCAGTCAAAAAATATTGAAACCTGCATTTTCATCGTTTTAGACGAAATAACACTTAATCGGTCGATCTCCATTCTCGTCTATGGTCCGATCGATTCGAACCTCGAAAATGACTCGGAACATGAAAATTTCTCGATTTTCGTTGAAATTCAGTCAAAAATTATTGAAACCTGCATTTTCATCGTTTTAAACGAAATAACACCCAATCGATCGATTTGCGATTTCGTCGATGGTCCGATCGACTCGAACCCGAATGTGACTCAGAACATGAAAATTTCTCGATTTTCGTTGAAATTCAGTCAGAACTGTTGATACATGCATTTTCATCGATTTAGACGAACTAACACCCAATTGCTCGATTAGCGTTTTCGTGGATGGTCAATTCGACTCGAACCTCGAAAGTCAGTCGAAGCATTAATATTTCTCGATGTTCGTTGAAATTCAGTCAAAAACTGTTGAAACATGCATTTTCATCAATTTAGACGAACTAACACTCAACCTCTGGATTTGCGGTCCCGTCGATGGTCCGTTCGACGCGAACCTCGAGAATGACTCGCAACATGAAAATTTCTCGATTTACGTTGAAACTCAGTCAAAAACTGTTGAAACCTGCGTTTTCATCGTTTTAGACGAACTCACACTCAATTTCTCCATTAGCGTTTTCGTGGATGGTCCATTCGACTCGAACCTCGAAAGTCACTCGAAGCATTAAAATTTCTCGATGTTCGTTGAATATCAGTCAAAAACTGTTGAAACCTGCATTTTCATCGTTTCAGACGAAATAACACCAATCGATCGATTTGCGATTTCGTCGATGGTCCGATCGACTCGAACCTCGAATGTGACTCGGAACATGAAAATGTCTCGAGTTTCGTTGAAATTCAGTCAAAAACTGTTGAAACTTGAATTTTCATCGTTTTAGACGAACTCACACTCAATCTCTCTATTATCGATTTCGTTAATGTTCCGATCGACTCGAACCTCGAAAGTGACTCGCAACATGAAAATTTCACGATGTTCGTTGAAATTAAGTCGAAAACTGTTGAAACTTGCACTTTCATCTTTTTACACGAAATTACACCCAATCCTTCGATTTGCGATCCCGTCGATGGTCCGATCTACTCGTAACTTGAAAGAGACTCGGAACATGAAAATGTCTCGAGTTTCGTTGAAATTCAGTCAAAATCTGTTGAAACCTGCTTTTTCGTCGTTTTTGACGAACTAACAACGAATCTCTCGATATGCGTGCTCGTAGATGGTCCGTTCGTCTTGAACCTCGAAAGTGACTCGCAACATGAAAATGTCTCGGGTTTCGTTGAAATTCAGTCAAAAACTGTTGAAACCTGCTTTTTCATCGATTTAAACGAACTAACACTCAATTTCTGGATTTGCGGTCTCGGCGATGGTCCGTTGGACTCGAAACTCGAAAGAGACTCGGAACATGAAAATGTCTCGAGTTTCGTTGAAATTCAGTCAAAAACTGTTGAAACCTCCTTTTTCATCGTTTTAGACGAACTAACAACGAATCTCTCGACATGCGTGCTCGTCGGTGGTCCGTTCGACTCGAACCTCGAAAGTGACTAGGAACATGAAAATTTCTTGATTTTCGGTGAAATTCAGTCAGAAATGTTGAAACCTGCCTTTTCATCGATTTTCGTTGAAATTCAGTCAAAAACTATTGAAACATGCATTTTCATAGTTTTAGACGAAATAACACCCAATCGATCGATTTGTGATATCGTCGATGGTTCGTTCGAGTCAAATCTCGAAAGTAACTCGGAACATTGAAATTTCTCGATTTTCGTTGAAATTCAGTCAAAAACTATTGGAACCTGAATTTTCATCGTTTTAGACGAACTAACACCCAATCTCTCGATATGGGTTCTCGTCAATGATCCGTTCGGCTCGAACCTCGAAAGTGACTCGCAACATGAAAATGTCTCGAGTTTCGTTGAAATGCAGGCAAAAACTGTTGAAACCTGCTTTTTCATCGATTTAAACGAACTAACACTCAATTTCTGGATTTGCGGTCTCGGCGATGGTCCGTTCGACTCGAACATCGAAAGTCGTTCGAAGCATTAAAATTTCTCGATTTTCGTTGAAATTCAGTCAAAAACTGTTGAAACCTGCATTTTCATCGTTTTTGACGATCTAACACTTAATCGGTCGATTTCCATTCTCGTCGATGGTCCGATCGAATCGAACTTCGAAAGTGACTCGGAACATGAAAATTTCTCGATTTTCGTTGAAATTCAGTCGAAAACTATTGAAACCTGCATTTTCATCGTTTTAGACGAAATAACACCCAATCGATCGATTTGCGATTTCGTCGATGGTCCGATCGACTCGAACCCGAATGTCACTCAGAACATGAAAATTTCTCGATTTTCATTGAAATTCAGTCAGAACTGTTGATACCTGCATTTTCATCGATTTAGACGAACTAACACCCATTTGCTCGATTAGCGTTTTCGTGGATGGTCCATTCGACTCGAACCTCGAAAGTCAGTCGAAGCATTAACATTTCTCGATGTTCGTTGAAATTCAGTCAAAAACTGTTGAAACCTGCATTTTCATCGTTTTTGACGAACTAACACTTGATCGGTCGATTTCCATTCTCGTCGATGGTCCGATCGACTCGAACTTCGAAAGTGACTCGGAACATGAAAATTTCTCGATTTTCGTTGAAATTCAGTCAAAAACTATTGAAACCTGCATTTTCATCGTTTTAGACGAAATAACACCCAATCGATCGATTTGCGATTTCGTCGATGGTCCGATCGACTCGAACCCGAATGTGACTCAGAACATGAAAATTTCTCGATTTTCGTTGAAATTCAGTCAGAACTGTTGATACATGCATTTTCATCGATTTAGACGAACTAACACCCAATTGCTCGATTAGCGTTTTCGTGGATGGTCAATTCGACTCGAACCTCGAAAGTCAGTCGAAGCATTAATATTTCTCGATGTTCGTTGAAATTCAGTCAAAAACTGTTGAAACATGCATTTTCATCAATTTAGACGAACTAACACTCAATCTCTGGATTTGCGATCTCGTCGATTGTCTGTTCGACTCGAACCTCGAAAGTGACTCGCGACATGAAAATTTCTCGATGTTCATTGAAACTCAGTCAAAAACTGTTGAAACCTGCGTTTTCATCGTTTTAGTCGAAAATACACCAATCGATCGATTTGCGATTTCGTCGATGGTCCGATCGACTCGAACCTCGAATGTGACTCGGAACATGAAAATTTCTCGGTTTTCGTTGAAATTCAGTCAAAAAATATTGAAACCTGCATTTTCATCGTTTTAGACGAAATAACACTTAATCGGTCGATCTCCATTCTCGTCTATGGTCCGATCGATTCGAACCTCGAAAATGACTCGGAACATGAAAATTTCTCGATTTTCGTTGAAATTCAGTCAAAAATTATTGAAACCTGCATTTTCATCGTTTTAAACGAAATAACACCCAATCGATCGATTTGCGATTTCGTCGATGGTCCGATCGACTCGAACCCGAATGTGACTCAGAACATGAAAATTTCTCGATTTTCGTTGAAATTCAGTCAGAACTGTTGATACATGCATTTTCATCGATTTAGACGAACTAACACCCAATTGCTCGATTAGCGTTTTCGTGGATGGTCAATTCGACTCGAACCTCGAAAGTCAGTCGAAGCATTAATATTTCTCGATGTTCGTTGAAATTCAGTCAAAAACTGTTGAAACATGCATTTTCATCAATTTAGACGAACTAACACTCAACCTCTGGATTTGCGGTCCCGTCGATGGTCCGTTCGACGCGAACCTCGAGAATGACTCGCAACATGAAAATTTCTCGATTTACGTTGAAACTCAGTCAAAAACTGTTGAAACCTGCGTTTTCATCGTTTTAGACGAACTCACACTCAATTTCTCCATTAGCGTTTTCGTGGATGGTCCATTCGACTCGAACCTCGAAAGTCACTCGAAGCATTAAAATTTCTCGATGTTCGTTGAATATCAGTCAAAAACTGTTGAAACCTGCATTTTCATCGTTTCAGACGAAATAACACCAATCGATCGATTTGCGATTTCGTCGATGGTCCGATCGACTCGAACCTCGAATGTGACTCGGAACATGAAAATGTCTCGAGTTTCGTTGAAATTCAGTCAAAAACTGTTGAAACTTGAATTTTCATCGTTTTAGACGAACTCACACTCAATCTCTCTATTATCGATTTCGTTAATGTTCCGATCGACTCGAACCTCGAAAGTGACTCGCAACATGAAAATTTCACGATGTTCGTTGAAATTAAGTCGAAAACTGTTGAAACTTGCACTTTCATCTTTTTACACGAAATTACACCCAATCCTTCGATTTGCGATCCCGTCGATGGTCCGATCTACTCGTAACTTGAAAGAGACTCGGAACATGAAAATGTCTCGAGTTTCGTTGAAATTCAGTCAAAATCTGTTGAAACCTGCTTTTTCGTCGTTTTTGACGAACTAACAACGAATCTCTCGATATGCGTGCTCGTAGATGGTCCGTTCGTCTTGAACCTCGAAAGTGACTCGCAACATGAAAATGTCTCGGGTTTCGTTGAAATTCAGTCAAAAACTGTTGAAACCTGCTTTTTCATCGATTTAAACGAACTAACACTCAATTTCTGGATTTGCGGTCTCGGCGATGGTCCGTTGGACTCGAAACTCGAAAGAGACTCGGAACATGAAAATGTCTCGAGTTTCGTTGAAATTCAGTCAAAAACTGTTGAAACCTCCTTTTTCATCGTTTTAGACGAACTAACAACGAATCTCTCGACATGCGTGCTCGTCGGTGGTCCGTTCGACTCGAACCTCGAAAGTGACTAGGAACATGAAAATTTCTTGATTTTCGGTGAAATTCAGTCAGAAATGTTGAAACCTGCCTTTTCATCGATTTTCGTTGAAATTCAGTCAAAAACTGTTGAAACCTGCATTTTCATCCTTTTAGACGAAATAACACCAATCGATCGATTTGCGATTTCGTCGATGGTCCGATCGACTCGAACCTCGAAAGTGACTCGGAACATCAAAGTTTCTCGGTTTTCGTTGAAATTCAGTCAAAAACTATTGAAACCTGCATTTTCATCCTTTTAGACGAAATAACACCAATCGATCGATTTGCGATTTCGTCGATGGTCCGATCGACTCGAACCTCGAAAGTGACTCCGAACATGAAAATTTCTCGATTTTCGTTGAAATTCAATCAGAACTGTTGATACCTGCATTTTCATCGATTTAGACGAACTAACACCCAATTGCTCGATTAGCGTTTTCGTGGATGGTCCATTCGACTCGAACCACGAAAGTCACTCGAAGCATTAAAATTTCTCGATGTTCGTTGAAATTCAGTCAAAAACTCTTGAAACCTGCATTTTCATTGATTTAGACGAACTAAACCTCAATCTCTGGATTTGCGGTCTCGTCGATGGTCCGTTCGACTCGAACATCGAAAGTCGTTCGAAGCATTAAAATTTCTCGATTTTCGTTGAAATTCAGTCAAAAACTGTTGAAACCTGCATTTTCATCGTTTTTGACGATCTAACACTTAATCGGTCGATTTCCATTCTCGTCGATGGTCCGATCGAATCGAACTTCGAAAGTGACTCGGAACATGAAAATTTCTCGATTTTCGTTGAAATTCAGTCGAAAACTATTGAAACCTGCATTTTCATCGTTTTAGACGAAATAACACCCAATCGATCGATTTGCGATTTCGTCGATGGTCCGATCGACTCGAACCCGAATGTCACTCAGAACATGAAAATTTCTCGATTTTCATTGAAATTCAGTCAGAACTGTTGATACCTGCATTTTCATCGATTTAGACGAACTAACACCCATTTGCTCGATTAGCGTTTTCGTGGATGGTCCATTCGACTCGAACCTCGAAAGTCAGTCGAAGCATTAACATTTCTCGATGTTCGTTGAAATTCAGTCAAAAACTGTTGAAACCTGCATTTTCATCGTTTTTGACGAACTAACACTTAATCGGTCGATTTCCATTCTCGTCGATGGTCCGATCGACTCGAACTTCGAAAGTGACTCGGAACATGAAAATTTCTCGATTTTCGTTGAAATTCAGTCAAAAACTATTGAAACCTGCATTTTCATCGTTTTAGACGAAATAACACCCAATCGATCGATTTGCGATTTCGTCGATGGTCCGATCGACTCGAACCCGAATGTGACTCAGAACATGAAAATTTCTCGATTTTCGTTGAAATTCAGTCAGAACTGTTGATACATGCATTTTCATCGATTTAGACGAACTAACACCCAATTGCTCGATTAGCGTTTTCGTGGATGGTCAATTCGACTCGAACCTCGAAAGTCAGTCGAAGCATTAATATTTCTCGATGTTCGTTGAAATTCAGTCAAAAACTGTTGAAACATGCATTTTCATCAATTTAGACGAACTAACACTCAATCTCTGGATTTGCGATCTCGTCGATTGTCTGTTCGACTCGAACCTCGAAAGTGACTCGCGACATGAAAATTTCTCGATGTTCATTGAAACTCAGTCAAAAACTGTTGAAACCTGCGTTTTCATCGTTTTAGTCGAAAATACACCAATCGATCGATTTGCGATTTCGTCGATGGTCCGATCGACTCGAACCTCGAATGTGACTCGGAACATGAAAATTTCTCGGTTTTCGTTGAAATTCAGTCAAAAAATATTGAAACCTGCATTTTCATCGTTTTAGACGAAATAACACTTAATCGGTCGATCTCCATTCTCGTCTATGGTCCGATCGATTCGAACCTCGAAAATGACTCGGAACATGAAAATTTCTCGATTTTCGTTGAAATTCAGTCAAAAATTATTGAAACCTGCATTTTCATCGTTTTAAACGAAATAACACCCAATCGATCGATTTGCGATTTCGTCGATGGTCCGATCGACTCGAACCCGAATGTGACTCAGAACATGAAAATTTCTCGATTTTCGTTGAAATTCAGTCAGAACTGTTGATACATGCATTTTCATCGATTTAGACGAACTAACACCCAATTGCTCGATTAGCGTTTTCGTGGATGGTCAATTCGACTCGAACCTCGAAAGTCAGTCGAAGCATTAATATTTCTCGATGTTCGTTGAAATTCAGTCAAAAACTGTTGAAACATGCATTTTCATCAATTTAGACGAACTAACACTCAACCTCTGGATTTGCGGTCCCGTCGATGGTCCGTTCGACGCGAACCTCGAGAATGACTCGCAACATGAAAATTTCTCGATTTACGTTGAAACTCAGTCAAAAACTGTTGAAACCTGCGTTTTCATCGTTTTAGACGAACTCACACTCAATTTCTCCATTAGCGTTTTCGTGGATGGTCCATTCGACTCGAACCTCGAAAGTCACTCGAAGCATTAAAATTTCTCGATGTTCGTTGAATATCAGTCAAAAACTGTTGAAACCTGCATTTTCATCGTTTCAGACGAAATAACACCAATCGATCGATTTGCGATTTCGTCGATGGTCCGATCGACTCGAACCTCGAATGTGACTCGGAACATGAAAATGTCTCGAGTTTCGTTGAAATTCAGTCAAAAACTGTTGAAACTTGAATTTTCATCGTTTTAGACGAACTCACACTCAATCTCTCTATTATCGATTTCGTTAATGTTCCGATCGACTCGAACCTCGAAAGTGACTCGCAACATGAAAATTTCACGATGTTCGTTGAAATTAAGTCGAAAACTGTTGAAACTTGCACTTTCATCTTTTTACACGAAATTACACCCAATCCTTCGATTTGCGATCCCGTCGATGGTCCGATCTACTCGTAACTTGAAAGAGACTCGGAACATGAAAATGTCTCGAGTTTCGTTGAAATTCAGTCAAAATCTGTTGAAACCTGCTTTTTCGTCGTTTTTGACGAACTAACAACGAATCTCTCGATATGCGTGCTCGTAGATGGTCCGTTCGTCTTGAACCTCGAAAGTGACTCGCAACATGAAAATGTCTCGGGTTTCGTTGAAATTCAGTCAAAAACTGTTGAAACCTGCTTTTTCATCGATTTAAACGAACTAACACTCAATTTCTGGATTTGCGGTCTCGGCGATGGTCCGTTGGACTCGAAACTCGAAAGAGACTCGGAACATGAAAATGTCTCGAGTTTCGTTGAAATTCAGTCAAAAACTGTTGAAACCTCCTTTTTCATCGTTTTAGACGAACTAACAACGAATCTCTCGACATGCGTGCTCGTCGGTGGTCCGTTCGACTCGAACCTCGAAAGTGACTAGGAACATGAAAATTTCTTGATTTTCGGTGAAATTCAGTCAGAAATGTTGAAACCTGCCTTTTCATCGATTTTCGTTGAAATTCAGTCAAAAACTATTGAAACATGCATTTTCATAGTTTTAGACGAAATAACACCCAATCGATCGATTTGTGATATCGTCGATGGTTCGTTCGAGTCAAATCTCGAAAGTAACTCGGAACATTGAAATTTCTCGATTTTCGTTGAAATTCAGTCAAAAACTATTGGAACCTGAATTTTCATCGTTTTAGACGAACTAACACCCAATCTCTCGATATGGGTTCTCGTCAATGATCCGTTCGGCTCGAACCTCGAAAGTGACTCGCAACATGAAAATGTCTCGAGTTTCGTTGAAATGCAGGCAAAAACTGTTGAAACCTGCTTTTTCATCGATTTAAACGAACTAACACTCAATTTCTGGATTTGCGGTCTCGGCGATGGTCCGTTCGACTCGAACATCGAAAGTCGTTCGAAGCATTAAAATTTCTCGATTTTCGTTGAAATTCAGTCAAAAACTGTTGAAACCTGCATTTTCATCGTTTTTGACGATCTAACACTTAATCGGTCGATTTCCATTCTCGTCGATGGTCCGATCGAATCGAACTTCGAAAGTGACTCGGAACATGAAAATTTCTCGATTTTCGTTGAAATTCAGTCGAAAACTATTGAAACCTGCATTTTCATCGTTTTAGACGAAATAACACCCAATCGATCGATTTGCGATTTCGTCGATGGTCCGATCGACTCGAACCCGAATGTCACTCAGAACATGAAAATTTCTCGATTTTCATTGAAATTCAGTCAGAACTGTTGATACCTGCATTTTCATCGATTTAGACGAACTAACACCCATTTGCTCGATTAGCGTTTTCGTGGATGGTCCATTCGACTCGAACCTCGAAAGTCAGTCGAAGCATTAACATTTCTCGATGTTCGTTGAAATTCAGTCAAAAACTGTTGAAACCTGCATTTTCATCGTTTTTGACGAACTAACACTTGATCGGTCGATTTCCATTCTCGTCGATGGTCCGATCGACTCGAACTTCGAAAGTGACTCGGAACATGAAAATTTCTCGATTTTCGTTGAAATTCAGTCAAAAACTATTGAAACCTGCATTTTCATCGTTTTAGACGAAATAACACCCAATCGATCGATTTGCGATTTCGTCGATGGTCCGATCGACTCGAACCCGAATGTGACTCAGAACATGAAAATTTCTCGATTTTCGTTGAAATTCAGTCAGAACTGTTGATACATGCATTTTCATCGATTTAGACGAACTAACACCCAATTGCTCGATTAGCGTTTTCGTGGATGGTCAATTCGACTCGAACCTCGAAAGTCAGTCGAAGCATTAATATTTCTCGATGTTCGTTGAAATTCAGTCAAAAACTGTTGAAACATGCATTTTCATCAATTTAGACGAACTAACACTCAATCTCTGGATTTGCGATCTCGTCGATTGTCTGTTCGACTCGAACCTCGAAAGTGACTCGCGACATGAAAATTTCTCGATGTTCATTGAAACTCAGTCAAAAACTGTTGAAACCTGCGTTTTCATCGTTTTAGTCGAAAATACACCAATCGATCGATTTGCGATTTCGTCGATGGTCCGATCGACTCGAACCTCGAATGTGACTCGGAACATGAAAATTTCTCGGTTTTCGTTGAAATTCAGTCAAAAAATATTGAAACCTGCATTTTCATCGTTTTAGACGAAATAACACTTAATCGGTCGATCTCCATTCTCGTCTATGGTCCGATCGATTCGAACCTCGAAAATGACTCGGAACATGAAAATTTCTCGATTTTCGTTGAAATTCAGTCAAAAATTATTGAAACCTGCATTTTCATCGTTTTAAACGAAATAACACCCAATCGATCGATTTGCGATTTCGTCGATGGTCCGATCGACTCGAACCCGAATGTGACTCAGAACATGAAAATTTCTCGATTTTCGTTGAAATTCAGTCAGAACTGTTGATACATGCATTTTCATCGATTTAGACGAACTAACACCCAATTGCTCGATTAGCGTTTTCGTGGATGGTCAATTCGACTCGAACCTCGAAAGTCAGTCGAAGCATTAATATTTCTCGATGTTCGTTGAAATTCAGTCAAAAACTGTTGAAACATGCATTTTCATCAATTTAGACGAACTAACACTCAACCTCTGGATTTGCGGTCCCGTCGATGGTCCGTTCGACGCGAACCTCGAGAATGACTCGCAACATGAAAATTTCTCGATTTACGTTGAAACTCAGTCAAAAACTGTTGAAACCTGCGTTTTCATCGTTTTAGACGAACTCACACTCAATTTCTCCATTAGCGTTTTCGTGGATGGTCCATTCGACTCGAACCTCGAAAGTCACTCGAAGCATTAAAATTTCTCGATGTTCGTTGAATATCAGTCAAAAACTGTTGAAACCTGCATTTTCATCGTTTCAGACGAAATAACACCAATCGATCGATTTGCGATTTCGTCGATGGTCCGATCGACTCGAACCTCGAATGTGACTCGGAACATGAAAATGTCTCGAGTTTCGTTGAAATTCAGTCAAAAACTGTTGAAACTTGAATTTTCATCGTTTTAGACGAACTCACACTCAATCTCTCTATTATCGATTTCGTTAATGTTCCGATCGACTCGAACCTCGAAAGTGACTCGCAACATGAAAATTTCACGATGTTCGTTGAAATTAAGTCGAAAACTGTTGAAACTTGCACTTTCATCTTTTTACACGAAATTACACCCAATCCTTCGATTTGCGATCCCGTCGATGGTCCGATCTACTCGTAACTTGAAAGAGACTCGGAACATGAAAATGTCTCGAGTTTCGTTGAAATTCAGTCAAAATCTGTTGAAACCTGCTTTTTCGTCGTTTTTGACGAACTAACAACGAATCTCTCGATATGCGTGCTCGTAGATGGTCCGTTCGTCTTGAACCTCGAAAGTGACTCGCAACATGAAAATGTCTCGGGTTTCGTTGAAATTCAGTCAAAAACTGTTGAAACCTGCTTTTTCATCGATTTAAACGAACTAACACTCAATTTCTGGATTTGCGGTCTCGGCGATGGTCCGTTGGACTCGAAACTCGAAAGAGACTCGGAACATGAAAATGTCTCGAGTTTCGTTGAAATTCAGTCAAAAACTGTTGAAACCTCCTTTTTCATCGTTTTAGACGAACTAACAACGAATCTCTCGACATGCGTGCTCGTCGGTGGTCCGTTCGACTCGAACCTCGAAAGTGACTAGGAACATGAAAATTTCTTGATTTTCGGTGAAATTCAGTCAGAAATGTTGAAACCTGCCTTTTCATCGATTTTCGTTGAAATTCAGTCAAAAACTATTGAAACATGCATTTTCATAGTTTTAGACGAAATAACACCCAATCGATCGATTTGTGATATCGTCGATGGTTCGTTCGAGTCAAATCTCGAAAGTAACTCGGAACATTGAAATTTCTCGATTTTCGTTGAAATTCAGTCAAAAACTATTGGAACCTGAATTTTCATCGTTTTAGACGAACTAACACCCAATCTCTCGATATGGGTTCTCGTCAATGGTCCGTTCGGCTCGAACCTCGAAAGTGACTCGCAACATGAAAATGTCTCGAGTCTCGTTGAAATGCAGGCAAAAACTGTTGAAACCTGCTTTTTCATCGATTTAAACGAACTAACACTCAATTTCTGGATTTGCGGTCTCGGCGATGGTCCGTTGGACTCGAAACTCGAAAGAGACTCGGAACATGAAAATGTCTCGAGTTTCGTTGAAATTCAGTCAAAAACTGTTGAAACCTCCTTTTTCATCGTTTTAGACGAACTAACAACGAATCTCTCGACATGCGTGCTCGTCGGTGGTCCGTTCGTCTCGAACCTCGAAAGGGACTAGCAACATGAAAATTTCGCGATGTTCGTTGAAATTCAGTCAAAAATTGTTGAAACCTGCATTTTCATCGATTTAGACGAACTAACACTCAATATCTGGATTTGCGGTCTCGGCGATGGTCCGTTCGACTCGAACCTCGAAAGTGACTAGGAACATGAAAATTTCTTGATTTTCGGTGAAATTCAGTCAGAAATGTTGAAACCTGCCTTTTCATCGATTTTCGTTGAAATTCAGTCAAAAACTATTGAAACATGCATTTTCATAGTTTTAGACGAAATAACACCCAATCGATCGATTTGTGATATCGTCGATGGTTCGTTCGAGTCAAATCTCGAAAGTAACACGGAACATGAAAATTTCTCGATTTTCGTTGAAATTCAGTAAAAACTATTGGAACCTGAATTTTCATCGTGTTAGACGAACTAACACCCAATCTCTCGATATGGGTTCTCGTCAATGGTCCGTTAGGCTCGAACCTCGAAAGTGACTCGCAAGATGAAAATGTCTCGAGTTTCGTTGAAATTCAGTCAAAAACTGTTGAAACCTGCTTTTTCATCTTTTTAGACGAAATTACACCCATTCGTTCGATTTGCGATCTCGTCGATGGTCCGATCGACTCGAACCTCGAAAGCGACTCGGAACATGAAAATTTCTCGATGTTCGTTGAAATCCAGTCAAAGACTGTTGAAGCCTGCATTTTCGTCGTTTTTGACGAACTAACACCCAATCTCTCGATATGCGTTCTCGTCGATGGTCCGTTCGTCTCGAATCTCGAAAGTGACTCGCAACATGAAAATGTCTTGAGTTTCGTTGAAATTGAGTTAAAAATTGATGAAACCTGCATTTTCATCGTTTTAGACGAACTCACACACAATCTCTCTATTAGCGATTTCGTGGAAGGTCCGATAGACTCGAACCTCGAAAGTGACTCGGAACATGACAATTTCTCGATTTTCGTTGAAATTCAGTCAAAAACTGTTGAAGCCTGCATTTTCATCGTTTTAGACGAACTCACACTCAATCTCTCTATTATCGATTTCGTTAATGTTCCGATCGACTCGAACCTCGAAAGTGACTCGCAACATGAAAATTTCACGATGTTCGTTGAAATTAAGTCAAATCTGTTGAAACCTGCACTTTCATCTTTTTACACGAAATTACACCCAATCCTTCGATTTGCGATCCCGTCGATGGTCCGATCTACTCGTAATTTGAAAGAGACTCGGAACATGAAAATGTCTCGAGTTTCGTTGAAATTCAGTCAAAATCTGTTGAAACCTGCTTTTTCGTCGTTTTTGACGAACTAACAACGAATCTCTCGATATGCGTGCTCGTAGATGGTCCGTTCCTCTTGAACCTCGAAAGTGACTCGCAACATGAAAATGTCTCGGGTTTCGTTGAAATTCAGTCAAAAACTGTTGAAACCTGCTTTTTCATCGTTTTAGACGAACTAACAACGAATCTCTCGATATGCGTGCTCGTCAGTGGTCCGTTCGTCTCGAACCTCGAAAGTGACTCGCAACATGAAAATTTCGCGATGGTCGTTGAAATTCAGTCAAAAACTGTTGTAACCTGCTTTTTCATCTTTTTAGACGAAATTACACCCATTCGTTCGATTTGCGATCTCGTCGATAGTCCGATCGACTCGAACCTCGAAAGCGACTCGGAACATGAAAATTTCTCGATGTTCGTTGAAATTCAGTCAAAGACTGTTGAAGCCTGCATTTTCGTCGTTTTTGACGAACTAACACCCAATCTCTCGATATGGGTTCTCGTCAATGGTCCGTTCGGCTCGAACCTCGAAAGTGACTCGCAACATGAAAATGTCTCGAGTTTCGTTGAAATTCAGTCAAAAACTGTTGAAACCTGCTTTTTCATCTTTTTAGACGAAATTACACCCATTCGTTCGATTTGCGATCTCGTCGATGGTCCGATCGACTCGAACCTCGAAAGTGACTCGGAACATGAAAATTTCTCGATGTTCGTTGAAATTCAGTCAAAGACTGTTGAAACCTGCTTTTTCGTCGTTTTTGACGAACTAACACCCAATATCTCGATATGCGTTCTCGTCGATGTTCCGTTCGTCTCGAACCTCGAAAGTGACTCGCAACATGAAAATGTCTTGAGTTTCGTTGAAATTGAGTTAAAAATTGATGAAACCTGCATTTTCATCGTTTTAGACGAACTCACACACAATCTCTCTATTAGCGATTTCGTGGATGGTCCGATCGACTCGAACCTCGAAAGCGACTCGGAACATGAAAATTTCTCGATGTTCGTTGAAATTCAGTCAAAGACTGTTGAAGCCTGCATTTTCGTCGTTTTTGACGAACTAACACCCAATCTCTCGATATGCGTGCTCGTAGATGGTCCGTTCGTCTTGAACCTCGAAAGTGACTCGCAACATGAAAATGTCTCGGGTTTCGTTGAAATTCAGTCAAAAACTGTTGAAACCTGCATTTTCATCGATTTTCGTTGAAATTCAGTCAAAAACTATTGAAACATGCATTTTCATAGTTTTAGACGAAATAACACCCAATCGATCGATTTGTGATATTGTCGATGGTTCGTTCGAGTCAAATCTCGAAAGTAACTCGGAACATTGAAATTTCTCGATTTTCGTTGAAATTCAGTCAAAAACTATTGGAACCTGAATTTTCATCGTGTTAGACGAACTAACACCCAATCTCTCGATATGGGTTCTCGTCAATGGTCCGTTCGGCTCGAACCTCGAAAGTTACTCGCAACATGAAAATGTCTCGAGTTTCGTCGAAATTCAGTCGAAAACTGTTGAAACCTGCTTTATCATCTTTTTAGACGAAATTACACCCATTCGTTCGATTTGCGATCTCGTCGATGGTCCGATCGACTCGAACCTCGAAAGCGACTCGGAACATGAAAATTTCTCGATGTTCGTTGAAATTCAGTCAAAGACTGTTGAAGCCTGCATTTTCGTCGTTTTTGACGAACTAACACCCAATCTCTCGATATGCGTTCTCGTCGATGGTCCGTTCGTCTCGAATCTCGAAAGTGACTCGCAACATGAAAATGTCTTGAGTTTCGTTGAAATTGAGTTAAAAATTGATGAAACCTGCATTTTCATCGTTTTAGACGAACTCACACACAATCTCTCTATTAGCTATTTCGTGGAAGGTCCGATAGACTCGAACCTCGAAAGTGACTCGGAACATGACAATTTCTCGATGTTCGTTGAAATTCAGTCAAAGACTGTTGAAGCCTGCATTTTCACCGTTTTAGACGAACTAACAACGAATCTCTCGATATGCGTGCTCGTAGATGGTCCGTTTGACTCGAACCTCGAAAGTGACTCGGATCATGAAAATTTCTCGATTTTCGTTGAAATTCAGTCAAAAACTGTTGAAACCTGCATTTTGATCGTTTTAGACGAACTAACACTCAATCTCTCGATATGCATTCTCGTTGGTGGTCCGTTCGTCTCGAACCTCGAAAGTGACTCGCAACATGAAAATTTCACGATATTCGTTGAAATTCAGTCAAAAACTGTTGAAACCTGCACTTTCATCTTTTTACACGAAATTACACCCAATCCTTCGATTTGCGATCCCGTCGATGGTCCGATCTACTCGAAACTCGAAAGAGACTCGGAACATGAAAATGTCTCGAGTTTCGTTGAAATTCAGTCAAAAACTGTTGAAACCTGCTTTTTCATCGTTTTAGACGAACTAACAACGAATCTCTCGACGTGCGTGCTCGTCGGTGGTCCGTTCGTCTCGAACCTCGAAAGGGACTCGCAACATGAAAATTTCGCGATGTTCGTTGAAATTCAGTCAAAAACTGTTGAAACCTGTATTCTCATCGATTTAGACGAACTAACACTCAATATCTGGATTTGCGGTCTCGGCGATGGTCCGTTCGACTCGAACCTCGAAAGTGACTAGGAACATGAAAATTTCTTGATTTTCGGTGAAATTCAGTCAGAAATGTTGAAACCTGCCTTTTCATCGATTTTCGTTGAAATTCAGTCAAAAACTATTGAAACATGCATTTTCATAGTTTTAGACGAAATAACACCCAATCGATCGATTTGTGATATCGTCGATGGTTCGCTCGAGTCAAATCTCGAAAGTAACTCGGAACATTGAAATTTCTCGGTTTTCGTTGAAATTCAGTCAAAAACTATTGGAACCTGAATTTTCATCGTTTTAGACGAACTAGCACCCAATCTCTCGATATGGGTTCTCGTCAATGGTCCGTTCGGCTCGAACCTCGAAAGTGACTCGCAACATGAAAATGTCTCGAGTTTTGTTGAAATTCAGTCAAAAACTGTTGAAACCTGCTTTTTCATCTTTTTAGACGAAATTACACCCATTCGTTCGATTTGCGATCTCGTCGATGGTCCGATCGACTCGAACCTCGAAAGTGACTCGGAACATGAAAATTTCTCGATGTTCGTTGAAATTCAGTCAAAGACTGTTGAAACCTGCATTTTGATCGTTTTAGACGAACTAACACTCAATCTCTCGATATGCATTCTCGTTGGTGGTCCGTTCGTCTCGAACCTTGAAAGTTACTCGCAACATGAAAATGTCTTGAGTTTCGTTGAAATTGAGTCAAAAACTGTTGAAACCTGCATTTTGATCGTTTTAGACGAACTAACACTCAATCTCTCGATATGCATTCTCGTTGGTGGTCCGTTCGTCTCGAACCTCGAAAGTGACTCGCAACATGAAAATTTCACGATATTCGTTGAAATTCAATCGGAACTGTTGATACCTGCATTTTCATCGATTTAGACGAACTAACATCCAATTGCTCGATTAGCGTTTTCGTGGATGGTCCATTCGACTCGAACCTCGAAAGTCACTCGAAGCGTTAATAATTCTCGATGTTCGTTGAAATTCAGTCAAAAACTGTTGAAACATGCATTTTCATCAATTTAGATGAACTAACACTCAATCTCTGGATTTGCGGTCTCGTCGAACTCAGTCGAAAACTATTGAAACCTGCATTTTCATCGTTTTAGTCGAAATAACACCCAATCGATCGATTTGCGATTTCGTCGATGGTCCGATCGACTCGAACCCGAATGTGACTCAGAACATGAAAATTTCTCGATTTTCGTTGAAATTCAGTCAGAACTATTGATACCTGCATTTTCATCGATTTAGACGAACTAACACCCAATTGCTCGATTACCGTTTTCGTGGATGGTCCATTAGTCTCGAACCTCGAAAGTCAGTCGAAGCATTAATAGTTCTCGATGTTCGTTGAAATTCAGTCAAAAACTGTTGAAACATGCATTTTCATCAATTTAGACGAACTAACACTCAATCTCTGGATTTGCGGTCTCGTCGATGGTCCGTTCGACGCCAACCTCGAGAATGACTCGCAACATGAAAATTTCTCGATTTTCGTTGAAACTCAGTCAAAAACTGTTGAAACCTGCATTTTCATCGTTTTTGACGAACTAACACTTAATCGGTCGATTTCCATTCTCGTCGATGGTCCGATCGACTTGAACCTCAAAAGTGACCCGGAACATGAAAATTTCTCGATTTTCGTTGAAATTCAGTCAAAAACTATTGAAACCTGCATTTTCATCGTTTTAGACGAAATAACACCCAATCGATCGATTTGCGATTTCGTCGATGGTCCGATCGACTCGAACCTCGAATGTGACTCAGAACATGAAAATTTCTCGATTTTCGTTGAAATTCAGTCAGAACTATTGATACCTGTATTTTCATCGATTTAGACGAACTAACACCCAATTGCTCGATTAGCGTTTTCGTGGATGGTCCATTCGACTCGAACCTCGAAGGTCAGTCGAAGCATTAATAATTCTCGATGTTCGTTGAAATTCAGTCAGAAACTGTTGAAACATGCATTTTCATCAATTTAGACGAACTAACACTCAACCTCTGGATTTGCGGTCCCGTCGATGGTCCGTTCGACGCGAACCTCGAGAATGACTCGCAACATGAAAATTTCTCGATTTACGTTGAAACTCAGTCAAAAACTGTTGAAACCTGCGTTTTCATCGTTTTAGACGAACTCACACTCAATTTCTCCATTAGCGTTTTCGTGGATTGTCCAATTGACTCGAACCTCGAAAGTCACTCGAAGCATTAAAATTTCTCGATGTTCGTTGAATATCAGTCAAAAACTGTTGAAACCTGCATTTTCATCCTTTTAGACGAAATAACACCAATCGATCGATTTGCGATTTCGTCGATGGTCCGATCGACTCGAACCTCGAAAGTAACTCGGAACATCAAAGTTTCTCGGTTTTCGTTGAAATTCAGTCAAAAACTATTGAAACCTGCATTTTCATCCTTTTAGACGAAATAACACCAATCGATCGATTTGCGATTTCGTCGATGGTCCGATCGACTCGAACCTCGAAAGTGACTCCGAACATGAAAATTTCTCGATTTTCGTTGAAATTCAATCAGAACTGTTGATACCTGCATTTTCATCGATTTAGACGAACTAACACCCAATTGCTCGATTAGCGTTTTCGTGGATGGTCCATTCGACTCGAACCACGAAAGTCACTCGAAGCATTAAAATTTCTCGATGTTCGTTGAAATTCAGTCAAAAACTCTTGAAACCTGCATTTTCATTGATTTAGACGAACTAAACCTCAATCTCTGGATTTGCGGTCTCGTCGATGGTCCGTTCGACTCGAACATCGAAAGTCGTTCGAAGCATTAAAATTTCTCGATTTTCGTTGAAATTCAGTCAAAAACTGTTGAAACCTGCATTTTCATCGTTTTTGACGATCTAACACTTAATCGGTCGATTTCCATTCTCGTCGATGGTCCGATCGAATCGAACTTCGAAAGTGACTCGGAACATGAAAATTTCTCGATTTTCGTTGAAATTCAGTCGAAAACTATTGAAACCTGCATTTTCATCGTTTTAGACGAAATAACACCCAATCGATCGATTTGCGATTTCGTCGATGGTCCGATCGACTCGAACCCGAATGTCACTCAGAACATGAAAATTTCTCGATTTTCATTGAAATTCAGTCAGAACTGTTGATACCTGCATTTTCATCGATTTAGACGAACTAACACCCATTTGCTCGATTAGCGTTTTCGTGGATGGTCCATTCGACTCGAACCTCGAAAGTCAGTCGAAGCATTAACATTTCTCGATGTTCGTTGAAATTCAGTCAAAAACTGTTGAAACCTGCATTTTCATCGTTTTTGACGAACTAACACTTAATCGGTCGATTTCCATTCTCGTCGATGGTCCGATCGACTCGAACTTCGAAAGTGACTCGGAACATGAAAATTTCTCGATTTTCGTTGAAATTCAGTCAAAAACTATTGAAACCTGCATTTTCATCGTTTTAGACGAAATAACACCCAATCGATCGATTTGCGATTTCGTCGATGGTCCGATCGACTCGAACCCGAATGTGACTCAGAACATGAAAATTTCTCGATTTTCGTTGAAATTCAGTCAGAACTGTTGATACATGCATTTTCATCGATTTAGACGAACTAACACCCAATTGCTCGATTAGCGTTTTCGTGGATGGTCAATTCGACTCGAACCTCGAAAGTCAGTCGAAGCATTAATATTTCTCGATGTTCGTTGAAATTCAGTCAAAAACTGTTGAAACATGCATTTTCATCAATTTAGACGAACTAACTCTCAATCTCTGGATTTGCGGTCTCGTCGATTGTCTGTTCGACTCGAACCTCGAAAGTGACTCGCGACATGAAAATTTCTCGATGTTCATTGAAACTCAGTCAAAAACTGTTGAAACCTGCGTTTTCATCGTTTTAGTCGAAAATACACCAATCGATCGATTTGCGATTTCGTCGATGGTCCGATCGACTCGAACCTCGAATGTGACTCGGAACATGAAAATTTCTCGGTTTTCGTTGAAATTCAGTCAAAAAATATTGAAACCTGCATTTTCATCGTTTTAGACGAAATAACACTTAATCGGTCGATCTCCATTCTCGTCTATGGTCCGATCGATTCGAACCTCGAAAATGACTCGGAACATGAAAATTTCTCGATTTTCGTTGAAATTCAGTCAAAAATTATTGAAACCTGCATTTTCATCGTTTTAAACGAAATAACACCCAATCGATCGATTTGCGATTTCGTCGATGGTCCGATCGACTCGAACCCGAATGTGACTCAGAACATGAAAATTTCTCGATTTTCGTTGAAATTCAGTCAGAACTGTTGATACATGCATTTTCATCGATTTAGACGAACTAACACCCAATTGCTCGATTAGCGTTTTCGTGGATGGTCAATTCGACTCGAACCTCGAAAGTCAGTCGAAGCATTAATATTTCTCGATGTTCGTTGAAATTCAGTCAAAAACTGTTGAAACATGCATTTTCATCAATTTAGACGAACTAACACTCAATCTCTGGATTTGCGGTCTCGTCGATGGTCCGATCGACTCGAACCTCGAATGTGACTCAGAACATGAAAATTTCTCGATTTTCGTTGAAATTCAGTCAGAACTATTGATACCTGCATTTTCATCGATTTAGACGAACTAACACCCAATTGCTCGATTAGCGTTTTCGTGGATGGTCCATTCGACTCGAACCTCGAAAGTCAGTCGAAGCATTAATAATTCTCGATGTTCGTTGAAATTCAGTCAGAAACTGTTGAAACATGCATTTTCATCAATTTAGACGAACTAACACTCAACCTCTGGATTTGCGGTCCCGTCGATGGTCCGTTCGACGCGAACCTCGAGAATGACTCGCAACATGAAAATTTCTCGATTTACGTTGAAACTCAGTCAAAAACTGTTGAAACCTGCGTTTTCATCGTTTTAGACGAACTCACACTCAATTTCTCCATTAGCGTTTTCGTGGATGGTCCATTCGACTCGAACCTCGAAAGTCACTCGAAGCATTAAAATTTCTCGATGTTCGTTGAATATCAGTCAAAAACTGTTGAAACCTGCATTTTCATCGTTTCAGACGAAATAACACCAATCGATCGATTTGCGATTTCGTCGATGGTCCGATCGACTCGAACCTCGAATGTGACTCGGAACATGAAAATGTCTCGAGTTTCGTTGAAATTCAGTCAAAAACTGTTGAAACTTGAATTTTCATCGTTTTAGACGAACTCACACTCAATCTCTCTATTATCGATTTCGTTAATGTTCCGATCGACTCGAACCTCGAAAGTGACTCGCAACATGAAAATTTCACGATGTTCGTTGAAATTAAGTCGAAAACTGTTGAAACTTGCACTTTCATCTTTTTACACGAAATTACACCCAATCCTTCGATTTGCGATCCCGTCGATGGTCCGATCTACTCGTAACTTGAAAGAGACTCGGAACATGAAAATGTCTCGAGTTTCGTTGAAATTCAGTCAAAATCTGTTGAAACCTGCTTTTTCGTCGTTTTTGACGAACTAACAACGAATCTCTCGATATGCGTGCTCGTAGATGGTCCGTTCGTCTTGAACCTCGAAAGTGACTCGCAACATGAAAATGTCTCGGGTTTCGTTGAAATTCAGTCAAAAACTGTTGAAACCTGCTTTTTCATCGATTTAAACGAACTAACACTCAATTTCTGGATTTGCGGTCTCGGCGATGGTCCGTTAGGCTCGAACCTCGAAAGTGACTCGCAACATGAAAATGTCTCGAGTTTCGTTGAAATTCAGTCAAAAACTGTTGAAACCTGCTTTTTCATCTTTTTAGACGAAATTACACCCATTCGTTCGATTTGCGATCTCGTCGATGGTCCGATCGACTCGAACCTCGAAAGCGACTCGGAACATGAAAATTTCTCGATGTTCGTTGAAATTCAGTCAAAGACTGTTGAAGCCTGCATTTTCGTCGTTTTTGACGAACTAACACCCAATCTCTCGATATGCGTTCTCGTCGATGGTCCGTTCGTCTCGAATCTCGAAAGTGACTCGCAACATGAAAATGTCTTGAGTTTCGTTGAAATTGAGTTAAAAATTGATGAAACCTGCATTTTCATCGTTTTAGACGAACTCACACACAATCTCTCTATTAGCGATTTCGTGGAAGGTCCGATAGACTCGAACCTCGAAAGCGACTCGGAACATAACAATTTCTCGATTTTCGTTGAAATTCAGTCAAAAACTGTTGAAACCTGCATTTTCATCGTTTTAGACGACCTCACACTCAATCTCTCTATTATCGATTTCGTTAATGTTCCGATCGACTCGAACCTCGAAAGTGACTCGGAACATGAAAATTTCTCAATTTTCGTTGAAATTCAGTCAAAAACTGTTGAAACCTGCTTTTTCATCGTTTTAGACGAACTAACAACGAATCTCTCGATATGCGTGCTCGTCGGTGGTCCGTTGTCTCGAACTTCGAAAGTGACTCGCAACATGAAAATTTCGCGATGTTCGTTGAATTTCAGTCAAAAACTGTTGAAACCTGCACTTTCATCTTTTTACACGAAATTACACCCAATCCTTCGATTTGCGATCTCGTCGATGGTCCGATCTACTCGTAACTTGAAAGAGACTCGGAACATGAAAATGTCTCGAGTTTCGTTGAAATTCAGTCAAAAACTGTTGAAACTTGAATTTTCATCGTTTTAGACGAACTCACACTCAATCTCTCTATTATCGATTTCGTTAATGTTCCGATCGACTCGAACCTCGAAAGTGACTCGCAACATGAAAATTTCACGATGTTCGTTGAAATTAAGTCGAAAACTGTTGAAACTTGCACTTTCATCTTTTTACACGAAATTACACCCAATCCTTCGATTTGCGGTCCCGTCGATGGTCCGATCTACTCGTAACTTGAAAGAGACTCGGAACATGAAAATGTCTCGAGTTTCGTTGAAATTCAGTCAAAATCTGTTGAAACCTGCTTTTTCGTCGTTTTTGACGAACTAACAACGAATCTCTCGATATGCGTGCTCGTAGATGGTCCGTTCGTCTTGAACCTCGAAAGTGACTCGCAACATGAAAATGTCTCGGGTTTCGTTGAAATTCAGTCAAAAACTGTTGAAACCTGCTTTTTCATCGTTTTAGACGAACTAACAACGTATCTCTCGATATGCGTGCTCGTCAGTGGTCCGTTCGTCTCGAACCTCGAAAGTGACTCGCAACATGAAAATTTCGCGATGTTCGTTGAAATTCAGTCAAAAACTGTTGAAACCTGCATTTTCATCGATTTAGACGAACTAACACTCAATATCTGGATTTGCGGTCTCGGCGATGGTCCGTTCGACTCGAACCTCGAAAGTGACTAGGAACATGAAAATTTCTTGATTTTCGGTGAAATTCAGTCAGAAATGTTGAAACCTGCCTTTTCATCGATTTTCGTTGAAATTCAGTCAAAACTATTGAAACATGCATTTTGATAGTTTTAGACGAAATAACACCCAATCGATCGATTTGTGATATTGTCGATGGTTCGTTCGAGTCAAATCTCGAAAGTAACTCGGAACATTGAAATTTCTCGATTTTCGTTGAAATTCAGTCAAAAACTATTGGAACTTGAATTTTCATCGTGTTAGACGAACTAACACCCAATCTCTCGATATGGGTTCTCGTCAATGGTCCGTTCGGCTCGAACCTCGAAAGTGACTCGCAACATGAAAATTTCGCGATGTTCGTTGAAATTCAGTCAAAAACTGTTGAAACATGCATTTTCATCGTTTTAGACGAACTAACACTCAATCTCTCGACATGCGTTCTCGTCGATGGTCCGTTCGTCTCGAACCTCGAAAGTGACTATCAACATGAAAATGTCTTGAGTTTCGTTGAAATTCATTTAAAAATTGATGAAACCTGCATTTTCATCGTTTTAGACGAACTCACACACAATCTCTCTATTAGCTATTTCGTGGAAGGTCCGATAGACTCGAACCTCGAAAGTGACTCGGAACATGACAATTTCTCGATGTTCGTTGAAATTCAGTCAAAGACTGTTGAAGCCTGCATTTTCACCGTTTTAGACGAACTAACAACGAATCTCTCGATATGCGTGCTCGTAGATGGTCCGTTTGACTCGAACCTCGAAAGTGACTCGGATCATGAAAATTTCTCGATTTTCGTTGAAATTCAGTCAAAAACTGTTGAAACCTGCATTTTGATCGTTTTAGACGAACTAACACTCAATCTCTCGATATGCATTCTCGTTGGTGGTCCGTTCGTCTCGAACCTCGAAAGTTACTCGCAACATGAAAATGTCTTGAGTTTCGTTGAAATTGAGTCAAAAACTGTTGAAACCTGCATTTTGATCGTTTTAGACGAACTAACACTCAATCTCTCGATATGCATTCTCGTTGGTGGTCCGTTCGTCTCGAACCTCGAAAGTGACTCGCAACATGAAAATTTCACGATATTCGTTGAAATTCAGTCAAAAACTGTTGACACCTGCACTTTCATCTTTTTACACGAAATAACACCCAATCCTTCGATTTGCGATCCCGTCGATGGTCCGATCTACTCGAAACTCGAAAGAGACTCGGAACATGAAAATGTCTCGAGTTTCGTTGAAATTCAGTCAAAAACTGTTGAAACCTGCTTTTTCATCGTTTTAGACGAACTAACAACGAATCTCTCGACATGCGTGCTCGTCGGTGGTCCGTTCGTCTCGAACCTCGAAAGGGACTCGCAACATGAAAATTTCGCGATGTTCGTTGAAATTCAGTCAAAAACTGTTGAAACCTGTATTCTCATCGATTTAGACGAACTAACACTCAATATCTGGATTTGCGGTCTCGGCGATGGTCCGTTCGACTCGAACCTCGAAAGTGACTAGGAACATGAAAATTTCTTGATTTTCGGTGAAATTCAGTCAGAAATGTTGAAACCTGCCTTTTCATCGATTTTCGTTGAAATTCAGTCAAAAACTATTGAAACATGCATTTTCATAGTTTTAGACGAAATAACACCCAATCGATCGATTTGTGATATCGTCGATGGTTCGTTCGAGTCAAATCTCGAAAGTAACACGGAACATGAAAATTTCTCGATTTTCGTTGAAATTCAGTAAAAACTATTGGAACCTGAATTTTCATCGTGTTAGACGAACTAACACCCAATCTCTCGATATGGGTTCTCGTCAATGGTCCGTTAGGCTCGAACCTCGAAAGTGACTCGCAAGATGAAAATGTCTCGAGTTTCGTTGAAATTCAGTCAAAAACTGTTGAAACCTGCTTTTTCATCTTTTTAGACGAAATTACACCCATTCGTTCGATTTGCGATCTCGTCGATGGTCCGATCGACTCGAACCTCGAAAGCGACTCGGAACATGAAAATTTCTCGATGTTCGTTGAAATTCAGTCAAAGACTGTTGAAGCCTGCATTTTCGTCGTTTTTGACGAACTAACACCCAATCTCTCGATATGCGTTCTCGTCGATGGTCCGTTCGTCTCGAATCTCGAAAGTGACTCGCAACATGAAAATGTCTTGAGTTTCGTTGAAATTGAGTTAAAAATTGATGAAACCTGCATTTTCATCGTTTTAGACGAACTCACACACAATCTCTCTATTAGCGATTTCGTGGAAGGTCCGATAGACTCGAACCTCGAAAGTGACTCGGAACATGACAATTTCTCGATTTTCGTTGAAATTCAGTCAAAAACTGTTGAAGCCTGCATTTTCATCGTTTTAGACGAACTCACACTCAATCTCTCTATTATCGATTTCGTTAATGTTCCGATCGACTCGAACCTCGAAAGTGACTCGCAACATGAAAATTTCACGATGTTCGTTGAAATTAAGTCAAATCTGTTGAAACCTGCACTTTCATCTTTTTACACGAAATTACACCCAATCCTTCGATTTGCGATCCCGTCGATGGTCCGATCTACTCGTAATTTGAAAGAGACTCGGAACATGAAAATGTCTCGAGTTTCGTTGAAATTCAGTCAAAATCTGTTGAAACCTGCTTTTTCGTCGTTTTTGACGAACTAACAACGAATCTCTCGATATGCGTGCTCGTAGATGGTCCGTTCCTCTTGAACCTCGAAAGTGACTCGCAACATGAAAATGTCTCGGGTTTCGTTGAAATTCAGTCAAAAACTGTTGAAACCTGCTTTTTCATCGTTTTAGACGAACTAACAACGAATCTCTCGATATGCGTGCTCGTCAGTGGTCCGTTCGTCTCGAACCTCGAAAGTGACTCGCAACATGAAAATTTCGCGATGTTCGTTGAAATTCAGTCAAAAACTGTTGTAACCTGCTTTTTCATCTTTTTAGACGAAATTACACCCATTCGTTCGATTTGCGATCTCGTCGATAGTCCGATCGACTCGAACCTCGAAAGCGACTCGGAACATGAAAATTTCTCGATGTTCGTTGAAATTCAGTCAAAGACTGTTGAAGCCTGCATTTTCGTCGTTTTTGACGAACTAACACCCAATCTCTCGATATGGGTTCTCGTCAATGGTCCGTTCGGCTCGAACCTCGAAAGTGACTCGCAACATGAAAATGTCTCGAGTTTCGTTGAAATTCAGTCAAAAACTGTTGAAACCTGCTTTTTCATCTTTTTAGACGAAATTACACCCATTCGTTCGATTTGCGATCTCGTCGATGGTCCGATCGACTCGAACCTCGAAAGTGACTCGGAACATGAAAATTTCTCGATGTTCGTTGAAATTCAGTCAAAGACTGTTGAAACCTGCTTTTTCGTCGTTTTTGACGAACTAACACCCAATATCTCGATATGCGTTCTCGTCGATGTTCCGTTCGTCTCGAACCTCGAAAGTGACTCGCAACATGAAAATGTCTTGAGTTTCGTTGAAATTGAGTTAAAAATTGATGAAACCTGCATTTTCATCGTTTTAGACGAACTCACACACAATCTCTCTATTAGCGATTTCGTGGATGGTCCGATCGACTCGAACCTCGAAATCGACTCGGAACATGAAAATTTCTCGATGTTCGTTGAAATTCAGTCAAAGACTGTTGAAGCCTGCATTTTCGTCGTTTTTGACGAACTAACACCCAATCTCTCGATATGCGTGCTCGTAGATGGTCCGTTCGTCTTGAACCTCGAAAGTGACTCGCAACATGAAAATGTCTCGGGTTTCGTTGAAATTCAGTCAAAAACTGTTGAAACCTGCATTTTCATCGATTTTCGTTGAAATTCAGTCAAAAACTATTGAAACATGCATTTTCATAGTTTTAGACGAAATAACACCCAATCGATCGATTTGTGATATTGTCGATGGTTCGTTCGAGTCAAATCTCGAAAGTAACTCGGAACATTGAAATTTCTCGATTTTCGTTGAAATTCAGTCAAAAACTATTGGAACCTGAATTTTCATCGTGTTAGACGAACTAACACCCAATCTCTCGATATGGGTTCTCGTCAATGGTCCGTTCGGCTCGAACCTCGAAAGTTACTCGCAACATGAAAATGTCTCGAGTTTCGTCGAAATTCAGTCGAAAACTGTTGAAACCTGCTTTATCATCTTTTTAGACGAAATTACACCCATTCGTTCGATTTGCGATCTCGTCGATGGTCCGATCGACTCGAACCTCGAAAGCGACTCGGAACATGAAAATTTCTCGATGTTCGTTGAAATTCAGTCAAAGACTGTTGAAGCCTGCATTTTCGTCGTTTTTGACGAACTAACACCCAATCTCTCGATATGCGTTCTCGTCGATGGTCCGTTCGTCTCGAATCTCGAAAGTGACTCGCAACATGAAAATGTCTTGAGTTTCGTTGAAATTGAGTTAAAAATTGATGAAACCTGCATTTTCATCGTTTTAGACGAACTCACACACAATCTCTCTATTAGCTATTTCGTGGAAGGTCCGATAGACTCGAACCTCGAAAGTGACTCGGAACATGACAATTTCTCGATGTTCGTTGAAATTCAGTCAAAGACTGTTGAAGCCTGCATTTTCACCGTTTTAGACGAACTAACAACGAATCTCTCGATATGCGTGCTCGTAGATGGTCCGTTTGACTCGAACCTCGAAAGTGACTCGGATCATGAAAATTTCTCGATTTTCGTTGAAATTCAGTCAAAAACTGTTGAAACCTGCATTTTGATCGTTTTAGACGAACTAACACTCAATCTCTCGATATGCATTCTCGTTGGTGGTCCGTTCGTCTCGAACCTCGAAAGTGACTCGCAACATGAAAATTTCACGATATTCGTTGAAATTCAGTCAAAAACTGTTGAAACCTGCACTTTCATCTTTTTACACGAAATTACACCCAATCCTTCGATTTGCGATCCCGTCGATGGTCCGATCTACTCGAAACTCGAAAGAGACTCGGAACATGAAAATGTCTCGAGTTTCGTTGAAATTCAGTCAAAAACTGTTGAAACCTGCTTTTTCATCGTTTTAGACGAACTAACAACGAATCTCTCGACGTGCGTGCTCGTCGGTGGTCCGTTCGTCTCGAACCTCGAAAGGGACTCGCAACATGAAAATTTCGCGATGTTCGTTGAAATTCAGTCAAAAACTGTTGAAACCTGTATTCTCATCGATTTAGACGAACTAACACTCAATATCTGGATTTGCGGTCTCGGCGATGGTCCGTTCGACTCGAACCTCGAAAGTGACTAGGAACATGAAAATTTCTTGATTTTCGGTGAAATTCAGTCAGAAATGTTGAAACCTGCCTTTTCATCGATTTTCGTTGAAATTCAGTCAAAAACTATTGAAACATGCATTTTCATAGTTTTAGACGAAATAACACCCAATCGATCGATTTGTGATATCGTCGATGGTTCGCTCGAGTCAAATCTCGAAAGTAACTCGGAACATTGAAATTTCTCGGTTTTCGTTGAAATTCAGTCAAAAACTATTGGAACCTGAATTTTCATCGTTTTAGACGAACTAGCACCCAATCTCTCGATATGGGTTCTCGTCAATGGTCCGTTCGGCTCGAACCTCGAAAGTGACTCGCAACATGAAAATGTCTCGAGTTTTGTTGAAATTCAGTCAAAAACTGTTGAAACCTGCTTTTTCATCTTTTTAGACGAAATTACACCCATTCGTTCGATTTGCGATCTCGTCGATGGTCCGATCGACTCGAACCTCGAAAGTGACTCGGAACATGAAAATTTCTCGATGTTCGTTGAAATTCAGTCAAAGACTGTTGAAACCTGCATTTTGATCGTTTTAGACGAACTAACACTCAATCTCTCGATATGCATTCTCGTTGGTGGTCCGTTCGTCTCGAACCTTGAAAGTTACTCGCAACATGAAAATGTCTTGAGTTTCGTTGAAATTGAGTCAAAAACTGTTGAAACCTGCATTTTGATCGTTTTAGACGAACTAACACTCAATCTCTCGATATGCATTCTCGTTGGTGGTCCGTTCGTCTCGAACCTCGAAAGTGACTCGCAACATGAAAATTTCACGATATTCGTTGAAATTCAATCGGAACTGTTGATACCTGCATTTTCATCGATTTAGACGAACTAACATCCAATTGCTCGATTAGCGTTTTCGTGGATGGTCCATTCGACTCGAACCTCGAAAGTCACTCGAAGCGTTAATAATTCTCGATGTTCGTTGAAATTCAGTCAAAAACTGTTGAAACATGCATTTTCATCAATTTAGATGAACTAACACTCAATCTCTGGATTTGCGGTCTCGTCGAACTCAGTCGAAAACTATTGAAACCTGCATTTTCATCGTTTTAGTCGAAATAACACCCAATCGATCGATTTGCGATTTCGTCGATGGTCCGATCGACTCGAACCCGAATGTGACTCAGAACATGAAAATTTCTCGATTTTCGTTGAAATTCAGTCAGAACTATTGATACCTGCATTTTCATCGATTTAGACGAACTAACACCCAATTGCTCGATTACCGTTTTCGTGGATGGTCCATTAGTCTCGAACCTCGAAAGTCAGTCGAAGCATTAATAGTTCTCGATGTTCGTTGAAATTCAGTCAAAAACTGTTGAAACATGCATTTTCATCAATTTAGACGAACTAACACTCAATCTCTGGATTTGCGGTCTCGTCGATGGTCCGTTCGACGCCAACCTCGAGAATGACTCGCAACATGAAAATTTCTCGATTTTCGTTGAAACTCAGTCAAAAACTGTTGAAACCTGCATTTTCATCGTTTTTGACGAACTAACACTTAATCGGTCGATTTCCATTCTCGTCGATGGTCCGATCGACTTGAACCTCAAAAGTGACCCGGAACATGAAAATTTCTCGATTTTCGTTGAAATTCAGTCAAAAACTATTGAAACCTGCATTTTCATCGTTTTAGACGAAATAACACCCAATCGATCGATTTGCGATTTCGTCGATGGTCCGATCGACTCGAACCTCGAATGTGACTCAGAACATGAAAATTTCTCGATTTTCGTTGAAATTCAGTCAGAACTATTGATACCTGTATTTTCATCGATTTAGACTAACTAACACCCAATTGCTCGATTAGCGTTTTCGTGGATGGTCCATTCGACTCGAACCTCGAAAGTCAGTCGAAGCATTAATAATTCTCGATGTTCGTTGAAATTCAGTCAGAAACTGTTGAAACATGCATTTTCATCAATTTAGACGAACTAACACTCAACCTCTGGATTTGCGGTCCCGTCGATGGTCCGTTCGACGCGAACCTCGAGAATGACTCGCAACATGAAAATTTCTCGATTTACGTTGAAACTCAGTCAAAAACTGTTGAAACCTGCGTTTTCATCGTTTTAGACGAACTCACACTCAATTTCTCCATTAGCGTTTTCGTGGATTGTCCAATTGACTCGAACCTCGAAAGTCACTCGAAGCATTAAAATTTCTCGATGTTCGTTGAATATCAGTCAAAAACTGTTGAAACCTGCATTTTCATCCTTTTAGACGAAATAACACCAATCGATCGATTTGCGATTTCGTCGATGGTCCGATCGACTCGAACCTCGAAAGTGACTCGGAACATCAAAGTTTCTCGGTTTTCGTTGAAATTCAGTCAAAAACTATTGAAACCTGCATTTTCATCCTTTTAGACGAAATAACACCAATCGATCGATTTGCGATTTCGTCGATGGTCCGATCGACTCGAACCTCGAAAGTGACTCCGAACATGAAAATTTCTCGATTTTCGTTGAAATTCAATCAGAACTGTTGATACCTGCATTTTCATCGATTTAGACGAACTAACACCCAATTGCTCGATTAGCGTTTTCGTGGATGGTCCATTCGACTCGAACCACGAAAGTCACTCGAAGCATTAAAATTTCTCGATGTTCGTTGAAATTCATTCAAAAACTCTTGAAACCTGCATTTTCATTGATTTAGACGAACTAAACCTCAATCTCTGGATTTGCGGTCTCGTCGATGGTCCGTTCGACTCGAACATCGAAAGTCGTTCGAAGCATTAAAATTTCTCGATTTTCGTTGAAATTCAGTCAAAAACTGTTGAAACCTGCATTTTCATCGTTTTTGACGATCTAACACTTAATCGGTCGATTTCCATTCTCGTCGATGGTCCGATCGAATCGAACTTCGAAAGTGACTCGGAACATGAAAATTTCTCGATTTTCGTTGAAATTCAGTCGAAAACTATTGAAACCTGCATTTTCATCGTTTTAGACGAAATAACACCCAATCGATCGATTTGCGATTTCGTCGATGGTCCGATCGACTCGAACCCGAATGTCACTCAGAACATGAAAATTTCTCGATTTTCATTGAAATTCAGTCAGAACTGTTGATACCTGCATTTTCATCGATTTAGACGAACTAACACCCATTTGCTCGATTAGCGTTTTCGTGGATGGTCCATTCGACTCGAACCTCGAAAGTCAGTCGAAGCATTAACATTTCTCGATGTTCGTTGAAATTCAGTCAAAAACTGTTGAAACCTGCATTTTCATCGTTTTTGACGAACTAACACTTAATCGGTCGATTTCCATTCTCGTCGATGGTCCGATCGACTCGAACTTCGAAAGTGACTCGGAACATGAAAATTTCTCGATTTTCGTTGAAATTCAGTCAAAAACTATTGAAACCTGCATTTTCATCGTTTTAGACGAAATAACACCCAATCGATCGATTTGCGATTTCGTCGATGGTCCGATCGACTCGAACCCGAATGTGACTCAGAACATGAAAATTTCTCGATTTTCGTTGAAATTCAGTCAGAACTGTTGATACATGCATTTTCATCGATTTAGACGAACTAACACCCAATTGCTCGATTAGCGTTTTCGTGGATGGTCCATTCGACTCGAACCTCGAAAGTCAGTCGAAGCATTAATAATTCTCGATGTTCGTTGAAATTCAGTCAGAAACTGTTGAAACATGCATTTTCATCAATTTAGACGAACTAACACTCAACCTCTGGATTTGCGGTCCCGTCGATGGTCCGTTCGACGCGAACCTCGAGAATGACTCGCAACATGAAAATTTCTCGATTTACGTTGAAACTCAGTCAAAAACTGTTGAAACCTGCGTTTTCATCGTTTTAGACGAACTCACACTCAATTTCTCCATTAGCGTTTTCGTGGATTGTCCAATTGACTCGAACCTCGAAAGTCACTCGAAGCATTAAAATTTCTCGATGTTCGTTGAATATCAGTCAAAAACTGTTGAAACCTGCATTTTCATCCTTTTAGACGAAATAACACCAATCGATCGATTTGCGATTTCGTCGATGGTCCGATCGACTCGAACCTCGAAAGTGACTCGGAACATCAAAGTTTCTCGGTTTTCGTTGAAATTCAGTCAAAAACTATTGAAACCTGCATTTTCATCCTTTTAGACGAAATAACACCAATCGATCGATTTGCGATTTCGTCGATGGTCCGATCGACTCGAACCTCGAAAGTGACTCCGAACATGAAAATTTCTCGATTTTCGTTGAAATTCAATCAGAACTGTTGATACCTGCATTTTCATCGATTTAGACGAACTAACACCCAATTGCTCGATTAGCGTTTTCGTGGATGGTCCATTCGACTCGAACCACGAAAGTCACTCGAAGCATTAAAATTTCTCGATGTTCGTTGAAATTCAGTCAAAAACTCTTGAAACCTGCATTTTCATTGATTTAGACGAACTAAACCTCAATCTCTGGATTTGCGGTCTCGTCGATGGTCCGTTCGACTCGAACATCGAAAGTCGTTCGAAGCATTAAAATTTCTCGATTTTCGTTGAAATTCAGTCAAAAACTGTTGAAACCTGCATTTTCATCGTTTTTGACGATCTAACACTTAATCGGTCGATTTCCATTCTCGTCGATGGTCCGATCGAATCGAACTTCGAAAGTGACTCGGAACATGAAAATTTCTCGATTTTCGTTGAAATTCAGTCGAAAACTATTGAAACCTGCATTTTCATCGTTTTAGACGAAATAACACCCAATCGATCGATTTGCGATTTCGTCGATGGTCCGATCGACTCGAACCCGAATGTCACTCAGAACATGAAAATTTCTCGATTTTCATTGAAATTCAGTCAGAACTGTTGATACCTGCATTTTCATCGATTTAGACGAACTAACACCCATTTGCTCGATTAGCGTTTTCGTGGATGGTCCATTCGACTCGAACCTCGAAAGTCAGTCGAAGCATTAACATTTCTCGATGTTCGTTGAAATTCAGTCAAAAACTGTTGAAACCTGCATTTTCATCGTTTTTGACGAACTAACACTTAATCGGTCGATTTCCATTCTCGTCGATGGTCCGATCGACTCGAACTTCGAAAGTGACTCGGAACATGAAAATTTCTCGATTTTCGTTGAAATTCAGTCAAAAACTATTGAAACCTGCATTTTCATCGTTTTAGACGAAATAACACCCAATCGATCGATTTGCGATTTCGTCGATGGTCCGATCGACTCGAACCCGAATGTGACTCAGAACATGAAAATTTCTCGATTTTCGTTGAAATTCAGTCAGAACTGTTGATACATGCATTTTCATCGATTTAGACGAACTAACACCCAATTGCTCGATTAGCGTTTTCGTGGATGGTCAATTCGACTCGAACCTCGAAAGTCAGTCGAAGCATTAATATTTCTCGATGTTCGTTGAAATTCAGTCAAAAACTGTTGAAACATGCATTTTCATCAATTTAGACGAACTAACACTCAATCTCTGGATTTGCGATCTCGTCGATTGTCTGTTCGACTCGAACCTCGAAAGTGACTCGCGACATGAAAATTTCTCGATGTTCATTGAAACTCAGTCAAAAACTGTTGAAACCTGCGTTTTCATCGTTTTAGTCGAAAATACACCAATCGATCGATTTGCGATTTCGTCGATGGTCCGATCGACTCGAACCTCGAATGTGACTCGGAACATGAAAATTTCTCGGTTTTCGTTGAAATTCAGTCAAAAAATATTGAAACCTGCATTTTCATCGTTTTAGACGAAATAACACTTAATCGGTCGATCTCCATTCTCGTCTATGGTCCGATCGATTCGAACCTCGAAAATGACTCGGAACATGAAAATTTCTCGATTTTCGTTGAAATTCAGTCAAAAATTATTGAAACCTGCATTTTCATCGTTTTAAACGAAATAACACCCAATCGATCGATTTGCGATTTCGTCGATGGTCCGATCGACTCGAACCCGAATGTGACTCAGAACATGAAAATTTCTCGATTTTCGTTGAAATTCAGTCAGAACTGTTGATACATGCATTTTCATCGATTTAGACGAACTAACACCCAATTGCTCGATTAGCGTTTTCGTGGATGGTCAATTCGACTCGAACCTCGAAAGTCAGTCGAAGCATTAATATTTCTCGATGTTCGTTGAAATTCAGTCAAAAACTGTTGAAACATGCATTTTCATCAATTTAGACGAACTAACACTCAACCTCTGGATTTGCGGTCCCGTCGATGGTCCGTTCGACGCGAACCTCGAGAATGACTCGCAACATGAAAATTTCTCGATTTACGTTGAAACTCAGTCAAAAACTGTTGAAACCTGCGTTTTCATCGTTTTAGACGAACTCACACTCAATTTCTCCATTAGCGTTTTCGTGGATGGTCCATTCGACTCGAACCTCGAAAGTCACTCGAAGCATTAAAATTTCTCGATGTTCGTTGAATATCAGTCAAAAACTGTTGAAACCTGCATTTTCATCGTTTCAGACGAAATAACACCAATCGATCGATTTGCGATTTCGTCGATGGTCCGATCGACTCGAACCTCGAATGTGACTCGGAACATGAAAATGTCTCGAGTTTCGTTGAAATTCAGTCAAAAACTGTTGAAACTTGAATTTTCATCGTTTTAGACGAACTCACACTCAATCTCTCTATTATCGATTTCGTTAATGTTCCGATCGACTCGAACCTCGAAAGTGACTCGCAACATGAAAATTTCACGATGTTCGTTGAAATTAAGTCGAAAACTGTTGAAACTTGCACTTTCATCTTTTTACACGAAATTACACCCAATCCTTCGATTTGCGATCCCGTCGATGGTCCGATCTACTCGTAACTTGAAAGAGACTCGGAACATGAAAATGTCTCGAGTTTCGTTGAAATTCAGTCAAAATCTGTTGAAACCTGCTTTTTCGTCGTTTTTGACGAACTAACAACGAATCTCTCGATATGCGTGCTCGTAGATGGTCCGTTCGTCTTGAACCTCGAAAGTGACTCGCAACATGAAAATGTCTCGGGTTTCGTTGAAATTCAGTCAAAAACTGTTGAAACCTGCTTTTTCATCGATTTAAACGAACTAACACTCAATTTCTGGATTTGCGGTCTCGGCGATGGTCCGTTGGACTCGAAACTCGAAAGAGACTCGGAACATGAAAATGTCTCGAGTTTCGTTGAAATTCAGTCAAAAACTGTTGAAACCTCCTTTTTCATCGTTTTAGACGAACTAACAACGAATCTCTCGACATGCGTGCTCGTCGGTGGTCCGTTCGACTCGAACCTCGAAAGTGACTAGGAACATGAAAATTTCTTGATTTTCGGTGAAATTCAGTCAGAAATGTTGAAACCTGCCTTTTCATCGATTTTCGTTGAAATTCAGTCAAAAACTATTGAAACATGCATTTTCATAGTTTTAGACGAAATAACACCCAATCGATCGATTTGTGATATCGTCGATGGTTCGTTCGAGTCAAATCTCGAAAGTAACTCGGAACATTGAAATTTCTCGATTTTCGTTGAAATTCAGTCAAAAACTATTGGAACCTGAATTTTCATCGTTTTAGACGAACTAACACCCAATCTCTCGATATGGGTTCTCGTCAATGGTCCGTTCGGCTCGAACCTCGAAAGTGACTCGCAACATGAAAATGTCTCGAGTTTCGTTGAAATGCAGGCAAAAACTGTTGAAACCTGCTTTTTCATCGATTTAAACGAACTAACACTCAATTTCTGGATTTGCGGTCTCGGCGATGGTCCGTTGGACTCGAAACTCGAAAGAGACTCGGAACATGAAAATGTCTCGAGTTTCGTTGAAATTCAGTCAAAAACTGTTGAAACCTCCTTTTTCATCGTTTTAGACGAACTAACAACGAATCTCTCGACATGCGTGCTCGTCGGTGGTCCGTTCGTCTCGAACCTCGAAAGGGACTAGCAACATGAAAATTTCGCGATGTTCGTTGAAATTCAGTCAAAAATTGTTGAAACCTGCATTTTCATCGATTTAGACGAACTAACACTCAATATCTGGATTTGCGGTCTCGGCGATGGTCCGTTCGACTCGAACCTCGAAAGTGACTAGGAACATGAAAATTTCTTGATTTTCGGTGAAATTCAGTCAGAAATGTTGAAACCTGCCTTTTCATCGATTTTCGTTGAAATTCAGTCAAAAACTATTGAAACATGCATTTTCATAGTTTTAGACGAAATAACACCCAATCGATCGATTTGTGATATCGTCGATGGTTCGTTCGAGTCAAATCTCGAAAGTAACACGGAACATGAAAATTTCTCGATTTTCGTTGAAATTCAGTAAAAACTATTGGAACCTGAATTTTCATCGTGTTAGACGAACTAACACCCAATCTCTCGATATGGGTTCTCGTCAATGGTCCGTTAGGCTCGAACCTCGAAAGTGACTCGCAAGATGAAAATGTCTCGAGTTTCGTTGAAATTCAGTCAAAAACTGTTGAAACCTGCTTTTTCATCTTTTTAGACGAAATTACACCCATTCGTTCGATTTGCGATCTCGTCGATGGTCCGATCGACTCGAACCTCGAAAGCGACTCGGAACATGAAAATTTCTCGATGTTCGTTGAAATTCAGTCAAAGACTGTTGAAGCCTGCATTTTCGTCGTTTTTGACGAACTAACACCCAATCTCTCGATATGCGTTCTCGTCGATGGTCCGTTCGTCTCGAATCTCGAAAGTGACTCGCAACATGAAAATGTCTTGAGTTTCGTTGAAATTGAGTTAAAAATTGATGAAACCTGCATTTTCATCGTTTTAGACGAACTCACACACAATCTCTCTATTAGCGATTTCGTGGAAGGTCCGATAGACTCGAACCTCGAAAGTGACTCGGAACATGACAATTTCTCGATTTTCGTTGAAATTCAGTCAAAAACTGTTGAAGCCTGCATTTTCATCGTTTTAGACGAACTCACACTCAATCTCTCTATTATCGATTTCGTTAATGTTCCGATCGACTCGAACCTCGAAAGTGACTCGCAACATGAAAATTTCACGATGTTCGTTGAAATTAAGTCAAATCTGTTGAAACCTGCACTTTCATCTTTTTACACGAAATTACACCCAATCCTTCGATTTGCGATCCCGTCGATGGTCCGATCTACTCGTAATTTGAAAGAGACTCGGAACATGAAAATGTCTCGAGTTTCGTTGAAATTCAGTCAAAATCTGTTGAAACCTGCTTTTTCGTCGTTTTTGACGAACTAACAACGAATCTCTCGATATGCGTGCTCGTAGATGGTCCGTTCCTCTTGAACCTCGAAAGTGACTCGCAACATGAAAATGTCTCGGGTTTCGTTGAAATTCAGTCAAAAACTGTTGAAACCTGCTTTTTCATCGTTTTAGACGAACTAACAACGAATCTCTCGATATGCGTGCTCGTCAGTGGTCCGTTCGTCTCGAACCTCGAAAGTGACTCGCAACATGAAAATTTCGCGATGGTCGTTGAAATTCAGTCAAAAACTGTTGTAACCTGCTTTTTCATCTTTTTAGACGAAATTACACCCATTCGTTCGATTTGCGATCTCGTCGATAGTCCGATCGACTCGAACCTCGAAAGCGACTCGGAACATGAAAATTTCTCGATGTTCGTTGAAATTCAGTCAAAGACTGTTGAAGCCTGCATTTTCGTCGTTTTTGACGAACTAACACCCAATCTCTCGATATGGGTTCTCGTCAATGGTCCGTTCGGCTCGAACCTCGAAAGTGACTCGCAACATGAAAATGTCTCGAGTTTCGTTGAAATTCAGTCAAAAACTGTTGAAACCTGCTTTTTCATCTTTTTAGACGAAATTACACCCATTCGTTCGATTTGCGATCTCGTCGATGGTCCGATCGACTCGAACCTCGAAAGTGACTCGGAACATGAAAATTTCTCGATGTTCGTTGAAATTCAGTCAAAGACTGTTGAAACCTGCTTTTTCGTCGTTTTTGACGAACTAACACCCAATATCTCGATATGCGTTCTCGTCGATGTTCCGTTCGTCTCGAACCTCGAAAGTGACTCGCAACATGAAAATGTCTTGAGTTTCGTTGAAATTGAGTTAAAAATTGATGAAACCTGCATTTTCATCGTTTTAGACGAACTCACACACAATCTCTCTATTAGCGATTTCGTGGATGGTCCGATCGACGCGAACCTCGAAAGCGACTCGGAACATGAAAATTTCTCGATGTTCGTTGAAATTCAGTCAAAGACTGTTGAAGCCTGCATTTTCGTCGTTTTTGACGAACTAACACCCAATCTCTCGATATGCGTGCTCGTAGATGGTCCGTTCGTCTTGAACCTCGAAAGTGACTCGCAACATGAAAATGTCTCGGGTTTCGTTGAAATTCAGTCAAAAACTGTTGAAACCTGCATTTTCATCGATTTTCGTTGAAATTCAGTCAAAAACTATTGAAACATGCATTTTCATAGTTTTAGACGAAATAACACCCAATCGATCGATTTGTGATATTGTCGATGGTTCGTTCGAGTCAAATCTCGAAAGTAACTCGGAACATTGAAATTTCTCGATTTTCGTTGAAATTCAGTCAAAAACTATTGGAACCTGAATTTTCATCGTGTTAGACGAACTAACACCCAATCTCTCGATATGGGTTCTCGTCAATGGTCCGTTCGGCTCGAACCTCGAAAGTTACTCGCAACATGAAAATGTCTCGAGTTTCGTCGAAATTCAGTCGAAAACTGTTGAAACCTGCTTTATCATCTTTTTAGACGAAATTACACCCATTCGTTCGATTTGCGATCTCGTCGATGGTCCGATCGACTCGAACCTCGAAAGCGACTCGGAACATGAAAATTTCTCGATGTTCGTTGAAATTCAGTCAAAGACTGTTGAAGCCTGCATTTTCGTCGTTTTTGACGAACTAACACCCAATCTCTCGATATGCGTTCTCGTCGATGGTCCGTTCGTCTCGAATCTCGAAAGTGACTCGCAACATGAAAATGTCTTGAGTTTCGTTGAAATTGAGTTAAAAATTGATGAAACCTGCATTTTCATCGTTTTAGACGAACTCACACACAATCTCTCTATTAGCTATTTCGTGGAAGGTCCGATAGACTCGAACCTCGAAAGTGACTCGGAACATGACAATTTCTCGATGTTCGTTGAAATTCAGTCAAAGACTGTTGAAGCCTGCATTTTCACCGTTTTAGACGAACTAACAACGAATCTCTCGATATGCGTGCTCGTAGATGGTCCGTTTGACTCGAACCTCGAAAGTGACTCGGATCATGAAAATTTCTCGATTTTCGTTGAAATTCAGTCAAAAACTGTTGAAACCTGCATTTTGATCGTTTTAGACGAACTAACACTCAATCTCTCGATATGCATTCTCGTTGGTGGTCCGTTCGTCTCGAACCTCGAAAGTGACTCGCAACATGAAAATTTCACGATATTCGTTGAAATTCAGTCAAAAACTGTTGAAACCTGCACTTTCATCTTTTTACACGAAATTACACCCAATCCTTCGATTTGCGATCCCGTCGATGGTCCGATCTACTCGAAACTCGAAAGAGACTCGGAACATGAAAATGTCTCGAGTTTCGTTGAAATTCAGTCAAAAACTGTTGAAACCTGCTTTTTCATCGTTTTAGACGAACTAACAACGAATCTCTCGACATGCGTGCTCGTCGGTGGTCCGTTCGTCTCGAACCTCGAAAGGGACTCGCAACATGAAAATTTCGCGATGTTCGTTGAAATTCAGTCAAAAACTGTTGAAACCTGTATTCTCATCGATTTAGACGAACTAACACTCAATATCTGGATTTGCGGTCTCGGCGATGGTCCGTTCGACTCGAACCTCGAAAGTGACTAGGAACATGAAAATTTCTTGATTTTCGGTGAAATTCAGTCAGAAATGTTGAAACCTGCCTTTTCATCGATTTTCGTTGAAATTCAGTCAAAAACTATTGAAACATGCATTTTCATAGTTTTAGACGAAATAACACCCAATCGATCGATTTGTGATATCGTCGATGGTTCGCTCGAGTCAAATCTCGAAAGTAACTCGGAACATTGAAATTTCTCGGTTTTCGTTGAAATTCAGTCAAAAACTATTGGAACCTGAATTTTCATCGTTTTAGACGAACTAGCACCCAATCTCTCGATATGGGTTCTCGTCAATGGTCCGTTCGGCTCGAACCTCGAAAGTGACTCGCAACATGAAAATGTCTCGAGTTTTGTTGAAATTCAGTCAAAAACTGTTGAAACCTGCTTTTTCATCTTTTTAGACGAAATTACACCCATTCGTTCGATTTGCGATCTCGTCGATGGTCCGATCGACTCGAACCTCGAAAGTGACTCGGAACATGAAAATTTCTCGATGTTCGTTGAAATTCAGTCAAAGACTGTTGAAACCTGCATTTTGATCGTTTTAGACGAACTAACACTCAATCTCTCGATATGCATTCTCGTTGGTGGTCCGTTCGTCTCGAACCTTGAAAGTTACTCGCAACATGAAAATGTCTTGAGTTTCGTTGAAATTGAGTCAAAAACTGTTGAAACCTGCATTTTGATCGTTTTAGACGAACTAACACTCAATCTCTCGATATGCATTCTCGTTGGTGGTCCGTTCGTCTCGAACCTCGAAAGTGACTCGCAACATGAAAATTTCACGATATTCGTTGAAATTCAATCGGAACTGTTGATACCTGCATTTTCATCGATTTAGACGAACTAACATCCAATTGCTCGATTAGCGTTTTCGTGGATGGTCCATTCGACTCGAACCTCGAAAGTCACTCGAAGCGTTAATAATTCTCGATGTTCGTTGAAATTCAGTCAAAAACTGTTGAAACATGCATTTTCATCAATTTAGATGAACTAACACTCAATCTCTGGATTTGCGGTCTCGTCGAACTCAGTCGAAAACTATTGAAACCTGCATTTTCATCGTTTTAGTCGAAATAACACCCAATCGATCGATTTGCGATTTCGTCGATGGTCCGATCGACTCGAACCCGAATGTGACTCAGAACATGAAAATTTCTCGATTTTCGTTGAAATTCAGTCAGAACTATTGATACCTGCATTTTCATCGATTTAGACGAACTAACACCCAATTGCTCGATTACCGTTTTCGTGGATGGTCCATTAGTCTCGAACCTCGAAAGTCAGTCGAAGCATTAATAGTTCTCGATGTTCGTTGAAATTCAGTCAAAAACTGTTGAAACATGCATTTTCATCAATTTAGACGAACTAACACTCAATCTCTGGATTTGCGGTCTCGTCGATGGTCCGTTCGACGCCAACCTCGAGAATGACTCGCAACATGAAAATTTCTCGATTTTCGTTGAAACTCAGTCAAAAACTGTTGAAACCTGCATTTTCATCGTTTTTGACGAACTAACACTTAATCGGTCGATTTCCATTCTCGTCGATGGTCCGATCGACTTGAACCTCAAAAGTGACCCGGAACATGAAAATTTCTCGATTTTCGTTGAAATTCAGTCAAAAACTATTGAAACCTGCATTTTCATCGTTTTAGACGAAATAACACCCAATCGATCGATTTGCGATTTCGTCGATGGTCCGATCGACTCGAACCTCGAATGTGACTCAGAACATGAAAATTTCTCGATTTTCGTTGAAATTCAGTCAGAACTATTGATACCTGTATTTTCATCGATTTAGACGAACTAACACCCAATTGCTCGATTAGCGTTTTCGTGGATGGTCCATTCGACTCGAACCTCGAAAGTCAGTCGAAGCATTAATAATTCTCGATGTTCGTTGAAATTCAGTCAGAAACTGTTGAAACATGCATTTTCATCAATTTAGACGAACTAACACTCAACCTCTGGATTTGCGGTCCCGTCGATGGTCCGTTCGACGCGAACCTCGAGAATGACTCGCAACATGAAAATTTCTCGATTTACGTTGAAACTCAGTCAAAAACTGTTGAAACCTGCGTTTTCATCGTTTTAGACGAACTCACACTCAATTTCTCCATTAGCGTTTTCGTGGATTGTCCAATTGACTCGAACCTCGAAAGTCACTCGAAGCATTAAAATTTCTCGATGTTCGTTGAATATCAGTCAAAAACTGTTGAAACCTGCATTTTCATCCTTTTAGACGAAATAACACCAATCGATCGATTTGCGATTTCGTCGATGGTCCGATCGACTCGAACCTCGAAAGTGACTCGGAACATCAAAGTTTCTCGGTTTTCGTTGAAATTCAGTCAAAAACTATTGAAACCTGCATTTTCATCCTTTTAGACGAAATAACACCAATCGATCGATTTGCGATTTCGTCGATGGTCCGATCGACTCGAACCTCGAAAGTGACTCCGAACATGAAAATTTCTCGATTTTCGTTGAAATTCAATCAGAACTGTTGATACCTGCATTTTCATCGATTTAGACGAACTAACACCCAATTGCTCGATTAGCGTTTTCGTGGATGGTCCATTCGACTCGAACCACGAAAGTCACTCGAAGCATTAAAATTTCTCGATGTTCGTTGAAATTCAGTCAAAAACTCTTGAAACCTGCATTTTCATTGATTTAGACGAACTAAACCTCAATCTCTGGATTTGCGGTCTCGTCGATCGTCCGTTCGACTCGAACATCGAAAGTCGTTCGAAGCATTAAAATTTCTCGATTTTCGTTGAAATTCAGTCAAAAACTGTTGAAACCTGCATTTTCATCGTTTTTGACGATCTAACACTTAATCGGTCGATTTCCATTCTCGTCGATGGTCCGATCGAATCGAACTTCGAAAGTGACTCGGAACATGAAAATTTCTCGATTTTCGTTGAAATTCAGTCGAAAACTATTGAAACCTGCATTTTCATCGTTTTAGACGAAATAACACCCAATCGATCGATTTGCGATTTCGTCGATGGTCCGATCGACTCGAACCCGAATGTCACTCAGAACATGAAAATTTCTCGATTTTCATTGAAATTCAGTCAGAACTGTTGATACCTGCATTTTCATCGATTTAGACGAACTAACACCCATTTGCTCGATTAGCGTTTTCGTGGATGGTCCATTCGACTCGAACCTCGAAAGTCAGTCGAAGCATTAACATTTCTCGATGTTCGTTGAAATTCAGTCAAAAACTGTTGAAACCTGCATTTTCATCGTTTTTGACGAACTAACACTTAATCGGTCGATTTCCATTCTCGTCGATGGTCCGATCGACTCGAACTTCGAAAGTGACTCGGAACATGAAAATTTCTCGATTTTCGTTGAAATTCAGTCAAAAACTATTGAAACCTGCATTTTCATCGTTTTAGACGAAATAACACCCAATCGATCGATTTGCGATTTCGTCGATGGTCCGATCGACTCGAACCCGAATGTGACTCAGAACATGAAAATTTCTCGATTTTCGTTGAAATTCAGTCAGAACTGTTGATACATGCATTTTCATCGATTTAGACGAACTAACACCCAATTGCTCGATTAGCGTTTTCGTGGATGGTCAATTCGACTCGAACCTCGAAAGTCAGTCGAAGCATTAATATTTCTCGATGTTCGTTGAAATTCAGTCAAAAACTGTTGAAACATGCATTTTCATCAATTTAGACGAACTAACTCTCAATCTCTGGATTTGCGGTCTCGTCGATTGTCTGTTCGACTCGAACCTCGAAAGTGACTCGCGACATGAAAATTTCTCGATGTTCATTGAAACTCAGTCAAAAACTGTTGAAACCTGCGTTTTCATCGTTTTAGTCGAAAATACACCAATCGATCGATTTGCGATTTCGTCGATGGTCCGATCGACTCGAACCTCGAATGTGACTCGGAACATGAAAATTTCTCGGTTTTCGTTGAAATTCAGTCAAAAAATATTGAAACCTGCATTTTCATCGTTTTAGACGAAATAACACTTAATCGGTCGATCTCCATTCTCGTCTATGGTCCGATCGATTCGAACCTCGAAAATGACTCGGAACATGAAAATTTCTCGATTTTCGTTGAAATTCAGTCAAAAATTATTGAAACCTGCATTTTCATCGTTTTAAACGAAATAACACCCAATCGATCGATTTGCGATTTCGTCGATGGTCCGATCGACTCGAACCCGAATGTGACTCAGAACATGAAAATTTCTCGATTTTCGTTGAAATTCAGTCAGAACTGTTGATACATGCATTTTCATCGATTTAGACGAACTAACACCCAATTGCTCGATTAGCGTTTTCGTGGATGGTCAATTCGACTCGAACCTCGAAAGTCAGTCGAAGCATTAATATTTCTCGATGTTCGTTGAAATTCAGTCAAAAACTGTTGAAACATGCATTTTCATCAATTTAGACGAACTAACACTCAATCTCTGGATTTGCGGTCTCGTCGATGGTCCGATCGACTCGAACCTCGAATGTGACTCAGAACATGAAAATTTCTCGATTTTCGTTGAAATTCAGTCAGAACTATTGATACCTGCATTTTCATCGATTTAGACGAACTAACACCCAATTGCTCGATTAGCGTTTTCGTGGATTGTCCATTCGACTCGAACCTCGAAAGTCAGTCGAAGCATTAATAATTCTCGATGTTCGTTGAAATTCAGTCAGAAACTGTTGAAACATGCATTTTCATCAATTTAGACGAACTAACACTCAACCTCTGGATTTGCGGTCCCGTCGATGGTCCGTTCGACGCGAACCTCGAGAATGACTCGCAACATGAAAATTTCTCGATTTACGTTGAAACTCAGTCAAAAACTGTTGAAACCTGCGTTTTCATCGTTTTAGACGAACTCACACTCAATTTCTCCATTAGCGTTTTCGTGGATGGTCCATTCGACTCGAACCTCGAAAGTCACTCGAAGCATTAAAATTTCTCGATGTTCGTTGAATATCAGTCAAAAACTGTTGAAACCTGCATTTTCATCGTTTCAGACGAAATAACACCAATCGATCGATTTGCGATTTCGTCGATGGTCCGATCGACTCGAACCTCGAATGTGACTCGGAACATGAAAATGTCTCGAGTTTCGTTGAAATTCAGTCAAAAACTGTTGAAACTTGAATTTTCATCGTTTTAGACGAACTCACACTCAATCTCTCTATTATCGATTTCGTTAATGTTCCGATCGACTCGAACCTCGAAAGTGACTCGCAACATGAAAATTTCACGATGTTCGTTGAAATTAAGTCGAAAACTGTTGAAACTTGCACTTTCATCTTTTTACACGAAATTACACCCAATCCTTCGATTTGCGATCCCGTCGATGGTCCGATCTACTCGTAACTTGAAAGAGACTCGGAACATGAAAATGTCTCGAGTTTCGTTGAAATTCAGTCAAAATCTGTTGAAACCTGCTTTTTCGTCGTTTTTGACGAAGTAACAACGAATCTCTCGATATGCGTGCTCGTAGATGGTCCGTTCGTCTTGAACCTCGAAAGTGACTCGCAACATGAAAATGTCTCGGGTTTCGTTGAAATTCAGTCAAAAACTGTTGAAACCTGCTTTTTCATCGATTTAAACGAACTAACACTCAATTTCTGGATTTGCGGTCTCGGCGATGGTCCGTTAGGCTCGAACCTCGAAAGTGACTCGCAACATGAAAATGTCTCGAGTTTCGTTGAAATTCAGTCAAAAACTGTTGAAACCTGCTTTTTCATCTTTTTAGACGAAATTACACCCATTCGTTCGATTTGCGATCTCGTCGATGGTCCGATCGACTCGAACCTCGAAAGCGACTCGGAACATGAAAATTTCTCGATGTTCGTTGAAATTCAGTCAAAGACTGTTGAAGCCTGCATTTTCGTCGTTTTTGACGAACTAACACCCAATCTCTCGATATGCGTTCTCGTCGATGGTCCGTTCGTCTCGAATCTCGAAAGTGACTCGCAACATGAAAATGTCTTGAGTTTCGTTGAAATTGAGTTAAAAATTGATGAAACCTGCATTTTCATCGTTTTAGACGAACTCACACACAATCTCTCTATTAGCGATTTCGTGGAAGGTCCGATAGACTCGAACCTCGAAAGCGACTCGGAACATAACAATTTCTCGATTTTCGTTGAAATTCAGTCAAAAACTGTTGAAACCTGCATTTTCATCGTTTTAGACGACCTCACACTCAATCTCTCTATTATCGATTTCGTTAATGTTCCGATCGACTCGAACCTCGAAAGTGACTCGGAACATGAAAATTTCTCAATTTTCGTTGAAATTCAGTCAAAAACTGTTGAAACCTGCTTTTTCATCGTTTTAGACGAACTAACAACGAATCTCTCGATATGCGTGCTCGTCGGTGGTCCGTTCGTCTCGAACTTCGAAAGTGACTCGCAACATGAAAATTTCGCGATGTTCGTTGAATTTCAGTCAAAAACTGTTGAAACCTGCACTTTCATCTTTTTACACGAAATTACACCCAATCCTTCGATTTGCGATCCCGTCGATGGTCCGATCTACTCGTAACTTGAAAGAGACTCGGAACATGAAAATGTCTCGAGTTTCGTTGAAATTCAGTCAAAAACTGTTGAAACTTGAATTTTCATCGTTTTAGACGAACTCACACTCAATCTCTCTATTATCGATTTCGTTAATGTTCCGATCGACTCGAACCTCGAAAGTGACTCGCAACATGAAAATTTCACGATGTTCGTTGAAATTAAGTCGAAAACTGTTGAAACTTGCACTTTCATCTTTTTACACGAAATTACACCCAATCCTTCGATTTGCGGTCCCGTCGATGGTCCGATCTACTCGTAACTTGAAAGAGACTCGGAACATGAAAATGTCTCGAGTTTCGTTGAAATTCAGTCAAAATCTGTTGAAACCTGCTTTTTCGTCGTTTTTGACGAACTAACAACGAATCTCTCGATATGCGTGCTCGTAGATGGTCCGTTCGTCTTGAACCTCGAAAGTGACTCGCAACATGAAAATGTCTCGGGTTTCGTTGAAATTCAGTCAAAAACTGTTGAAACCTGCTTTTTCATCGTTTTAGACGAACTAACAACGAATCTCTCGATATGCGTGCTCGTCAGTGGTCCGTTCGTCTCGAACCTCGAAAGTGACTCGCAACATGAAAATTTCGCGATGTTCGTTGAAATTCAGTCAAAAACTGTTGAAACCTGCATTTTCATCGATTTAGACGAACTAACACTCAATATCTGGATTTGCGGTCTCGGCGATGGTCCGTTCGACTCGAACCTCGAAAGTGACTAGGAACATGAAAATTTCTTGATTTTCGGTGAAATTCAGTCAGAAATGTTGAAACCTGCCTTTTCATCGATTTTCGTTGAAATTCAGTCAAAACTATTGAAACATGCATTTTGATAGTTTTAGACGAAATAACACCCAATCGATCGATTTGTGATATTGTCGATGGTTCGTTCGAGTCAAATCTCGAAAGTAACTCGGAACATTGAAATTTCTCGATTTTCGTTGAAATTCAGTCAAAAACTATTGGAACTTGAATTTTCATCGTGTTAGACGAACTAACACCCAATCTCTCGATATGGGTTCTCGTCAATGGTCCGTTCGGCTCGAACCTCGAAAGTGACTCGCAACATGAAAATTTCGCGATGTTCGTTGAAATTCAGTCAAAAACTGTTGAAACCTGCATTTTCATCGATTTAGACGAACTAACACTCAATATCTGGATTTGCGGTCTCGGCGATGGTCCGTTCGACTCGAACCTCGAAAGTGACTAGGAACATAAAATTTTCTTGATTTTCGGTGAAATTCAGTCAGAAATGTTGAAACCTGCCTTTTCATCGATTTTCGTTGAAATTCAGTCAAAAACTGTTGAAACCTGCTTTTTCATCGTTTTAGACGAAATCACACTCAATCTCTCGATATGCGTTCTCGTCGGTGGTCCGTTCGTCTCGAACCTCGAAAGTGACTCGCAATATGAAAATTTCTCGATGTTCGTTGAAATTCAGTCAAAGACTCTTGAAACCTGCTTTTTCGTCGTTTTTGACGAACTAACACCCAATCTCTCGATATGCGTTCTCGTAGATGGTCCGTTCGACTCGAACCTCGAAAGTGACTCGCAACATGAAAATTTCTTGATTTTCGGTGAAATTCAGTCAGAAATGTTGAAACCTCCATTTTTATCGATTTTCGTTGAAATTCAGTCAAAAATTATTGAAACATGCATTTTCATAGTTTTAGACGAAATAACACCCAATCGATCGATTTGTGATATCGTCGACGGTCCGTTCGAGTAAAATCTCGAAAATAATTCGGAACATTAAAATTTCTCGATTTGCGTTGAAATTCAGTCAAAAACTGTTGAAACATGCATTTTCATCGTTTTAGACGAACTAACACTCAATCTCTCGACATGCGTTCTCGTCGATGGTCCGTTCGTCTCGAACCTCGAAAGTGACTATCAACATGAAAATGTCTTGAGTTTCGTTGAAATTCATTTAAAAATTGATGAAACCTGCATTTTCATCGTTTTAGACGAACTCACACACAATCTCTCTATTAGCTATTTCGTGGAAGGTCCGATAGACTCGAACCTCGAAAGTGACTCGGAACATGACAATTTCTCGATGTTCGTTGAAATTCAGTCAAAGACTGTTGAAGCCTGCATTTTCACCGTTTTAGACGAACTAACAACGAATCTCTCGATATGCGTGCTCGTAGATGGTCCGTTTGACTCGAACCTCGAAAGTGACTCGGATCATGAAAATTTCTCGATTTTCGTTGAAATTCAGTCAAAAACTGTTGAAACCTGCATTTTGATCGTTTTAGACGAACTAACACTCAATCTCTCGATATGCATTCTCGTTGGTGGTCCGTTCGTCTCGAACCTCGAAAGTTACTCGCAACATGAAAATGTCTTGAGTTTCGTTGAAATTGAGTCAAAAACTGTTGAAACCTGCATTTTGATCGTTTTAGACGAACTAACACTCAATCTCTCGATATGCATTCTCGTTGGTGGTCCGTTCGTCTCGAACCTCGAAAGTGACTCGCAACATGAAAATTTCACGATATTCGTTGAAATTCAGTCAAAAACTGTTGACACCTGCACTTTCATCTTTTTACACGAAATAACACCCAATCCTTCGATTTGCGATCCCGTCGATGGTCCGATCTACTCGAAACTCGAAAGAGACTCGGAACATGAAAATGTCTCGAGTTTCGTTGAAATTCAGTCAAAGACTGTTGAAACCTGCTTTTTCGTCGTTTTTGACGAACTAACACCCAATCTCTCGATATGGGTTCTCGTCAATGGTCCGTTCGGCTCGAACCTCGAAAGTGACTCGCAACATGAAAATGTCTCGAGTTTTGTTGAAATTCAGTCAAAAACTGTTGAAACCTGCTTTTTCATCTTTTTAGACGAAATTACACCCATTCGTTCGATTTGCGATCTCGTCGATGGTCCGATCGACTCGAACCTAGAAAGTGACTCGGAACATGAAAATTTCTCGATGTTCGTTGAAATTCAGTCAAAGACTGTTGAAACCTGCTTTTTCGTCGTTTTTGACGAACTAACACCCAATCTCTCGATATGGGTTCTCGTCAATGGTCCGTTCGGCTCGAACCTCGAAAGTGACTCGCAACATGAAAATTTCACGATATTCGTTGAAATTCAGTCAAAAACTGTTGACACCTGCACTTTCATCTTTTTACACGAAATAACACCCAATCCTTCGATTTGCGATCCCGTCGATGGTCCGATCTACTCGAAACTCGAAAGAGACTCGGAACATGAAAATGTCTCGAGTTTCGTTGAAATTCAGTCAAAAACTGTTGAAACCTGCTTTTTCATCGTTTTAGACGAACTAACAACGAATCTCTCGACATGCGTGCTCGTCGGTGGTCCGTTCGTCTCGAACCTCGAAAGGGACTCGCAACATGAAAATTTCGCGATGTTCGTTGAAATTCAGTCAAAAACTGTTGAAACCTGTATTCTCATCGATTTAGACGAACTAACACTCAATATCTGGATTTGCGGTCTCGGCGATGGTCCGTTCGACTCGAACCTCGAAAGTGACTAGGAACATGAAAATTTCTTGATTTTCGGTGAAATTCAGTCAGAAATGTTGAAACCTGCCTTTTCATCGATTTTCGTTGAAATTCAGTCAAAAACTATTGAAACATGCATTTTCATAGTTTTAGACGAAATAACACCCAATCGATCGATTTGTGATATCGTCGATGGTTCGCTCGAGTCAAATCTCGAAAGTAACTCGGAACATTGAAATTTCTCGGTTTTCGTTGAAATTCAGTCAAAAACTATTGGAACCTGAATTTTCATCGTTTTAGACGAACTAGCACCCAATCTCTCGATATGGGTTCTCGTCAATGGTCCGTTCGGCTCGAACCTCGAAAGTGACTCGCAACATGAAAATGTCTCGAGTTTTGTTGAAATTCAGTCAAAAACTGTTGAAACCTGCTTTTTCATCTTTTTAGACGAAATTACACCCATTCGTTCGATTTGCGATCTCGTCGATGGTCCGATCGACTCGAACCTCGAAAGTGACTCGGAACATGAAAATTTCTCGATGTTCGTTGAAATTCAGTCAAAGACTGTTGAAACCTGCTTTTTCGTCGTTTTTGACGAACTAACACCCAATCTCTCGATATGGGTTCTCGTCAATGGTCCGTTCGGCTCGAACCTCGAAAGTGACTCGCAACATGAAAATGTCTCGAGTTTTGTTGAAATTCAGTCAAAAACTGTTGAAACCTGCTTTTTCATCTTTTTAGACGAAATTACACCCGTTCGTTCGATTTGCGATCTCGTCGATGGTCCGATCGACTCGAACCTCGAAAGTGACTCGGAACATGAAAATTTCTCGATGTTCGTTGAAATTCAGTCAAAGACTGTTGAAACCTGCATTTTCATCGTTTTAGACGAACTAACACTCAATGTCTCGACATGCGTTCTCGTCGATGGTCCGTTCGTCTCGAACCTCGAAAGTGACTATCAACATGAAAATGTCTTGAGTTTCGTTGAAATTCATTTAAAAATTGATGAAACCTGCATTTTCATCGCTTTAGACGAACTCACACACAATCTCTCTATTAGCGATTTCGTGGATGGTCCGATCGACTCGAATCTCGAAAGTGACTCGGAACATGACAATTTCTCGATTTTCGCTGAAATTCAGTCAAAAACTGTTGAAACCTGCTTTTTCATCGTTTTAGACGAACTGACAACGAATCTCTCGATATGCGTGCTCGTAGATGGTCCGTTCGACTCGAACCTCGAAAGTGACTCGCAACATGAAAATTTCTTGATTTTCGGTGAAATTCAGTCAGAAATGTTGAAACCTCCATTTTTATCGATTTTCGTTGAAATTCAGTCAAAAATTATTGAAACATGCATTTTCATAGTTTTAGACGAAATAACACCCAATCGATCGATTTGTAATATCGTCGACGGTCCGTTCGAGTAAAATCTCGAAAATAATTCGGAACATTAAAATTTCTCGATTTGCGTTGAAATTCAGTCAAAAACTGTTGAAACATGCATTTTCATCGTTTTAGACGAACTAACACTCAATCTCTCGACATGCGTTCTCGTCGATGGTCCGTTCGTCTCGAACCTCGAAAGTGACTATCAACATGAAAATGTCTTGAGTTTCGTTGAAATTCATTTAAAAATTGATGAAACCTGCATTTTCATCGTTTTAGACGAACTCACACACAATCTCTCTATTAGCTATTTCGTGGAAGGTCCGATAGACTCGAACCTCGAAAGTGACTCGGAACATGACAATTTCTCGATGTTCGTTGAAATTCAGTCAAAGACTGTTGAAGCCTGCATTTTCACCGTTTTAGACGAACTAACAACGAATCTCTCGATATGCGTGCTCGTAGATGGTCCGTTTGACTCGAACCTCGAAAGTGACTCGGATCATGAAAATTTCTCGATTTTCGTTGAAATTCAGTCAAAAACTGTTGAAACCTGCATTTTGATCGTTTTAGACGAACTAACACTCAATCTCTCGATATGCATTCTCGTTGGTGGTCCGTTCGTCTCGAACCTCGAAAGTTACTCGCAACATGAAAATGTCTTGAGTTTCGTTGAAATTGAGTCAAAAACTGTTGAAACCTGCATTTTGATCGTTTTAGACGAACTAACACTCAATCTCTCGATATGCATTCTCGTTGGTGGTCCGTTCGTCTCGAACCTCGAAAGTGACTCGCAACATGAAAATTTCACGATATTCGTTGAAATTCAGTCAAAAACTGTTGACACCTGCACTTTCATCTTTTTACACGAAATAACACCCAATCCTTCGATTTGCGATCCCGTCGATGGTCCGATCTACTCGAAACTCGAAAGAGACTCGGAACATGAAAATGTCTCGAGTTTCGTTGAAATTCAGTCAAAAACTGTTGAAACCTGCTTTTTCATCGTTTTAGACGAACTAACAACGAATCTCTCGACATGCGTGCTCGTCGGTGGTCCGTTCGTCTCGAACCTCGAAAGGGACTCGCAACATGAAAATTTCGCGATGTTCGTTGAAATTCAGTCAAAAACTGTTGAAACCTGTATTCTCATCGATTTAGACGAACTAACACTCAATATCTGGATTTGCGGTCTCGGCGATGGTCCGTTCGACTCGAACCTCGAAAGTGACTAGGAACATGAAAATTTCTTGATTTTCGGTGAAATTCAGTCAGAAATGTTGAAACCTGCCTTTTCATCGATTTTCGTTGAAATTCAGTCAAAAACTATTGAAACATGCATTTTCATAGTTTTAGACGAAATAACACCCAATCGATCGATTTGTGATATCGTCGATGGTTCGCTCGAGTCAAATCTCGAAAGTAACTCGGAACATTGAAATTTCTCGGTTTTCGTTGAAATTCAGTCAAAAACTATTGGAACCTGAATTTTCATCGTTTTAGACGAACTAGCACCCAATCTCTCGATATGGGTTCTCGTCAATGGTCCGTTCGGCTCGAACCTCGAAAGTGACTCGCAACATGAAAATGTCTCGAGTTTTGTTGAAATTCAGTCAAAAACTGTTGAAACCTGCTTTTTCATCTTTTTAGACGAAATTACACCCATTCGTTCGATTTGCGATCTCGTCGATGGTCCGATCGACTCGAACCTCGAAAGTGACTCGGAACATGAAAATTTCTCGATGTTCGTTGAAATTCAGTCAAAGACTGTTGAAACCTGCTTTTTCGTCGTTTTTGACGAACTAACACCCAATCTCTCGATATGGGTTCTCGTCAATGGTCCGTTCGGCTCGAACCTCGAAAGTGACTCGCAACATGAAAATTTCACGATATTCGTTGAAATTCAGTCAAAAACTGTTGACACCTGCACTTTCATCTTTTTACACGAAATAACACCCAATCCTTCGATTTGCGATCCCGTCGATGGTCCGATCTACTCGAAACTCGAAAGAGACTCGGAACATGAAAATGTCTCGAGTTTCGTTGAAATTCAGTCAAAAACTGTTGAAACCTGCTTTTTCATCGTTTTAGACGAACTAACAACGAATCTCTCGACATGCGTGCTCGTCGGTGGTCCGTTCGTCTCGAACCTCGAAAGGGACTCGCAACATGAAAATTTCGCGATGTTCGTTGAAATTCAGTCAAAAACTGTTGAAACCTGTATTCTCATCGATTTAGACGAACTAACACTCAATATCTGGATTTGCGGTCTCGGCGATGGTCCGTTCGACTCGAATCTCGAAAGTGACTCGGAACATGACAATTTCTCGATTTTCGCTGAAATTCAGTCAAAAACTGTTGAAACCTGCTTTTTCATCGTTTTAGACGAACTGACAACGAATCTCTCGATATGCGTGCTCGTAGATGGTCCGTTTGACTCGAACCTCGAAAGTGACTCGGAACATGAAAATTTCTCGATTTTTGTTGAAATTCAGTCAAAAACTGTTGAAACCTGCATTTTGATCGTTTTAGACGAACTAACACTCAATCTCTCGATATGCGTTCTCGTTGGTGGTCCGTTCGTCTCGAACCTCGAAAGTGACTCGCAACATGAAAATTTCACGATGTTCGTTGAAATTCAGTCAAAAACTGTTGAAACCTGCACTTTCATCTTTTTACACGAAATTACACCCAATCCTTCGATTTGCGATCCCGTCGATGGTCCGATCTACTCGAAACTCGAAAGAGACTCGGAACATGAAAATGTCTCGAGTTTCGTTGAAATTCAGTCAAAATCTGTTGAAACCTGCTTTTTCGTCGTTTTTGACGAACTAACAACGAATCTCTCGATATGCGTGCTCGTAGATGGTCCGTTCGTCTTGAATCTCGAAAGTGACTCGCAACATGAAATTGTCTCGAGTTTCGTTGAAATTCAGTCAAAAACTGTTGAAACCTGCTTTTTCATCGTTTTAAACGAACTAACAACGAATCTCTCGATATGCGTGCTCATCGGTGGTCCGTTCGACTCGAACCTCGAAAGTGACTAGGAACATGAAAATTTCTTGATTTTCGGTGAAATTCAGTCAGAAATGTTGAAACCTGCCTTTTCATCGATTTTCGTTGAAATTCAGTCAAAAACTATTGAAACATGCATTTTCATAGTTTTAGACGAAATAACACCCAATCGATCGATTTGTGATATCGTCGATGGTTCGTTCGAGTCAAATCTCGAAAGTAACTCGGAACATTGAAATTTCTCGATTTTCGTTGAAATTCAGTCAAAAACTATTGGAACCTGAATTTTCATCGTTTTAGACGAACTAACACCCAATCTCTCGATATGGGTTCTCGTCAATGGTCGGTTCGGCTCGAACCTCGAAAGTGACTCGCAACATGAAAATGTCTCGAGTTTCGTTGAAATGCAGGCAAAAACTGTTGAAACCTGCTTTTTCATCGATTTAAACGAACTAACACTCAATTTCTGGATTTGCGGTCTCGGCGATGGTCCGTTGGACTCGAAACTCGAAAGAGACTCGGAACATGAAAATGTCTCGAGTTTCGTTGAAATTCAGTCAAAAACTGTTGAAACCTCCTTTTTCATCGTTTTAGACGAACTAACAACGAATCTCTCGACATGCGTGCTCGTCGGTGGTCCGTTCGTCTCGAACCTCGAAAGGGACTAGCAACATGAAAATTTCGCGATGTTCGTTGAAATTCAGTCAAAAACTGTTGAAACCTGCATTTTCATCGATTTAGACGAACTAACACTCAATATCTGGATTTGCGGTCTCGGCGATGGTCCGTTCGACTCGAACCTCGAAAGTGACTAGGAACATGAAAATTTCTTGATTTTCGGTGAAATTCAGTCAGAAATGTTGAAACCTGCCTTTTCATCGATTTTCGTTGAAATTCAGTCAAAAACTATTGAAACATGCATTTTCATAGTTTTAGACGAAATAACACCCAATCGATCGATTTGTGATATCGTCGATGGTTCGTTCGAGTCAAATCTCGAAAGTAACACGGAGCATGAAAATTTCTCGATTTTCGTTGAAATTCAGTAAAAACTATTGGAACCTGAATTTTCATCGTGTTAGACGAACTAACACCCAATCTCTCGATATGGGTTCTCGTCAATGGTCCGTTAGGCTCGAACCTCGAAAGTGACTCGCAACATGAAAATGTCTCGAGTTTCGTTGAAATTCAGTCAAAAACTGTTGAAACCTGCTTTTTCATCTTTTTAGACGAAATTACACCCATTCGTTCGATTTGCGATCTCGTCGATGGTCCGATCGACTCGAACCTCGAAAGCGACTCGGAACATGAAAATTTCTCGATGTTCGTTGAAATTCAGTCAAAGACTGTTGAAGCCTGCATTTTCGTCGTTTTTGACGAACTAACACCCAATCTCTCGATATGCGTTCTCGTCGATGGTCCGTTCGTCTCGAATCTCGAAAGTGACTCGCAACATGAAAATGTCTTGAGTTTCGTTGAAATTGAGTTAAAAATTGATGAAACCTGCATTTTCATCGTTTTAGACGAACTCACACACAATCTCTCTATTAGCGATTTCGTGGAAGGTCCGATAGACTCGAACCTCGAAAGTGACTCGGAACATGACAATTTCTCGATTTTCGTTGAAATTCAGTCAAAAACTGTTGAAGCCTGCATTTTCATCGTTTTAGACGAACTCACACTCAATCTCTCTATTATCGATTTCGTTAATGTTCCGATCGACTCGAACCTCGAAAGTGACTCGCAACATGAAAATTTCACGATGTTCGTTGAAATTAAGTCAAATCTGTTGAAACCTGCACTTTCATCTTTTTACACGAAATTACACCCAATCCTTCGATTTGCGATCCCGTCGATGGTCCGATCTACTCGTAATTTGAAAGAGACTCGGAACATGAAAATGTCTCGAGTTTCGTTGAAATTCAGTCAAAATCTGTTGAAACCTGCTTTTTCGTCGTTTTTGACGAACTAACAACGAATCTCTCGATATGCGTGCTCGTAGATGGTCCGTTCCTCTTGAACCTCGAAAGTGACTCGCAACATGAAAATGTCTCGGGTTTCGTTGAAATTCAGTCAAAAACTGTTGAAACCTGCTTTTTCATCGTTTTAGACGAACTAACAACGAATCTCTCGATATGCGTGCTCGTCAGTGGTCCGTTCGTCTCGAACCTCGAAAGTGACTCGCAACATGAAAATTTCGCGATGGTCGTTGAAATTCAGTCAAAAACTGTTGTAACCTGCTTTTTCATCTTTTTAGACGAAATTACACCCATTCGTTCGATTTGCGATCTCGTCGATAGTCCGATCGACTCGAACCTCGAAAACGACTCGGAACATGAAAATTTCTCGATGTTCGTTGAAATTCAGTCAAAGACTGTTGAAGCCTGCATTTTCGTCGTTTTTGACGAAATAACACCCAATCTCTCGATATGGGTTCTCGTCAATGGTCCGTTCGGCTCGAACCTCGAAAGTGACTCGCAACATGAAAATGTCTCGAGTTTCGTTGAAATTCAGTCAAAAACTGTTGAAACCTGCTTTTTCATCTTTTTAGACGAAATTACACCCATTCGTTCGATTTGCGATCTCGTCGATGGTCCGATCGACTCGAACCTCGAAAGTGACTCGGAACATGAAAATTTCTCGATGTTCGTTGAAATTCAGTCAAAGACTGTTGAAACCTGCTTTTTCGTCGTTTTTGACGAACTAACACCCAATATCTCGATATGCGTTCTCGTCGATGTTCCGTTCGTCTCGAACCTCGAAAGTGACTCGCAACATGAAAATGTCTTGAGTTTCGTTGAAATTGAGTTAAAAATTGATGAAACCTGCATTTTCATCGTTTTAGACGAACTCACACACAATCTCTCTATTAGCGATTTCGTGGATGGTCCGATCGACTCGAACCTCGAAAGCGACTCGGAACATGAAAATTTCTCGATGTTCGTTGAAATTCAGTCAAAGACTGTTGAAGCCTGCATTTTCGTCGTTTTTGACGAACTAACACCCAATCTCTCGATATGCGTGCTCGTAGATGGTCCGTTCGTCTTGAACCTCGAAAGTGACTCGCAACATGAAAATGTCTCGGGTTTCGTTGAAATTCAGTCAAAAACTGTTGAAACCTGCATTTTCATCGATTTTCGTTGAAATTCAGTCAAAAACTATTGAAACATGCATTTTCATAGTTTTAGACGAAATAACACCCAATCGATCGATTTGTGATATTGTCGATGGTTCGTTCGAGTCAAATCTCGAAAGTAACTCGGAACATTGAAATTTCTCGATTTTCGTTGAAATTCAGTCAAAAACTATTGGAAACTGAATTTTCATCGTGTTAGACGAACTAACACCCAATCTCTCGATATGGGTTCTCGTCAATGGTCCGTTCGGCTCGAACCTCGAAAGTGACTCGCAACATGAAAATTTCACGATATTCGTTGAAATTCAGTCAAAAACTGTTGAAACCTGCACTTTCATCTTTTTACACGAAATTACACCCAATCCTTCGATTTGCGATCCCGTCGATGGTCCGATCTACTCGAAACTCGAAAGAGACTCGGAACATGAAAATGTCTCGAGTTTCGTTGAAATTCAGTCAAAAACTGTTGAAACCTGCTTTTTCATCGTTTTAGACGAACTAACAACGAATCTCTCGACATGCGTGCTCGTCGGTGGTCCGTTCGTCTCGAACCTCGAAAGGGACTCGCAACATGAAAATTTCGCGATGTTCGTTGAAATTCAGTCAAAAACTGTTGAAACCTGTATTCTCATCGATTTAGACGAACTAACACTCAATATCTGGATTTGCGGTCTCGGCGATGGTCCGTTCGACTCGAACCTCGAAAGTGACTAGGAACATGAAAATTTCTTGATTTTCGGTGAAATTCAGTCAAAAACTATTGGAACCTGAATTTTCATCGTTTTAGACGAACTAGCACCCAATCTCTCGATATGGGTTCTCGTCAATGGTCCGTTCGGCTCGAACCTCGAAAGTGACTCGCAACATGAAAATGTCTCGAGTTTTGTTGAAATTCAGTCAAAAACTGTTGAAACCTGCTTTTTCATCTTTTTAGACGAAATTACACCCATTCGTTCGATTTGCGATCTCGTCGATGGTCCGATCGACTCGAACCTCGAAAGTGACTCGGAACATGAAAATTTCTCGATGTTCGTTGAAATTCAGTCAAAGACTGTTGAAACCTGCATTTTGATCGTTTTAGACGAACTAACACTCAATCTCTCGATATGCATTCTCGTTGGTGGTCCGTTCGTCTCGAACCTTGAAAGTTACTCGCAACATGAAAATGTCTTGAGTTTCGTTGAAATTGAGTCAAAAACTGTTGAAACCTGCATTTTGATCGTTTTAGACGAACTAACACTCAATCTCTCGATATGCATTCTCGTTGGTGGTCCGTTCGTCTCGAACCTCGAAAGTGACTCGCAACATGAAAATTTCACGATATTCGTTGAAATTCAATCGGAACTGTTGATACCTGCATTTTCATCGATTTAGACGAACTAACATCCAATTGCTCGATTAGCGTTTTCGTGGATGGTCCATTCGACTCGAACCTCGAAAGTCACTCGAAGCGTTAATAATTCTCGATGTTCGTTGAAATTCAGTCAAAAACTGTTGAAACATGCATTTTCATCAATTTAGATGAACTAACACTTAATCTCTGGATTTGCGGTCTCGTCGAACTCAGTCGAAAACTATTGAAACCTGCATTTTCATCGTTTTAGTCGAAATAACACCCAATCCATCGATTTGCGATTTCGTCGATGGTCCGATCGACTCGAACCCGAATGTGACTCAGAACATGAAAATTTCTCGATTTTCGTTGAAATTCAGTCAGAACTATTGATACCTGCATTTTCATCGATTTAGACGAACTAACACCCAATTGCTCGATTACCGTTTTCGTGGATGGTCCATTAGTCTCGAACCTCGAAAGTCAGTCGAAGCATTAATAGTTCTCGATGTTCGTTGAAATTCAGTCAAAAACTGTTGAAACATGCATTTTCATCAATTTAGACGAACTAACACTCAACCTCTGGATTTGCGGTCTCGTCGATGGTCCGTTCGACGCCAACCTCGAGAATGACTCGCAACATGAAAATTTCTCGATTTTCGTTGAAACTCAGTCAAAAACTGTTGAAACCTGCATTTTCATCGTTTTTGACGAACTAACACTTAATCGGTCGATTTCCATTCTCGTCGATGGTCCGATCGACTTGAACCTCAAAAGTGACCCGGAACATGAAAATTTCTCGATTTTCGTTGAAATTCAGTCAAAAACTATTGAAACCTGCATTTTCATCGTTTTAGACGAAATAACACCCAATCGATCGATTTGCGATTTCGTCGATGGTCCGATCGACTCGAACCTCGAATGTGACTCAGAATATGAAAATTTCTCGATTTTCGTTGAAATTCAGTCAGAACTATTGATACCTGTATTTTCATCGATTTAGACGAACTAACACCCAATTGCTCGATTAGCGTTTTCGTGGATGGTCCATTCGACTCGAACCTCGAAAGTCAGTCGAAGCATTAATAATTCTCGATGTTCGTTGAAATTCAGTCAGAAACTGTTGAAACATGCATTTTCATCAATTTAGACGAACTAACACTCAACCTCTGGATTTGCGGTCCCGTCGATGGTCCGTTCGACGCGAACCTCGAGAATGACTCGCAACATGAAAATTTCTCGATTTACGTTGAAACTCAGTCAAAAACTGTTGAAACCTGCGTTTTCATCGTTTTAGACGAACTCACACTCAATTTCTCCATTAGCGTTTTCGTGGATGGTCCAATTGACTCGAACCTCGAAAGTCACTCGAAGCATTAAAATTTCTCGATGTTCGTTGAATATCAGTCAAAAACTGTTGAAACCTGCATTTTCATCGTTTCAGACGAAATAACACCAATCGATCGATTTGCGATTTCGTCGATGGTCCGATCGACTCGAACCTCGAATGTGACTCGGAACATGAAAATGTCTCGAGTTTCGTTGAAATTCAGTCAAAAACTGTTGAAACTTGAATTTTCATCGTTTTAGACGAACTCACACTCAATCTCTCTATTATCGATTTCGTTAATGTTCCGATCGACTCGAACCTCGAAAGTGACTCGCAACATGAAAATTTCACGATGTTCGTTGAAATTAAGTCGAAAACTGTTGAAACTTGCACTTTCATCTTTTTACACGAAATTACACCCAATCCTTCGATTTGCGATCCCGTCGATGGTCCGATCTACTCGTAACTTGAAAGAGACTCGGAACATGAAAATGTCTCGAGTTTCGTTGAAATTCAGTCAAAATCTGTTGAAACCTGCTTTTTCGTCGTTTTTGACGAACTAACAACGAATCTCTCGATATGCGTGCTCGTAGATGGTCCGTTCGTCTTGAACCTCGAAAGTGACTCGCAACATGAAAATGTCTCGGGTTTCGTTGAAATTCAGTCAAAAACTGTTGAAACCTGCTTTTTCATCGATTTAAACGAACTAACACTCAATTTCTGGATTTGCGGTCTCGGCGATGGTCCGTTAGGCTCGAACCTCGAAAGTGACTCGCAACATGAAAATGTCTCGAGTTTCGTTGAAATTCAGTCAAAAACTGTTCAAACCTGCTTTTTCATCTTTTTAGACGAAATTACACCCATTCGTTCGATTTGCGATCTCGTCGATGGTCCGATCGACTCGAACCTCGAAAGCGACTCGGAACATGAAAATTTCTCGATGTTCGTTGAAATTCAGTCAAAGACTGTTGAAGCCTGCATTTTCGTCGTTTTTGACGAACTAACACCCAATCTCTCGATATGCGTTCTCGTCGATGGTCCGTTCGTCTCGAATCTCGAAAGTGACTCGCAACATGAAAATGTCTTGAGTTTCGTTGAAATTGAGTTAAAAATTGATGAAACCTGCATTTTCATCGTTTTAGACGAACTCACACACAATCTCTCTATTAGCGATTTCGTGGAAGGTCCGATAGACTCGAACCTCGAAAGCGACTCGGAACATAACAATTTCTCGATTTTCGTTGAAATTCAGTCAAAAACTGTTGAAACCTGCATTTTCATCGTTTTAGACGACCTCACACTCAATCTCTCTATTATCGATTTCGTTAATGTTCCGATCGACTCGAACCTCGAAAGTGACTCGGAACATGAAAATTTCTCAATTTTCGTTGAAATTCAGTCAAAAACTGTTGAAACCTGCTTTTTCATCGTTTTAGACGAACTAACAACGAATCTCTCGATATGCGTGCTCGTCGGTGGTCCGTTCGTCTCGAACTTCGAAAGTGACTCGCAACATGAAAATTTCGCGATGTTCGTTGAATTTCAGTCAAAAACTGTTGAAACCTGCACTTTCATCTTTTTACACGAAATTACACCCAATCCTTCGATTTGCGATCCCGTCGATGGTCCGATCTACTCGTAACTTGAAAGAGACTCGGAACATGAAAATGTCTCGAGTTTCGTTGAAATTCAGTCAAAAACTGTTGAAACTTGAATTTTCATCGTTTTAGACGAACTCACACTCAATCTCTCTATTATCGATTTCGTTAATGTTCCGATCGACTCGAACCTCGAAAGTGACTCGCAACATGAAAATTTCACGATGTTCGTTGAAATTAAGTCGAAAACTGTTGAAACTTGCACTTTCATCTTTTTACACGAAATTACACCCAATCCTTCGATTTGCGGTCCCGTCGATGGTCCGATCTACTCGTAACTTGAAAGAGACTCGGAACATGAAAATGTCTCGAGTTTCGTTGAAATTCAGTCAAAATCTGTTGAAACCTGCTTTTTCGTCGTTTTTGACGAACTAACAACGAATCTCTCGATATGCGTGCTCGTAGATGGTCCGTTCGTCTTGAACCTCGAAAGTGACTCGCAACATGAAAATGTCTCGGGTTTCGTTGAAATTCAGTCAAAAACTGTTGAAACCTGCTTTTTCATCGTTTTAGACGAACTAACAACGAATCTCTCGATATGCGTGCTCGTCAGTGGTCCGTTCGTCTCGAACCTCGAAAGTGACTCGCAACATGAAAATTTCGCGATGTTCGTTGAAATTCAGTCAAAAACTGTTGAAACCTGCATTTTCATCGATTTAGACGAACTAACACTCAATATCTGGATTTGCGGTCTCGGCGATGGTCCGTTCGACTCGAACCTCGAAAGTGACTAGGAACATGAAAATTTCTTGATTTTCGGTGAAATTCAGTCAGAAATGTTGAAACCTGCCTTTTCATCGATTTTCGTTGAAATTCAGTCAAAACTATTGAAACATGCATTTTGATAGTTTTAGACGAAATAACACCCAATCGATCGATTTGTGATATTGTCGATGGTTCGTTCGAGTCAAATCTCGAAAGTAACTCGGAACATTGAAATTTCTCGATTTTCGTTGAAATTCAGTCAAAAACTATTGGAACTTGAATTTTCATCGTGTTAGACGAACTAACACCCAATCTCTCGATATGGGTTCTCGTCAATGGTCCGTTCGGCTCGAACCTCGAAAGTGACTCGCAACATGAAAATTTCGCGATGTTCGTTGAAATTCAGTCAAAAACTGTTGAAACCTGCATTTTCATCGATTTAGACGAACTAACACTCAATATCTGGATTTGCGGTCTCGGCGATGGTCCGTTCGACTCGAACCTCGAAAGTGACTAGGAACATAAAATTTTCTTGATTTTCGGTGAAATTCAGTCAGAAATGTTGAAACCTGCCTTTTCATCGATTTTCGTTGAAATTCAGTCAAAAACTGTTGAAACCTGCTTTTTCATCGTTTTAGACGAAATCACACTCAATCTCTCGATATGCGTTCTCGTCGGTGGTCCGTTCGTCTCGAACCTCGAAAGTGACTCGCAATATGAAAATTTCTCGATGTTCGTTGAAATTCAGTCAAAGACTCTTGAAACCTGCTTTTTCGTCGTTTTTGACGAACTAACACCCAATCTCTCGATATGCGTTCTCGTAGATGGTCCGTTCGACTCGAACCTCGAAAGTGACTCGCAACATGAAAATTTCTTGATTTTCGGTGAAATTCAGTCAGAAATGTTGAAACCTCCATTTTTATCGATTTTCGTTGAAATTCAGTCAAAAATTATTGAAACATGCATTTTCATAGTTTTAGACGAAATAACACCCAATCGATCGATTTGTGATATCGTCGACGGTCCGTTCGAGTAAAATCTCGAAAATAATTCGGAACATTAAAATTTCTCGATTTGCGTTGAAATTCAGTCAAAAACTGTTGAAACATGCATTTTCATCGTTTTAGACGAACTAACACTCAATCTCTCGACATGCGTTCTCGTCGATGGTCCGTTCGTCTCGAACCTCGAAAGTGACTATCAACATGAAAATGTCTTGAGTTTCGTTGAAATTCATTTAAAAATTGATGAAACCTGCATTTTCATCGTTTTAGACGAACTCACACACAATCTCTCTATTAGCTATTTCGTGGAAGGTCCGATAGACTCGAACCTCGAAAGTGACTCGGAACATGACAATTTCTCGATGTTCGTTGAAATTCAGTCAAAGACTGTTGAAGCCTGCATTTTCACCGTTTTAGACGAACTAACAACGAATCTCTCGATATGCGTGCTCGTAGATGGTCCGTTTGACTCGAACCTCGAAAGTGACTCGGATCATGAAAATTTCTCGATTTTCGTTGAAATTCAGTCAAAAACTGTTGAAACCTGCATTTTGATCGTTTTAGACGAACTAACACTCAATCTCTCGATATGCATTCTCGTTGGTGGTCCGTTCGTCTCGAACCTCGAAAGTTACTCGCAACATGAAAATGTCTTGAGTTTCGTTGAAATTGAGTCAAAAACTGTTGAAACCTGCATTTTGATCGTTTTAGACGAACTAACACTCAATCTCTCGATATGCATTCTCGTTGGTGGTCCGTTCGTCTCGAACCTCGAAAGTGACTCGCAACATGAAAATTTCACGATATTCGTTGAAATTCAGTCAAAAACTGTTGACACCTGCACTTTCATCTTTTTACACGAAATAACACCCAATCCTTCGATTTGCGATCCCGTCGATGGTCCGATCTACTCGAAACTCGAAAGAGACTCGGAACATGAAAATGTCTCGAGTTTCGTTGAAATTCAGTCAAAGACTGTTGAAACCTGCTTTTTCGTCGTTTTTGACGAACTAACACCCAATCTCTCGATATGGGTTCTCGTCAATGGTCCGTTCGGCTCGAACCTCGAAAGTGACTCGCAACATGAAAATGTCTCGAGTTTTGTTGAAATTCAGTCAAAAACTGTTGAAACCTGCTTTTTCATCTTTTTAGACGAAATTACACCCATTCGTTCGATTTGCGATCTCGTCGATGGTCCGATCGACTCGAACCTCGAAAGTGACTCGGAACATGAAAATTTCTCGATGTTCGTTGAAATTCAGTCAAAGACTGTTGAAACCTGCTTTTTCGTCGTTTTTGACGAACTAACACCCAATCTCTCGATATGGGTTCTCGTCAATGGTCCGTTCGGCTCGAACCTCGAAAGTGACTCGCAACATGAAAATTTCACGATATTCGTTGAAATTCAGTCAAAAACTGTTGACACCTGCACTTTCATCTTTTTACACGAAATAACACCCAATCCTTCGATTTGCGATCCCGTCGATGGTCCGATCTACTCGAAACTCGAAAGAGACTCGGAACATGAAAATGTCTCGAGTTTCGTTGAAATTCAGTCAAAAACTGTTGAAACCTGCTTTTTCATCGTTTTAGACGAACTAACAACGAATCTCTCGACATGCGTGCTCGTCGGTGGTCCGTTCGTCTCGAACCTCGAAAGGGACTCGCAACATGAAAATTTCGCGATGTTCGTTGAAATTCAGTCAAAAACTGTTGAAACCTGTATTCTCATCGATTTAGACGAACTAACACTCAATATCTGGATTTGCGGTCTCGGCGATGGTCCGTTCGACTCGAACCTCGAAAGTGACTAGGAACATGAAAATTTCTTGATTTTCGGTGAAATTCAGTCAGAAATGTTGAAACCTGCCTTTTCATCGATTTTCGTTGAAATTCAGTCAAAAACTATTGAAACATGCATTTTCATAGTTTTAGACGAAATAACACCCAATCGATCGATTTGTGATATCGTCGATGGTTCGCTCGAGTCAAATCTCGAAAGTAACTCGGAACATTGAAATTTCTCGGTTTTCGTTGAAATTCAGTCAAAAACTATTGGAACCTGAATTTTCATCGTTTTAGACGAACTAGCACCCAATCTCTCGATATGGGTTCTCGTCAATGGTCCGTTCGGCTCGAACCTCGAAAGTGACTCGCAACATGAAAATGTCTCGAGTTTTGTTGAAATTCAGTCAAAAACTGTTGAAACCTGCTTTTTCATCTTTTTAGACGAAATTACACCCATTCGTTCGATTTGCGATCTCGTCGATGGTCCGATCGACTCGAACCTCGAAAGTGACTCGGAACATGAAAATTTCTCGATGTTCGTTGAAATTCAGTCAAAGACTGTTGAAGCCTGCATTTTCACCGTTTTAGACGAACTAACAACGAATCTCTCGATATGCGTGCTCGTAGATGGTCCGTTTGACTCGAACCTCGAAAGTGACTCGGATCATGAAAATTTCTCGATTTTCGTTGAAATTCAGTCAAAAACTGTTGAAACCTGCATTTTGATCGTTTTAGACGAACTAACACTCAATCTCTCGATATGCATTCTCGTTGGTGGTCCGTTCGTCTCGAACCTCGAAAGTTACTCGCAACATGAAAATGTCTTGAGTTTCGTTGAAATTGAGTCAAAAACTGTTGAAACCTGCATTTTGATCGTTTTAGACGAACTAACACTCAATCTCTCGATATGCATTCTCGTTGGTGGTCCGTTCGTCTCGAACCTCGAAAGTGACTCGCAACATGAAAATTTCACGATATTCGTTGAAATTCAGTCAAAAACTGTTGACACCTGCACTTTCATCTTTTTACACGAAATAACACCCAATCCTTCGATTTGCGATCCCGTCGATGGTCCGATCTACTCGAAACTCGAAAGAGACTCGGAACATGAAAATGTCTCGAGTTTCGTTGAAATTCAGTCAAAAACTGTTGAAACCTGCTTTTTCATCGTTTTAGACGAACTAACAACGAATCTCTCGACATGCGTGCTCGTCGGTGGTCCGTTCGTCTCGAACCTCGAAAGGGACTCGCAACATGAAAATTTCGCGATGTTCGTTGAAATTCAGTCAAAAACTGTTGAAACCTGTATTCTCATCGATTTAGACGAACTAACACTCAATATCTGGATTTGCGGTCTCGGCGATGGTCCGTTCGACTCGAACCTCGAAAGTGACTAGGAACATGAAAATTTCTTGATTTTCGGTGAAATTCAGTCAGAAATGTTGAAACCTGCCTTTTCATCGATTTTCGTTGAAATTCAGTCAAAAACTATTGAAACATGCATTTTCATAGTTTTAGACGAAATAACACCCAATCGATCGATTTGTGATATCGTCGATGGTTCGCTCGAGTCAAATCTCGAAAGTAACTCGGAACATTGAAATTTCTCGGTTTTCGTTGAAATTCAGTCAAAAACTATTGGAACCTGAATTTTCATCGTTTTAGACGAACTAGCACCCAATCTCTCGATATGGGTTCTCGTCAATGGTCCGTTCGGCTCGAACCTCGAAAGTGACTCGCAACATGAAAATGTCTCGAGTTTTGTTGAAATTCAGTCAAAAACTGTTGAAACCTGCTTTTTCATCTTTTTAGACGAAATTACACCCATTCGTTCGATTTGCGATCTCGTCGATGGTCCGATCGACTCGAACCTCGAAAGTGACTCGGAACATGAAAATTTCTCGATGTTCGTTGAAATTCAGTCAAAGACTGTTGAAACCTGCTTTTTCGTCGTTTTTGACGAACTAACACCCAATCTCTCGATATGGGTTCTCGTCAATGGTCCGTTCGGCTCGAACCTCGAAAGTGACTCGCAACATGAAAATTTCACGATATTCGTTGAAATTCAGTCAAAAACTGTTGACACCTGCACTTTCATCTTTTTACACGAAATAACACCCAATCCTTCGATTTGCGATCCCGTCGATGGTCCGATCTACTCGAAACTCGAAAGAGACTCGGAACATGAAAATGTCTCGAGTTTCGTTGAAATTCAGTCAAAAACTGTTGAAACCTGCTTTTTCATCGTTTTAGACGAACTAACAACGAATCTCTCGACATGCGTGCTCGTCGGTGGTCCGTTCGTCTCGAACCTCGAAAGGGACTCGCAACATGAAAATTTCGCGATGTTCGTTGAAATTCAGTCAAAAACTGTTGAAACCTGTATTCTCATCGATTTAGACGAACTAACACTCAATATCTGGATTTGCGGTCTCGGCGATGGTCCGTTCGACTCGAACCTCGAAAGTGACTAGGAACATGAAAATTTCTTGATTTTCGGTGAAATTCAGTCAGAAATGTTGAAACCTGCCTTTTCATCGATTTTCGTTGAAATTCAGTCAAAAACTATTGAAACATGCATTTTCATAGTTTTAGACGAAATAACACCCAATCGATCGATTTGTGATATCGTCGATGGTTCGCTCGAGTCAAATCTCGAAAGTAACTCGGAACATTGAAATTTCTCGGTTTTCGTTGAAATTCAGTCAAAAACTATTGGAACCTGAATTTTCATCGTTTTAGACGAACTAGCACCCAATCTCTCGATATGGGTTCTCGTCAATGGTCCGTTCGGCTCGAACCTCGAAAGTGACTCGCAACATGAAAATGTCTCGAGTTTTGTTGAAATTCAGTCAAAAACTGTTGAAACCTGCTTTTTCATCTTTTTAGACGAAATTACACCCATTCGTTCGATTTGCGATCTCGTCGATGGTCCGATCGACTCGAACCTCGAAAGTGACTCGGAACATGAAAATTTCTCGATGTTCGTTGAAATTCAGTCAAAGACTGTTGAAACCTGCTTTTTCGTCGTTTTTGACGAACTAACACCCAATCTCTCGATATGGGTTCTCGTCAATGGTCCGTTCGGCTCGAACCTCGAAAGTGACTCGCAACATGAAAATGTCTCGAGTTTTGTTGAAATTCAGTCAAAAACTGTTGAAACCTGCTTTTTCATCTTTTTAGACGAAATTACACCCGTTCGTTCGATTTGCGATCTCGTCGATGGTCCGATCGACTCGAACCTCGAAAGTGACTCGGAACATGAAAATTTCTCGATGTTCGTTGAAATTCAGTCAAAGACTGTTGAAACCTGCATTTTCATCGTTTTAGACGAACTAACACTCAATGTCTCGACATGCGTTCTCGTCGATGGTCCGTTCGTCTCGAACCTCGAAAGTGACTATAAACATGAAAATGTCTTGAGTTTCGTTGAAATTCATTTAAAAATTGATGAAACCTGCATTTTCATCGCTTTAGACGAACTCACACACAATCTCTCTATTAGCGATTTCGTGGATGGTCCGATCGACTCGAATCTCGAAAGTGACTCGGAACATGACAATTTCTCGATTTTCGCTGAAATTCAGTCAAAAACTGTTGAAACCTGCTTTTTCATCGTTTTAGACGAACTGACAACGAATCTCTCGATATGCGTGCTCGTAGATGGTCCGTTTGACTCGAACCTCGAAAGTGACTCGGAACATGAAAATTTCTCGATTTTTGTTGAAATTCAGTCAAAAACTGTTGAAACCTGCATTTTGATCGTTTTAGACGAACTAACACTCAATCTCTCGATATGCGTTCTCGTTGGTGGTCCGTTCGTCTCGAACCTCGAAAGTGACTCGCAACATGAAAATTTCACGATGTTCGTTGAAATTCAGTCAAAAACTGTTGAAACCTGCACTTTCATCTTTTTACACGAAATTACACCCAATCCTTCGATTTGCGATCCCGTCGATGGTCCGATCTACTCGAAACTCGAAAGAGACTCGGAACATGAAAATGTCTCGAGTTTCGTTGAAATTCAGTCAAAATCTGTTGAAACCTGCTTTTTCGTCGTTTTTGACGAACTAACAACGAATCTCTCGATATGCGTGCTCGTAGATGGTCCGTTCGTCTTGAATCTCGAAAGTGACTCGCAACATGAAATTGTCTCGAGTTTCGTTGAAATTCAGTCAAAAACTGTTGAAACCTGCTTTTTCATCGTTTTAAACGAACTAACAACGAATCTCTCGATATGCGTGCTCATCGGTGGTCCGTTCGACTCGAACCTCGAAAGTGACTAGGAACATGAAAATTTCTTGATTTTCGGTGAAATTCAGTCAGAAATGTTGAAACCTGCCTTTTCATCGATTTTCGTTGAAATTCAGTCAAAAACTATTGAAACATGCATTTTCATAGTTTTAGACGAAATAACACCCAATCGATCGATTTGTGATATCGTCGATGGTTCGTTCGAGTCAAATCTCGAAAGTAACTCGGAACATTGAAATTTCTCGATTTTCGTTGAAATTCAGTCAAAAACTATTGGAACCTGAATTTTCATCGTTTTAGACGAACTAACACCCAATCTCTCGATATGGGTTCTCGTCAATGGTCGGTTCGGCTCGAACCTCGAAAGTGACTCGCAACATGAAAATGTCTCGAGTTTCGTTGAAATGCAGGCAAAAACTGTTGAAACCTGCTTTTTCATCGATTTAAACGAACTAACACTCAATTTCTGGATTTGCGGTCTCGGCGATGGTCCGTTGGACTCGAAACTCGAAAGAGACTCGGAACATGAAAATGTCTCGAGTTTCGTTGAAATTCAGTCAAAAACTGTTGAAACCTCCTTTTTCATCGTTTTAGACGAACTAACAACGAATCTCTCGACATGCGTGCTCGTCGGTGGTCCGTTCGTCTCGAACCTCGAAAGGGACTAGCAACATGAAAATTTCGCGATGTTCGTTGAAATTCAGTCAAAAACTGTTGAAACCTGCATTTTCATCGATTTAGACGAACTAACACTCAATATCTGGATTTGCGATCTCGTCGATGGTCCGATCGACTCGAACCTCGAAAGCGACTCGGAACATGAAAATTTCTCGATGTTCGTTGAAATTCAGTCAAAGACTGTTGAAGCCTGCATTTTCGTCGTTTTTGACGAACTAACACCCAATCTCTCGATATGCGTTCTCGTCGATGGTCCGTTCGTCTCGAATCTCGAAAGTGACTCGCAACATGAAAATGTCTTGAGTTTCGTTGAAATTGAGTTAAAAATTGATGAAACCTGCATTTTCATCGTTTTAGACGAACTCACACACAATCTCTCTATTAGCGATTTCGTGGAAGGTCCGATAGACTCGAACCTCGAAAGTGACTCGGAACATGACAATTTCTCGATTTTCGTTGAAATTCAGTCAAAAACTGTTGAAGCCTGCATTTTCATCGTTTTAGACGAACTCACACTCAATCTCTCTATTATCGATTTCGTTAATGTTCCGATCGACTCGAACCTCGAAAGTGACTCGCAACATGAAAATTTCACGATGTTCGTTGAAATTAAGTCAAATCTGTTGAAACCTGCACTTTCATCTTTTTACACGAAATTACACCCAATCCTTCGATTTGCGATCCCGTCGATGGTCCGATCTACTCGTAATTTGAAAGTGACTCGCAACATGAAAATGTCTCGGGTTTCGTTGAAATTCAGTCAAAAACTGTTGAAACCTGCTTTTTCATCGTTTTAGACGAACTAACAACGAATCTCTCGATATGCGTGCTCGTCAGTGGTCCGTTCGTCTCGAACCTCGAAAGTGACTCGCAACATGAAAATTTCGCGATGGTCGTTGAAATTCAGTCAAAAACTGTTGTAACCTGCTTTTTCATCTTTTTAGACGAAATTACACCCATTCGTTCGATTTGCGATCTCGTCGATAGTCCGATCGACTCGAACCTCGAAAACGACTCGGAACATGAAAATTTCTCGATGTTCGTTGAAATTCAGTCAAAGACTGTTGAAGCCTGCATTTTCGTCGTTTTTGACGAACTAACACCCAATCTCTCGATATGGGTTCTCGTCAATGGTCCGTTCGGCTCGAACCTCGAAAGTGACTCGCAACATGAAAATGTCTCGAGTTTCGTTGAAATTCAGTCAAAAACTGTTGAAACCTGCTTTTTCATCTTTTTAGACGAAATTACACCCATTCGTTCGATTTGCGATCTCGTCGATGGTCCGATCGACTCGAACCTCGAAAGTGACTCGGAACATGAAAATTTCTCGATGTTCGTTGAAATTCAGTCAAAGACTGTTGAAACCTGCTTTTTCGTCGTTTTTGACGAACTAACACCCAATATCTCGATATGCGTTCTCGTCGATGTTCCGTTCGTCTCGAACCTCGAAAGTGACTCGCAACATGAAAATGTCTTGAGTTTCGTTGAAATTGAGTTAAAAATTGATGAAACCTGCATTTTCATCGTTTTAGACGAACTCACACACAATCTCTCTATTAGCGATTTCGTGGATGGTCCGATCGACTCGAACCTCGAAAGCGACTCGGAACATGAAAATTTCTCGATGTTCGTTGAAATTCAGTCAAAGACTGTTGAAGCCTGCATTTTCGTCGTTTTTGACGAACTAACACCCAATCTCTCGATATGCGTGCTCGTAGATGGTCCGTTCGTCTTGAACCTCGAAAGTGACTCGCAACATGAAAATGTCTCGGGTTTCGTTGAAATTCAGTCAAAAACTGTTGAAACCTGCATTTTCATCGATTTTCGTTGAAATTCAGTCAAAAACTATTGAAACATGCATTTTCATAGTTTTAGACGAAATAACACCCAATCGATCGATTTGTGATATTGTCGATGGTTCGTTCGAGTCAAATCTCGAAAGTAACTCGGAACATTGAAATTTCTCGATTTTCGTTGAAATTCAGTCAAAAACTATTGGAACCTGAATTTTCATCGTGTTAGACGAACTAACACCCAATCTCTCGATATGGGTTCTCGTCAATGGTCCGTTCGGCTCGAACCTCGAAAGTGACTCGCAACATGAAAATTTCACGATATTCGTTGAAATTCAGTCAAAAACTGTTGAAACCTGCACTTTCATCTTTTTACACGAAATTACACCCAATCCTTCGATTTGCGATCCCGTCGATGGTCCGATCTACTCGAAACTCGAAAGAGACTCGGAACATGAAAATGTCTCGAGTTTCGTTGAAATTCAGTCAAAAACTGTTGAAACCTGCTTTTTCATCGTTTTAGACGAACTAACAACGAATCTCTCGACATGCGTGCTCGTCGGTGGTCCGTTCGTCTCGAACCTCGAAAGGGACTCGCAACATGAAAATTTCGCGATGTTCGTTGAAATTCAGTCAAAAACTGTTGAAACCTGTATTCTCATCGATTTAGACGAACTAACACTCAATATCTGGATTTGCGGTCTCGGCGATGGTCCGTTCGACTCGAACCTCGAAAGTGACTAGGAACATGAAAATTTCTTGATTTTCGGTGAAATTCAGTCAAAAACTATTGGAACCTGAATTTTCATCGTTTTAGACGAACTAGCACCCAATCTCTCGATATGGGTTCTCGTCAATGGTCCGTTCGGCTCGAACCTCGAAAGTGACTCGCAACATGAAAATGTCTCGAGTTTTGTTGAAATTCAGTCAAAAACTGTTGAAACCTGCTTTTTCATCTTTTTAGACGAAATTACACCCATTCGTTCGATTTGCGATCTCGTCGATGGTCCGATCGACTCGAACCTCGAAAGTGACTCGGAACATGAAAATTTCTCGATGTTCGTTGAAATTCAGTCAAAGACTGTTGAAACCTGCATTTTGATCGTTTTAGACGAACTAACACTCAATCTCTCGATATGCATTCTCGTTGGTGGTCCGTTCGTCTCGAACCTTGAAAGTTACTCGCAACATGAAAATGTCTTGAGTTTCGTTGAAATTGAGTCAAAAACTGTTGAAACCTGCATTTTGATCGTTTTAGACGAACTAACACTCAATCTCTCGATATGCATTCTCGTTGGTGGTCCGTTCGTCTCGAACCTCGAAAGTGACTCGCAACATGAAAATTTCACGATATTCGTTGAAATTCAATCGGAACTGTTGATACCTGCATTTTCATCGATTTAGACGAACTAACATCCAATTGCTCGATTAGCGTTTTCGTGGATGGTCCATTCGACTCGAACCTCGAAAGTCACTCGAAGCGTTAATAATTCTCGATGTTCGTTGAAATTCAGTCAAAAACTGTTGAAACATGCATTTTCATCAATTTAGATGAACTAACACTTAATCTCTGGATTTGCGGTCTCGTCGAACTCAGTCGAAAACTATTGAAACCTGCATTTTCATCGTTTTAGTCGAAATAACACCCAATCCATCGATTTGCGATTTCGTCGATGGTCCGATCGACTCGAACCCGAATGTGACTCAGAACATGAAAATTTCTCGATTTTCGTTGAAATTCAGTCAGAACTATTGATACCTGCATTTTCATCGATTTAGACGAACTAACACCCAATTGCTCGATTACCGTTTTCGTGGATGGTCCATTAGTCTCGAACCTCGAAAGTCAGTCGAAGCATTAATAGTTCTCGATGTTCGTTGAAATTCAGTCAAAAACTGTTGAAACATGCATTTTCATCAATTTAGACGAACTAACACTCAACCTCTGGATTTGCGGTCTCGTCGATGGTCCGTTCGACGCCAACCTCGAGAATGACTCGCAACATGAAAATTTCTCGATTTTCGTTGAAACTCAGTCAAAAACTGTTGAAACCTGCATTTTCATCGTTTTTGACGAACTAACACTTAATCGGTCGATTTCCATTCTCGTCGATGGTCCGATCGACTTGAACCTCAAAAGTGACCCGGAACATGAAAATTTCTCGATTTTCGTTGAAATTCAGTCAAAAACTATTGAAACCTGCATTTTCATCGTTTTAGACGAAATAACACCCAATCGATCGATTTGCGATTTCGTCGATGGTCCGATCGACTCGAACCTCGAATGTGACTCAGAATATGAAAATTTCTCGATTTTCGTTGAAATTCAGTCAGAACTATTGATACCTGTATTTTCATCGATTTAGACGAACTAACACCCAATTGCTCGATTAGCGTTTTCGTGGATGGTCCATTCGACTCGAACCTCGAAAGTCAGTCGAAGCATTAATAATTCTCGATGTTCGTTGAAATTCAGTCAGAAACTGTTGAAACATGCATTTTCATCAATTTAGACGAACTAACACTCAACCTCTGGATTTGCGGTCCCGTCGATGGTCCGTTCGACGCGAACCTCGAGAATGACTCGCAACATGAAAATTTCTCGATTTACGTTGAAACTCAGTCAAAAACTGTTGAAACCTGCGTTTTCATCGTTTTAGACGAACTCACACTCAATTTCTCCATTAGCGTTTTCGTGGATGGTCCAATTGACTCGAACCTCGAAAGTCACTCGAAGCATTAAAATTTCTCGATGTTCGTTGAATATCAGTCAAAAACTGTTGAAACCTGCATTTTCATCCTTTTAGACGAAATAACACCAATCGATCGATTTGCGATTTCGTCGATGGTCCGATCGACTCGAACCTCGAAAGTGACTCGGAACATCAAAGTTTCTCGGTTTTCGTTGAAATTCAGTCAAAAACTATTGAAACCTGCATTTTCATCCTTTTAGACGAAATAACACCAATCGATCGATTTGCGATTTCGTCGATGGTCCGATCGACTCGAACCTCGAAAGTGACTCCGAACATGAAAATTTCTCGATTTTCGTTGAAATTCAATCAGAACTGTTGATACCTGCATTTTCATCGATTTAGACGAACTAACACCCAATTGCTCGATTAGCGTTTTCGTGGATGGTCCATTCGACTCGAACCTCGAAAGTCACTCGAAGCATTAAAATTTCTCGATGTTCGTTGAAATTCAGTCAAAAACTCTTGAAACCTGCATTTTCATTGATTTAGACGAACTAAACCTCAATCTCTGGATTTGCGGTCTCGTCGATGGTCCGTTCGACTCGAACATCGAAAGTCGTTCGAAGCATTAAAATTTCTCGATTTTCGTTGAAATTCAGTCAAAAACTGTTGAAACCTGCATTTTCATCGTTTTTGACGATCTAACACTTAATCGGTCGATTTCCATTCTCGTCGATGGTCCGATCGAATCGAACTTCGAAAGTGACTCGGAACATGAAAATTTCTCGATTTTCGTTGAAATTCAGTCGAAAACTATTGAAACCTGCATTTTCATCGTTTTAGACGAAATAACACCCAATCGATCGATTTGCGATTTCGTCGATGGTCCGATCGACTCGAACCCGAATGTCACTCAGAACATGAAAATTTCTCGATTTTCATTGAAATTCAGTCAGAACTGTTGATACCTGCATTTTCATCGATTTAGACGAACTAACACCCATTTGCTCGATTAGCGTTTTCGTGGATGGTCCATTCGACTCGAACCTCGAAAGTCAGTCGAAGCATTAACATTTCTCGATGTTCGTTGAAATTCAGTCAAAAACTGTTGAAACCTGCATTTTCATCGTTTTTGACGAACTAACACTTAATCGGTCGATTTCCATTCTCGTCGATGGTCCGATCGACTCGAACCTCGAATGTGACTCAGAACATGAAAATTTCTCGATTTTCGTTGAAATTCAGTCAGAACTATTGATACCTGTATTTTCATCGATTTAGACGAACTAACACCCAATTGCTCGATTAGCGTTTTCGTGGATGGTCCATTCGACTCGAACCTCGAAAGTCAGTCGAAGCATTAATAATTCTCGATGTTCGTTGAAATTCAGTCAGAAACTGTTGAAACATGCATTTTCATCAATTTAGACGAACTAACACTCAACCTCTGGATTTGCGGTCCCGTCGATGGTCCGTTCGACGCGAACCTCGAGAATGACTCGCAACATGAAAATTTCTCGATTTACGTTGAAACTCAGTCAAAAACTGTTGAAACCTGCGTTTTCATCGTTTTAGACGAACTCACACTCAATTTCTCCATTAGCGTTTTCGTGGATTGTCCAATTGACTCGAACCTCGAAAGTCACTCGAAGCATTAAAATTTCTCGATGTTCGTTGAATATCAGTCAAAAACTGTTGAAACCTGCATTTTCATCCTTTTAGACGAAATAACACCAATCGATCGATTTGCGATTTCGTCGATGGTCCGATCGACTCGAACCTCGAAAGTGACTCGGAACATCAAAGTTTCTCGGTTTTCGTTGAAATTCAGTCAAAAACTATTGAAACCTGCATTTTCATCCTTTTAGACGAAATAACACCAATCGATCGATTTGCGATTTCGTCGATGGTCCGATCGACTCGAACCTCGAAAGTGACTCCGAACATGAAAATTTCTCGATTTTCGTTGAAATTCAATCAGAACTGTTGATACCTGCATTTTCATCGATTTAGACGAACTAACACCCAATTGCTCGATTAGCGTTTTCGTGGATGGTCCATTCGACTCGAACCACGAAAGTCACTCGAAGCATTAAAATTTCTCGATGTTCGTTGAAATTCAGTCAAAAACTCTTGAAACCTGCATTTTCATTGATTTAGACGAACTAAACCTCAATCTCTGGATTTGCGGTCTCGTCGATGGTCCGTTCGACTCGAACATCGAAAGTCGTTCGAAGCATTAAAATTTCTCGATTTTCGTTGAAATTCAGTCAAAAACTGTTGAAACCTGCATTTTCATCGTTTTTGACGATCTAACACTTAATCGGTCGATTTCCATTCTCGTCGATGGTCCGATCGAATCGAACTTCGAAAGTGACTCGGAACATGAAAATTTCTCGATTTTCGTTGAAATTCAGTCGAAAACTATTGAAACCTGCATTTTCATCGTTTTAGACGAAATAACACCCAATCGATCGATTTGCGATTTCGTCGATGGTCCGATCGACTCGAACCCGAATGTCACTCAGAACATGAAAATTTCTCGATTTTCATTGAAATTCAGTCAGAACTGTTGATACCTGCATTTTCATCGATTTAGACGAACTAACACCCATTTGCTCGATTAGCGTTTTCGTGGATGGTCCATTCGACTCGAACCTCGAAAGTCAGTCGAAGCATTAACATTTCTCGATGTTCGTTGAAATTCAGTCAAAAACTGTTGAAACCTGCATTTTCATCGTTTTTGACGAACTAACACTTAATCGGTCGATTTCCATTCTCGTCGATGGTCCGATCGACTCGAACTTCGAAAGTGACTCGGAACATGAAAATTTCTCGATTTTCGTTGAAATTCAGTCAAAAACTATTGAAACCTGCATTTTCATCGTTTTAGACGAAATAACACCCAATCGATCGATTTGCGATTTCGTCGATGGTCCGATCGACTCGAACCCGAATGTGACTCAGAACATGAAAATTTCTCGATTTTCGTTGAAATTCAGTCAGAACTGTTGATACATGCATTTTCATCGATTTAGACGAACTAACACCCAATTGCTCGATTAGCGTTTTCGTGGATGGTCCATTCGACTCGAACCTCGAAAGTCAGTCGAAGCATTAATAATTCTCGATGTTCGTTGAAATTCAGTCAGAAACTGTTGAAACATGCATTTTCATCAATTTAGACGAACTAACACTCAACCTCTAGATTTGCGGTCCCGTCGATGGTCCGTTCGACGCGAACCTCGAGAATGACTCGCAACATGAAAATTTCTCGATTTACGTTGAAACTCAGTCAAAAACTGTTGAAACCTGCGTTTTCATCGTTTTAGACGAACTCACACTCAATTTCTCCATTAGCGTTTTCGTGGATTGTCCAATTGACTCGAACCTCGAAAGTCACTCGAAGCATTAAAATTTCTCGATGTTCGTTGAATATCAGTCAAAAACTGTTGAAACCTGCATTTTCATCCTTTTAGACGAAATAACACCAATCGATCGATTTGCGATTTCGTCGATGGTCCGATCGACTCGAACCTCGAAAGTGACTCGGAACATCAAAGTTTCTCGGTTTTCGTTGAAATTCAGTCAAAAACTATTGAAACCTGCATTTTCATCCTTTTAGACGAAATAACACCAATCGATCGATTTGCGATTTCGTCGATGGTCCGATCGACTCGAACCTCGAAAGTGACTCCGAACATGAAAATTTCTCGATTTTCGTTGAAATTCAATCAGAACTGTTGATACCTGCATTTTCATCGATTTAGACGAACTAACACCCAATTGCTCGATTAGCGTTTTCGTGGATGGTCCATTCGACTCGAACCACGAAAGTCACTCGAAGCATTAAAATTTCTCGATGTTCGTTGAAATTCAGTCAAAAACTCTTGAAACCTGCATTTTCATTGATTTAGACGAACTAAACCTCAATCTCTGGATTTGCGGTCTCGTCGATGGTCCGTTCGACTCGAACATCGAAAGTCGTTCGAAGCATTAAAATTTCTCGATTTTCGTTGAAATTCAGTCAAAAACTGTTGAAACCTGCATTTTCATCGTTTTTGACGATCTAACACTTAATCGGTCGATTTCCATTCTCGTCGATGGTCCGATCGAATCGAACTTCGAAAGTGACTCGGAACATGAAAATTTCTCGATTTTCGTTGAAATTCAGTCGAAAACTATTGAAACCTGCATTTTCATCGTTTTAGACGAAATAACACCCAATCGATCGATTTGCGATTTCGTCGATGGTCCGATCGACTCGAACCCGAATGTCACTCAGAACATGAAAATTTCTCGATTTTCATTGAAATTCAGTCAGAACTGTTGATACCTGCATTTTCATCGATTTAGACGAACTAACACCCATTTGCTCGATTAGCGTTTTCGTGGATGGTCCATTCGACTCGAACCTCGAAAGTCAGTCGAAGCATTAACATTTCTCGATGTTCGTTGAAATTCAGTCAAAAACTGTTGAAACCTGCATTTTCATCGTTTTTGACGAACTAACACTTAATCGGTCGATTTCCATTCTCGTCGATGGTCCGATCGACTCGAACTTCGAAAGTGACTCGGAACATGAAAATTTCTCGATTTTCGTTGAAATTCAGTCAAAAACTATTGAAACCTGCATTTTCATCGTTTTAGACGAAATAACACCCAATCGATCGATTTGCGATTTCGTCGATGGTCCGATCGACTCGAACCCGAATGTGACTCAGAACATGAAAATTTCTCGATTTTCGTTGAAATTCAGTCAGAACTGTTGATACATGCATTTTCATCGATTTAGACGAACTAACACCCAATTGCTCGATTAGCGTTTTCGTGGATGGTCAATTCGACTCGAACCTCGAAAGTCAGTCGAAGCATTAATATTTCTCGATGTTCGTTGAAATTCAGTCAAAAACTGTTGAAACATGCATTTTCATCAATTTAGACGAACTAACACTCAATCTCTGGATTTGCGATCTCGTCGATTGTCTGTTCGACTCGAACCTCGAAAGTGACTCGCGACATGAAAATTTCTCGATGTTCATTGAAACTCAGTCAAAAACTGTTGAAACCTGCGTTTTCATCGTTTTAGTCGAAAATACACCAATCGATCGATTTGCGATTTCGTCGATGGTCCGATCGACTCGAACCTCGAATGTGACTCGGAACATGAAAATTTCTCGGTTTTCGTTGAAATTCAGTCAAAAAATATTGAAACCTGCATTTTCATCGTTTTAGACGAAATAACACTTAATCGGTCGATCTCCATTCTCGTCTATGGTCCGATCGATTCGAACCTCGAAAATGACTCGGAACATGAAAATTTCTCGATTTTCGTTGAAATTCAGTCAAAAATTATTGAAACCTGCATTTTCATCGTTTTAAACGAAATAACACCCAATCGATCGATTTGCGATTTCGTCGATGGTCCGATCGACTCGAACCCGAATGTGACTCAGAACATGAAAATTTCTCGATTTTCGTTGAAATTCAGTCAGAACTGTTGATACATGCATTTTCATCGATTTAGACGAACTAACACCCAATTGCTCGATTAGCGTTTTCGTGGATGGTCAATTCGACTCGAACCTCGAAAGTCAGTCGAAGCATTAATATTTCTCGATGTTCGTTGAAATTCAGTCAAAAACTGTTGAAACATGCATTTTCATCAATTTAGACGAACTAACACTCAACCTCTGGATTTGCGGTCCCGTCGATGGTCCGTTCGACGCGAACCTCGAGAATGACTCGCAACATGAAAATTTCTCGATTTACGTTGAAACTCAGTCAAAAACTGTTGAAACCTGCGTTTTCATCGTTTTAGACGAACTCACACTCAATTTCTCCATTAGCGTTTTCGTGGATGGTCCATTCGACTCGAACCTCGAAAGTCACTCGAAGCATTAAAATTTCTCGATGTTCGTTGAATATCAGTCAAAAACTGTTGAAACCTGCATTTTCATCGTTTCAGACGAAATAACACCAATCGATCGATTTGCGATTTCGTCGATGGTCCGATCGACTCGAACCTCGAATGTGACTCGGAACATGAAAATGTCTCGAGTTTCGTTGAAATTCAGTCAAAAACTGTTGAAACTTGAATTTTCATCGTTTTAGACGAACTCACACTCAATCTCTCTATTATCGATTTCGTTAATGTTCCGATCGACTCGAACCTCGAAAGTGACTCGCAACATGAAAATTTCACGATGTTCGTTGAAATTAAGTCGAAAACTGTTGAAACTTGCACTTTCATCTTTTTACACGAAATTACACCCAATCCTTCGATTTGCGATCCCGTCGATGGTCCGATCTACTCGTAACTTGAAAGAGACTCGGAACATGAAAATGTCTCGAGTTTCGTTGAAATTCAGTCAAAATCTGTTGAAACCTGCTTTTTCGTCGTTTTTGACGAACTAACAACGAATCTCTCGATATGCGTGCTCGTAGATGGTCCGTTCGTCTTGAACCTCGAAAGTGACTCGCAACATGAAAATGTCTCGGGTTTCGTTGAAATTCAGTCAAAAACTGTTGAAACCTGCTTTTTCATCGATTTAAACGAACTAACACTCAATTTCTGGATTTGCGGTCTCGGCGATGGTCCGTTGGACTCGAAACTCGAAAGAGACTCGGAACATGAAAATGTCTCGAGTTTCGTTGAAATTCAGTCAAAAACTGTTGAAACCTCCTTTTTCATCGTTTTAGACGAACTAACAACGAATCTCTCGACATGCGTGCTCGTCGGTGGTCCGTTCGACTCGAACCTCGAAAGTGACTAGGAACATGAAAATTTCTTGATTTTCGGTGAAATTCAGTCAGAAATGTTGAAACCTGCCTTTTCATCGATTTTCGTTGAAATTCAGTCAAAAACTATTGAAACATGCATTTTCATAGTTTTAGACGAAATAACACCCAATCGATCGATTTGTGATATCGTCGATGGTTCGTTCGAGTCAAATCTCGAAAGTAACTCGGAACATTGAAATTTCTCGATTTTCGTTGAAATTCAGTCAAAAACTATTGGAACCTGAATTTTCATCGTTTTAGACGAACTAACACCCAATCTCTCGATATGGGTTCTCGTCAATGGTCCGTTCGGCTCGAACCTCGAAAGTGACTCGCAACATGAAAATGTCTCGAGTTTCGTTGAAATGCAGGCAAAAACTGTTGAAACCTGCTTTTTCATCGATTTAAACGAACTAACACTCAATTTCTGGATTTGCGGTCTCGGCGATGGTCCGTTGGACTCGAAACTCGAAAGAGACTCGGAACATGAAAATGTCTCGAGTTTCGTTGAAATTCAGTCAAAAACTGTTGAAACCTCCTTTTTCATCGTTTTAGACGAACTAACAACGAATCTCTCGACATGCGTGCTCGTCGGTGGTCCGTTCGTCTCGAACCTCGAAAGGGACTAGCAACATGAAAATTTCGCGATGTTCGTTGAAATTCAGTCAAAAATTGTTGAAACCTGCATTTTCATCGATTTAGACGAACTAACACTCAATATCTGGATTTGCGGTCTCGGCGATGGTCCGTTCGACTCGAACCTCGAAAGTGACTAGGAACATGAAAATTTCTTGATTTTCGGTGAAATTCAGTCAGAAATGTTGAAACCTGCCTTTTCATCGATTTTCGTTGAAATTCAGTCAAAAACTATTGAAACATGCATTTTCATAGTTTTAGACGAAATAACACCCAATCGATCGATTTGTGATATCGTCGATGGTTCGTTCGAGTCAAATCTCGAAAGTAACACGGAACATGAAAATTTCTCGATTTTCGTTGAAATTCAGTAAAAACTATTGGAACCTGAATTTTCATCGTGTTAGACGAACTAACACCCAATCTCTCGATATGGGTTCTCGTCAATGGTCCGTTAGGCTCGAACCTCGAAAGTGACTCGCAAGATGAAAATGTCTCGAGTTTCGTTGAAATTCAGTCAAAAACTGTTGAAACCTGCTTTTTCATCTTTTTAGACGAAATTACACCCATTCGTTCGATTTGCGATCTCGTCGATGGTCCGATCGACTCGAACCTCGAAAGCGACTCGGAACATGAAAATTTCTCGATGTTCGTTGAAATTCAGTCAAAGACTGTTGAAGCCTGCATTTTCGTCGTTTTTGACGAACTAACACCCAATCTCTCGATATGCGTTCTCGTCGATGGTCCGTTCGTCTCGAATCTCGAAAGTGACTCGCAACATGAAAATGTCTTGAGTTTCGTTGAAATTGAGTTAAAAATTGATGAAACCTGCATTTTCATCGTTTTAGACGAACTCACACACAATCTCTCTATTAGCGATTTCGTGGAAGGTCCGATAGACTCGAACCTCGAAAGTGACTCGGAACATGACAATTTCTCGATTTTCGTTGAAATTCAGTCAAAAACTGTTGAAGCCTGCATTTTCATCGTTTTAGACGAACTCACACTCAATCTCTCTATTATCGATTTCGTTAATGTTCCGATCGACTCGAACCTCGAAAGTGACTCGCAACATGAAAATTTCACGATGTTCGTTGAAATTAAGTCAAATCTGTTGAAACCTGCACTTTCATCTTTTTACACGAAATTACACCCAATCCTTCGATTTGCGATCCCGTCGATGGTCCGATCTACTCGTAATTTGAAAGAGACTCGGAACATGAAAATGTCTCGAGTTTCGTTGAAATTCAGTCAAGATCTGTTGAAACCTGCTTTTTCGTCGTTTTTGACGAACTAACAACGAATCTCTCGATATGCGTGCTCGTAGATGGTCCGTTCCTCTTGAACCTCGAAAGTGACTCGCAACATGAAAATGTCTCGGGTTTCGTTGAAATTCAGTCAAAAACTGTTGAAACCTGCTTTTTCATCGTTTTAGACGAACTAACAACGAATCTCTCGATATGCGTGCTCGTCAGTGGTCCGTTCGTCTCGAACCTCGAAAGTGACTCGCAACATGAAAATTTCGCGATGGTCGTTGAAATTCAGTCAAAAACTGTTGTAACCTGCTTTTTCATCTTTTTAGACGAAATTACACCCATTCGTTCGATTTGCGATCTCGTCGATAGTCCGATCGACTCGAACCTCGAAAGCGACTCGGAACATGAAAATTTCTCGATGTTCGTTGAAATTCAGTCAAAGACTGTTGAAGCCTGCATTTTCGTCGTTTTTGACGAACTAACACCCAATCTCTCGATATGGGTTCTCGTCAATGGTCCGTTCGGCTCGAACCTCGAAAGTGACTCGCAACATGAAAATGTCTCGAGTTTCGTTGAAATTCAGTCAAAAACTGTTGAAACCTGCTTTTTCATCTTTTTAGACGAAATTACACCCATTCGTTCGATTTGCGATCTCGTCGATGGTCCGATCGACTCGAACCTCGAAAGTGACTCGGAACATGAAAATTTCTCGATGTTCGTTGAAATTCAGTCAAAGACTGTTGAAACCTGCTTTTTCGTCGTTTTTGACGAACTAACACCCAATATCTCGATATGCGTTCTCGTCGATGTTCCGTTCGTCTCGAACCTCGAAAGTGACTCGCAACATGAAAATGTCTTGAGTTTCGTTGAAATTGAGTTAAAAATTGATGAAACCTGCATTTTCATCGTTTTAGACGAACTCACACACAATCTCTCTATTAGCGATTTCGTGGATGGTCCGATCGACGCGAACCTCGAAAGCGACTCGGAACATGAAAATTTCTCGATGTTCGTTGAAATTCAGTCAAAGACTGTTGAAGCCTGCATTTTCGTCGTTTTTGACGAACTAACACCCAATCTCTCGATATGCGTGCTCGTAGATGGTCCGTTCGTCTTGAACCTCGAAAGTGACTCGCAACATGAAAATGTCTCGGGTTTCGTTGAAATTCAGTCAAAAACTGTTGAAACCTGCATTTTCATCGATTTTCGTTGAAATTCAGTCAAAAACTATTGAAACATGCATTTTCATAGTTTTAGACGAAATAACACCCAATCGATCGATTTGTGATATTGTCGATGGTTCGTTCGAGTCAAATCTCGAAAGTAACTCGGAACATTGAAATTTCTCGATTTTCGTTGAAATTCAGTCAAAAACTATTGGAACCTGAATTTTCATCGTGTTAGACGAACTAACACCCAATCTCTCGATATGGGTTCTCGTCAATGGTCCGTTCGGCTCGAACCTCGAAAGTTACTCGCAACATGAAAATGTCTCGAGTTTCGTCGAAATTCAGTCGAAAACTGTTGAAACCTGCTTTATCATCTTTTTAGACGAAATTACACCCATTCGTTCGATTTGCGATCTCGTCGATGGTCCGATCGACTCGAACCTCGAAAGCGACTCGGAACATGAAAATTTCTCGATGTTCGTTGAAATTCAGTCAAAGACTGTTGAAGCCTGCATTTTCGTCGTTTTTGACGAACTAACACCCAATCTCTCGATATGCGTTCTCGTCGATGGTCCGTTCGTCTCGAATCTCGAAAGTGACTCGCAACATGAAAATGTCTTGAGTTTCGTTGAAATTGAGTTAAAAATTGATGAAACCTGCATTTTCATCGTTTTAGACGAACTCACACACAATCTCTCTATTAGCTATTTCGTGGAAGGTCCGATAGACTCGAACCTCGAAAGTGACTCGGAACATGACAATTTCTCGATGTTCGTTGAAATTCAGTCAAAGACTGTTGAAGCCTGCATTTTCACCGTTTTAGACGAACTAACAACGAATCTCTCGATATGCGTGCTCGTAGATGGTCCGTTTGACTCGAACCTCGAAAGTGACTCGGATCATGAAAATTTCTCGATTTTCGTTGAAATTCAGTCAAAAACTGTTGAAACCTGCATTTTGATCGTTTTAGACGAACTAACACTCAATCTCTCGATATGCATTCTCGTTGGTGGTCCGTTCGTCTCGAACCTCGAAAGTGACTCGCAACATGAAAATTTCACGATATTCGTTGAAATTCAGTCAAAAACTGTTGAAACCTGCACTTTCATCTTTTTACACGAAATTACACCCAATCCTTCGATTTGCGATCCCGTCGATGGTCCGATCTACTCGAAACTCGAAAGAGACTCGGAACATGAAAATGTCTCGAGTTTCGTTGAAATTCAGTCAAAAACTGTTGAAACCTGCTTTTTCATCGTTTTAGACGAACTAACAACGAATCTCTCGACATGCGTGCTCGTCGGTGGTCCGTTCGTCTCGAACCTCGAAAGGGACTCGCAACATGAAAATTTCGCGATGTTCGTTGAAATTCAGTCAAAAACTGTTGAAACCTGTATTCTCATCGATTTAGACGAACTAACACTCAATATCTGGATTTGCGGTCTCGGCGATGGTCCGTTCGACTCGAACCTCGAAAGTGACTAGGAACATGAAAATTTCTTGATTTTCGGTGAAATTCAGTCAGAAATGTTGAAACCTGCCTTTTCATCGATTTTCGTTGAAATTCAGTCAAAAACTATTGAAACATGCATTTTCATAGTTTTAGACGAAATAACACCCAATCGATCGATTTGTGATATCGTCGATGGTTCGCTCGAGTCAAATCTCGAAAGTAACTCGGAACATTGAAATTTCTCGGTTTTCGTTGAAATTCAGTCAAAAACTATTGGAACCTGAATTTTCATCGTTTTAGACGAACTAGCACCCAATCTCTCGATATGGGTTCTCGTCAATGGTCCGTTCGGCTCGAACCTCGAAAGTGACTCGCAACATGAAAATGTCTCGAGTTTTGTTGAAATTCAGTCAAAAACTGTTGAAACCTGCTTTTTCATCTTTTTAGACGAAATTACACCCATTCGTTCGATTTGCGATCTCGTCGATGGTCCGATCGACTCGAACCTCGAAAGTGACTCGGAACATGAAAATTTCTCGATGTTCGTTGAAATTCAGTCAAAGACTGTTGAAACCTGCATTTTGATCGTTTTAGACGAACTAACACTCAATCTCTCGATATGCATTCTCGTTGGTGGTCCGTTCGTCTCGAACCTTGAAAGTTACTCGCAACATGAAAATGTCTTGAGTTTCGTTGAAATTGAGTCAAAAACTGTTGAAACCTGCATTTTGATCGTTTTAGACGAACTAACACTCAATCTCTCGATATGCATTCTCGTTGGTGGTCCGTTCGTCTCGAACCTCGAAAGTGACTCGCAACATGAAAATTTCACGATATTCGTTGAAATTCAATCGGAACTGATGATACCTGCATTTTCATCGATTTAGACGAACTAACATCCAATTGCTCGATTAGCGTTTTCGTGGATGGTCCATTCGACTCGAACCTCGAAAGTCACTCGAAGCGTTAATAATTCTCGATGTTCGTTGAAATTCAGTCAAAAACTGTTGAAACATGCATTTTCATCAATTTAGACGAACTAACACTCAATCTCTGGATTTGCGGTCTCGTCGATGGTCCGTTCGACGCCAACCTCGAGAATGACTCGCAACATGAAAATTTCTCGATTTTCGTTGAAACTCAGTCAAAAACTGTTGAAACCTGCATTTTCATCGTTTTTGACGAACTAACACTTAATCGGTCGATTTCCATTCTCGTCGATGGTCCGATCGACTTGAACCTCAAAAGTGACCCGGAACATGAAAATTTCTCGATTTTCGTTGAAATTCAGTCAAAAACTATTGAAACCTGCATTTTCATCGTTTTAGACGAAATAACACCCAATCGATCGATTTGCGATTTCGTCGATGGTCCGATCGACTCGAACCTCGAATGTGACTCAGAACATGAAAATTTCTCGATTTTCGTTGAAATTCAGTCAGAACTATTGATACCTGTATTTTCATCGATTTAGACGAACTAACACCCAATTGCTCGATTAGCGTTTTCGTGGATGGTCCATTCGACTCGAACCTCGAAAGTCAGTCGAAGCATTAATAATTCTCGATGTTCGTTGAAATTCAGTCAGAAACTGTTGAAACATGCATTTTCATCAATTTAGACGAACTAACACTCAACCTCTGGATTTGCGGTCCCGTCGATGGTCCGTTCGACGCGAACCTCGAGAATGACTCGCAACATGAAAATTTCTCGATTTACGTTGAAACTCAGTCAAAAACTGTTGAAACCTGCGTTTTCATCGTTTTAGACGAACTCACACTCAATTTCTCCATTAGCGTTTTCGTGGATTGTCCAATTGACTCGAACCTCGAAAGTCACTCGAAGCATTAAAATTTCTCGATGTTCGTTGAATATCAGTCAAAAACTGTTGAAACCTGCATTTTCATCCTTTTAGACGAAATAACACCAATCGATCGATTTGCGATTTCGTCGATGGTCCGATCGACTCGAACCTCGAAAGTGACTCGGAACATCAAAGTTTCTCGGTTTTCGTTGAAATTCAGTCAAAAACTATTGAAACCTGCATTTTCATCCTTTTAGACGAAATAACACCAATCGATCGATTTGCGATTTCGTCGATGGTCCGATCGACTCGAACCTCGAAAGTGACTCCGAACATGAAAATTTCTCGATTTTCGTTGAAATTCAATCAGAACTGTTGATACCTGCATTTTCATCGATTTAGACGAACTAACACCCAATTGCTCGATTAGCGTTTTCGTGGATGGTCCATTCGACTCGAACCACGAAAGTCACTCGAAGCATTAAAATTTCTCGATGTTCGTTGAAATTCAGTCAAAAACTCTTGAAACCTGCATTTTCATTGATTTAGACGAACTAAACCTCAATCTCTGGATTTGCGGTCTCGTCGATCGTCCGTTCGACTCGAACATCGAAAGTCGTTCGAAGCATTAAAATTTCTCGATTTTCGTTGAAATTCAGTCAAAAACTGTTGAAACCTGCATTTTCATCGTTTTTGACGATCTAACACTTAATCGGTCGATTTCCATTCTCGTCGATGGTCCGATCGAATCGAACTTCGAAAGTGACTCGGAACATGAAATTTTCTCGATTTTCGTTGAAATTCAGTCGAAAACTATTGAAACCTGCATTTTCATCGTTTTAGACGAAATAACACCCAATCGATCGATTTGCGATTTCGTCGATGGTCCGATCGACTCGAACCCGAATGTCACTCAGAACATGAAAATTTCTCGATTTTCATTGAAATTCAGTCAGAACTGTTGATACCTGCATTTTCATCGATTTAGACGAACTAACACCCATTTGCTCGATTAGCGTTTTCGTGGATGGTCCATTCGACTCGAACCTCGAAAGTCAGTCGAAGCATTAACATTTCTCGATGTTCGTTGAAATTCAGTCAAAAACTGTTGAAACCTGCATTTTCATCGTTTTTGACGAACTAACACTTAATCGGTCGATTTCCATTCTCGTCGATGGTCCGATCGACTCGAACTTCGAAAGTGACTCGGAACATGAAAATTTCTCGATTTTCGTTGAAATTCAGTCAAAAACTATTGAAACCTGCATTTTCATCGTTTTAGACGAAATAACACCCAATCGATCGATTTGCGATTTCGTCGATGGTCCGATCGACTCGAACCCGAATGTGACTCAGAACATGAAAATTTCTCGATTTTCGTTGAAATTCAGTCAGAACTGTTGATACATGCATTTTCATCGATTTAGACGAACTAACACCCAATTGCTCGATTAGCGTTTTCGTGGATGGTCAATTCGACTCGAACCTCGAAAGTCAGTCGAAGCATTAATATTTCTCGATGTTCGTTGAAATTCAGTCAAAAACTGTTGAAACATGCATTTTCATCAATTTAGACGAACTAACTCTCAATCTCTGGATTTGCGGTCTCGTCGATTGTCTGTTCGACTCGAACCTCGAAAGTGACTCGCGACATGAAAATTTCTCGATGTTCATTGAAACTCAGTCAAAAACTGTTGAAACCTGCGTTTTCATCGTTTTAGTCGAAAATACACCAATCGATCGATTTGCGATTTCGTCGATGGTCCGATCGACTCGAACCTCGAATGTGACTCGGAACATGAAAATTTCTCGGTTTTCGTTGAAATTCAGTCAAAAAATATTGAAACCTGCATTTTCATCGTTTTAGACGAAATAACACTTAATCGGTCGATCTCCATTCTCGTCTATGGTCCGATCGATTCGAACCTCGAAAATGACTCGGAACATGAAAATTTCTCGATTTTCGTTGAAATTCAGTCAAAAATTATTGAAACCTGCATTTTCATCGTTTTAAACGAAATAACACCCAATCGATCGATTTGCGATTTCGTCGATGGTCCGATCGACTCGAACCCGAATGTGACTCAGAACATGAAAATTTCTCGATTTTCGTTGAAATTCAGTCAGAACTGTTGATACATGCATTTTCATCGATTTAGACGAACTAACACCCAATTGCTCGATTAGCGTTTTCGTGGATGGTCAATTCGACTCGAACCTCGAAAGTCAGTCGAAGCATTAATATTTCTCGATGTTCGTTGAAATTCAGTCAAAAACTGTTGAAACATGCATTTTCATCAATTTAGACGAACTAACACTCAATCTCTGGATTTGCGGTCTCGTCGATGGTCCGATCGACTCGAACCTCGAATGTGACTCAGAACATGAAAATTTCTCGATTTTCGTTGAAATTCAGTCAGAACTATTGATACCTGCATTTTCATCGATTTACACGAACTAACACCCAATTGCTCGATTAGCGTTTTCGTGGATGGTCCATTCGACTCGAACCTCGAAAGTCAGTCGAAGCATTAATAATTCTCGATGTTCGTTGAAATTCAGTCAGAAACTGTTGAAACATGCATTTTCATCAATTTAGACGAACTAACACTCAACCTCTGGATTTGCGGTCCCGTCGATGGTCCGTTCGACGCGAACCTCGAGAATGACTCGCAACATGAAAATTTCTCGATTTACGTTGAAACTCAGTCAAAAACTGTTGAAACCTGCGTTTTCATCGTTTTAGACGAACTCACACTCAATTTCTCCATTAGCGTTTTCGTGGATGGTCCATTCGACTCGAACCTCGAAAGTCACTCGAAGCATTAAAATTTCTCGATGTTCGTTGAATATCAGTCAAAAACTGTTGAAACCTGCATTTTCATCGTTTCAGACGAAATAACACCAATCGATCGATTTGCGATTTCGTCGATGGTCCGATCGACTCGAACCTCGAATGTGACTCGGAACATGAAAATGTCTCGAGTTTCGTTGAAATTCAGTCAAAAACTGTTGAAACTTGAATTTTCATCGTTTTAGACGAACTCACACTCAATCTCTCTATTATCGATTTCGTTAATGTTCCGATCGACTCGAACCTCGAAAGTGACTCGCAACATGAAAATTTCACGATGTTCGTTGAAATTAAGTCGAAAACTGTTGAAACTTGCACTTTCATCTTTTTACACGAAATTACACCCAATCCTTCGATTTGCGATCCCGTCGATGGTCCGATCTACTCGTAACTTGAAAGAGACTCGGAACATGAAAATGTCTCGAGTTTCGTTGAAATTCAGTCAAAATCTGTTGAAACCTGCTTTTTCGTCGTTTTTGACGAACTAACAACGAATCTCTCGATATGCGTGCTCGTAGATGGTCCGTTCGTCTTGAACCTCGAAAGTGACTCGCAACATGAAAATGTCTCGGGTTTCGTTGAAATTCAGTCAAAAACTGTTGAAACCTGCTTTTTCATCGATTTAAACGAACTAACACTCAATTTCTGGATTTGCGGTCTCGGCGATGGTCCGTTAGGCTCGAACCTCGAAAGTGACTCGCAACATGAAAATGTCTCGAGTTTCGTTGAAATTCAGTCAAAAACTGTTGAAACCTGCTTTTTCATCTTTTTAGACGAAATTACACCCATTCGTTCGATTTGCGATCTCGTCGATGGTCCGATCGACTCGAACCTCGAAAGCGACTCGGAACATGAAAATTTCTCGATGTTCGTTGAAATTCAGTCAAAGACTGTTGAAGCCTGCATTTTCGTCGTTTTTGACGAACTAACACCCAATCTCTCGATATGCGTTCTCGTCGATGGTCCGTTCGTCTCGAATCTCGAAAGTGACTCGCAACATGAAAATGTCTTGAGTTTCGTTGAAATTGAGTTAAAAATTGATGAAACCTGCATTTTCATCGTTTTAGACGAACTCACACACAATCTCTCTATTAGCGATTTCGTGGAAGGTCCGATAGACTCGAACCTCGAAAGCGACTCGGAACATAACAATTTCTCGATTTTCGTTGAAATTCAGTCAAAAACTGTTGAAACCTGCATTTTCATCGTTTTAGACGACCTCACACTCAATCTCTCTATTATCGATTTCGTTAATGTTCCGATCGACTCGAACCTCGAAAGTGACTCGGAACATGAAAATTTCTCAATTTTCGTTGAAATTCAGTCAAAAACTGTTGAAACCTGCTTTTTCATCGTTTTAGACGAACTAACAACGAATCTCTCGATATGCGTGCTCGTCGGTGGTCCGTTCGTCTCGAACTTCGAAAGTGACTCGCAACATGAAAATTTCGCGATGTTCGTTGAATTTCAGTCAAAAACTGTTGAAACCTGCACTTTCATCTTTTTACACGAAATTACACCCAATCCTTCGATTTGCGATCCCGTCGATGGTCCGATCTACTCGTAACTTGAAAGAGACTCGGAACATGAAAATGTCTCGAGTTTCGTTGAAATTCAGTCAAAAACTGTTGAAACTTGAATTTTCATCGTTTTAGACGAACTCACACTCAATCTCTCTATTATCGATTTCGTTAATGTTCCGATCGACTCGAACCTCGAAAGTGACTCGCAACATGAAAATTTCACGATGTTCGTTGAAATTAAGTCGAAAACTGTTGAAACTTGCACTTTCATCTTTTTACACGAAATTACACCCAATCCTTCGATTTGCGGTCCCGTCGATGGTCCGATCTACTCGTAACTTGAAAGAGACTCGGAACATGAAAATGTCTCGAGTTTCGTTGAAATTCAGTCAAAATCTGTTGAAACCTGCTTTTTCGTCGTTTTTGACGAACTAACAACGAATCTCTCGATATGCGTGCTCGTAGATGGTCCGTTCGTCTTGAACCTCGAAAGTGACTCGCAACATGAAAATGTCTCGGGTTTCGTTGAAATTCAGTCAAAAACTGTTGAAACCTGCTTTTTCATCGTTTTAGACGAACTAACAACGAATCTCTCGATATGCGTGCTCGTCAGTGGTCCGTTCGTCTCGAACCTCGAAAGTGACTCGCAACATGAAAATTTCGCGATGTTCGTTGAAATTCAGTCAAAAACTGTTGAAACCTGCATTTTCATCGATTTAGACGAACTAACACTCAATATCTGGATTTGCGGTCTCGGCGATGGTCCGTTCGACTCGAACCTCGAAAGTGACTAGGAACATGAAAATTTCTTGATTTTCGGTGAAATTCAGTCAGAAATGTTGAAACCTGCCTTTTCATCGATTTTCGTTGAAATTCAGTCAAAACTATTGAAACATGCATTTTGATAGTTTTAGACGAAATAACACCCAATCGATCGATTTGTGATATTGTCGATGGTTCGTTCGAGTCAAATCTCGAAAGTAACTCGGAACATTGAAATTTCTCGATTTTCGTTGAAATTCAGTCAAAAACTATTGGAACTTGAATTTTCATCGTGTTAGACGAACTAACACCCAATCTCTCGATATGGGTTCTCGTCAATGGTCCGTTCGGCTCGAACCTCGAAAGTGACTCGCAACATGAAAATTTCGCGATGTTCGTTGAAATTCAGTCAAAAACTGTTGAAACCTGCATTTTCATCGATTTAGACGAACTAACACTCAATATCTGGATTTGCGGTCTCGGCGATGGTCCGTTCGACTCGAACCTCGAAAGTGACTAGGAACATAAAATTTTCTTGATTTTCGGTGAAATTCAGTCAGAAATGTTGAAACCTGCCTTTTCATCGATTTTCGTTGAAATTCAGTCAAAAACTGTTGAAACCTGCTTTTTCATCGTTTTAGACGAAATCACACTCAATCTCTCGATATGCGTTCTCGTCGGTGGTCCGTTCGTCTCGAACCTCGAAAGTGACTCGCAATATGAAAATTTCTCGATGTTCGTTGAAATTCAGTCAAAGACTCTTGAAACCTGCTTTTTCGTCGTTTTTGACGAACTAACACCCAATCTCTCGATATGCGTTCTCGTAGATGGTCCGTTCGACTCGAACCTCGAAAGTGACTCGCAACATGAAAATTTCTTGATTTTCGGTGAAATTCAGTCAGAAATGTTGAAACCTCCATTTTTATCGATTTTCGTTGAAATTCAGTCAAAAATTATTGAAACATGCATTTTCATAGTTTTAGACGAAATAACACCCAATCGATCGATTTGTGATATCGTCGACGGTCCGTTCGAGTAAAATCTCGAAAATAATTCGGAACATTAAAATTTCTCGATTTGCGTTGAAATTCAGTCAAAAACTGTTGAAACATGCATTTTCATCGTTTTAGACGAACTAACACTCAATCTCTCGACATGCGTTCTCGTCGATGGTCCGTTCGTCTCGAACCTCGAAAGTGACTATCAACATGAAAATGTCTTGAGTTTCGTTGAAATTCATTTAAAAATTGATGAAACCTGCATTTTCATCGTTTTAGACGAACTCACACACAATCTCTCTATTAGCTATTTCGTGGAAGGTCCGATAGACTCGAACCTCGAAAGTGACTCGGAACATGACAATTTCTCGATGTTCGTTGAAATTCAGTCAAAGACTGTTGAAGCCTGCATTTTCACCGTTTTAGACGAACTAACAACGAATCTCTCGATATGCGTGCTCGTAGATGGTCCGTTTGACTCGAACCTCGAAAGTGACTCGGATCATGAAAATTTCTCGATTTTCGTTGAAATTCAGTCAAAAACTGTTGAAACCTGCATTTTGATCGTTTTAGACGAACTAACACTCAATCTCTCGATATGCATTCTCGTTGGTGGTCCGTTCGTCTCGAACCTCGAAAGTTACTCGCAACATGAAAATGTCTTGAGTTTCGTTGAAATTGAGTCAAAAACTGTTGAAACCTGCATTTTGATCGTTTTAGACGAACTAACACTCAATCTCTCGATATGCATTCTCGTTGGTGGTCCGTTCGTCTCGAACCTCGAAAGTGACTCGCAACATGAAAATTTCACGATATTCGTTGAAATTCAGTCAAAAACTGTTGACACCTGCACTTTCATCTTTTTACACGAAATAGCACCCAATCCTTCGATTTGCGATCCCGTCGATGGTCCGATCTACTCGAAACTCGAAAGAGACTCGGAACATGAAAATGTCTCGAGTTTCGTTGAAATTGAGTCAAAAACTGTTGAAACCTGCTTTTTCATCGTTTTAGACGAACTAACAACGAATCTCTCGACATGCGTGCTCGTCGGTGGTCCGTTCGTCTCGAACCTCGAAAGGGACTCGCAACATGAAAATTTCGCGATGTTCGTTGAAATTCAGTCAAAAACTGTTGAAACCTGTATTCTCATCGATTTAGACGAACTAACACTCAATATCTGGATTTGCGGTCTCGGCGATGGTCCGTTCGACTCGAACCTCGAAAGTGACTAGGAACATGAAAATTTCTTGATTTTCGGTGAAATTCAGTCAGAAATGTTGAAACCTGCCTTTTCATCGATTTTCGTTGAAATTCAGTCAAAAACTATTGAAACATGCATTTTCATAGTTTTAGACGAAATAACACCCAATCGATCGATTTGTGATATCGTCGATGGTTCGCTCGAGTCAAATCTCGAAAGTAACTCGGAACATTGAAATTTCTCGGTTTTCGTTGAAATTCAGTCAAAAACTATTGGAACCTGAATTTTCATCGTTTTAGACGAACTAGCACCCAATCTCTCGATATGGGTTCTCGTCAATGGTCCGTTCGGCTCGAACCTCGAAAGTGACTCGCAACATGAAAATGTCTCGAGTTTTGTTGAAATTCAGTCAAAAACTGTTGAAACCTGCTTTTTCATCTTTTTAGACGAAATTACACCCATTCGTTCGATTTGCGATCTCGTCGATGGTCCGATCGACTCGAACCTCGAAAGTGACTCGGAACATGAAAATTTCTCGATGTTCGTTGAAATTCAGTCAAAGACTGTTGAAACCTGCTTTTTCGTCGTTTTTGACGAACTAACACCCAATCTCTCGATATGGGTTCTCGTCAATGGTCCGTTCGGCTCGAACCTCGAAAGTGACTCGCAACATGAAAATTTCACGATATTCGTTGAAATTCAGTCAAAAACTGTTGACACCTGCACTTTCATCTTTTTACACGAAATAACACCCAATCCTTCGATTTGCGATCCCGTCGATGGTCCGATCTACTCGAAACTCGAAAGAGACTCGGAACATGAAAATGTCTCGAGTTTCGTTGAAATTCAGTCAAAAACTGTTGAAACCTGCTTTTTCATCGTTTTAGACGAACTAACAACGAATCTCTCGACATGCGTGCTCGTCGGTGGTCCGTTCGTCTCGAACCTCGAAAGGGACTCGCAACATGAAAATTTCGCGATGTTCGTTGAAATTCAGTCAAAAACTGTTGAAACCTGTATTCTCATCGATTTAGACGAACTAACACTCAATATCTGGATTTGCGGTCTCGGCGATGGTCCGTTCGACTCGAACCTCGAAAGTGACTAGGAACATGAAAATTTCTTGATTTTCGGTGAAATTCAGTCAGAAATGTTGAAACCTGCCTTTTCATCGATTTTCGTTGAAATTCAGTCAAAAACTATTGAAACATGCATTTTCATAGTTTTAGACGAAATAACACCCAATCGATCGATTTGTGATATCGTCGATGGTTCGCTCGAGTCAAATCTCGAAAGTAACTCGGAACATTGAAATTTCTCGGTTTTCGTTGAAATTCAGTCAAAAACTATTGGAACCTGAATTTTCATCGTTTTAGACGAACTAGCACCCAATCTCTCGATATGGGTTCTCGTCAATGGTCCGTTCGGCTCGAACCTCGAAAGTGACTCGCAACATGAAAATGTCTCGAGTTTTGTTGAAATTCAGTCAAAAACTGTTGAAACCTGCTTTTTCATCTTTTTAGACGAAATTACACCCATTCGTTCGATTTGCGATCTCGTCGATGGTCCGATCGACTCGAACCTCGAAAGTGACTCGGAACATGAAAATTTCTCGATGTTCGTTGAAATTCAGTCAAAGACTGTTGAAACCTGCTTTTTCGTCGTTTTTGACGAACTAACACCCAATCTCTCGATATGGGTTCTCGTCAATGGTCCGTTCGGCTCGAACCTCGAAAGTGACTCGCAACATGAAAATGTCTCGAGTTTTGTTGAAATTCAGTCAAAAACTGTTGAAACCTGCTTTTTCATCTTTTTAGACGAAATTACACCCGTTCGTTCGATTTGCGATCTCGTCGATGGTCCGATCGACTCGAACCTCGAAAGTGACTCGGAACATGAAAATTTCTCGATGTTCGTTGAAATTCAGTCAAAGACTGTTGAAACCTGCATTTTCATCGTTTTAGACGAACTAACACTCAATGTCTCGACATGCGTTCTCGTCGATGGTCCGTTCGTCTCGAACCTCGAAAGTGACTATCAACATGAAAATGTCTTGAGTTTCGTTGAAATTCATTTAAAAATTGATGAAACCTGCATTTTCATCGCTTTAGACGAACTCACACACAATCTCTCTATTAGCGATTTCGTGGATGGTCCGATCGACTCGAATCTCGAAAGTGACTCGGAACATGACAATTTCTCGATTTTCGCTGAAATTCAGTCAAAAACTGTTGAAACCTGCTTTTTCATCGTTTTAGACGAACTGACAACGAATCTCTCGATATGCGTGCTCGTAGATGGTCCGTTCGACTCGAACCTCGAAAGTGACTCGCAACATGAAAATTTCTTGATTTTCGGTGAAATTCAGTCAGAAATGTTGAAACCTCCATTTTTATCGATTTTCGTTGAAATTCAGTCAAAAATTATTGAAACATGCATTTTCATAATTTTAGACGAAATAACACCCAATCGATCGATTTGTGATATCGTCGACGGTCCGTTCGAGTAAAATCTCGAAAATAATTCGGAACATTAAAATTTCTCGATTTGCGTTGAAATTCAGTCAAAAACTGTTGAAACATGCATTTTCATCGTTTTAGACGAACTAACACTCAATCTCTCGACATGCGTTCTCGTCGATGGTCCGTTCGTCTCGAACCTCGAAAGTGACTATCAACATGAAAATGTCTTGAGTTTCGTTGAAATTCATTTAAAAATTGATGAAACCTGCATTTTCATCGTTTTAGACGAACTCACACACAATCTCTCTATTAGCTATTTCGTGGAAGGTCCGATAGACTCGAACCTCGAAAGTGACTCGGAACATGACAATTTCTCGATGTTCGTTGAAATTCAGTCAAAGACTGTTGAAGCCTGCATTTTCACCGTTTTAGACGAACTAACAACGAATCTCTCGATATGCGTGCTCGTAGATGGTCCGTTTGACTCGAACCTCGAAAGTGACTCGGATCATGAAAATTTCTCGATTTTCGTTGAAATTCAGTCAAAAACTGTTGAAACCTGCATTTTGATCGTTTTAGACGAACTAACACTCAATCTCTCGATATGCATTCTCGTTGGTGGTCCGTTCGTCTCGAACCTCGAAAGTTACTCGCAACATGAAAATGTCTTGAGTTTCGTTGAAATTGAGTCAAAAACTGTTGAAACCTGCATTTTGATCGTTTTAGACGAACTAACACTCAATCTCTCGATATGCATTCTCGTTGGTGGTCCGTTCGTCTCGAACCTCGAAAGTGACTCGCAACATGAAAATTTCACGATATTCGTTGAAATTCAGTCAAAAACTGTTGACACCTGCACTTTCATCTTTTTACACGAAATAACACCCAATCCTTCGATTTGCGATCCCGTCGATGGTCCGATCTACTCTAAACTCGAAAGAGACTCGGAACATGAAAATGTCTCGAGTTTCGTTGAAATTCAGTCAAAAACTGTTGAAACCTGCTTTTTCATCGTTTTAGACGAACTAACAACGAATCTCTCGACATGCGTGCTCGTCGGTGGTCCGTTCGTCTCGAAACTCGAAAGGGACTCGCAACATGAAAATTTCGCGATGTTCGTTGAAATTCAGTCAAAAACTGTTGAAACCTGTATTCTCATCGATTTAGACGAACTAACACTCAATATCTGGATTTGCGGTCTCGGCGATGGTCCGTTCGACTCGAACCTCGAAAGTGACTAGGAACATGAAAATTTCTTGATTTTCGGTGAAATTCAGTCAGAAATGTTGAAACCTGCCTTTTCATCGATTTTCGTTGAAATTCAGTCAAAAACTATTGAAACATGCATTTTCATAGTTTTAGACGAAATAACACCCAATCGATCGATTTGTGATATCGTCGATGGTTCGCTCGAGTCAAATCTCGAAAGTAACTCGGAACATTGAAATTTCTCGGTTTTCGTTGAAATTCAGTCAAAAACTATTGGAACCTGAATTTTCATCGTTTTAGACGAACTAGCACCCAATCTCTCGATATGGGTTCTCGTCAATGGTCCGTTCGGCTCGAACCTCGAAAGTGACTCGCAACATGAAAATGTCTCGAGTTTTGTTGAAATTCAGTCAAAAACTGTTGAAACCTGCTTTTTCATCTTTTTAGACGAAATTACACCCATTCGTTCGATTTGCGATCTCGTCGATGGTCCGATCTACTCGAAACTCGAAAGAGACTCGGAACATGAAAATGTCTCGAGTTTCGTTGAAATTCAGTCAAAAACTGTTGAAACCTGCTTTTTCATCGTTTTAGACGAACTAACAACGAATCTCTCGACATGCGTGCTCGTCGGTGGTCCGTTCGTCTCGAACCTCGAAAGGGACTCGCAACATGAAAATTTCGCGATGTTCGTTGAAATTCAGTCAAAAACTGTTGAAACCTGTATTCTCATCGATTTAGACGAACTAACACTCAATATCTGGATTTGCGGTCTCGGCGATGGTCCGTTCGACTCGAACCTCGAAAGTGACTAGGAACATGAAAATTTCTTGATTTTCGGTGAAATTCAGTCAGAAATGTTGAAACCTGCCTTTTCATCGATTTTCGTTGAAATTCAGTCAAAAACTATTGAAACATGCATTTTCATAGTTTTAGACGAAATAACACCCAATCGATCGATTTGTGATATCGTCGATGGTTCGCTCGAGTCAAATCTCGAAAGTAACTCGGAACATTGAAATTTCTCGGTTTTCGTTGAAATTCAGTCAAAAACTATTGGAACCTGAATTTTCATCGTTTTAGACGAACTAGCACCCAATCTCTCGATATGGGTTCTCGTCAATGGTCCGTTCGGCTCGAACCTCGAAAGTGACTCGCAACATGAAAATGTCTCGAGTTTTGTTGAAATTCAGTCAAAAACTGTTGAAACCTGCTTTTTCATCTTTTTAGACGAAATTACACCCATTCGTTCGATTTGCGATCTCGTCGATGGTCCGATCGACTCGAACCTCGAAAGTGACTCGGAACATGAAAATTTCTCGATGTTCGTTGAAATTCAGTCAAAGACTGTTGAAACCTGCTTTTTCGTCGTTTTTGACGAACTAACACCCAATCTCTCGATATGGGTTCTCGTCAATGGTCCGTTCGGCTCGAACCTCGAAAGTGACTCGCAACATGAAAATTTCACGATATTCGTTGAAATTCAGTCAAAAACTGTTGACACCTGCACTTTCATCTTTTTACACGAAATAACACCCAATCCTTCGATTTGCGATCCCGTCGATGGTCCGATCTACTCGAAACTCGAAAGAGACTCGGAACATGAAAATGTCTCGAGTTTCGTTGAAATTCAGTCAAAAACTGTTGAAACCTGCTTTTTCATCGTTTTAGACGAACTAACAACGAATCTCTCGACATGCGTGCTCGTCGGTGGTCCGTTCGTCTCGAACCTCGAAAGGGACTCGCAACATGAAAATTTCGCGATGTTCGTTGAAATTCAGTCAAAAACTGTTGAAACCTGTATTCTCATCGATTTAGACGAACTAACACTCAATATCTGGATTTGCGGTCTCGGCGATGGTCCGTTCGACTCGAACCTCGAAAGTGACTAGGAACATGAAAATTTCTTGATTTTCGGTGAAATTCAGTCAGAAATGTTGAAACCTGCCTTTTCATCGATTTTCGTTGAAATTCAGTCAAAAACTATTGAAACATGCATTTTCATAGTTTTAGACGAAATAACACCCAATCGATCGATTTGTGATATCGTCGATGGTTCGCTCGAGTCAAATCTCGAAAGTAACTCGGAACATTGAAATTTCTCGGTTTTCGTTGAAATTCAGTCAAAAACTATTGGAACCTGAATTTTCATCGTTTTAGACGAACTAGCACCCAATCTCTCGATATGGGTTCTCGTCAATGGTCCGTTCGGCTCGAACCTCGAAAGTGACTCGCAACATGAAAATGTCTCGAGTTTTGTTGAAATTCAGTCAAAAACTGTTGAAACCTGCTTTTTCATCTTTTTAGACGAAATTACACCCATTCGTTCGATTTGCGATCTCGTCGATGGTCCGATCGACTCGAACCTCGAAAGTGACTCGGAACATGAAAATTTCTCGATGTTCGTTGAAATTCAGTCAAAGACTGTTGAAACCTGCTTTTTCGTCGTTTTTGACGAACTAACACCCAATCTCTCGATATGGGTTCTCGTCAATGGTCCGTTCGGCTCGAACCTCGAAAGTGACTCGCAACATGAAAATGTCTCGAGTTTTGTTGAAATTCAGTCAAAAACTGTTGAAACCTGCTTTTTCATCTTTTTAGACGAAATTACACCCGTTCGTTCGATTTGCGATCTCGTCGATGGTCCGATCGACTCGAACCTCGAAAGTGACTCGGAACATGAAAATTTCTCGATGTTCGTTGAAATTCAGTCAAAGACTGTTGAAACCTGCTTTTTCGTCGTTTTTGACGAACTAACACCCAATCTCTCGATATGGGTTCTCGTCAATGGTCCGTTCGGCTCGAACCTCGAAAGTGACTCGCAACATGAAAATGTCTCGAGTTTTGTTGAAATTCAGTCAAAAACTGTTGAAACCTGCATTTTCATCGATTTAGACGAACTAACACTCAATATCTGGATTTGCGGTCTCGGCGATGGTCCGTTCGACTCGAACCTCGAAAGTGACTAGGAACATAAAATTTTCTTGATTTTCGGTGAAATTCAGTCAGAAATGTTGAAACCTGCCTTTTCATCGATTTTCGTTGAAATTCAGTCAAAAACTGTTGAAACCTGCTTTTTCATCGTTTTAGACGAAATCACACTCAATCTCTCGATATGCGTTCTCGTCGGTGGTCCGTTCGTCTCGAACCTCGAAAGTGACTCGCAATATGAAAATTTCTCGATGTTCGTTGAAATTCAGTCAAAGACTCTTGAAACCTGCTTTTTCGTCGTTTTTGACGAACTAACACCCAATCTCTCGATATGCGTTCTCGTAGATGGTCCGTTCGACTCGAACCTCGAAAGTGACTCGCAACATGAAAATTTCTTGATTTTCGGTGAAATTCAGTCAGAAATGTTGAAACCTGCACTTTCATCTTTTTACACGAAATTACACCCAATCCTTCGATTTGCGATCCCGTCGATGGTCCGATCTGAATTTTTATCGATTTTCGTTGAAATTCAGTCAAAAATTATTGAAACATGCATTTTCATAGTTTTAGACGAAATAACACCCAATCGATCGATTTGTGATATCGTCGATGGTCCGTTCGAGTAAAATCTCGAAAATAATTCGGAACATTAAAATTTCTCGATTTGCGTTGAAATTCAGTCAAAAACTGTTGAAACATGCATTTTCATCGTTTTAGACGAACTAACACTCAATCTCTCGATATGCGTGCTCGTAGATGGTCCGTTTGACTCGAACCTCGAAAGTGACTCGGAACATGAAAATTTCTCGATTTTCGTTGAAATTCAGTCAAAAACTGTTGAAACCTGCATTTTGATCGTTTTAGACGAACTAACACTCAATCTCTCGATATGCGTTCTCGTTGGTGGTCCGTTCGTCTCGAACCTCGAAAGTGACTCGCAACATGAAAATTTCACGATGTTCGTTGAAATTCAGTCAAAAACTGTTGAAACCTGCACTTTCATCTTTTTACACGAAATTACACCCAATCCTTCGATTTGCGATCCCGTCGATGGTCCGATCTACTCGAAACTCGAAAGAGACTCGGAACATGAAAATGTCTCGAGTTTCGTTGAAATTCAGTCAAAATCTGTTGAAACCTGCACTTTCATCTTTTTACACGAAATTACACCCAATCCTTCGATTTGCGATCCCGTCGATGGTCCGATCTACTCGAAACTCGAAAGAGACTCGGAACATGAAAATGTCTCGAGTTTCGTTGAAATTCAGTCAAAATCTGTTGAAACCTGCTTTTTCGTCGTTTTTGACGAACTAACAACGAATCTCTCGATATGCGTGCTCGTAGATGGTCCGTTCGTCTTGAATCTCGAAAGTGACTCGCAACATGAAATTGTCTCGAGTTTCGTTGAAATTCAGTCAAAAACTGTTGAAACCTCCTTTTTCATCGTTTTAGACGAACTAACAACGAATCTCTCGACATGCGTGCTCGTCGGTGGTCCGTTCGTCTCGAACCTCGAAAGGGACTCGCAACATGAAAATTTCGCGATGTTCGTTGAAATTCAGTCAAAAACTGTTGAAACCTGCATTTTCATCGATTTAGACGAACTAACACTCAATATCTGGATTTGCGGTCTCGGCGATGGTCCGTTCGATTCGAACCTCGAAAGTGACTAGGAACATGAAAATTTCTTGATTTTCGGTGAAATTCAGTCAGAAATGTTGAAACCTGCCTTTTCATCGATTTTCGTTGAAATTCAGTCAAAAACTATTGAAACATGCATTTTCATAGTTTTAGACGAAATAACACCCAATCGATCGATTTGTGATATCGTCGATGGTTCGTTCGAGTCAAATCTCGAAAGTAACACGGAACATGAAAATTTCTCGATGTTCGTTGAAATTCAGTCAAAGACTGTTGAAGCCTGCATTTTCGTCGTTTTTGACGAACTAACACCCAATCTCTCGATATGCGTTCTCGTCGATGGTCCGTTCGTCTCGAATCTCGAAAGTGACTCGCAACATGAAAATGTCTTGAGTTTCGTTGAAATTGAGTTAAAAATTGATGAAACCTGCATTTTCATCGTTTTAGACGAACTCACACACAATCTCTCTATTAGCGATTTCGTGGAAGGTCCGATAGACTCGAACCTCGAAAGTGACTCGGAACATAACAATTTCTCGATTTTCGTTGAAATTCAGTCAAAAACTGTTGAAACCTGCATTTTCATCGTTTTAGACGACCTCACACTCAATCTCTCTATTATCGATTTCGTTAATGTTCCGATCGACTCGAACCTCGAAAGTGACTCGGAACATGAAAATTTCTCAATTTTCGTTGAAATTCAGTCAAAAACTGTTGAAACTTGCACTTTCATCTTTTTACACGAAATTACACCCAATCCTTCGATTTGCGATCCCGTCGATGGTCCGATCTACTCGTAACTTGAAAGTGACTCGCAACATGAAAATTTCGCGATGTTCGTTGAAATTCAGTCAAAAACTGTTGAAACCTGCATTTTCATCGATTTAGACGAACTAACACTCAATATCTGGATTTGCGGTCTCGGCGATGGTCCGTTCGACTCGAACCTCGAAAGTGACTAGGAACATAAAATTTTCTTGATTTTCGGTGAAATTCAGTCAGAAATGTTGAAACCTGCCTTTTCATCGATTTTCGTTGAAATTCAGTCAAAAACTGTTGAAACCTGCTTTTTCATCAATTTAGACGAAATCACACTCAACCTCTGGATTTGCGGTCCCGTCGATGGTCCGTTCGACGCGAACCTCGAGAATGACTCGCAACATGAAAATTTCTCGATTTACGTTGAAACTCAGTCAAAAACTGTTGAAACCTGCGTTTTCATCGTTTTAGACGAACTCACACTCAATTTCTCCATTAGCGTTTTCGTGGATGGTCCATTCGACTCGAACCTCGAAAGTCACTCGAAGCATTAAAATTTCTCGATGTTCGTTGAATATCAGTCAAAAACTGTTGAAACCTGCATTTTCATCGTTTCAGACGAAATAACACCAATCGATCGATTTGCGATTTCGTCGATGGTCCGATCGACTCGAACCTCGAATGTGACTCGGAACATGAAAATGTCTCGAGTTTCGTTGAAATTCAGTCAAAAACTGTTGAAACTTGAATTTTCATCGTTTTAGACGAACTCACACTCAATCTCTCTATTATCGATTTCGTTAATGTTCCGATCGACTCGAACCTCGAAAGTGACTCGCAACATGAAAATTTCACGATGTTCGTTGAAATTAAGTCGAAAACTGTTGAAACTTGCACTTTCATCTTTTTACACGAAATTACACCCAATCCTTCGATTTGCGATCCCGTCGATGGTCCGATCTACTCGTAACTTGAAAGAGACTCGGAACATGAAAATGTCTCGAGTTTCGTTGAAATTCAGTCAAAATCTGTTGAAACCTGCTTTTTCGTCGTTTTTGACGAACTAACAACGAATCTCTCGATATGCGTGCTCGTAGATGGTCCGTTCGTCTTGAACCTCGAAAGTGACTCGCAACATGAAAATGTCTCGGGTTTCGTTGAAATTCAGTCAAAAACTGTTGAAACCTGCTTTTTCATCGTTTTAGACGAACTAACAACGAATCTCTCGATATGCGTGCTCGTCAGTGGTCCGTTCGTCTCGAACCTCGAAAGTGACTCGCAACATGAAAATTTCGCGATGTTCGTTGAAATTCAGTCAAAAACTGTTGAAACCTGCATTTTCATCGATTTAGACGAACTAACACTCAATATCTGGATTTGCGGTCTCGGCGATGGTCCGGTCGACTCGAACCTCGAAAGTGACTAGGAACATGAAAATTTCTTGATTTTCGGTGAAATTCAGTCAGAAATGTTGAAACCTGCCTTTTCATCGATTTTCGTTGAAATTCAGTCAAAACTATTGAAACATGCATTTTGATAGTTTTAGACGAAATAACACCCAATCGATCGATTTGTGATATTGTCGATGGTTCGTTCGAGTCAAATCTCGAAAGTAACTCGGAACATTGAAATTTCTCGATTTTCGTTGAAATTCAGTCAAAAACTATTGGAACTTGAATTTTCATCGTGTTAGACGAACTAACACCCAATCTCTCGATATGGGTTCTCGTCAATTGTCCGTTCGGCTCGAACCTCGAAAGTGACTCGCAACATGAAAATTTCGCGATGTTCGTTGAAATTCAGTCAAAAACTGTTGAAACCTGCATTTTCATCGATTTAGACGAACTAACACTCAATATCTGGATTTGCGGTCTCGGCGATGGTCCGTTCGACTCGAACCTCGAAAGTGACTAGGAACATAAAATTTTCTTGATTTTCGGTGAAATTCAGTCAGAAATGTTGAAACCTGCCTTTTCATCGATTTTCGTTGAAATTCAGTCAAAAACTGTTGAAACCTGCTTTTTCATCGTTTTAGACGAAATCACACTCAATCTCTCGATATGCGTTCTCGTCGGTGGTCCGTTCGTCTCGAACCTCGAAAGTGACTCGCAATATGAAAATTTCTCGATGTTTGTTGAAATTCAGTCAAAGACTCTTGAAACCTGCTTTTTCGTCGTTTTTGACGAACTAACACCCAATCTCTCGATATGCGTTCTCGTAGATGGTCCGTTCGACTCGAACCTCGAAAGTGACTCGCAACATGAAAATTTCTTGATTTTCGGTGAAATTCAGTCAGAAATGTTGAAACCTCCATTTTTATCGATTTTCGTTGAAATTCAGTCAAAAATTATTGAAACATGCATTTTCATAGTTTTAGACGAAATAACACCCAATCGATCGATTTGTGATATCGTCGATGGTCCGTTCGAGTAAAATCTCGAAAATAATTCGGAACATTAAAATTTCTCGATTTGCGTTGAAATTCAGTCAAAAACTGTTGAAACATGCATTTTCATCGTTTTAGACGAACTAACACTCAATCTCTCGACATGCGTTCTCGTCGATGGTCCGTTCGTCTCGAACCTCGAAAGTGACTATCAACATGAAAATGTCTTGAGTTTCGTTGAAATTCATTTAAAAATTGATGAAACCTGCATTTTCATCGTTTTAGACGAACTCACACACAATCTCTCTATTAGCTATTTCGTGGAAGGTCCGATAGACTCGAACCTCGAAAGTGACTCGGAACATGACAATTTCTCGATGTTCGTTGAAATTCAGTCAAAGACTGTTGAAGCCTGCATTTTCACCGTTTTAGACGAACTAACAACGAATCTCTCGATATGCGTGCTCGTAGATGGTCCGTTTGACTCGAACCTCGAAAGTGACTCGGATCATGAAAATTTCTCGATTTTCGTTGAAATTCAGTCAAAAACTGTTGAAACCTGCATTTTGATCGTTTTAGACGAACTAACACTCAATCTCTCGATATGCATTCTCGTTGGTGGTCCGTTCGTCTCGAACCTCGAAAGTTACTCGCAACATGAAAATGTCTTGAGTTTCGTTGAAATTGAGTCAAAAACTGTTGAAACCTGCATTTTGATCGTTTTAGACGAACTAACACTCAATCTCTCGATATGCATTCTCGTTGGTGGTCCGTTCGTCTCGAACCTCGAAAGTGACTCGCAACATGAAAATTTCACGATATTCGTTGAAATTCAGTCAAAAACTGTTGACACCTGCACTTTCATCTTTTTACACGAAATAACACCCAATCCTTCGATTTGCGATCCCGTCGATGGTCCGATCTACTCGAAACTCGAAAGAGACTCGGAACATGAAAATGTCTCGAGTTTCGTTGAAATTCAGTCAAAAACTGTTGAAACCTGCTTTTTCATCGTTTTAGACGAACTAACAACGAATCTCTCGACATGCGTGCTCGTCGGTGGTCCGTTCGTCTCGAACCTCGAAAGGGACTCGCAACATGAAAATTTCGCGATGTTCGTTGAAATTCAGTCAAAAACTGTTGAAACCTGTATTCTCATCGATTTAGACGAACTAACACTCAATATCTGGATTTGCGGTCTCGGCGATGGTCCGTTCGACTCGAACCTCGAAAGTGACTAGGAACATGAAAATTTCTTGATTTTCGGTGAATTTCAGTCAGAAATGTTGAAACCTGCCTTTTCATCGATTTTCGTTGACATTCAGTCAAAAACTATTGAAACATGCATTTTCATAGTTTTAGACGAAATAACACCCAATCGATCGATTTGTGATATCGTCGATGGTTCGCTCGAGTCAAATCTCGAAAGTAACTCGGAACATTGAAATTTCTCGGTTTTCGTTGAAATTCAGTCAAAAACTATTGGAACCTGAATTTTCATCGTTTTAGACGAACTAGCACCCAATCTCTCGATATGGGTTCTCGTCAATGGTCCGTTCGGCTCGAACCTCGAAAGTGACTCGCAACATGAAAATGTCTCGAGTTTTGTTGAAATTCAGTCAAAAACTGTTGAAACCTGCTTTTTCATCTTTTTAGACGAAATTACACCCATTCGTTCGATTTGCGATCTCGTCGATGGTCCGATCGACTCGAACCTCGAAAGTGACTCGGAACATGAAAATTTCTCGATGTTCGTTGAAATTCAGTCAAAGACTGTTGAAACCTGCTTTTTCGTCGTTTTTGACGAACTAACACCCAATCTCTCGATATGGGTTCTCGTCAATGGTCCGTTCGGCTCGAACCTCGAAAGTGACTCGCAACATGAAAATGTCTCGAGTTTTGTTGAAATTCAGTCAAAAACTGTTGAAACCTGCTTTTTCATCTTTTTAGACGAAATTACACCCGTTCGTTCGATTTGCGATCTCGTCGATGGTCCGATCGACTCGAACCTCGAAAGTGACTCGGAACATGAAAATTTCTCGATGTTCGTTGAAATTCAGTCAAAGACTGTTGAAACCTGCTTTTTCGTCGTTTTTGACGAACTAACACCCAATCTCTCGATATGGGTTCTCGTCAATGGTCCGTTCGGCTCGAACCTCGAAAGTGACTCGCAACATGAAAATGTCTCGAGTTTTGTTGAAATTCAGTCAAAAACTGTTGAAACCTGCATTTTCATCGATTTAGACGAACTAACACTCAATATCTGGATTTGCGGTCTCGGCGATGGTCCGTTCGACTCGAACCTCGAAAGTGACTAGGAACATAAAATTTTCTTGATTTTCGGTGAAATTCAGTCAGAAATGTTGAAACCTGCCTTTTCATCGATTTTCGTTGAAATTCAGTCAAAAACTGTTGAAACCTGCTTTTTCATCGTTTTAGACGAAATCACACTCAATCTCTCGATATGCGTTCTCGTCGGTGGTCCGTTCGTCTCGAACCTCGAAAGTGACTCGCAATATGAAAATTTCTCGATGTTCGTTGAAATTCAGTCAAAGACTCTTGAAACCTGCTTTTTCGTCGTTTTTGACGAACTAACACCCAATCTCTCGATATGCGTTCTCGTAGATGGTCCGTTCGACTCGAACCTCGAAAGTGACTCGCAACATGAAAATTTCTTGATTTTCGGTGAAATTCAGTCAGAAATGTTGAAACCTGCACTTTCATCTTTTTACACGAAATTACACCCAATCCTTCGATTTGCGATCCCGTCGATGGTCCGATCTGAATTTTTATCGATTTTCGTTGAAATTCAGTCAAAAATTATTGAAACATGCATTTTCATAGTTTTAGACGAAATAACACCCAATCGATCGATTTGTGATATCGTCGATGGTCCGTTCGAGTAAAATCTCGAAAATAATTCGGAACATTAAAATTTCTCGATTTGCGTTGAAATTCAGTCAAAAACTGTTGAAACATGCATTTTCATCGTTTTAGACGAACTAACACTCAATCTCTCGATATGCGTGCTCGTAGATGGTCCGTTTGACTCGAACCTCGAAAGTGACTCGGAACATGAAAATTTCTCGATTTTCGTTGAAATTCAGTCAAAAACTGTTGAAACCTGCATTTTGATCGTTTTAGACGAACTAACACTCAATCTCTCGATATGCGTTCTCGTTGGTGGTCCGTTCGTCTCGAACCTCGAAAGTGACTCGCAACATGAAAATTTCACGATGTTCGTTGAAATTCAGTCAAAAACTGTTGAAACCTGCACTTTCATCTTTTTACACGAAATTACACCCAATCCTTCGATTTGCGATCCCGTCGATGGTCCGATCTACTCGAAACTCGAAAGAGACTCGGAACATGAAAATGTCTCGAGTTTCGTTGAAATTCAGTCAAAATCTGTTGAAACCTGCACTTTCATCTTTTTACACGAAATTACACCCAATCCTTCGATTTGCGATCCCGTCGATGGTCCGATCTACTCGAAACTCGAAAGAGACTCGGAACATGAAAATGTCTCGAGTTTCGTTGAAATTCAGTCAAAATCTGTTGAAACCTGCTTTTTCGTCGTTTTTGACGAACTAACAACGAATCTCTCGATATGCGTGCTCGTAGATGGTCCGTTCGTCTTGAATCTCGAAAGTGACTCGCAACATGAAATTGTCTCGAGTTTCGTTGAAATTCAGTCAAAAACTGTTGAAACCTCCTTTTTCATCGTTTTAGACGAACTAACAACGAATCTCTCGACATGCGTGCTCGTCGGTGGTCCGTTCGTCTCGAACCTCGAAAGGGACTCGCAACATGAAAATTTCGCGATGTTCGTTGAAATTCAGTCAAAAACTGTTGAAACCTGCATTTTCATCGATTTAGACGAACTAACACTCAATATCTGGATTTGCGGTCTCGGCGATGGTCCGTTCGACTCGAACCTCGAAAGTGACTAGGAACATGAAAATTTCTTGATTTTCGGTGAAATTCAGTCAGAAATGTTGAAACCTGCCTTTTCATCGATTTTCGTTGAAATTCAGTCAAAAACTATTGAAACATGCATTTTCATAGTTTTAGACGAAATAACACCCAATCGATCGATTTGTGATATCGTCGATGGTTCGTTCGAGTCAAATCTCGAAAGTAACACGGAACATGAAAATTTCTCGATGTTCGTTGAAATTCAGTCAAAGACTGTTGAAACCTGCTTTTTCGTCGTTTTTGACGAACTAACACCCAATCTCTCGATATGGGTTCTCGTCAATGGTCCGTTCGGCTCGAACCTCGAAAGTGACTCGCAACATGAAAATGTCTCGAGTTTTGTTGAAATTCAGTCAAAAACTGTTGAAACCTGCATTTTCATCGATTTAGACGAACTAACACTCAATATCTGGATTTGCGGTCTCGGCGATGGTCCGTTCGACTCGAACCTCGAAAGTGACTAGGAACATAAAATTTTCTTGATTTTCGGTGAAATTCAGTCAGAAATGTTGAAACCTGCCTTTTCATCGATTTTCGTTGAAATTCAGTCAAAAACTGTTGAAACCTGCTTTTTCATCGTTTTAGACGAAATCACACTCAATCTCTCGATATGCGTTCTCGTCGGTGGTCCGTTCGTCTCGAACCTCGAAAGTGACTCGCAATATGAAAATTTCTCGATGTTCGTTGAAATTCAGTCAAAGACTCTTGAAACCTGCTTTTTCGTCGTTTTTGACGAACTAACACCCAATCTCTCGATATGCGTTCTCGTAGATGGTCCGTTCGACTCGAACCTCGAAAGTGACTCGCAACATGAAAATTTCTTGATTTTCGGTGAAATTCAGTCAGAAATGTTGAAACCTGCACTTTCATCTTTTTACACGAAATTACACCCAATCCTTCGATTTGCGATCCCGTCGATGGTCCGATCTGAATTTTTATCGATTTTCGTTGAAATTCAGTCAAAAATTATTGAAACATGCATTTTCATAGTTTTAGACGAAATAACACCCAATCGATCGATTTGTGATATCGTCGATGGTCCGTTCGAGTAAAATCTCGAAAATAATTCGGAACATTAAAATTTCTCGATTTGCGTTGAAATTCAGTCAAAAACTGTTGAAACATGCATTTTCATCGTTTTAGACGAACTAACACTCAATCTCTCGATATGCGTGCTCGTAGATGGTCCGTTTGACTCGAACCTCGAAAGTGACTCGGAACATGAAAATTTCTCGATTTTCGTTGAAATTCAGTCAAAAACTGTTGAAACCTGCATTTTGATCGTTTTAGACGAACTAACACTCAATCTCTCGATATGCGTTCTCGTTGGTGGTCCGTTCGTCTCGAACCTCGAAAGTGACTCGCAACATGAAAATTTCACGATGTTCGTTGAAATTCAGTCAAAAACTGTTGAAACCTGCACTTTCATCTTTTTACACGAAATTACACCCAATCCTTCGATTTGCGATCCCGTCGATGGTCCGATCTACTCGAAACTCGAAAGAGACTCGGAACATGAAAATGTCTCGAGTTTCGTTGAAATTCAGTCAAAATCTGTTGAAACCTGCACTTTCATCTTTTTACACGAAATTACACCCAATCCTTCGATTTGCGATCCCGTCGATGGTCCGATCTACTCGAAACTCGAAAGAGACTCGGAACATGAAAATGTCTCGAGTTTCGTTGAAATTCAGTCAAAATCTGTTGAAACCTGCTTTTTCGTCGTTTTTGACGAGCTAACAACGAATCTCTCGATATGCGTGCTCGTAGATGGTCCGTTCGTCTTGAATCTCGAAAGTGACTCGCAACATGAAATTGTCTCGAGTTTCGTTGAAATTCAGTCAAAAACTGTTGAAACCTCCTTTTTCATCGTTTTAGACGAACTAACAACGAATCTCTCGACATGCGTGCTCGTCGGTGGTCCGTTCGTCTCGAACCTCGAAAGGGACTCGCAACATGAAAATTTCGCGATGTTCGTTGAAATTCAGTCAAAAACTGTTGAAACCTGCATTTTCATCGATTTAGACGAACTAACACTCAATATCTGGATTTGCGGTCTCGGCGATGGTCCGTTCGACTCGAACCTCGAAAGTGACTAGGAACATGAAAATTTCTTGATTTTCGGTGAAATTCAGTCAGAAATGTTGAAACCTGCCTTTTCATCGATTTTCGTTGAAATTCAGTCAAAAACTATTGAAACATGCATTTTCATAGTTTTAGACGAAATAACACCCAATCGATCGATTTGTGATATCGTCGATGGTTCGTTCGAGTCAAATCTCGAAAGTAACACGGAACATGAAAATTTCTCGATTTTCGTTGAAATTCAGTAAAAACTATTGAAACCTGAATTTTCATCGTGTTAGACGAACTAACACCCAATCTCTCGATATGGGTTCTCGTCAATGGTCCGTTAGGCTCGAACCTCGAAAGTGACTCGCAACATGAAAATGTCTCGAGTTTCGTTGAAATTCAGTCAAAAACTGTTGAAACCTGCTTTTTCATCTTTTTAGACGAAATTACACCCATTCGTTCGATTTGCGATCTCGTCGATGGTCCGATCGACTCGAACCTCGAAAGCGACTCGGAACATGAAAATTTCTCGATGTTCGTTGAAATTCAGTCAAAGACTGTTGAAGCCTGCATTTTCGTCGTTTTTGACGAACTAACACCCAATCTCTCGATATGCGTTCTCGTCGATGGTCCGTTCGTCTCGAATCTCGAAAGTGACTCGCAACATGAAAATGTCTTGAGTTTCGTTGAAATTGAGTTAAAAATTGATGAAACCTGCATTTTCATCGTTTTAGACGAACTCACACACAATCTCTCTATTAGCGATTTCGTGGAAGGTCCGATAGACTCGAACCTCGAAAGTGACTCGGAACATAACAATTTCTCGATTTTCGTTGAAATTCAGTCAAAAACTGTTGAAACCTGCATTTTCATCGTTTTAGACGACCTCACACTCAATCTCTCTATTATCGATTTCGTTAATGTTCCGATCGACTCGAACCTCGAAAGTGACTCGGAACATGAAAATTTCTCAATTTTCGTTGAAATTCAGTCAAAAACTGTTGAAACTTGCACTTTCATCTTTTTACACGAAATTACACCCAATCCTTCGATTTGCGATCCCGTTGATGGTCCGATCTACTCGTAACTTGAAAGTGACTCGCAACATGAAAATTTCGCGATGTTCGTTGAAATTCAGTCAAAAACTGTTGAAACCTGCATTTTCATCGATTTAGACGAACTAACACTCAATATCTGGATTTGCGGTCTCGGCGATGGTCCGTTCGACTCGAACCTCGAAAGTGACTAGGAACATAAAATTTTCTTGATTTTCGGTGAAATTCAGTCAGAAATGTTGAAACCTGCCTTTTCATCGATTTTCGTTGAAATTCAGTCAAAAACTGTTGAAACCTGCTTTTTCATCGTTTTAGACGAAATCACACTCAATCTCTCGATATGCGTTCTCGTCGGTGGTCCGTTCGTCTCGAACCTCGAAAGTGACTTGCAATATGAAAATTTCTCGATGTTCGTTGAAATTCAGTCAAAGACTCTTGAAACCTGCTTTTTCGTCGTTTTTGACGAACTAACACCCAATCTCTCGATATGCGTTCTCGTAGATGGTCCGTTCGACTCGAACCTCGAAAGTGACTCGCAACATGAAAATTTCTTGATTTTCGGTGAAATTCAGTCAGAAATGTTGAAACCTCCATTTTTATCGATTTTCGTTGAAATTCAGTCAAAAATTATTGAAACATGCATTTTCATAGTTTTAGACGAAATAACACCCAATCGATCGATTTGTGATATCGTCGACGGTCCGTTCGAGTAAAATCTCGAAAATAATTCGGAACATTAAAATTTCTCGATTTGCGTTGAAATTCAGTCAAAAACTGTTGAAACATGCATTTTCATCGTTTTAGACGAACTAACACTCAATCTCTCGACATGCGTTCTCGTCGATGGTCCGTTCGTCTCGAACCTCGAAAGTGACTATCAACATGAAAATGTCTTGAGTTTCGTTGAAATTCATTTAAAAATTGATGAAACCTGCATTTTCATCGTTTTAGACGAACTCACACACAATCTCTCTATTAGCTATTTCGTGGAAGGTCCGATAGACTCGAACCTCGAAAGTGACTCGGAACATGACAATTTCTCGATGTTCGTTGAAATTCAGTCAAAGACTGTTGAAGCCTGCATTTTCACCGTTTGAGACGAACTAACAACGAATCTCTCGATATGCGTGCTCGTAGATGGTCCGTTTGACTCGAACCTCGAAAGTGACTCGGATCATGAAAATTTCTCGATTTTCGTTGAAATTCAGTCAAAAACTGTTGAAACCTGCATTTTGATCGTTTTAGACGAACTAACACTCAATCTCTCGATATGCATTCTCGTTGGTGGTCCGTTCGTCTCGAACCTCGAAAGTTACTCGCAACATGAAAATGTCTTGAGTTTCGTTGAAATTGAGTCAAAAACTGTTGAAACCTGCATTTTGATCGTTTTAGACGAACTAACACTCAATCTCTCGATATGCATTCTCGTTGGTGGTCCGTTCGTCTCGAACCTCGAAAGTGACTCGCAACATGAAAATTTCACGATATTCGTTGAAATTCAGTCAAAAACTGTTGACATCTGCACTTTCATCTTTTTACACGAAATAACACCCAATCCTTCGATTTGCGATCCCGTCGATGGTCCGATCTACTCGAAACTCGAAAGAGACTCGGAACATGAAAATGTCTCGAGTTTCGTTGAAATTCAGTCAAAAACTGTTGAAACCTGCTTTTTCATCGTTTTAGACGAACTAACAACGAATCTCTCGACATGCGTGCTCGTCGGTGGTCCGTTCGTCTCGAACCTCGAAAGGGACTCGCAACATGAAAATTTCGCGATGTTCGTTGAAATTCAGTCAAAAACTGTTGAAACCTGTATTCTCATCGATTTAGACGAACTAACACTCAATATCTGGATTTGCGGTCTCGGCGATTGTCCGTTCGACTCGAACCTCGAAAGTGACTAGGAACATGAAAATTTCTTGATTTTCGGTGAAATTCAGTCAGAAATGTTGAAACCTGCCTTTTCATCGATTTTCGTTGAAATTCAGTCAAAAACTATTGAAACATGCAATTTCATAGTTTTAGACGAAATAACACCCAATCGATCGATTTGTGATATCGTCGATGGTTCGCTCGAGTCAAATCTCGAAAGTAACTCGGAACATTGAAATTTCTCGGTTTTCGTTGAAATTCAGTCAAAAACTATTGGAACCTGAATTTTCATCGTTTTAGACGAACTAGCACCCAATCTCTCGATATGGGTTCTCGTCAATGGTCCGTTCGGCTCGAACCTCGAAAGTGACTCGCAACATGAAAATGTCTCGAGTTTTGTTGAAATTCAGTCAAAAACTGTTGAAACCTGCTTTTTCATCTTTTTAGACGAAATTACACCCATTCGTTCGATTTGCGATCTCGTCGATGGTCCGATCGACTCGAACCTCGAAAGTGACTCGGAACATGAAAATTTCTCGATGTTCGTTGAAATTCAGTCAAAGACTGTTGAAGCCTGCATTTTCGTCGTTTTTGACGAACTAACACCCAATCTCTCGATATGCGTTCTCGTCGATGGTCCGTTCGTCTCGAATCTCGAAAGTGACTCGCAACATGAAAATGTCTTGAGTTTCGTTGAAATTGAGTTAAAAATTGATGAAACCTGCATTTTCATCGTTTTAGACGAACTCACACACAATCTCTCTATTAGCGATTTCGTGGAAGGTCCGATAGACTCGAACCTCGAAAGTGACTCGGAACATGACAATTTCTCGATTTTCGTTGAAATTCAGTCAAAAACTGTTGAAGCCTGCATTTTCATCGTTTTAGACGAACTCACACTCAATCTCTCTATTATCGATTTCGTTAATGTTCCGATCGACTCGAACCTCGAAAGTGACTCGCAACATGAAAATTTCACGATGTTCGTTGAAATTAAGTCAAATCTGTTGAAACCTGCACTTTCATCTTTTTACACGAAATTACACCCAATCCTTCGATTTGCGATCCCGTCGATGGTCCGATCTACTCGTAATTTGAAAGAGACTCGGAACATGAAAATGTCTCGAGTTTCGTTGAAATTCAGTCAAAATCTGTTGAAACCTGCTTTTTCGTCGTTTTTGACGAACTAACAACGAATCTCTCGATATGCGTGCTCGTAGATGGTCCGTTCCTCTTGAACCTCGAAAGTGACTCGCAACATGAAAATGTCTCGGGTTTCGTTGAAATTCAGTCAAAAACTGTTGAAACCTGCTTTTTCATCGTTTTAGACGAACTAACAACGAATCTCTCGATATGCGTGCTCGTCAGTGGTCCGTTCGTCTCGAACCTCGAAAGTGACTCGCAACATGAAAATTTCGCGATGGTCGTTGAAATTCAGTCAAAAACTGTTGTAACCTGCTTTTTCATCTTTTTAGACGAAATTACACCCATTCGTTCGATTTGCGATCTCGTCGATAGTCCGATCGACTCGAACCTCGAAAGCGACTCGGAACATGAAAATTTCTCGATTTTCGTTGAAATTCAGTCAAAAACTGTTGAAGCCTGCATTTTCATCGTTTTAGACGAACTCACACTCAATCTCTCTATTATCGATTTCGTTAATGTTCCGATCGACTCGAACCTCGAAAGTGACTCGCAACATGAAAATTTCACGATGTTCGTTGAAATTAAGTCAAATCTGTTGAAACCTGCACTTTCATCTTTTTACACGAAATTACACCCAATCCTTCGATTTGCGATCCCGTCGATGGTCCGATCTACTCGTAATTTGAAAGAGACTCGGAACATGAAAATGTCTCGAGTTTCGTTGAAATTCAGTCAAAATCTGTTGAAACCTGCTTTTTCGTCGTTTTTGACGAACTAACAACGAATCTCTCGATATGCGTGCTCGTAGATGGTCCGTTCCTCTTGAACCTCGAAAGTGACTCGCAACATGAAAATGTCTCGGGTTTCGTTGAAATTCAGTCAAAAACTGTTGAAACCTGCTTTTTCATCGTTTTAGACGAACTAACAACGAATCTCTCGATATGCGTGCTCGTCAGTGGTCCGTTCGTCTCGAACCTCGAAAGTGACTCGCAACATGAAAATTTCGCGATGGTCGTTGAAATTCAGTCAAAAACTGTTGTAACCTGCTTTTTCATCTTTTTAGACGAAATTACACCCATTCGTTCGATTTGCGATCTCGTCGATAGTCCGATCGACTCGAACCTCGAAAGCGACTCGGAACATGAAAATTTCTCGATGTTCGTTGAAATTCAGTCAAAGACTGTTGAAGCCTGCATTTTCGTCGTTTTTGACGAACTAACACCCAATCTCTCGATATGGGTTCTCGTCAATGGTCCGTTCGGCTCGAACCTCGAAAGTGACTCGCAACATGAAAATGTCTCGAGTTTCGTTGAAATTCAGTCAAAAACTGTTGAAACCTGCTTTTTCATCTTTTTAGACGAAATTACACCCATTCGTTCGATTTGCGATCTCGTCGATGGTCCGATCGACTCGAACCTCGAAAGTGACTCGGAACATGAAAATTTCTCGATGTTCGTTGAAATTCAGTCAAAGACTGTTGAAACCTGCTTTTTCGTCGTTTTTGACGAACTAACGCCCAATATCTCGATATGCGTTCTCGTCGATGTTCCGTTCGTCTCGAACCTCGAAAGTGACTCGCAACATGAAAATGTCTTGAGTTTCGTTGAAATTGAGTTAAAAATTGATGAAACCTGCATTTTCATCGTTTTAGACGAACTCACACACAATCTCTCTATTAGCGATTTCGTGGATGGTCCGATCGACTCGAACCTCGAAAGCGACTCGGAACATGAAAATTTCTCGATGTTCGTTGAAATTCAGTCAAAGACTGTTGAAGCCTGCATTTTCGTCGTTTTTGACGAACTAACACCCAATCTCTCGATATGCGTGCTCGTAGATGGTCCGTTCGTCTTGAACCTCGAAAGTGACTCGCAACATGAAAATGTCTCGGGTTTCGTTGAAATTCAGTCAAAAACTGTTGAAACCTGCATTTTCATCGATTTTCGTTGAAATTCAGTCAAAAACTATTGAAACATGCATTTTCATAGTTTTAGACGAAATAACACCCAATCGATCGATTTGTGATATTGTCGATGGTTCGTTCGAGTCAAATCTCGAAAGTAACTCGGAACATTGAAATTTCTCGATTTTCGTTGAAATTCAGTCAAAAACTATTGGAACCTGAATTTTCATCGTGTTAGACGAACTAACACCCAATCTCTCGATATGGGTTCTCGTCAATGGTCCGTTCGGCTCGAACCTCGAAAGTTACTCGCAACATGAAAATGTCTCGAGTTTCGTCGAAATTCAGTCGAAAACTGTTGAAACCTGCTTTATCATCTTTTTAGACGAAATTACACCCATTCGTTCGATTTGCGATCTCGTCGATGGTCCGATCGACTCGAACCTCGAAAGCGACTCGGAACATGAAAATTTCTCGATGTTCGTTGAAATTCAGTCAAAGACTGTTGAAGCCTGCATTTTCGTCGTTTTAGACGAACTAACAACGAATCTCTCGATATGCGTGCTCGTCGGTGGTCCGTTCGTCTCGAACTTCGAAAGTGACTCGCAACATGAAAATTTCGCGATGTTCGTTCAATTTCAGTCAAAAACTGTTGAAACCTGCACTTTCATCTTTTTACACGAAATTACACCCAATCCTTCGATTTGCGATCCCGTCGATGGTCCGATCTACTCGTAACTTGAAAGAGACTCGGAACATGAAAATGTCTCGAGTTTCGTTGAAATTCAGTCAAAAACTGTTGAAACTTGAATTTTCATCGTTTTAGACGAACTCACACTCAATCTCTCTATTATCGATTTCGTTAATGTTCCGATCGACTCGAACCTCGAAAGTGACTCGCAACATGAAAATTTCACGATGTTCGTTGAAATTAAGTCGAAAACTGTTGAAACTTGCACTTTCATCTTTTTACACGAAATTACACCCAATCCTTCGATTTGCGATCCCGTCGATGGTCCGATCTACTCGTAACTTGAAAGAGACTCGGAACATGAAAATGTCTCGAGTTTCGTTGAAATTCAGTCAAAATCTGTTGAAACCTGCTTTTTCGTCGTTTTTGACGAACTAACAACGAATCTCTCGATATGCGTGCTCGTCAGTGGTCCGTTCGTCTCGAACCTCGAAAGTGACTCGCAACATGAAAATTTCGCGATGTTCGTTGAAATTCAGTCAAAAACTGTTGAAACCTGCATTTTCATCGATTTAGACGAACTAACACTCAATATCTGGATTTGCGGTCTCGGCGATGGTCCGTTCGACTCGAACCTCGAAAGTGACTAGGAACATGAAAATTTCTTGATTTTCGGTGAAATTCAGTCAGAAATGTTGAAACCTGCCTTTTCATCGATTTTCGTTGAAATTCAGTCAAAACTATTGAAACATGCATTTTGATAGTTTTAGACGAAATAACACCCAATCGATCGATTTGTGATATTGTCGATGGTTCGTTCGAGTCAAATCTCGAAAGTAACTCGGAACATTGAAATTTCTCGATTTTCGTTGAAATTCAGTCAAAAACTATTGGAACTTGAATTTTCATCGTGTTAGACGAACTAACACCCAATCTCTCGATATGGGTTCTCGTCAATGGTCCGTTCGGCTCGAACCTCGAAAGTGACTCGCAACATGAAAATTTCGCGATGTTCGTTGAAATTCAGTCAAAAACTGTTGAAACCTGCATTTTCATCGATTTAGACGAACTAACACTCAATATCTGGATTTGCGGTCTCGGCGATGGTCCGTTCGACTCGAACCTCGAAAGTGACTAGGAACATAAAATTTTCTTGATTTTCGGTGAAATTCAGTCAGAAATGTTGAAACCTGCCTTTTCATCGATTTTCGTTGAAATTCAGTCAAAAACTGTTGAAACCTGCTTTTTCATCGTTTTAGACGAAATCACACTCAATCTCTCGATATGCGTTCTCGTCGGTGGTCCGTTCGTCTCGAACCTCGAAAGTGACTCGCAATATGAAAATTTCTCGATGTTCGTTGAAATTCAGTCAAAGACTCTTGAAACCTGCTTTTTCGTCGTTTTTGACGAACTAACACCCAATCTCTCGATATGCGTTCTCGTAGATGGTCCGTTCGACTCGAACCTCGAAAGTGACTCGCAACATGAAAATTTCTTGATTTTCGGTGAAATTCAGTCAGAAATGTTGAAACCTCCATTTTTATCGATTTTCGTTGAAATTCAGTCAAAAATTATTGAAACATGCATTTTCATAGTTTTAGACGAAATAACACCCAATCGATCGATTTGTGATATCGTCGACGGTCCGTTCGAGTAAAATCTCGAAAATAATTCGGAACATTAAAATTTCTCGATTTGCGTTGAAATTCAGTCAAAAACTGTTGAAACATGCATTTTCATCGTTTTAGACGAACTAACACTCAATCTCTCGACATGCGTTCTCGTCGATGGTCCGTTCGTCTCGAACCTCGAAAGTGACTATCAACATGAAAATGTCTTGAGTTTCGTTGAAATTCATTTAAAAATTGATGAAACCTGCATTTTCATCGTTTTAGACGAACTCACACACAATCTCTCTATTAGCTATTTCGTGGAAGGTCCGATAGACTCGAACCTCGAAAGTGACTCGGAACATGACAATTTCTCGATGTTCGTTGAAATTCAGTCAAAGACTGTTGAAGCCTGCATTTTCACCGTTTTAGACGAACTAACAACGAATCTCTCGATATGCGTGCTCGTAGATGGTCCGTTTGACTCGAACCTCGAAAGTGACTCGGATCATGAAAATTTCTCGATTTTCGTTGAAATTCAGTCAAAAACTGTTGAAACCTGCATTTTGATCGTTTTAGACGAACTAACACTCAATCTCTCGATATGCATTCTCGTTGGTGGTCCGTTCGTCTCGAACCTCGAAAGTTACTCGCAACATGAAAATGTCTTGAGTTTCGTTGAAATTGAGTCAAAAACTGTTGAAACCTGCATTTTGATCGTTTTAGACGATCTAACACTCAATCTCTCGATATGCATTCTCGTTGGTGGTCCGTTCGTCTCGAACCTCGAAAGTGACTCGCAACATGAAAATTTCACGATATTCGTTGAAATTCAGTCAAAAACTGTTGACACCTGCACTTTCATCTTTTTACACGAAATAACACCCAATCCTTCGATTTGCGATCCCGTCGATGGTCCGATCTACTCGAAACTCGAAAGAGACTCGGAACATGAAAATGTCTCGAGTTTCGTTGAAATTCAGTCAAAAACTGTTGAAACCTGCTTTTTCATCGTTTTAGACGAACTAACAACGAATCTCTCGACATGCGTGCTCGTCGGTGGTCCGTTCGTCTCGAACCTCGAAAGGGACTCGCAACATGAAAATTTCGCGATGTTCGTTGAAATTCAGTCAAAAACTGTTGAAACCTGTATTCTCATCGATTTAGACGAACTAACACTCAATATCTGGATTTGCGGTCTCGGCGATGGTCCGTTCGACTCGAACCTCGAAAGTGACTAGGAACATGAAAATTTCTTGATTTTCGGTGAAATTCAGTCAGAAATGTTGAAACCTGCCTTTTCATCGATTTTCGTTGAAATTCAGTCAAAAACTATTGAAACATGCATTTTCATAGTTTTAGACGAAATAACACCCAATCGATCGATTTGTGATATCGTCGATGGTTCGCTCGAGTCAAATCTCGAAAGTAACTCGGAACATTGAAATTTCTCGGTTTTCGTTGAAATTCAGTCAAAAACTATTGGAACCTGAATTTTCATCGTTTTAGACGAACTAGCACCCAATCTCTCGATATGGGTTCTCGTCAATGGTCCGTTCGGCTCGAACCTCGAAAGTGACTCGCAACATGAACATGTCTCGAGTTTTGTTGAAATTCAGTCAAAAACTGTTGAAACCTGCTTTTTCATCTTTTTAGACGAAATTACACCCATTCGTTCGATTTGCGATCTCGTCGATGGTCCGATCGACTCGAACCTCGAAAGTGACTCGGAACATGAAAATTTCTCGATGTTCGTTGAAATTCAGTCAAAGACTGTTGAAACCTGCATTTTGATCGTTTTAGACGAACTAACACTCAATCTCTCGATATGCATTCTCGTTGGTGGTCCGTTCGTCTCGAACCTTGAAAGTTACTCGCAACATGAAAATGTCTTGAGTTTCGTTGAAATTGAGTCAAAAACTGTTGAAACCTGCATTTTGATCGTTTTAGACGAACTAACACTCAATCTCTCGATATGCATTCTCGTTGGTGGTCCGTTCGTCTCGAACCTCGAAAGTGACTCGCAACATGAAAATTTCACGATATTCGTTGAAATTCAATCGGAACTGTTGATACCTGCATTTTCATCGATTTAGACGAACTAACATCCAATTGCTCGATTAGCGTTTTCGTGGATGGTCCATTCGACTCGAACCTCGAAAGTCACTCGAAGCGTTAATAATTCTCGATGTTCGTTGAAATTCAGTCAAAAACTGTTGAAACATGCATTTTCATCAATTTAGATGAACTAACACTCAATCTCTGGATTTGCGGTCTCGTCGAACTCAGTCGAAAACTATTGAAACCTGCATTTTCATCGTTTTAGTCGAAATAACACCCAATCGATCGATTTGCGATTTCGTCGATGGTCCGATCGACTCGAACCCGAATGTGACTCAGAACATGAAAATTTCTCGATTTTCGTTGAAATTCAGTCAGAACTATTGATACCTGCATTTTCATCGATTTAGACGAACTAACACCCAATTGCTCGATTACCGTTTTCGTGGATGGTCCATTAGTCTCGAACCTCGAAAGTCAGTCGAAGCATTAATAGTTCTCGATGTTCGTTGAAATTCAGTCAAAAACTGTTGAAACATGCATTTTCATCAATTTAGACGAACTAACACTCAATCTCTGGATTTGCGGTCTCGTCGATGGTCCGTTCGACGCCAACCTCGAGAATGACTCGCAACATGAAAATTTCTCGATTTTCGTTGAAACTCAGTCAAAAACTGTTGAAACCTGCATTTTCATCGTTTTTGACGATCTAACACTTAATCGGTCGATTTCCATTCTCGTCGATGGTCCGATCGAATCGAACTTCGAAAGTGACTCGGAACATGAAAATTTCTCGATTTTCGTTGAAATTCAGTCGAAAACTATTGAAACCTGCATTTTCATCGTTTTAGACGATATAACACCCAATCGATCGATTTGCGATTTCGTCGATGGTCCGATCGACTCGAACCCGAATGTCACTCAGAACATGAAAATTTCTCGATTTTCATTGAAATTCAGTCAGAACTGTTGATACCTGCATTTTCATCGATTTAGACGAACTAACACCCATTTGCTCGATTAGCGTTTTCGTGGATGGTCCATTCGACTCGAACCTCGAAAGTCAGTCGAAGCATTAACATTTCTCGATGTTCGTTGAAATTCAGTCAAAAACTGTTGAAACCTGCATTTTCATCGTTTTTGACGAACTAACACTTAATCGGTCGATTTCCATTCTCGTCGATGGTCCGATCGACTCGAACTTCGAAAGTGACTCGGAACATGAAAATTTCTCGATTTTCGTTGAAATTCAGTCAAAAACTATTGAAACCTGCATTTTCATCGTTTTAGACGAAATAACACCCAATCGATCGATTTGCGATTTCGTCGATGGTCCGATCGACTCGAACCCGAATGTGACTCAGAACATGAAAATTTCTCGATTTTCGTTGAAATTCAGTCAGAACTGTTGATACATGCATTTTCATCGATTTAGACGAACTAACACCCAATTGCTCGATTAGCGTTTTCGTGGATGTTCCATTCGACTCGAACCTCGAAAGTCAGTCGAAGCATTAATATTTCTCGATGTTCGTTGAAATTCAGTCAAAAACTGTTGAAACATGCATTTTCATCAATTTAGACGAACTAACACTCAATCTCTGGATTTCCGTTCTCGTCGATGGTCCGATCGACTCGAACTTCGAAAGTGACTCGGAACATGAAAATTTCTCGATTTTCGTTGAAATTCAGTCAGAACTATTGATACCTGCATTTTCATCGATTTAGACGAACTAACACCCAATTGCTCGATTAGCGTTTTCGTGGATGGTCCATTAGTCTCGAACCTCGAAAGTCAGTCGAAGCATTAATAGTTCTCGATGTTCGTTGAAATTCAGTCAAAAACTGTTGAAACCTGCATTTTCATCGTTTTTGACGAACTAACACTTAATCGGTCGATTTCCATTCTCGTCGATGGTCCGATCGACTCGAACCTCAAAAGTGACCCGGAACATGAAAATTTCTCGATTTTCGTTGAAATTCAGTCAAATACTATTGAAACCTGCATTTTCATCGTTTTAGACGAAATAACACCCAATCGATCGATTTGCGATTTCGTCGATGGTCCGATCGACTCGAACCTCGAATGTGACTCAGAACATGAAAATTTCTCGATTTTCGTTGAAATTCAGTCAGAACTGTTGATACCTGCATTTTCATCGATTTAGACGAACAAACACCCAATATCTCGATATGCGTTCTCGTCGATGTTCCGTTCGTCTCGAACCTCGAAAGTGACTCGCAACATGAAAATGTCTTGAGTTTCGTTGAAATTGAGTTAAAAATTGATGAAACCTGCATTTTCATCGTTTTAGACGAACTCACACACAATCTCTCTATTAGCGATTTCGTGGATGGTCCGATCGACTCGAACCTCGAAAGCGACTCGGAACATGAAAATTTCTCGATGTTCGTTGAAATTCAGTCAAAGACTGTTGAAGCCTGCATTTTCGTCGTTTTTGACGAACTAACACCCAATCTCTCGATATGCGTGCTCGTAGATGGTCCGTTCGTCTTGAACCTCGAAAGTGACTCGCAACATGAAAATGTCTCGGGTTTCGTTGAAATTCAGTCAAAAACTGTTGAAACCTGCATTTTCATCGATTTTCGTTGAAATTCAGTCAAAAACTATTGAAACATGCATTTTCATAGTTTTAGACGAAATAACACCCAATCGATCGATTTGTGATATTGTCGATGGTTCGTTCGAGTCAAATCTCGAAAGTAACTCGGAACATTGAAATTTCTCGATTTTCGTTGAAATTCAGTCAAAAACTATTGGAACCTGAATTTTCATCGTGTTAGACGAACTAACACCCAATCTCTCGATATGGGTTCTCGTCAATGGTCCGTTCGGCTCGAACCTCGAAAGTTACTCGCAACATGAAAATGAAAGTTTCGTCGAAATTCAGTCGAAAACTGTTGAAACCTGCTTTATCATCTTTTTAGACGAAATTACACCCATTCGTTCGATTTGCGATCTCGTCGATGGTCCGATCGACTCGAACCTCGAAAGCGACTCGGAACATGAAAATTTCTCGATGTTCGTTGAAATTCAGTCAAAGACTGTTGAAGCCTGCATTTTCGTCGTTTTTGACGAACTAACACCCAATCTCTCGATATGCGTTCTCGTCGATGGTCCGTTCGTCTCGAATCTCGAAAGTGACTCGCAACATGAAAATGTCTTGAGTTTCGTTGAAATTGAGTTAAAAATTGATGAAACCTGCATTTTCATCGTTTTAGACGAACTCACACACAATCTCTCTATTAGCTATTTCGTGGAAGGTCCGATAGACTCGAACCTCGAAAGTGACTCGGAACATGACAATTTCTCGATGTTCGTTGAAATTCAGTCAAAGACTGTTGAAGCCTGCATTTTCACCGTTTTAGACGAACTAACAACGAATCTCTCGATATGCGTGCTCGTAGATGGTCCGTTTGACTCGAACCTCGAAAGTGACTCGAATCATGAAAATTTCTCGATTTTCGTTGAAATTCAGTCAAAAACTGTTGAAACCTGCATTTTGATCGTTTTAGACGAACTAACACTCAATCTCTCGATATGCATTCTCGTTGGTGGTCCGTTCGTCTCGAACCTCGAAAGTGACTCGCAACATGAAAATTTCACGATATTCGTTGAAATTCAATCGGAACTGTTGATACCTGCATTTTCATCGATTTAGACGAACTAACATCCAATTGCTCGATTAGCGTTTTCGTGGATGGTCCATTCGACTCGAACCTCGAAAGTCACTCGAAGCGTTAATAATTCTCGATGTTCGTTGAAATTCAGTCAAAAACTGTTGAAACATGCATTTTCATCAATTTAGATGAACTAACACTCAATCTCTGGATTTGCGGTCTCGTCGAACTCAGTCGAAAACTATTGAAACCTGCATTTTCATCGTTTTAGTCGAAATAACACCCAATCGATCGATTTGCGATTTCGTCGATGGTCCGATCGACTCGAACCCGAATGTGACTCAGAACATGAAAATTTCTCGATTTTCGTTGAAATTCAGTCAGAACTATTGATACCTGCATTTTCGTCGATTTAGACGAACTAACACCCAATTGCTCGATTACCGTTTTCGTGGATGGTCCATTAGTCTCGAACCTCGAAAGTCAGTCGAAGCATTAATAGTTCTCGATGTTCGTTGAAATTCAGTCAAAAACTGTTGAAACATGCATTTTCATCAATTTAGACGAACTAACACTCAATCTCTGGATTTGCGGTCTCGTCGATGGTCCGTTCGACGCCAACCTCGAGAATGACTCGCAACATGAAAATTTCTCGATTTTCGTTGAAACTCAGTCAAAAACTGTTGAAACCTGCATTTTCATCGTTTTTGACGAACTAACACTTAATCGGTCGATTTCCATTCTCGTCGATGGTCCGATCGACTTGAACCTCAAAAGTGACCCGGAACATGAAAATTTCTCGGTTTTCGTTTAAATTCAGTCAAAAACTATTGAAACCTGTATTTTCATCGTTTTAGACGAAATAAAACCCAATCGATCGATTTGCGATCTCGTCGATGGTCCTATCGACTCGAACCTCGAATGTGACTCGGAACATGAAAATTTCTCGATTTTCGTTGAAATTCAGTCAGAACTGTTGATACCTGCATTTTCATCGATTTAGACGAACTAACACCCAATTGCTCGATTAGCGTTTTCGTGGATGTTCCATTCGACTCGAACCTCGAAAGTCAGTCGAAGCATTAATATTTCTCGATGTTCGTTGAAATTCAGTCAAAAACTGTTGAAACATGCATTTTCATCAATTTAGACGAACTAACACTCAATCTCTGGATTTCCGTTCTCGTCGATGGTCCGATCGACTCGAACTTCGAAAGTGACTCGGAACATGAAAATTTCTCGATTTTCGTTGAAATTCAGTCAGAACTATTGATACCTGCATTTTCATCGATTTAGACGAACTAACACCCAATTGCTCGATTAGCGTTTTCGTGGATGGTCCATTAGTCTCGAACCTCGAAAGTCAGTCGAAGCATTAATAGTTCTCGATGTTCGTTGAAATTCAGTCAAAAACTGTTGAAACCTGCATTTTCATCGTTTTTGACGAACTAACACTTAATCGGTCGATTTCCATTCTCGTCGATGGTCCGATCGACTCGAACCTCAAAAGTGACCCGGAACATGAAAATTTCTCGATTTTCGTTGAAATTCAGTCAAAAACTATTGAAACCTGCATTTTCATCGTTTTAGACGAAATAACACCCAATCGATCGATTTGCGATTTCGTCGATGGTCCGATCGACTCGAACCTCGAATGTGACTCAGAACATGAAAATTTCTCGATTTTCGTTGAAATTCAGTCAGAACTGTTGATACCTGCATTTTCATCGATTTAGACGAACTAACACCCAATATCTCGATATGCGTTCTCGTCGATGTTCCGTTCGTCTCGAACCTCGAAAGTGACTCGCAACATGAAAATGTCTTGAGTTTCGTTGAAATTGAGTTAAAAATTGATGAAACCTGCATTTTCATCGTTTTAGACGAACTCACACACAATCTCTCTATTAGCGATTTCGTGGATGGTCCGATCGACTCGAACCTCGAAAGCGACTCGGAACATGAAAATTTCTCGATGTTCGTTGAAATTCAGTCAAAGACTGTTGAAGCCTGCATTTTCGTCGTTTTTGACGAACTAACACCCAATCTCTCGATATGGGTTCTCGTCAATGGTCCGTTCGGCTCGAACCTCGAAAGTGACTCGCAACATGAAAATGTCTCGAGTTTCGTTGAAATGCAGGCAAAAACTGTTGAAACCTGCTTTTTCATCGATTTAAACGAACTAACACTCAATTTCTGGATTTGCGGTCTCGGCGATGGTCCGTTGGACTCGAAACTCGAAAGAGACTCGGAACATGAAAATGTCTCGAGTTTCGTTGAAATTCAGTCAAAAACTGTTGAAACCTCCTTTTTCATCGTTTTAGACGAACTAACAACGAATCTCTCGACATGCGTGCTCGTCGGTGGTCCGTTCGTCTCGAACCTCGAAAGGGACTAGCAACATGAAAATTTCGCGATGTTCGTTGAAATTCAGTCAAAAATTGTTGAAACCTGCATTTTCATCGATTTAGACGAACTAACACTCAATATCTGGATTTGCGGTCTCGGCGATGGTCCGTTCGACTCGAACCTCGAAAGTGACTAGGAACATGAAAATTTCTTGATTTTCGGTGAAATTCAGTCAGAAATGTTGAAACCTGCCTTTTCATCGATTTTCGTTGAAATTCAGTCAAAAACTATTGAAACATGCATTTTCATAGTTTTAGACGAAATAACACCCAATCGATCGATTTGTGATATCGTCGATGGTTCGTTCGAGTCAAATCTCGAAAGTAACACGGAACATGAAAATTTCTCGATTTTCGTTGAAATTCAGTAAAAACTATTGGAACCTGAATTTTCATCGTGTTAGACGAACTAACACCCAATCTCTCGATATGGGTTCTCGTCAATGGTCCGTTAGGCTCGAACCTCGAAAGTGACTCGCAACATGAAAATGTCTCGAGTTTCGTTGAAATTCAGTCAAAAACTGTTGAAACCTGCTTTTTCATCTTTTTAGACGAAATTACACCCATTCGTTCGATTTGCGATCTCGTCGATGGTCCGATCGACTCGAACCTCGAAAGCGACTCGGAACATGAAAATTTCTCGATGTTCGTTGAAATTCAGTCAAAGACTGTTGAAGCCTGCATTTTCGTCGTTTTTGACGAACTAACACCCAATCTCTCGATATGCGTTCTCGTCGATGGTCCGTTCGTCTCGAATCTCGAAAGTGACTCGCAACATGAAAATGTCTTGAGTTTCGTTGAAATTGAGTTAAAAATTGATGAAACCTGCATTTTCATCGTTTTAGACGAACTCACACACAATCTCTCTATTAGCGATTTCGTGGAAGGTCCGATAGACTCGAACCTCGAAAGTGACTCGGAACATAACAATTTCTCGATTTTCTTTGAAATTCAGTCAAAAACTGTTGAAACCTGCATTTTCATCGTTTTAGACGACCTCACACTCAATCTCTCTATTATCGATTTCGTTAATGTTCCGATCGACTCGAACCTCGAAAGTGACTCGGAACATGAAAATTTCTCAATTTTCGTTGAAATTCAGTCAAAAACTGTTGAAACCTGCTTTTTCATCGTTTTAGACGAACTAACAACGAATCTCTCGATATGCGTGCTCGTCGGTGGTCCGTTCGTCTCGAACTTCGAAAGTGACTCGCAACATGAAAATTTCGCGATGTTCGTTCAATTTCAGTCAAAAACTGTTGAAACCTGCACTTTCATCTTTTTACACGAAATTACACCCAATCCTTCGATTTGCGATCCCGTCGATGGTCCGATCTACTCGTAACTTGAAAGAGACTCGGAACATGAAAATGTCTCGAGTTTCGTTGAAATTCAGTCAAAAACTGTTGAAACTTGAATTTTCATCGTTTTAGACGAACTCACACTCAATCTCTCTATTATCGATTTCGTTAATGTTCCGATCGACTCGAACCTCGAAAGTGACTCGCAACATGAAAATTTCACGATGTTCGTTGAAATTAAGTCGAAAACTGTTGAAACTTGCACTTTCATCTTTTTACACGAAATTACACCCAATCCTTCGATTTGCGATCCCGTCGATGGTCCGATCTACTCGTAACTTGAAAGAGACTCGGAACATGAAAATGTCTCGAGTTTCGTTGAAATTCAGTCAAAATCTGTTGAAACCTGCTTTTTCGTCGTTTTTGACGAACTAACAACGAATCTCTCGATATGCGTGCTCGTCAGTGGTCCGTTCGTCTCGAACCTCGAAAGTGACTCGCAACATGAAAATTTCGCGATGTTCGTTGAAATTCAGTCAAAAACTGTTGAAACCTGCATTTTCATCGATTTAGACGAACTAACACTCAATATCTGGATTTGCGGTCTCGGCGATGGTCCGTTCGACTCGAACCTCGAAAGTGACTAGGAACATGAAAATTTCTTGATTTTCGGTGAAATTCAGTCAGAAATGTTGAAACCTGCCTTTTCATCGATTTTCGTTGAAATTCAGTCAAAACTATTGAAACATGCATTTTGATAGTTTTAGACGAAATAACACCCAATCGATCGATTTGTGATATTGTCGATGGTTCGTTCGAGTCAAATCTCGAAAGTAACTCGGAACATTGAAATTTCTCGATTTTCGTTGAAATTCAGTCAAAAACTATTGGAACTTGAATTTTCATCGTGTTAGACGAACTAACACCCAATCTCTCGATATGGGTTCTCGTCAATGGTCCGTTCGGCTCGAACCTCGAAAGTGACTCGCAACATGAAAATTTCGCGATGTTCGTTGAAATTCAGTCAAAAACTGTTGAAACCTGCATTTTCATCGATTTAGACGAACTAACACTCAATATCTGGATTTGCGGTCTCGGCGATGGTCCGTTCGACTCGAACCTCGAAAGTGACTAGGAACATAAAATTTTCTTGATTTTCGGTGAAATTCAGTCAGAAATGTTGAAACCTGCCTTTTCATCGATTTTCGTTGAAATTCAGTCAAAAACTGTTGAAACCTGCTTTTTCATCGTTTTAGACGAAATCACACTCAATCTCTCGATATGCGTTCTCGTCGGTGGTCCGTTCGTCTCGAACCTCGAAAGTGACTCGCAATATGAAAATTTCTCGATGTTCGTTGAAATTCAGTCAAAGACTCTTGAAACCTGCTTTTTCGTCGTTTTTGACGAACTAACACCCAATCTCTCGATATGCGTTCTCGTAGATGGTCCGTTCGACTCGAACCTCGAAAGTGACTCGCAACATGAAAATTTCTTGATTTTCGGTGAAATTCAGTCAGAAATGTTGAAACCTCCATTTTTATCGATTTTCGTTGAAATTCAGTCAAAAATTATTGAAACATGCATTTTCATAGTTTTAGACGAAATAACACCCAATCGATCGATTTGTGATATCGTCGACGGTCCGTTCGAGTAAAATCTCGAAAATAATTCGGAACATTAAAATTTCTCGATTTGCGTTGAAATTCAGTCAAAAACTGTTGAAACATGCATTTTCATCGTTTTAGACGAACTAACACTCAATCTCTCGACATGCGTTCTCGTCGATGGTCCGTTCGTCTCGAACCTCGAAAGTGACTATCAACATGAAAATGTCTTGAGTTTCGTTGAAATTCATTTAAAAATTGATGAAACCTGCATTTTCATCGTTTTAGACGAACTCACACACAATCTCTCTATTAGCTATTTCGTGGAAGGTCCGATAGACTCGAACCTCGAAAGTGACTCGGAACATGACAATTTCTCGATGTTCGTTGAAATTCAGTCAAAGACTGTTGAAGCCTGCATTTTCACCGTTTTAGACGAACTAACAACGAATCTCTCGATATGCGTGCTCGTAGATGGTCCGTTTGACTCGAACCTCGAAAGTGACTCGGATCATGAAAATTTCTCGATTTTCGTTGAAATTCAGTCAAAAACTGTTGAAACCTGCATTTTGATCGTTTTAGACGAACTAACACTCAATCTCTCGATATGCATTCTCGTTGGTGGTCCGTTCGTCTCGAACCTCGAAAGTTACTCGCAACATGAAAATGTCTTGAGTTTCGTTGAAATTGAGTCAAAAACTGTTGAAACCTGCATTTTGATCGTTTTAGACGAACTAACACTCAATCTCTCGATATGCATTCTCGTTGGTGGTCCGTTCGTCTCGAACCTCGAAAGTGACTCGCAACATGAAAATTTCACGATGTTCGTTGAAATTCAGTCAAAAACTGTTGAAACCTGTATTCTCATCGATTTAGACGAACTAACACTCAATATCTGGATTTGCGGTCTCGGCGATGGTCCGTTCGACTCGAACCTCGAAAGTGACTAGGAACATGAAAATTTCTTGATTTTCGGTGAAATTCAGTCAGAAATGTTGAAACCTGCCTTTTCATCGATTTTCGTTGAAATTCAGTCAAAAACTATTGAAACATGCATTTTCATAGTTTTAGACGAAATAACACCCAATCGATCGATTTGTGATATCGTCGATGGTTCGCTCGAGTCAAATCTCGAAAGTAACTCGGAACATTGAAATTTCTCGGTTTTCGTTGAAATTCAGTCAAAAACTATTGGAACCTGAATTTTCATCGTTTTAGACGAACTAGCACCCAATCTCTCGATATGGGTTCTCGTCAATGGTCCGTTCGGCTCGAACCTCGAAAGTGACTCGCAACATGAAAATGTCTCGAGTTTTGTTGAAATTCAGTCAAAAACTGTTGAAACCTGCTTTTTCATCTTTTTAGACGAAATTACACCCATTCGTTCGATTTGCGATCTCGTCGATGGTCCGATCGACTCGAACCTCGAAAGTGACTCGGAACATGAAAATTTCTCGATGTTCGTTGAAATTCAGTCAAAGACTGTTGAAACCTGCTTTTTCGTCGTTTTTGACGAACTAACACCCAATCTCTCGATATGGGTTCTCGTCAATGGTCCGTTCGGCTCGAACCTCGAAAGTGACTCGCAACATGAAAATGTCTCGAGTTTTGTTGAAATTCAGTCAAAAACTGTTGAAACCTGCTTTTTCATCTTTTTAGACGAAATTACACCCGTTCGTTCGATTTGCGATCTCGTCGATGGTCCGATCGACTCGAACCTCGAAAGTGACTCGGAACATGAAAATGTCTTGAGTTTCGTTGAAATTCATTTAAAAATTGATGAAACCTGCATTTTCATCGCTTTAGACGAACTCACACACAATCTCTCTATTAGCGATTTCGTGGATGGTCCGATCGACTCGAATCTCGAAAGTGACTCGGAACATGACAATTTCTCGATTTTCGCTGAAATTCAGTCAAAAACTGTTGAAACCTGCTTTTTCATCGTTTTAGACGAACTGACAACGAATCTCTCGATATGCGTGCTCGTAGATGGTCCGTTTGACTCGAACCTCGAAAGTGACTCGGAACATGAAAATTTCTCGATTTTCGTTGAAATTCAGTCAAAAACTGTTGAAACCTGCATTTTGATCGTTTTAGACGAACTAACACTCAATCTCTCGATATGCGTTCTCGTTGGTGGTCCGTTCGTCTCGAACCTCGAAAGTGACTCGGAACATGAAAATTTCTCGATTTTCGTTGAAATTCAGTCAAAAACTATTGGAACCTGAATTTTCATCGTTTTAGACGAACTAGCACCCAATCTCTCGATATGGGTTCTCGTCAATGGTCCGTTCGGCTCGAACCTCGAAAGTGACTCGCAACATGAACATGTCTCGAGTTTTGTTGAAATTCAGTCAAAAACTGTTGAAACCTGCTTTTTCATCTTTTTAGACGAAATTACACCCATTCGTTCGATTTGCGATCTCGTCGATGGTCCGATCGACTCGAACCTCGAAAGTGACTCGGAACATGAAAATTTCTCGATGTTCGTTGAAATTCAGTCAAAGACTGTTGAAACCTGCATTTTGATCGTTTTAGACGAACTAACACTCAATCTCTCGATATGCATTCTCGTTGGTGGTCCGTTCGTCTCGAACCTTGAAAGTTACTCGCAACATGAAAATGTCTTGAGTTTCGTTGAAATTGAGTCAAAAACTGTTGAAACCTGCATTTTGATCGTTTTAGACGAACTAACACTCAATCTCTCGATATGCATTCTCGTTGGTGGTCCGTTCGTCTCGAACCTCGAAAGTGACTCGCAACATGAAAATTTCACGATATTCGTTGAAATTCAATCGGAACTGTTGATACCTGCATTTTCATCGATTTAGACGAACTAACATCCAATTGCTCGATTAGCGTTTTCGTGGATGGTCCATTCGACTCGAACCTCGAAAGTCACTCGAAGCGTTAATAATTCTCGATGTTCGTTGAAATTCAGTCAAAAACTGTTGAAACATGCATTTTCATCAATTTAGATGAACTAACACTCAATCTCTGGATTTGCGGTCTCGTCGAACTCAGTCGAAAACTATTGAAACCTGCATTTTCATCGTTTTAGTCGAAATAACACCCAATCGATCGATTTGCGATTTCGTCGATGGTCCGATCGACTCGAACCCGAATGTGACTCAGAACATGAAAATTTCTCGATTTTCGTTGAAATTCAGTCAGAACTATTGATACCTGCATTTTCATCGATTTAGACGAACTAACACCCAATTGCTCGATTACCGTTTTCGTGGATGGTCCATTAGTCTCGAACCTCGAAAGTCAGTCGAAGCATTAATAGTTCTCGATGTTCGTTGAAATTCAGTCAAAAACTGTTGAAACATGCATTTTCATCAATTTAGACGAACTAACACTCAATCTCTGGATTTGCGGTCTCGTCGATGGTCCGTTCGACGCCAACCTCGAGAATGACTCGCAACATGAAAATTTCTCGATTTTCGTTGAAACTCAGTCAAAAACTGTTGAAACCTGCATTTTCATCGTTTTTGACGATCTAACACTTAATCGGTCGATTTCCATTCTCGTCGATGGTCCGATCGAATCGAACTTCGAAAGTGACTCGGAACATGAAAATTTCTCGATTTTCGTTGAAATTCAGTCGAAAACTATTGAAACCTGCATTTTCATCGTTTTAGACGATATAACACCCAATCGATCGATTTGCGATTTCGTCGATGGTCCGATCGACTCGAACCCGAATGTCACTCAGAACATGAAAATTTCTCGATTTTCATTGAAATTCAGTCAGAACTGTTGATACCTGCATTTTCATCGATTTAGACGAACTAACACCCATTTGCTCGATTAGCGTTTTCGTGGATGGTCCATTCGACTCGAACCTCGAAAGTCAGTCGAAGCATTAACATTTCTCGATGTTCGTTGAAATTCAGTCAAAAACTGTTGAAACCTGCATTTTCATCGTTTTTGACGAACTAACACTTAATCGGTCGATTTCCATTCTCGTCGATGGTCCGATCGACTCGAACTTCGAAAGTGACTCGGAACATGAAAATTTCTCGATTTTCGTTGAAATTCAGTCAAAAATTATTGAAACCTGCATTTTCATCGTTTTAAACGAAATAACACCCAATCGATCGATTTGCGATTTCGTCGATGGTCCGATCGACTCGAACCCGAATGTGACTCAGAACATGAAAATTTCTCGATTTTCGTTGAAATTCAGTCAGAACTGTTGATACATGCATTTTCATCGATTTAGACGAACTAACACCCAATTGCTCGATTAGCGTTTTCGTGGATGGTCAATTCGACTCGAACCTCGAAAGTCAGTCGAAGCATTAATATTTCTCGATGTTCGTTGAAATTCAGTCAAAAACTGTTGAAACATGCATTTTCATCAATTTAGACGAACTAACACTCAATCTCTGGATTTGCGGTCTCGTCGATGGTCCGATCGACTCGAACCTCGAATGTCACTCAGAACATGAAAATTTCTCGATTTTCGTTGAAATTCCGTCAGAACTATTGATACCTGCATTTTCATCGATTTAGACGAACTAACACCCAATTGCTCGATTAGCGTTTTCGTGGATGGTCCATTCGACTCGAACCTCGAAAGTCAGTCGAAGCATTAATAATTCTCGATGTTCGTTGAAATTCAGTCAGAAACTGTTGAAACATGCATTTTCATCAATTTAGACGAACTAACACTCAACCTCTGGATTTGCGGTCCCGTCGATGGTCCGTTCGACGCGAACCTCGAGAATGACTCGCAACATGAAAATTTCTCGATTTACGTTGAAACTCAGTCAAAAACTGTTGAAACCTGCGTTTTCATCGTTTTAGACGAACTCACACTCAATTTCTCCATTAGCGTTTTCGTGGATGGTCCATTCGACTCGAACCTCGAAAGTCACTCGAAGCATTAAAATTTCTCGATGTTCGTTGAATATCAGTCAAAAACTGTTGAAACCTGCATTTTCATCGTTTCAGACGAAATAACACCAATCGATCGATTTGCGATTTCGTCGATGTTCCGTTCGTCTCGAACCTCGAAAGTGACTCGCAACATGAAAATGTCTTGAGTTTCGTTGAAATTGAGTTAAAAATTGATGAAACCTGCATTTTCATCGTTTTAGACGAACTCACACACAATCTCTCTATTAGCGATTTCGTGGATGGTCCGATCGACTCGAACCTCGAAAGCGACTCGGAACATGAAAATTTCTCGATGTTCGTTGAAATTCAGTCAAAGACTGTTGAAGCCTGCATTTTCGTCGTTTTTGACGAACTAACACCCAATCTCTCGATATGCGTGCTCGTAGATGGTCCGTTCGTCTTGAACCTCGAAAGTGACTCGCAACATGAAAATGTCTCGGGTTTCGTTGAAATTCAGTCAAAAACTGTTGAAACCTGCATTTTCATCGATTTTCGTTGAAATTCAGTCAAAAACTATTGAAACATGCATTTTCATAGTTTTAGACGAAATAACACCCAATCGATCGATTTGTGATATTGTCGATGGTTCGTTCGAGTCAAATCTCGAAAGTAACTCGGAACATTGAAATTTCTCGATTTTCGTTGAAATTCAGTCAAAAACTATTGGAACCTGAATTTTCATCGTGTTAGACGAACTAACACCCAATCTCTCGATATGGGTTCTCGTCAATGGTCCGTTCGGCTCGAACCTCGAAAGTTACTCGCAACATGAAAATGTCTCGAGTTTCGTCGAAATTCAGTCGAAAACTGTTGAAACCTGCTTTATCATCTTTTTAGACGAAATTACACCCATTCGTTCGATTTGCGATCTCGTCGATGGTCCGATCGACTCGAACCTCGAAAGCGACTCGGAACATGAAAATTTCTCGATGTTCGTTGAAATTCAGTCAAAGACTGTTGAAGCCTGCATTTTCGTCGTTTTTGACGAACTAACACCCAATCTCTCGATATGCGTTCTCGTCGATGGTCCGTTCGTCTCGAATCTCGAAAGTGACTCGCAACATGAAAATGTCTTGAGTTTCGTTGAAATTGAGTTAAAAATTGATGAAACCTGCATTTTCATCGTTTTAGACGAACTCACACACAATCTCTCTATTAGCTATTTCGTGGAAGGTCCGATAGACTCGAACCTCGAAAGTGACTCGGAACATGACAATTTCTCGATGTTCGTTGAAATTCAGTCAAAGACTGTTGAAGCCTGCATTTTCACCGTTTTAGACGAACTAACAACGAATCTCTCGATATGCGTGCTCGTAGATGGTCCGTTTGACTCGAACCTCGAAAGTGACTCGGATCATGAAAATTTCTCGATTTTCGTTGAAATTCAGTCAAAAACTGTTGAAACCTGCATTTTGATCGTTTTAGACGAACTAACACTCAATCTCTCGATATGCATTCTCGTTGGTGGTCCGTTCGTCTCGAACCTCGAAAGTGACTCGCAACATGAAAATTTCACGATATTCGTTGAAATTCAGTCAAAAACTGTTGAAACCTGCACTTTCATCTTTTTACACGAAATTACACCCAATCCTTCGATTTGCGATCCCGTCGATGGTCCGATCTACTCGAAACCCGAAAGAGACTCGGAACATGAAAATGTCTCGAGTTTCGTTGAAATTCAGTCAAAAACTGTTGAAACCTGCTTTTTCATCGTTTTAGACGAACTAACAACGAATCTCTCGACATGCGTGCTCGTCGGTGGTCCGTTCGTCTCGAACCTCGAAAGGGACTCGCAACATGAAAATTTCGCGATGTTCGTTGAAATTCAGTCAAAAACTGTTGAAACCTGTATTCTCATCGATTTAGACGAACTAACACTCAATATCTGGATTTGCGGTCTCGGCGATGGTCCGTTCGACTCGAACCTCGAAAGTGACTAGGAACATGAAAATTTCTTGATTTTCGGTGAAATTCAGTCAGAAATGTTGAAACCTGCCTTTTCATCGATTTTCGTTGAAATTCAGTCAAAAACTATTGAAACATGCATTTTCATAGTTTTAGACGAAATAACACCCAATCGATCGATTTGTGATATCGTCGATGGTTCGCTCGAGTCAAATCTCGAAAGTAACTCGGAACATTGAAATTTCTCGGTTTTCGTTGAAATTCAGTCAAAAACTATTGGAACCTGAATTTTCATCGTTTTAGACGAACTAGCACCCAATCTCTCGATATGGGTTCTCGTCAATGGTCCGTTCGGCTCGAACCTCGAAAGTGACTCGCAACATGAAAATGTCTCGAGTTTTGTTGAAATTCAATCAGAACTGTTGATACCTGCATTTTCATCGATTTAGACGAACTAACACCCAATTGCTCGATTAGCGTTTTCGTGGATGGTCCATTCGACTCGAACCTCGAAAGTCACTCGAAGCATTAAAATTTCTCGATGTTCGTTGAAATTCAGTCAAAAACTCTTGAAACCTGCATTTTCATTGATTTAGACGAACTAAACCTCAATCTCTGGATTTGCGGTCTCGTCGATTGTCCGTTCGACTCGAACCTCGAAAGTGACTCGCGACATGAAAATTTCTCGATGTTCATTGAAACTCAGTCAAAAACTGTTGAAACCTGCGTTTTCATCGTTTTAGTCGAAAATACACCAATCGATCGATTTGCGATTTCGTCGATGGTCCGATCGACTCGAACCTCGAATGTGACTCGGAACATGAAAATTTCTCGGTTTTCGTTGAAATTCAGTCAAAAAATATTGAAACCTGCATTTTCATCGTTTTAGACGAAATAACACTTAATCGGTCGATCTCCATTCTCGTCTATGGTCCGATCGATTCGAACCTCGAAAATGACTCGGAACATGAAAATTTCTCGATTTTCGTTGAAATTCAGTCAAAAATTATTGAAACCTGCATTTTCATCGTTTTAAACGAAATAACACCCAATCGATCGATTTGCGATTTCGTCGATGGTCCGATCGACTCGAACCCGAATGTGACTCAGAACATGAAAATTTCTCGATGTTCGTTGAAATTCAGTCAAAAACTGTTGAAACATGCATTTTCATCAATTTAGACGAACTAACACTCAATCTCTGGATTTGCGGTCTCGTCGATGGTCCGATCGACTCGAACCTCGAATGTGACTCAGAACATGAAAATTTCTCGATTTTCGTTGAAATTCAGTCAGAACTATTGATACCTGCATTTTCATCGATTTAGACGAACTAACACCCAATTGCTCGATTAGCGTTTTCGTGGATGGTCCATTCGACTCGAACCTCGAAAGTCAGTCGAAGCATTAATAATTCTCGATGTTCGTTGAAATTCAGTCAGAAACTGTTGAAACATGCATTTTCATCAATTTAGACGAACTAACACTCAACCTCTGGATTTGCGGTCCCGTCGATGGTCCGTTCGACGCGAACCTCGAGAATGACTCGCAACATGAAAATTTCTCGATTTACGTTGAAACTCAGTCAAAAACTGTTGAAACCTGCGTTTTCATCGTTTTAGACGAACTCACACTCAATTTCTCCATTAGCGTTTTCGTGGATGGTCCATTCGACTCGAACCTCGAAAGTCACTCGAAGCATTAAAATTTCTCGATGTTCGTTGAATATCAGTCAAAAACTGTTGAAACCTGCATTTTCATCGTTTCAGACGAAATAACACCAATCGATCGATTTGCGATTTCGTCGATGGTCCGATCGACTCGAACCTCGAATGTGACTCGGAACATGAAAATGTCTCGAGTTTCGTTGAAATTCAGTCAAAAACTGTTGAAACTTGAATTTTCATCGTTTTAGACGAACTCACACTCAATCTCTCTATTATCGATTTCGTTAATGTTCCGATCGACTCGAACCTCGAAAGTGACTCGCAACATGAAAATTTCACGATGTTCGTTGAAATTAAGTCGAAAACTGTTGAAACTTGCACTTTCATCTTTTTACACGAAATTACACCCAATCCTTCGATTTGCGATCCCGTCGATGGTCCGATCTACTCGTAACTTGAAAGAGACTCGGAACATGAAAATGTCTCGAGTTTCGTTGAAATTCAGTCAAAATCTGTTGAAACCTGCTTTTTCGTCGTTTTTGACGAACTAACAACGAATCTCTCGACATGCGTGCTCGTAGATGGTCCGTTCGTCTTGAACCTCGAAAGTGACTCGCAACATGAAAATGTCTCGGGTTTCGTTGAAATTCAGTCAAAAACTGTTGAAACCTGCTTTTTCATCGTTTTAGACGAACTAACAACGAATCTCTCGATATGCGTGCTCGTCAGTGGTCCGTTCGTCTCGAACCTCGAAAGTGACTCGCAACATGAAAATTTCGCGATGTTCGTTGAAATTCAGTCAAAAACTGTTGAAACCTGCATTTTCATCGATTTAGACGAACTAACACTCAATATCTGGATTTGCGGTCTCGGCGATGGTCCGTTCGACTCGAACCTCGAAAGTGACTAGGAACATGAAAATTTCTTGATTTTCGGTGAAATTCAGTCAGAAATGTTGAAACCTGCCTTTTCATCGATTTTCGTTGAAATTCAGTCAAAACTATTGAAACATGCATTTTGATAGTTTTAGACGAAATAACACCCAATCGATCGATTTGTGATATTGTCGATGGTTCGTTCGAGTCAAATCTCGAAAGTAACTCGGAACATTGAAATTTCTCGATTTTCGTTGAAATTCAGTCAAAAACTATTGGAACTTGAATTTTCATCGTGTTAGACGAACTAACACCCAATCTCTCGATATGGGTTCTCGTCAATGGTCCGTTCGGCTCGAACCTCGAAAGTGACTCATAACATGAAAATTTCGCGATGTTCGTTGAAATTCAGTCAAAAACTGTTGAAACCTGCATTTTCATCGATTTAGACGAACTAACACTCAATATCTGGATTTGCGGTCTCGGCGATGGTCCGTTCGACTCGAACCTCGAAAGTGACTAGGAACATAAAATTTTCTTGATTTTCGGTGAAATTCAGTCAGAAATGTTGAAACCTGCCTTTTCATCGATTTTCGTTGAAATTCAGTCAAAAACTGTTGAAACCTGCTTTTTCATCGTTTTAGACGAAATCACACTCAATCTCTCGATATGCGTTCTCGTCGGTGGTCCGTTCGTCTCGAACCTCGAAAGTGACTCGCAATATGAAAATTTCTCGATGTTCGTTGAAATTCAGTCAAAGACTCTTGAAACCTGCTTTTTCGTCGTTTTTGACGAACTAACACCCAATCTCTCGATATGCGTTCTCGTAGATGGTCCGTTCGACTCGAACCTCGAAAGTGACTCGCAACATGAAAATTTCTTGATTTTCGGTGAAATTCAGTCAGAAATGTTGAAACCTCCATTTTTATCGATTTTCGTTGAAATTCAGTCAAAAATTATTGAAACATGCATTTTCATAGTTTTAGACGAAATAACACCCAATCGATCGATTTGTGATATCGTCGATGGTCCGTTCGAGTAAAATCTCGAAAATAATTCGGAACATTAAAATTTCTCGATTTGCGTTGAAATTCAGTCAAAAACTGTTGAAACATGCATTTTCATCGTTTTAGACGAACTAACACTCAATCTCTCGACATGCGTTCTCGTCGATGGTCCGTTCGTCTCGAACCTCGAAAGTGACTATCAACATGAAAATGTCTTGAGTTTCGTTGAAATTCATTTAAAAATTGATGAAACCTGCATTTTCATCGTTTTAGACGAACTCACACACAATCTCTCTATTAGCTATTTCGTGGAAGGTCCGATAGACTCGAACCTCGAAAGTGACTCGGAACATGACAATTTCTCGATGTTCGTTGAAATTCAGTCAAAGACTGTTGAAGCCTGCATTTTCACCGTTTTAGACGAACTAACAACGAATCTCTCGATATGCGTGCTCGTAGATGGTCCGTTTGACTCGAACCTCGAAAGTGACTCGGATCATGAAAATTTCTCGATTTTCGTTGAAATTCAGTCAAAAACTGTTGAAACCTGCATTTTGATCGTTTTAGACGAACTAACACTCAATCTCTCGATATGCATTCTCGTTGGTGGTCCGTTCGTCTCGAACCTCGAAAGTTACTCGCAACATGAAAATGTCTTGAGTTTCGTTGAAATTGAGTCAAAAACTGTTGAAACCTGCATTTTGATCGTTTTAGACGAACTAACACTCAATCTCTCGATATGCATTCTCGTTGGTGGTCCGTTCGTCTCGAACCTCGAAAGTGACTCGCAACATGAAAATTTCACGATATTCGTTGAAATTCAGTCAAAAACTGTTGACACCTGCACTTTCATCTTTTTACACGAAATAACACCCAATCCTTCGATTAGCGATCCCGTCGATGGTCCGATCTACTCGAAACTCGAAAGAGACTCGGAACATGAAAATGTCTCGAGTTTCGTTGAAATTCAGTCAAAAACTGTAGAAACCTGCTTTTTCATCGTTTTAGACGAACTAACAACGAATCTCTCGACATGCGTGCTCGTCGGTGGTCCGTTCGTCTCGAACCTCGAAAGGGACTCGCAACATGAAAATTTCGCGATGTTCGTTGAAATTCAGTCAAAAACTGTTGAAACCTGTATTCTCATCGATTTAGACGAACTAACACTCAATATCTGGATTTGCGGTCTCGGCGATGGTCCGTTCGACTCGAACCTCGAAAGTGACTAGGAACATGAAAATTTCTTGATTTTCGGTGAAATTCAGTCAGAAATGTTGAAACCTGCCTTTTCATCGATTTTCGTTGAAATTCAGTCAAAAACTATTGAAACATGCATTTTCATAGTTTTAGACGAAATAACACCCAATCGATCGATTTGTGATATCGTCGATGGTTCGCTCGAGTCAAATCTCGAAAGTAACTCGGAACATTGAAATTTCTCGGTTTTCGTTGAAATTCAGTCAAAAACTATTGGAACCTGAATTTTCATCGTTTTAGACGAACTAGCACCCAATCTCTCGATATGGGTTCTCGTCAATGGTCCGTTCGGCTCGAACCTCGAAAGTGACTCGCAACATGAAAATGTCTCGAGTTTTGTTGAAATTCAGTCAAAAACTGTTGAAACCTGCTTTTTCATCTTTTTAGACGAAATTACACCCATTCGTTCGATTTGCGATCTCGTCGATGGTCCGATCGACTCGAACCTCGAAAGTGACTCGGAACATGAAAATTTCTCGATGTTCGTTGAAATTCAGTCAAAGACTGTTGAAACCTGCTTTTTCGTCGTTTTTGACGAACTAACACCCAATCTCTCGATATGGGTTCTCGTCAATGGTCCGTTCGGCTCGAACCTCGAAAGTGACTCGCAACATGAAAATGTCTCGAGTTTTGTTGAAATTCAGTCAAAAACTGTTGAAACCTGCTTTTTCATCTTTTTAGACGAAATTACACCCGTTCGTTCGATTTGCGATCTCGTCGATGGTCCGATCGACTCGAACCTCGAAAGTGACTCGGAACATGAAAATTTCTCGATGTTCGTTGAAATTCAGTCAAAGACTGTTGAAACCTGCATTTTCATCGTTTTAGACGAACTAACACTCAATATCTGGATTTGCGGTCTCGGCGATGGTCCGTTCGACTCGAACCTCGAAAGTGACTCGCAACATGAAAATGTCGCGGGTTTCGTTGAAATTCAGTCAAAAACTGTTGAAACCTGCATTTTCATCGATTTAGACGAACTAACACTCAATATCTGGATTTGCGGTCTCGGCGATGGTCCGTTCGACTCGAACCTCGAAAGTGACTAGGAACATGAAAATTTCTTGATTTTCGGTGAAATTCAGTCAGAAATGTTGAAACCTGCCTTTTCATCGATTTTCGTTGAAATTCAGTCAAAACTATTGAAACATGCATTTTGATAGTTTTAGACGAAATAACACCCAATCGATCGATTTGCGATTTCGTCGATGGTCCGATCGACTCGAACCCGAATGTCACTCAGAACATGAAGATTTCTCGATTTTCATTGAAATTCAGTCAGAACTGTTGATACCTGCATTTTCATCGATTTAGACGAACTAACACCCATTTGCTCGATTAGCGTTTTCGTGGATGGTCCATTCGACTCGAACCTCGAAAGTCAGTCGAAGCATTAACATTTCTCGATGTTCGTTGAAATTCAGTCAAAAACTGTTGAAACCTGCATTTTCATCGTTTTTGACGAACTAACACTTAATCGGTCGATTTCCATTCTCGTCGATGGTCCGATCGACTCGAACTTCGAAAGTGACTCGGAACATGAAAATTTCTCGATTTTCGTTGAAATTCAGTCAAAAACTATTGAAACCTGCATTTTCATCGTTTTAGACGAAATAACACCCAATCGATCGATTTGCGATTTCGTCGATGGTCCGATCGACTCGAACCCGAATGTGACTCAGAACATGAAAATTTCTCGATTTTCGTTGAAATTCAGTCAGAACTGTTGATACATGCATTTTCATCGATTTAGACGAACTAACACCCAATTGCTCGATTAGCGTTTTCGTGGATGGTCAATTCGACTCGAACCTCGAAAGTCAGTCGAAGCATTAATATTTCTCGATGTTCGTTGAAATTCAGTCAAAAACTGTTGAAACATGCATTTTCATCAATTTAGACGAACTAACACTCAATCTCTGGATTTGCGGTCTCGTCGATTGTCCGTTCGACTCGAACCTCGAAAGTGACTCGCGACATGAAAATTTCTCGATGTTCATTGAAACTCAGTCAAAAACTGTTGAAACCTGCGTTTTCATCGTTTTAGTCGAAAATACACCAATCGATCGATTTGCGATTTCGTCGATGGTCCGATCGACTCGAACCTCGAATGTGACTCGGAACATGAAAATTTCTCGGTTTTCGTTGAAATTCAGTCAAAAAATATTGAAACCTGCATTTTCATCGTTTTAGACGAAATAACACTTAATCGGTCGATCTCCATTCTCGTCTATGGTCCGATCGATTCGAACCTCGAAAATGACTCGGAACATGAAAATTTCTCGATTTTCGTTGAAATTCAGTCAAAAATTATTGAAACCTGCATTTTCATCGTTTTAAACGAAATAACACCCAATCGATCGATTTGCGATTTCGTCGATGGTCCGATCGACTCGAACCCGAATGTGACTCAGAACATGAAAATTTCTCGATTTTCGTTGAAATTCAGTCAGAACTGTTGATACATGCATTTTCATCGATTTAGACGAACTAACACCCAATTGCTCGATTAGCGTTTTCGTGGATGGTCAATTCGACTCGAACCTCGAAAGTCAGTCGAAGCATTAATATTTCTCGATGTTCGTTGAAATTCAGTCAAAAACTGTTGAAACAAGCATTTTCATCAATTTAGACGAACTAACACTCAATCTCTGGATTTGCGGTCTCGTCGATGGTCCGATCGACTCGAACCTCGAATGTGACTCAGAACATGAAAATTTCTCGATTTTCGTTGAAATTCAGTCAGAACTATTGATACCTGCATTTTCATCGATTTAGACGAACTAACACCCAATTGCTCGATTAGCGTTTTCGTGGATGGTCCATTCGACACGAACCTCGAAAGTCAGTCGAAGCATTAATAATTCTCGATGTTCGTTGAAATTCAGTCAGAAACTGTTGAAACATGCATTTTCATCAATTTAGACGAACTAACACTCAACCTCTGGATTTGCGGTCCCGTAGATGGTCCGTTCGACGCGAACCTCGAGAATGACTCGCAACATGAAAATTTCTCGATTTACGTTGAAACTCAGTCAAAAACTGTTGAAACCTGCGTTTTCATCGTTTTAGACGAACTCACACTCAATTTCTCCATTAGCGTTTTCGTGGATGGTCCATTCGACTCGAACCTCGAAAGTCACTCGAAGCATTAAAATTTCTCGATGTTCGTTGAATATCAGTCAAAAACTGTTGAAACCTGCATTTTCATCGTTTCAGACGAAATAACACCAATCGATCGATTTGCGATTTCGTCGATGGTCCGATCGACTCGAACCTCGAATGTGACTCGGAACATCAAAATTTCTCGGTTTTCGTTTAAATTCAGTCAAAAACTATTGAAACCTGCATTTTCATCGTTTTTGACGAACTAACACTTAATCGGTCGATTTCCGTTCTCGTCGATGGTCCGATCGACTCGAACCTCAAAAGTGACCCGGAACATGAAAATTTCTCGATTTTCGTTGAAATTCAGTCAAAAACTATTGAAACCTGCATTTTCATCGTTTTAGACGAAATAACACCCAATCGATCGATTTGCGATTTCGTCGATGGTCCGATCGACTCGAACCTCGAATGTGACTCAGAACATGAAAATTTCTCGATTTTCGTTGAAATTCAGTCAGAACTGTTGATACCTGCATTTTCATCGATTTAGACGAACTAACACCCAATTGCTCGATTAGCGTTTTCGTGGATGGTCCATTCGACTCGAACCTCGAAAGTCACTCGAAGCATTAATATTTCTCGATGTTCGTTGAAATTCAGTCAAAAACTGTTGAAACATGCATTTTCATCAATTTAGACGAACTAACACTCAATCTCTGGATTTGCGGTCTCGTCGATTGTCCGTTCGACTCGAACCTCGAAAGTGACTCGCGACATGAAAATTTCTCGATGTTCATTGAAACTCAGTCAAAAACTGTTGAAACCTGCGTTTTCATCGTTTTAGTCGAAAATACACCAATCGATCGATTTGCGATTTCGTCGATGGTCCGATCGACTCGAACCTCGAATGTGACTCGGAACATGAAAATTTCTCGGTTTTCGTTGAAATTCAGTCAAAAAATATTGAAACCTGCATTTTCATCGTTTTAGACGAAATAACACTTAATCGGTCGATCTCCATTCTCGTCTATGGTCCGATCGATTCGAACCTCGAAAATGACTCGGAACATGAAAATTTCTCGATTTTCGTTGAAATTCAGTCAAAAATTATTGAAACCTGCATTTTCATCGTTTTAAACGAAATAACACCCAATCGATCGATTTGCGATTTCGTCGATGGTCCGATCGACTCGAACCCGAATGTGACTCAGAACATGAAAATTTCTCGATTTTCGTTGAAATTCAGTCAGAACTGTTGATACATGCATTTTCATCGATTTAGACGAACTAACACCCAATTGCTCGATTAGCGTTTTCGTGGATGGTCAATTCGACTCGAACCTCGAAAGTCAGTCGAAGCATTAATATTTCTCGATGTTCGTTGAAATTCAGTCAAAAACTGTTGAAACAAGCATTTTCATCAATTTAGACGAACTAACACTCAATCTCTGGATTTGCGGTCTCGTCGATGGTCCGATCGACTCGAACCTCGAATGTGACTCAGAACATGAAAATTTCTCGATTTTCGTTGAAATTCAGTCAGAACTATTGATACCTGCATTTTCATCGATTTAGACGAACTAACACCCAATTGCTCGATTAGCGTTTTCGTGGATGGTCCATTCGACACGAACCTCGAAAGTCAGTCGAAGCATTAATAATTCTCGATGTTCGTTGAAATTCAGTCAGAAACTGTTGAAACATGCATTTTCATCAATTTAGACGAACTAACACTCAACCTCTGGATTTGCGGTCCCGTAGATGGTCCGTTCGACGCGAACCTCGAGAATGACTCGCAACATGAAAATTTCTCGATTTACGTTGAAACTCAGTCAAAAACTGTTGAAACCTGCGTTTTCATCGTTTTAGACGAACTCACACTCAATTTCTCCATTAGCGTTTTCGTGGATGGTCCATTCGACTCGAACCTCGAAAGTCACTCGAAGCATTAAAATTTCTCGATGTTCGTTGAATATCAGTCAAAAACTGTTGAAACCTGCATTTTCATCGTTTCAGACGAAATAACACCAATCGATCGATTTGCGATTTCGTCGATGGTCCGATCGACTCGAACCTCGAATGTGACTCGGAACATCAAAATTTCTCGGTTTTCGTTTAAATTCAGTCAAAAACTATTGAAACCTGCATTTTCATCGTTTTTGACGAACTAACACTTAATCGGTCGATTTCCGTTCTCGTCGATGGTCCGATCGACTCGAACCTCAAAAGTGACCCGGAACATGAAAATTTCTCGATTTTCGTTGAAATTCAGTCAAAAACTATTGAAACCTGCATTTTCATCGTTTTAGACGAAATAACACCCAATCGATCGATTTGCGATTTCGTCGATGGTCCGATCGACTCGAACCTCGAATGTGACTCAGAACATGAAAATTTCTCGATTTTCGTTGAAATTCAGTCAGAACTGTTGATACCTGCATTTTCATCGATTTAGACGAACTAACACCCAATTGCTCGATTAGCGTTTTCGTGGATGGTCCATTCGACTCGAACCTCGAAAGTCACTCGAAGCATTAATATTTCTCGATGTTCGTTGAAATTCAGTCAAAAACTGTTGAAACATGCATTTTCATCAATTTAGACGAACTAACACTCAATCTCTGGATTTGCGGTCTCGTCGATTGTCCGTTCGACTCGAACCTCGAAAGTGACTCGCGACATGAAAATTTCTCGATGTTCATTGAAACTCAGTCAAAAACTGTTGAAACCTGCGTTTTCATCGTTTTAGTCGAAAATACACCAATCGATCGATTTGCGATTTCGTCGATGGTCCGATCGACTCGAACCTCGAATGTGACTCGGAACATGAAAATTTCTCGGTTTTCGTTGAAATTCAGTCAAAAAATATTGAAACCTGCATTTTCATTGTTTTAGACGAAATAACACTTAATCGGTCGATCTCCATTCTCGTCTATGGTCCGATCGATTCGAACCTCGAAAATGACTCGGAACATGAAAATTTCTCGATTTTCGTTGAAATTCAGTCAAAAATTATTGAAACCTGCATTTTCATCGTTTTAAACGAAATAACACCCAATCGATCGATTTGCGATTTCGTCGATGGTCCGATCGACTCGAACCCGAATGTGACTCAGAACATGAAAATTTCTCGATTTTCGTTGAAATTCAGTCAGAACTGTTGATACATGCATTTTCATCGATTTAGACGAACTAACACCCAATTGCTCGATTAGCGTTTTCGTGGATGGTCAATTCGACTCGAACCTCGAAAGTCAGTCGAAGCATTAATATTTCTCGATGTTCGTTGAAATTCAGTCAAAAACTGTTGAAACATGCATTTTCATCAATTTAGACGAACTAACACTCAATCTCTGGATTTGCGGTCTCGTCGATGGTCCGATCGACTCGAACCTCGAATGTGACTCAGAACATGAAAATTTCTCGATTTTCGTTGAAATTCAGTCAGAACTATTGATACCTGCATTTTCATCGATTTAGACGAACTAACACCCAATTGCTCGATTAGCGTTTTCGTGGATGGTCCATTCGACTCGAACCTCGAAAGTCAGTCGAAGCATTAATAATTCTCGATGTTCGTTGAAATTCAGTCAGAAACTGTTGAAACATGCATTTTCATCAATTTAGACGAACTAACACTCAACCTCTGGATTTGCGGTCCCGTCGATGGTCCGTTCGACGCGAACCTCGAGAATGACTCGCAACATGAAAATTTCTCGATTTACGTTGAAACTCAGTCAAAAACTGTTGAAACCTGCGTTTTCATCGTTTTAGACGAACTCACACTCAATTTCTCCATTAGCGTTTTCGTGGATGGTCCATTCGACTCGAACCTCGAAAGTCACTCGAAGCATTAAAATTTCTCGATGTTCGTTGAATATCAGTCAAAAACTGTTGAAACCTGGATTTTCATCGTTTCAGACGAAATAACACCAATCGATCGATTTGCGATTTCGTCGATGGTCCGATCGACTCGAACCTCGAATGTGACTCGGAACATCAAAATTTCTCGGTTTTCGTTTAAATTCAGTCAAAAACTATTGAAACCTGTATTTTCATCGATTTAGACGAAATAAAACCCAATCGATCGATTTGCGATCTCGTCGATGGTCCTATCGACTCGAACCTCGAATGTGACTCGGAACATGAAAATTTCTCGATTTTCGTTGAAATTCAGTCAGAACTGTTGATACCTGCATTTTCATCGATTTAGACGAACTAACACCCAATTGCTCGATTAGCGTTTTCGTGGATGTTCCATTCGACTCGAACCTCGAAAGTCAGTCGAAGCATTAATATTTCTCGATGTTCGTTGAAATTCAGTCAAAAACTGTTGAAACATGCATTTTCATCAATTTAGACGAACTAACACTCAATCTCTGGATTTCCGTTCTCGTCGATGGTCCGATCGACTCGAACTTCGAAAGTGACTCGGAACATGAAAATTTCTCGATTTTCGTTGAAATTCAGTCAGAACTATTGATACCTGCATTTTCATCGATTTAGACGAACTAACACCCAATTGCTCGATTAGCGTTTTCGTGGATGGTCCATTAGTCTCGAACCTCGAAAGTCAGTCGAAGCATTAATAGTTCTCGATGTTCGTTGAAATTCAGTCAAAAACTGTTGAAACATGCATTTTCATCAATTTAGACGAACTAACACTCAATCTCTGGATTTGCGGTCTCGTCGATGGTCCGTTCGACGCCAACCTCGAGAATGACTCGCAACATGAAAATTTCTCGATTTTCGTTGAAACTCAGTCAAAAACTGTTGAAACCTGCATTTTCATCGTTTTTGACGAACTAACACTTAATCGGTCGATTTCCATTCTCGTCGATGGTCCGATCGACTCGAACCTCAAAAGTGACCCGGAACATGAAAATTCCTCGATTTTCGTTGAAATTCAGTCAAAAACTATTGAAACCTGCATTTTCATCGTTTTAGACGAAATAACACCCAATCGATCGATTTGCGATTTCGTCGATGGTCCGATCGACTCGAACCTCGAATGTGACTCAGAACATGAAAATTTCTCGATTTTCGTTGAAATTCAGTCAGAACTGTTGATACCTGCATTTTCATCGATTTAGACGAACTAACACCCAATTACTCGATTAGCGTTTTCGTGGATGGTCAATTCGACTCGAACCTCGAAAGTCAGTCGAAGCATTAATATTTCTCGATGTTCGTTGAAATTCAGTCAAAAACTGTTGAAACAAGCATTTTCATCAATTTAGACGAACTAACACTCAATCTCTGGATTTGCGGTCTCGTCGATGGTCCGATCGACTCGAACCTCGAATGTGACTCAGAACATGAAAATTTCTCGATTTTCGTTGAAATTCAGTCAGAACTATTGATACCTGCATTTTCATCGATTTAGACGAACTAACACCCAATTGCTCGATTAGCGTTTTCGTGGATGGTCCATTAGTCTCGAACCTCGAAAGTCAGTCGAAGCATTAATAGTTCTCGATGTTCGTTGAAATTCAGTCAAAAACTGTTGAAACATGCATTTTCATCAATTTAGACGAACTAACACTCAATCTCTGGATTTGCGGTCTCGTCGATGGTCCGTTCGACGCCAACCTCGAGAATGACTCGCAACATGAAAATTTCTCGATTTTCGTTGAAACTCAGTCAAAAACTGTTGAAACCTGCATTTTCATCGTTTTTGACGAACTAACACTTAATCGGTCGATTTCCATTCTCGTCGATGGTCCGATCGACTCGAACCTCAAAAGTGACCCGGAACATGAAAATTTCTCGATTTTCGTTGAAATTCAGTCAAAAACTATTGAAACCTGCATTTTCATCGTTTTAGACGAAATAACACCCAATTGCTCGATTAGCGTTTTCGTCGATCGTCCATTCGACTCGAACCTCGAAAGTCACTCGAAGCATTAATATTTCTCGATGTTCGTTGAAATTCAGTCAAAAACTGTTGAAACCTGCATTTTCATCGTTTTAGACGAAATAACACCAATCGATCGATTTGCGATTTCGTCGATGGTCCGATCGACTCGAACCTCGAATGTGACTCGGAACATAAAAATTTCTCGGTTTTCGTTGAAATTCAGAAAAAAAATATTGAAACCTGCATTTTCATCGTTTTAGACGAAATAACACTTAATCGGTCGATTTCCATTCTCATCGATGGTCCGATCGACTCGAACCTCGAAAGTGACTCCGAACATGAAAATTTCTCGATTTTCGTTGAAATTCAATCAGAACTGTTGATACCTGCATTTTCATCGATTTAGACGAACTAACACCCAATTGCTCGATTTGCGATTTCGTCGATGGTCCGATCGACTCGAACCCGAATGTGACTCAGAACATGAAAATTTCTCGATTTTCGTTGAAATTCAGTCAGAACTGTTGATACATGCATTTTCATCGATTTAGACGAACTAACACCCAATTGCTCGATTAGCGTTTTCGTCGATGGTCCATTCGACTCGAACCTCGAAAGTCACTCGAAGCATTAAAATTTCTCGATGTTCGTTGAATATCAGTCAAAAACTGTTGAAACCTGCATTTTCATCGTTTCAGACGAAATAACACCAATCGATCGATTTGCGATTTCGTCGATGGTCCGATCGACTCGAACCTCGAATGTGACTCGGAACATCAAAATTTCTCGGTTTTCGTTTAAATTCAGTCAAAAACTATTGAAACCTGCATTTTCATCGTTTTTGACGAACTAACACTTAATCGGTCGATTTCCATTCTCGTCGATGGTCCGATCGACTCGAACCTCAAAAGTGACCCGGAACATGAAAATTTCTCGATTTTCGTTGAAATTCAGTCAAAAACTATTGAAACCTGCATTTTCATCGTTTTAGACGAAATAACACCCAATCGATCGATTTGCGATTTCGTCGATGGTCCGATCGACTCGAACCTCGAATGTGACTCAGAACATGAAAATTTCTCGATTTTCGTTGAAATTCAGTCAGAACTGTTGATACCTGCATTTTCATCGATTTAGACGAACTAACACCCAATTGCTCGATTAGCGTTTTCGTCGATGGTCCATTCGACTCGAACCTCGAAAGTCACTCGAAGCATTAATATTTCTCGATGTTCGTTGAAATTCAGTCAAAAACTGTTGAAACATGCATTTTCATCAATTTAGACGAACTAACACTCAATCTCTGGATTTGCGGTCTCGTCGATGGTCCGATCGACTCGAACCTCGAATGTGACTCAGAACATGAAAATTTCTCGATTTTCGTAGAAATTCAGTCAGAACTATTGATACCTGCATTTTCATCGATTTAGACGAACTAACACCCAATTGCTCGATTAGCGTTTTCGTGGATGGTCCATTCGACTCGAACCTCGAAAGTCAGTCGAAGCATTAATAATTCTCGATGTTCGTTGAAATTCAGTCAGAAACTGTTGAAACATGCATTTTCATCAATTTAGACGAACTAACACTCAACCTCTGGATTTGCGGTCCCGTCGATGGTCCGTTCGACGCGAACCTCGAGAATGACTCGCAACATGAAAATTTCTCGATTTACGTTGAAACTCAGTCAAAAATTGTTGAAACCTGCGTTTTCATCGTTTTAGACGAACTCACACTCAATTTCTCCATTAGCGTTTTCGTGGATGGTCCATTCGACTCGAACCTCGAAAGTCACTCGAAGCATTAAAATTTCTCGATGTTCGTTGAATATCAGTCAAAAACTGTTGAAACCTGGATTTTCATCGTTTCAGACGAAATAACACCAATCGATCGATTTGCGATTTCGTCGATGGTCCGATCGACTCGAACCTCGAATGTGACTCGGAACATCAAAATTTCTCGGTTTTCGTTTAAATTCAGTCAAAAACTATTGAAACCTGTATTTTCATCGTTTTAGACGAAATAAAACCCAATCGATCGATTTGCGATCTCGTCGATGGTCCTATCGACTCGAACCTCGAATGTGACTCGGAACATGAAAATTTCTCGATTTTCGTTGAAATTCAGTCAGAACTGTTGATACCTGCATTTTCATCGATTTAGACGAACTAACACCCAATTGCTCGATTAGCGTTTTCGTGGATGTTCCATTCGACTCGAACCTCGAAAGTCAGTCGAAGCATTAATATTTCTCGATGTTCGTTGAAATTCAGTCAAAAACTGTTGAAACATGCATTTTCATCAATTTAGACGAACTAACACTCAATCTCTGGATTTCCGTTCTCGTCGATGGTCCGATCGACTCGAACTTCGAAAGTGACTCGGAACATGAAAATTTCTCGATTTTCGTTGAAATTCAGTCAGAACTATTGATACCTGCATTTTCATCGATTTAGACGAACTAACACCCAATTGCTCGATTAGCGTTTTCGTGGATGGTCCATTAGTCTCGAACCTCGAAAGTCAGTCGAAGCATTAATAGTTCTCGATGTTCGTTGAAATTCAGTCAAAAACTGTTGAAACATGCATTTTCATCAATTTAGACGAACTAACACTCAATCTCTGGATTTGCGGTCTCGTCGATGGTCCGTTCGACGCCAACCTCGAGAATGACTCGCAACATGAAAATTTCTCGATTTTCGTTGAAACTCAGTCAAAAACTGTTGAAACCTGCATTTTCATCGTTTTTGACGAACTAACACTTAATCGGTCGATTTCCATTCTCGTCGATGGTCCGATCGACTCGAACCTCAAAAGTGACCCGGAACATGAAAATTTCTCGATTTTCGTTGAAATTCAGTCAAAAACTATTGAAACCTGCATTTTCATCGTTTTAGACGAAATAACACCCAATCGATCGATTTGCGATTTCGTCGATGGTCCGATCGACTCGAACCCGAATGTCACTCAGAACATGAAAATTTCTCGATTTTCATTGAAATTCAGTCAGAACTGTTGATACCTGCATTTTCATCGATTTAGACGAACTAACACCCATTTGCTCGATTAGCGTTTTCGTGGATGGTCCATTCGACTCGAACCTCGAAAGTCAGTCGAAGCATTAACATTTCTCGATGTTCGTTGAAATTCAGTCAAAAACTGTTGAAACCTGCATTTTCATCGTTTTTGACGAACTAACACTTAATCGGTCGATTTCCATTCTCGTCGATGGTCCGATCGACTCGAACTTCGAAAGTGACTCGGAACATGAAAATTTCTCGATTTTCGTTGAAATTCAGTCAAAAACTATTGAAACCTGCATTTTCATCGTTTTAGACGAAATAACACCCAATCGATCGATTTGCGATTTCGTCGATGGTCCGATCGACTCGAACCCGAATGTGACTCAGAACATGAAAATTTCTCGATTTTCGTTGAAATTCAGTCAGAACTGTTGATACCTGCATTTTCATCGATTTAGACGAACTAACACCCAATTGCTCGATTAGCGTTTTCGTGGATGTTCCATTCGACTCGAACCTCGAAAGTCAGTCGAAGCATTAATATTTCTCGATGTTCGTTGAAATTCAGTCAAAAACTGTTGAAACATGCATTTTCATCAATTTAGACGAACTAACACTCAATCTCTGGATTTCCGTTCTCGTCGATGGTCCGATCGACTCGAACTTCGAAAGTGACTCGGAACATGAAAATTTCTCGATTTTCGTTGAAATTCAGTCAGAACTATTGATACCTGCATTTTCATCGATTTAGACGAACTAACACCCAATTGCTCGATTAGCGTTTTCGTGGATGGTCCATTAGTCTCGAACCTCGAAAGTCAGTCGAAGCATTAATAGTTCTCGATGTTCGTTGAAATTCAGTCAAAAACTGTTGAAACATGCATTTTCATCAATTTAGACGAACTAACACTCAATCTCTGGATTTGCGGTCTCGTCGATGGTCCGTTCGACGCCAACCTCGAGAATGACTCGCAACATGAAAATTTCTCGATTTTCGTTGAAACTCAGTCAAAAACTGTTGAAACCTGCATTTTCATCGTTTTTGACGAACTAACACTTAATCGGTCGATTTCCATTCTCGTCGATGGTCCGATCGACTCGAACCTCAAAAGTGACCCGGAACATGAAAATTTCTCGATTTTCGTTGAAATTCAGTCAAAAACTATTGAAACCTGCATTTTCATCGTTTTAGACGAAATAACACCCAATCGATCGATTTGCGATTTCGTCGATGGTCCGATCGACTCGAACCCGAATGTCACTCAGAACATGAAAATTTCTCGATTTTCATTGAAATTCAGTCAGAACTGTTGATACCTGCATTTTCATCGATTTAGACGAACTAACACCCATTTGCTCGATTAGCGTTTTCGTGGATGGTCCATTCGACTCGAACCTCGAAAGTCAGTCGAAGCATTAATATTTCTCGATGTTCGTTGAAATTCAGTCAAAAACTGTTGAAACATGCATTTTCATCAATTTAGACGAACTAACACTCAATCTCTGGATTTGCGGTCTCGTCGATTGTCCGTTCGACTCGAACCTCGAAAGTGACTCGCGACATGAAAATTTCTCGATGTTCATTGAAACTCAGTCAAATCTGTTGAAACCTGCGTTTTCATCGTTTTAGTAGAAAATACACCAATCGATCGATTTGCGATTTCGTCGATGGTCCGATCGACTCGAACCTCGAATGTGACTCGGAACATGAAAATTTCTCGGTTTTCGTTGAAATTCAGTCAAAAAATATTGAAACCTGCATTTTCATCGTTTTAGACGAAATAACACTTAATCGGTCGATCTCCATTCTCGTCTATGGTCCGATCGATTCGAACCTCGAAAATGACTCGGAACATGAAAATTTCTCGATTTTCGTTGAAATTCAGTCAAAAATTATTGAAACCTGCATTTTCATCGTTTTAAACGAAATAACACCCAATCGATCGATTTGCGATTTCGTCGATGGTCCGATCGACTCGAACCTCGAATGTGACTCAGAACATGAAAATTTCTCGATTTTCGTTGAAATTCAGTCAGAACTATTGATACCTGCATTTTCATCGATTTAGACGAACTAACACCCAATTGCTCGATTAGCGTTTTCGTGGATGGTCCATTCGACACGAACCTCGAAAGTCAGTCGAAGCATTAATAATTCTCGATGTTCGTTGAAATTCAGTCAGAAACTGTTGAAACATGCATTTTCATCAATTTAGACGAACTAACACTCAACCTCTGGATTTGCGGTCCCGTAGATGGTCCGTTCGACGCGAACCTCGAGAATGACTCGCAACATGAAAATTTCTCGATTTACGTTGAAACTCAGTCAAAAACTGTTGAAACCTGCGTTTTCATCGTTTTAGACGAACTCACACTCAATTTCTCCATTAGCGTTTTCGTGGATGGTCCATTCGACTCGAACCTCGAAAGTCACTCGAAGCATTAAAATTTCTCGATGTTCGTTGAATATCAGTCAAAAACTGTTGAAACCTGCATTTTCATCGTTTCAGACGAAATAACACCAATCGATCGATTTGCGATTTCGTCGATGGTCCGATCGACTCGAACCTCGAATGTGACTCGGAACATCAAAATTTCTCGGTTTTCGTTTAAATTCAGTCAAAAACTATTGAAACCTGCATTTTCATCGTTTTTGACGAACTAACACTTAATCGGTCGATTTCCATTCTCGTCGATGGTCCGATCGACTCGAACCTCAAAAGTGACCCGGAACATGAAAATTTCTCGATTTTCGTTGAAATTCAGTCAAAAACTATTGAAACCTGCATTTTCATCGTTTTAGACGAAATAACACCCAATCGATCGATTTGCGATTTCGTCGATGGTCCGATCGACTCGAACCTCGAATGTGACTCAGAACATGAAAATTTCTCGATTTTCGTTGAAATTCAGTCAGAACTGTTGATACCTGCATTTTCATCGATTTAGACGAACTAACACCCAATTGCTCGATTAGCGTTTTCGTGGATGGTCCATTCGACTCGAACCTCGAAAGTCACTCGAAGCATTAATATTTCTCGATGTTCGTTGAAATTCAGTCAAAAACTGTTGAAACATGCATTTTCATCAATTTAGACGAACTAACACTCAATCTCTGGATTTGCGGTCTCGTCGATTGTCCGTTCGACTCGAACCTCGAAAGTGACTCGCGACATGAAAATTTCTCGATGTTCATTGAAACTCAGTCAAAAACTGTTGAAACCTGCGTTTTCATCGTTTTAGTCGAAAATACACCAATCGATCGATTTGCGATTTCGTCGATGGTCCGATCGACTCGAACCTCGAATGTGACTCGGAACATGAAAATTTCTCGGTTTTCGTTGAAATTCAGTCAAAAAATATTGAAACCTGCATTTTCATCGTTTTAGACGAAATAACACTTAATCGGTCGATCTCCATTCTCGTCTATGGTCCGATCGATTCGAACCTCGAAAATGACTCGGAACATGAAAATTTCTCGATTTTCGTTGAAATTCAGTCAAAAATTATTGAAACCTGCATTTTCATCGTTTTAAACGAAATAACACCCAATCGATCGATTTGCGATTTCGTCGATGGTCCGATCAACTCGAACCCGAATGTGACTCAGAACATGAAAATTTCTCGATTTTCGTTGAAATTCAGTCAGAACTGTTGATACATGCATTTTCATCGATTTAGACGAACTAACACCCAATTGCTCGATTAGCGTTTTCGTGGATGGTCAATTCGACTCGAACCTCGAAAGTCAGTCGAAGCATTAATATTTCTCGATGTTCGTTGAAATTCAGTCAAAAACTGTTGAAACATGCATTTTCATCAATTTAGACGAACTAACACTCAATCTCTGGATTTGCGGTCTCGTCGATGGTCCGATCGACTCGAACCTCGAATGTGACTCAGAACATGAAAATTTCTCGATTTTCGTTGAAATTCAGTCAGAACTATTGATACCTGCATTTTCATCGATTTAGACGAACTAACACCCAATTGCTCGATTAGCGTTTTCGTGGATGGTCCATTCGACTCGAACCTCGAAAGTCAGTCGAAGCATTAATAATTCTCGATGTTCGTTGAAATTCAGTCAGAAACTGTTGAAACATGCATTTTCATCAATTTAGACGAACTAACACTCAACCTCTGGATTTGCGGTCCCGTCGATGGTCCGTTCGACGCGAACCTCGAGAATGACTCGCAACATGAAAATTTCTCGATTTACGTTGAAACTCAGTCAAAAACTGTTGAAACCTGCGTTTTCATCGTTTTAGACGAACTCACACTCAATTTCTCCATTAGCGTTTTCGTGGATGGTCCATTCGACTCGAACCTCGAAAGTCACTCGAAGCATTAAAATTTCTCGATGTTCGTTGAATATCAGTCAAAAACTGTTGAAACGTGCATTTTCATCTTTTCAGACGAAATAACACCAATCGATCGATTTGCGATTTCGTCGATGGTCCGATCGACTCGAACCTCGAATGTGACTCGGAACATCAAAATTTCTCGGTTTTCGTTTAAATTCAGTCAAAAACTATTGAAACCTGCATTTTCATCGTTTTTGACGAACTAACACTTAATCGGTCGATTTCCATTCTCGTCGATGGTCCGATCGACTCGAACCTCAAAAGTGACCCGGAACATGAAAATTTCTCGATTTTCGTTGAAATTCAGTCAAAAACTATTGAAACCTGCATTTTCATCGTTTTAGACGAAATAACACCCAATCGATCGATTTGCGATTTCGTCGATGGTCCGATCGACTCGAACCTCGAATGTGACTCAGAACATGAAAATTTCTCGATTTTCGTTGAAATTCAGTCAGAACTGTTGATACCTGCATTTTCATCGATTTAGACGAACTAACACCCAATTGCTCGATTAGCGTTTTCGTGGATGGTCCATTCGACTCGAACCTCGAAAGTCAGTCGAAGCATTAATATTTCTCGATGTTCGTTGAAATTCAGTCAAAAACTGTTGAAACATGCATTTTCATCAATTTAGACGAACTAACACTCAATCTCTGGATTTGCGGTCTCGTCGATGGTCCGATCGACTCGAACCTCGAATGTGACTCAGAACATGAAAATTTCTCGATTTTCGTTGAAATTCAGTCAGAACTATTGATACCTGCATTTTCATCGATTGAGACGAACTAACACCCAATTGCTCGATTAGCGTTTTCGTGGATGGTCCATTCGACTCGAACCTCGAAAGTCAGTCGAAGCATTAATAATTCTCGATGTTCGTTGAAATTCAGTCAGAAACTGTTGAAACATGCATTTTCATCAATTTAGACGAACTAACACTCAACCTCTGGATTTGCGGTCCCGTCGATGGTCCGTTCGACGCGAACCTCGAGAATGACTCGCAACATGAAAATTTCTCGATTTACGTTGAAACTCAGTCAAAAACTGTTGAAACCTGCGTTTTCATCGTTTTAGACGAACTCACACTCAATTTCTCCATTAGCGTTTTCGTGGATGGTCCATTCGACTCGAACCTCGAAAGTCACTCGAAGCATTAAAATTTCTCGATGTTCGTTGAATATCAGTCAAAAACTGTTGAAACCTGGATTTTCATCGTTTCAGACGAAATAACACCAATCGATCGATTTGCGATTTCGTCGATGGTCCTATCGACTCGAACCTCGAATGTGACTCGGAACATGAAAATTTCTCGATTTTCGTTGAAATTCAGTCAGAACTGTTGATACCTGCATTTTCATCGATTTAGACGAACTAACACCCAATTGCTCGATTAGCGTTTTCGTGGATGTTCCATTCGACTCGAACCTCGAAAGTCAGTCGAAGCATTAATATTTCTCGATGTTCGTTGAAATTCAGTCAAAAACTGTTGAAACATGCATTTTCATCAATTTAGACGAACTAACACTCAATCTCTGGATTTCCGTTCTCGTCGATGGTCCGATCGACTCGAACTTCGAAAGTGACTCGGAACATGAAAATTTCTCGATTTTCGTTGAAATTCAGTCAGAACTATTGATACCTGCATTTTCATCGATTTAGACGAACTAACACCTAATTGCTCGATTAGCGTTTTCGTGGATGGTCCATTAGTCTCGAACCTCGAAAGTCAGTCGAAGCATTAATAGTTCTCGATGTTCGTTGAAATTCAGTCAAAAACTGTTGAAACATGCATTTTCATCAATTTAGACGAACTAACACTCAATCTCTGGATTTGCGGTCTCGTCGATTGTCCGTTCGACGCCAACCTCGAGAATGACTCGCAACATGAAAATTTCTCGATTTTCGTTGAAACTCAGTCAAAAACTGTTGAAACCTGCATTTTCATCGTTTTTGACGAACTAACACTTAATCGGTCGATTTCCATTCTCGTCGATGGTCCGATCGACTCGAACCTCAAAAGTGACCCGGAACATGAAAATTTCTCGATTTTCGTTGAAATTCAGTCAAAAACTATTGAAACCTGCATTTTCATCGTTTTAGACGAAATAACACCCAATTGCTCGATTAGCGTTTTCGTCGATCGTCCATTCGACTCGAACCTCGAAAGTCACTCGAAGCATTAATATTTCTCGATGTTCGTTGAAATTCAGTCAAAAACTGTTGAAACCTGCATTTTCATCGTTTTAGACGAAATAACACCAATCGATCGATTTGCGATTTCGTCGATGGTCCGATCGACTCGAACCTCGAATGTGACTCGGAACATAAAAATTTCTCGGTTTTCGTTGAAATTCAGAAAAAAAATATTGAAACCTGCATTTTCATCGTTTTAGACGAAATAACACTTAATCGGTCGATTTCCATTCTCATCGATGGTCCGATCGACTCGAACCTCGAAAGTGACTCCGAACATGAAAATTTCTCGATTTTCGTTGAAATTCAATCAGAACTGTTGATACCTGCATTTTCATCGATTTAGACGAACTAACACCCAATTGCTCGATTTGCGATTTCGTCGATGGTCCGATCGACTCGAACCCGAATGTGACTCAGAACATGAAAATTTCTCGATTTTCGTTGAAATTCAGTCAGAACTGTTGATACATGCATTTTCATCGATTTAGACGAACTAACACCCAATTGCTCGATTAGCGTTTTCGTGGATGGTCAATTCGACTCGAACCTCGAAAGTCAGTCGAAGCATTAATATTTCTCGATTTACGTTGAAACTCAGTCAAAAACTGTTGAAACCTGCGTTTTCATCGTTTTAGACGAACTCACACTCAATTTCTCCATTAGCGTTTTCGTGGATGGTCCATTCGACTCGAACCTCGAAAGTCACTCGAAGCATTAAAATTTCTCGATGTTCGTTGAATATCAGTCAAAAACTGTTGAAACCTGCATTTTCATCGTTTCAGACGAAATAACACCAATCGATCGATTTGCGATTTCGTCGATGGTCCGATCGACTCGAACCTCGAATGTGACTCGGAACATCAAAATTTCTCGGTTTTCGTTTAAATTCAGTCAAAAACTATTGAAACCTGCATTTTCATCGTTTTTGACGAACTAACACTTAATCGGTCGATTTCCATTCTCGTCGATGGTCCGATCGACTCGAACCTCAAAAGTGACCCGGAACATGAAAATTTCTCGATTTTCGTTGAAATTCAGTCAAAAACTATTGAAACCTGCATTTTCATCGTTTTAGACGAAATAACACCCAATCGATCGATTTGCGATTTCGTCGATGGTCCGATCGACTCGAACCTCGAATGTGACTCAGAACATGAAAATTTCTCGATTTTCGTTGAAATTCAGTCAGAACTGTTGATACCTGCATTTTCATCGATTTAGACGAACTAACACCCAATTGCTCGATTAGCGTTTTCGTCGATGGTCCATTCGACTCGAACCTCGAAAGTCACTCGAAGCATTAATATTTCTCGATGTTCGTTGAAATTCAGTCAAAAACTGTTGAAACATGCATTTTCATCAATTTAGACGAACTAACACTCAATCTCTGGATTTGCGGTCTCGTCGATGGTCCGATCGACTCGAACCTCGAATGTGACTCAGAACATGAAAATTTCTCGATTTTCGTAGAAATTCAGTCAGAACTATTGATACCTGCATTTTCATCGATTTAGACGAACTAACACCCAATTGCTCGATTAGCGTTTTCGTGGATGGTCCATTCGACTCGAACCTCGAAAGTCAGTCGAAGCATTAATAATTCTCGATGTTCGTTGAAATTCAGTCAGAAACTGTTGAAACATGCATTTTCATCAATTTAGACGAACTAACACTCAACCTCTGGATTTGCGGTCCCGTCGATGGTCCGTTCGACGCGAACCTCGAGAATGACTCGCAACATGAAAATTTCTCGATTTACGTTGAAACTCAGTCAAAAACTGTTGAAACCTGCGTTTTCATCGTTTTAGACGAACTCACACTCAATTTCTCCATTAGCGTTTTCGTGGATGGTCCATTCGACTCGAACCTCGAAAGTCACTCGAAGCATTAAAATTTCTCGATGTTCGTTGAATATCAGTCAAAAACTGTTGAAACCTGGATTTTCATCGTTTCAGACGAAATAACACCAATCGATCGATTTGCGATTTCGTCGATGGTCCGATCGACTCGAACCTCGAATGTGACTCGGAACATCAAAATTTCTCGGTTTTCGTTTAAATTCAGTCAAAAACTATTGAAACCTGTATTTTCATCGTTTTAGACGAAATAAAACCCAATCGATCGATTTGCGATCTCGTCGATGGTCCTATCGACTCGAACCTCGAATGTGACTCGGAACATGAAAATTTCTCGATTTTCGTTGAAATTCAGTCAGAACTGTTGATACCTGCATTTTCATCGATTTAGACGAACTAACACCCAATTGCTCGATTAGCGTTTTCGTGGATGTTCCATTCGACTCGAACCTCGAAAGTCAGTCGAAGCATTAATATTTCTCGATGTTCGTTGAAATTCAGTCAAAAACTGTTGAAACATGCATTTTCATCAATTTAGACGAACTAACACTCAATCTCTGGATTTCCGTTCTCGTCGATGGTCCGATCGACTCGAACTTCGAAAGTGACTCGGAACATGAAAATTTCTCGATTTTCGTTGAAATTCAGTCAGAACTATTGATACCTGCATTTTCATCGATTTAGACGAACTAACACCCAATTGCTCGATTAGCGTTTTCGTGGATGGTCCATTAGTCTCGAACCTCGAAAGTCAGTCGAAGCATTAATAGTTCTCGATGTTCGTTGAAATTCAGTCAAAAACTGTTGAAACATGCATTTTCATCAATTTAGACGAACTAACACTCAATCTCTGGATTTGCGGTCTCGTCGATGGTCCGTTCGACGCCAACCTCGAGAATGACTCGCAACATGAAAATTTCTCGATTTTCGTTGAAACTCAGTCAAAAACTGTTGAAACCTGCATTTTCATCGTTTTTGACGAACTAACACTTAATCGGTCGATTTCCATTCTCGTCGATGGTCCGATCGACTCGAACCTCAAAAGTGACCCGGAACATGAAAATTTCTCGATTTTCGTTGAAATTCAGTCAAAAACTATTGAAACCTGCATTTTCATCGTTTTAGACGAAATAACACCCAATCGATCGATTTGCGATTTCGTCGATGGTCCGATCGACTCGAACCCGAATGTCACTCAGAACATGAAAATTTCTCGATTTTCATTGAAATTCAGTCAGAACTGTTGATACCTGCATTTTCATCGATTTAGACGAACTAACACCCATTTGCTCGATTAGCGTTTTCGTGGATGGTCCATTCGACTCGAACCTCGAAAGTCAGTCGAAGCATTAACATTTCTCGATGTTCGTTGAAATTCAGTCAAAAACTGTTGAAACCTGCATTTTCATCGTTTTTGACGAACTAACACTTAATCGGTCGATTTCCATTCTCGTCGATGGTCCGATCGACTCGAACTTCGAAAGTGACTCGGAACATGAAAATTTCTCGATTTTCGTTGAAATTCAGTCAAAAACTATTGAAACCTGCATTTTCATCGTTTTAGACGAAATAACACCCAATCGATCGATTTGCGATCTCGTCGATGGTCCTATCGACTCGAACCTCGAATGTGACTCGGAACATGAAAATTTCTCGATTTTCGTTGAAATTCAGTCAGAACTGTTGATACCTGCATTTTCATCGATTTAGACGAACTAACACCCAATTGCTCGATTAGCGTTTTCGTGGATGTTCCATTCGACTCGAACCTCGAAAGTCAGTCGAAGCATTAATATTTCTCGATGTTCGTTGAAATTCAGTCAAAAACTGTTGAAACATGCATTTTCATCAATTTAGACGAACTAACACTCAATCTCTGGATTTCCGTTCTCGTCGATGGTCCGATCGACTCGAACTTCGAAAGTGACTCGGAACATGAAAATTTCTCGATTTTCGTTGAAATTCAGTCAGAACTATTGATACCTGCATTTTCATCGATTTAGACGAACTAACACCCAATTGCTCGATTAGCGTTTTCGTGGATGGTCCATTAGTCTCGAACCTCGAAAGTCAGTCGAAGCATTAATAGTTCTCGATGTTCGTTGAAATTCAGTCAAAAACTGTTGAAACATGCATTTTCATCAATTTAGACGAACTAACACTCAATCTCTGGATTTGCGGTCTCGTCGATGGTCCGTTCGACGCCAACCTCGAGAATGACTCGCAACATGAAAATTTCTCGATTTTCGTTGAAACTCAGTCAAAAACTGTTGAAACCTGCATTTTCATCGTTTTTGACGAACTAACACTTAATCGGTCGATTTCCATTCTCGTCGATGGTCCGATCGACTCGAACCTCAAAAGTGACCCGGAACATGAAAATTTCTCGATTTTCGTTGAAATTCAGTCAAAAACTATTGAAACCTGCATTTTCATCGTTTTAGACGAAATAACACCCAATCGATCGATTTGCGATTTCGTCGATGGTCCGATCGACTCGAACCCGAATGTCACTCAGAACATGAAAATTTCTCGATTTTCATTGAAATTCAGTCAGAACTGTTGATACCTGCATTTTCATCGATTTAGACGAACTAACACCCATTTGCTCGATTAGCGTTTTCGTGGATGGTCCATTCGACTCGAACCTCGAAAGTCAGTCGAAGCATTAACATTTCTCGATGTTCGTTGAAATTCAGTCAAAAACTGTTGAAACCTGCATTTTCATCGTTTTTGACGAACTAACACTTAATCGGTCGATTTCCATTCTCGTCGATGGTCCGATCGACTCGAACTTCGAAAGTGACTCGGAACATGAAAATTTCTCGATTTTCGTTGAAATTCAGTCAAAAACTATTGAAACCTGCATTTTCATCGTTTTAGACGAAATAACACCCAATCGATCGATTTGCGATTTCGTCGATGGTCCGATCGACTCGAACCCGAATGTGACTCAGAACATGAAAATTTCTCGATTTTCGTTGAAATTCAGTCAGAACTGTTGATACCTGCATTTTCATCGATTTAGACGAACTAACACCCAATTGCTCGATTAGCGTTTTCGTGGATGTTCCATTCGACTCGAACCTCGAAAGTCAGTCGAAGCATTAATATTTCTCGATGTTCGTTGAAATTCAGTCAAAAACTGTTGAAACATGCATTTTCATCAATTTAGACGAACTAACACTCAATCTCTGGATTTCCGTTCTCGTCGATGGTCCGATCGACTCGAACTTCGAAAGTGACTCGGAACATGAAAATTTCTCGATTTTCGTTGAAATTCAGTCAGAACTATTGATACCTGCATTTTCATCGATTTAGACGAACTAACACCCAATTGCTCGATTAGCGTTTTCGTGGATGGTCCATTAGTCTCGAACCTCGAAAGTCAGTCGAAGCATTAATAGTTCTCGATGTTCGTTGAAATTCAGTCAAAAACTGTTGAAACATGCATTTTCATCAATTTAGACGAACTAACACTCAATCTCTGGATTTGCGGTCTCGTCGATGGTCCGTTCGACGCCAACCTCGAGAATGACTCGCAACATGAAAATTTCTCGATTTTCGTTGAAACTCAGTCAAAAACTGTTGAAACCTGCATTTTCATCGTTTTTGACGAACTAACACTTAATCGGTCGATTTCCATTCTCGTCGATGGTCCGATCGACTCGAACCTCAAAAGTGACCCGGAACATGAAAATTTCTCGATTTTCGTTGAAATTCAGTCAAAAACTATTGAAACCTGCATTTTCATCGTTTTAGACGAAATAACACCCAATCGATCGATTTGCGATTTCGTCGATGGTCCGATCGACTCGAACCCGAATGTCACTCAGAACATGAAAATTTCTCGATTTTCATTGAAATTCAGTCAGAACTGTTGATACCTGCATTTTCATCGATTTAGACGAACTAACACCCATTTGCTCGATTAGCGTTTTCGTGGATGGTCCATTCGACTCGAACCTCGAAAGTCAGTCGAAGCATTAATATTTCTCGATGTTCGTTGAAATTCAGTCAAAAACTGTTGAAACATGCATTTTCATCAATTTAGACGAACTAACACTCAATCTCTGGATTTGCGGTCTCGTCGATTGTCCGTTCGACTCGAACCTCGAAAGTGACTCGCGACATGAAAATTTCTCGATGTTCATTGAAACTCAGTCAAAAACTGTTGAAACCTGCGTTTTCATCGTTTTAGTAGAAAATACACCAATCGATCGATTTGCGATTTCGTCGATGGTCCGATCGACTCGAACCTCGAATGTGACTCGGAACATGAAAATTTCTCGGTTTTCGTTGAAATTCAGTCAAAAAATATTGAAACCTGCATTTTCATCGTTTTAGACGAAATAACACTTAATCGGTCGATCTCCATTCTCGTCTATGGTCCGATCGATTCGAACCTCGAAAATGACTCGGAACATGAAAATTTCTCGATTTTCGTTGAAATTCAGTCAAAAATTATTGAAACCTGCATTTTCATCGTTTTAAACGAAATAACACCCAATCGATCGATTTGCGATTTCGTCGATGGTCCGATCGACTCGAACCCGAATGTGACTCAGAACATGAAAATTTCTCGATTTTCGTTGAAATTCAGTCAGAACTGTTGATACATGCATTTTCATCGATTTAGACGAACTAACACCCAATTGCTCGATTAGCGTTTTCGTGGATGGTCAATTCGACTCGAACCTCGAAAGTCAGTCGAAGCATTAATATTTCTCGATGTTCGTTGAAATTCAGTCAAAAACTGTTGAAACAAGCATTTTCATCAATTTAGACGAACTAACACTCAATCTCTGGATTTGCGGTCTCGTCGATGGTCCGATCGACTCGAACCTCGAATGTGACTCAGAACATGAAAATTTCTCGATTTTCGTTGAAATTCAGTCAGAACTATTGATACCTGCATTTTCATCGATTTAGACGAACTAACACCCAATTGCTCGATTAGCGTTTTCGTGGATGGTCCATTCGACACGAACCTCGAAAGTCAGTCGAAGCATTAATAATTCTCGATGTTCGTTGAAATTCAGTCAGAAACTGTTGAAACATGCATTTTCATCAATTTAGACGAACTAACACTCAACCTCTGGATTTGCGGTCCCGTAGATGGTCCGTTCGACGCGAACCTCGAGAATGACTCGCAACATGAAAATTTCTCGATTTACGTTGAAACTCAGTCAAAAACTGTTGAAACCTGCGTTTTCATCGTTTTAGACGAACTCACACTCAATTTCTCCATTAGCGTTTTCATGGATGGTCCATTCGACTCGAACCTCGAAAGTCACTCGAAGCATTAAAATTTCTCGATGTTCGTTGAATATCAGTCAAAAACTGTTGAAACCTGCATTTTCATCGTTTCAGACGAAATAACACCAATCGATCGATTTGCGATTTCGTCGATGGTCCGATCGACTCGAACCTCGAATGTGACTCGGAACATCAAAATTTCTCGGTTTTCGTTTAAATTCAGTCAAAAACTATTGAAACCTGCATTTTCATCGTTTTTGACGAACTAACACTTAATCGGTCGATTTCCATTCTCGTCGATGGTCCGATCGACTCGAACCTCAAAAGTGACCCGGAACATGAAAATTTCTCGATTTTCGTTGAAATTCAGTCAAAAACTATTGAAACCTGCATTTTCATCGTTTTAGACGAAATAACACCCAATCGATCGATTTGCGATTTCGTCGATGGTCCGATCGACTCGAACCTCGAATGTGACTCAGAACATGAAAATTTCTCGATTTTCGTTGAAATTCAGTCAGAACTGTTGATACCTGCATTTTCATCGATTTAGACGAACTAACACCCAATTGCTCGATTAGCGTTTTCGTGGATGGTCCATTCGACTCGAACCTCGAAAGTCACTCGAAGCATTAATATTTCTCGATGTTCGTTGAAATTCAGTCAAAAACTGTTGAAACATGCATTTTCATCAATTTAGACGAACTAACACTCAATCTCTGGATTTGCGGTCTCGTCGATTGTCCGTTCGACTCGAACCTCGAAAGTGACTCGCGACATGAAAATTTCTCGATGTTCATTGAAACTCAGTCAAAAACTGTTGAAACCTGCGTTTTCATCGTTTTAGTCGAAAATACACCAATCGATCGATTTGCGATTTCGTCGATGGTCCGATCGACTCGAACCTCGAATGTGACTCGGAACATGAAAATTTCTCGGTTTTCGTTGAAATTCAGTCAAAAAATATTGAAACCTGCATTTTCATTGTTTTAGACGAAATAACACTTAATCGGTCGATCTCCATTCTCGTCTATGGTCCGATCGATTCGAACCTCGAAAATGACTCGGAACATGAAAATTTCTCGATTTTCGTTGAAATTCAGTCAAAAATTATTGAAACCTGCATTTTCATCGTTTTAAACGAAATAACACCCAATCGATCGATTTGCGATTTCGTCGATGGTCCGATCGACTCGAACCCGAATGTGACTCAGAACATGAAAATTTCTCGATTTTCGTTGAAATTCAGTCAGAACTGTTGATACATGCATTTTCATCGATTTAGACGAACTAACACCCAATTGCTCGATTAGCGTTTTCGTGGATGGTCAATTCGACTCGAACCTCGAAAGTCAGTCGAAGCATTAATATTTCTCGATGTTCGTTGAAATTCAGTCAAAAACTGTTGAAACATGCATTTTCATCAATTTAGACGAACTAACACTCAATCTCTGGATTTGCGGTCTCGTCGATGGTCCGATCGACTCGAACCTCGAATGTGACTCAGAACATGAAAATTTCTCGATTTTCGTTGAAATTCAGTCAGAACTATTGATACCTGCATTTTCATCGATTTAGACGAACTAACACCCAATTGCTCGATTAGCGTTTTCGTGGATGGTCCATTCGACTCGAACCTCGAAAGTCAGTCGAAGCATTAATAATTCTCGATGTTCGTTGAAATTCAGTCAGAAACTGTTGAAACATGCATTTTCATCAATTTAGACGAACTAACACTCAACCTCTGGATTTGCGGTCCCGTCGATGGTCCGTTCGACGCGAACCTCGAGAATGACTCGCAACATGAAAATTTCTCGATTTACGTTGAAACTCAGTCAAAAACTGTTGAAACCTGCGTTTTCATCGTTTTAGACGAACTCACACTCAATTTCTCCATTAGCGTTTTCGTGGATGGTCCATTCGACTCGAACCTCGAAAGTCACTCGAAGCATTAAAATTTCTCGATGTTCGTTGAATATCAGTCAAAAACTGTTGAAACCTGGATTTTCATCGTTTCAGACGAAATAACACCAATCGATCGATTTGCGATTTCGTCGATGGTCCGATCGACTCGAACCTCGAATGTGACTCGGAACATCAAAATTTCTCGGTTTTCGTTTAAATTCAGTCAAAAACTATTGAAACCTGTATTTTCATCGATTTAGACGAAATAAAACCCAATCGATCGATTTGCGATCTCGTCGATGGTCCTATCGACTCGAACCTCGAATGTGACTCGGAACATGAAAATTTCTCGATTTTCGTTGAAATTCAGTCAGAACTGTTGATACCTGCATTTTCATCGATTTAGACGAACTAACACCCAATTGCTCGATTAGCGTTTTCGTGGATGTTCCATTCGACTCGAACCTCGAAAGTCAGTCGAAGCATTAATATTTCTCGATGTTCGTTGAAATTCAGTCAAAAACTGTTGAAACATGCATTTTCATCAATTTAGACGAACTAACACTCAATCTCTGGATTTCCGTTCTCGTCGATGGTCCGATCGACTCGAACTTCGAAAGTGACTCGGAACATGAAAATTTCTCGATTTTCGTTGAAATTCAGTCAGAACTATTGATACCTGCATTTTCATCGATTTAGACGAACTAACACCCAATTGCTCGATTAGCGTTTTCGTGGATGGTCCATTAGTCTCGAACCTCGAAAGTCAGTCGAAGCATTAATAGTTCTCGATGTTCGTTGAAATTCAGTCAAAAACTGTTGAAACATGCATTTTCATCAATTTAGACGAACTAACACTCAATCTCTGGATTTGCGGTCTCGTCGATGGTCCGTTCGACGCCAACCTCGAGAATGACTCGCAACATGAAAATTTCTCGATTTTCGTTGAAACTCAGTCAAAAACTGTTGAAACCTGCATTTTCATCGTTTTTGACGAACTAACACTTAATCGGTCGATTTCCATTCTCGTCGATGGTCCGATCGACTCGAACCTCAAAAGTGACCCGGAACATGAAAATTCCTCGATTTTCGTTGAAATTCAGTCAAAAACTATTGAAACCTGCATTTTCATCGTTTTAGACGAAATAACACCCAATCGATCGATTTGCGATTTCGTCGATGGTCCGATCGACTCGAACCTCGAATGTGACTCAGAACATGAAAATTTCTCGATTTTCGTTGAAATTCAGTCAGAACTGTTGATACCTGCATTTTCATCGATTTAGACGAACTAACACCCAATTACTCGATTAGCGTTTTCGTGGATGGTCAATTCGACTCGAACCTCGAAAGTCAGTCGAAGCATTAATATTTCTCGATGTTCGTTGAAATTCAGTCAAAAACTGTTGAAACAAGCATTTTCATCAATTTAGACGAACTAACACTCAATCTCTGGATTTGCGGTCTCGTCGATGGTCCGATCGACTCGAACCTCGAATGTGACTCAGAACATGAAAATTTCTCGATTTTCGTTGAAATTCAGTCAGAACTATTGATACCTGCATTTTCATCGATTTAGACGAACTAACACCCAATTGCTCGATTAGCGTTTTCGTGGATGGTCCATTAGTCTCGAACCTCGAAAGTCAGTCGAAGCATTAATAGTTCTCGATGTTCGTTGAAATTCAGTCAAAAACTGTTGAAACATGCATTTTCATCAATTTAGACGAACTAACACTCAATCTCTGGATTTGCGGTCTCGTCGATGGTCCGTTCGACGCCAACCTCGAGAATGACTCGCAACATGAAAATTTCTCGATTTTCGTTGAAACTCAGTCAAAAACTGTTGAAACCTGCATTTTCATCGTTTTTGACGAACTAACACTTAATCGGTCGATTTCCATTCTCGTCGATGGTCCGATCGACTCGAACCTCAAAAGTGACCCGGAACATGAAAATTTCTCGATTTTCGTTGAAATTCAGTCAAAAACTATTGAAACCTGCATTTTCATCGTTTTAGACGAAATAACACCCAATCGATCGATTTGCGATTTCGTCGATGGTCCGATCGACTCGAACCCGAATGTCACTCAGAACATGAAAATTTCTCGATTTTCATTGAAATTCAGTCAGAACTGTTGATACCTGCATTTTCATCGATTTAGACGAACTAACACCCATTTGCTCGATTAGCGTTTTCGTGGATGGTCCATTCGACTCGAACCTCGAAAGTCAGTCGAAGCATTAACATTTCTCGATGTTCGTTGAAATTCAGTCAAAAACTGTTGAAACCTGCATTTTCATCGTTTTTGACGAACTAACACTTAATCGGTCGATTTCCATTCTCGTCGATGGTCCGATCGACTCGAACTTCGAAAGTGACTCGGAACATGAAAATTTCTCGATTTTCGTTGAAATTCAGTCAAAAACTATTGAAACCTGCATTTTCATCGTTTTAGACGAAATAACACCCAATCGATCGATTTGCGATTTCGTCGATGGTCCGATCGACTCGAACCCGAATGTGACTCAGAACATGAAAATTTCTCGATTTTCGTTGAAATTCAGTCAGAACTGTTGATACATGCATTTTCATCGATTTAGACGAACTAACACCCAATTGCTCGATTAGCGTTTTCGTGGATGGTCAATTCGACTCGAACCTCGAAAGTCAGTCGAAGCATTAATATTTCTCGATGTTCGTTGAAATTCAGTCAAAAACTGTTGAAACATGCATTTTCATCAATTTAGACGAACTAACACTCAATCTCTGGATTTGCGGTCTCGTCGATTGTCCGTTCGACTCGAACCTCGAAAGTGACTCGCGACATGAAAATTTCTCGATGTTCATTGAAACTCAGTCAAAAACTGTTGAAACCTGCGTTTTCATCGTTTTAGTCGAAAATACACCAATCGATCGATTTGCGATTTCGTCGATGGTCCGATCGACTCGAACCTCGAATGTGACTCGGAACATGAAAATTTCTCGGTTTTCGTTGAAATTCAGTCAAAAAATATTGAAACCTGCATTTTCATCGTTTTAGACGAAATAACACTTAATCGGTCGATCTCCATTCTCGTCTATGGTCCGATCGATTCGAACCTCGAAAATGACTCGGAACATGAAAATTTCTCGATTTTCGTTGAAATTCAGTCAAAAATTATTGAAACCTGCATTTTCATCGTTTTAAACGAAATAACACCCAATCGATCGATTTGCGATTTCGTCGATGGTCCGATCAACTCGAACCCGAATGTGACTCAGAACATGAAAATTTCTCGATTTTCGTTGAAATTCAGTCAGAACTGTTGATACATGCATTTTCATCGATTTAGACGAACTAACACCCAATTGCTCGATTAGCGTTTTCGTGGATGGTCAATTCGACTCGAACCTCGAAAGTCAGTCGAAGCATTAATATTTCTCGATGTTCGTTGAAATTCAGTCAAAAACTGTTGAAACATGCATTTTCATCAATTTAGACGAACTAACACTCAATCTCTGGATTTGCGGTCTCGTCGATGGTCCGATCGACTCGAACCTCGAATGTGACTCAGAACATGAAAATTTCTCGATTTTCGTTGAAATTCAGTCAGAACTATTAATACCTGCATTTTCATCGATTTAGACGAACTAACACCCAATTGCTCGATTAGCGTTTTCGTGGATGGTCCATTCGACTCGAACCTCGAAAGTCAGTCGAAGCATTAATAATTCTCGATGTTCGTTGAAATTCAGTCAGAAACTGTTGAAACATGCATTTTCATCAATTTAGACGAACTAACACTCAACCTCTGGATTTGCGGTCCCGTCGATGGTCCGTTCGACGCGAACCTCGAGAATGACTCGCAACATGAAAATTTCTCGATTTACGTTGAAACTCAGTCAAAAACTGTTGAAACCTGCGTTTTCATCGTTTTAGACGAACTCACACTCAATTTCTCCATTAGCGTTTTCGTGGATGGTCCATTCGACTCGAACCTCGAAAGTCACTCGAAGCATTAAAATTTCTCGATGTTCGTTGAATATCAGTCAAAAACTGTTGAAACGTGCATTTTCATCTTTTCAGACGAAATAACACCAATCGATCGATTTGCGATTTCGTCGATGGTCCGATCGACTCGAACCTCGAATGTGACTCGGAACATCAAAATTTCTCGGTTTTCGTTTAAATTCAGTCAAAAACTATTGAAACCTGCATTTTCATCGTTTTTGACGAACTAACACTTAATCGGTCGATTTCCATTCTCGTCGATGGTCCGATCGACTCGAACCTCAAAAGTGACCCGGAACATGAAAATTTCTCGATTTTCGTTGAAATTCAGTCAAAAACTATTGAAACCTGCATTTTCATCGTTTTAGACGAAATAACACCCAATCGATCGATTTGCGATTTCGTCGATGGTCCGATCGACTCGAACCTCGAATGTGACTCAGAACATGAAAATTTCTCGATTTTCGTTGAAATTCAGTCAGAACTGTTGATACCTGCATTTTCATCGATTTAGACGAACTAACACCCAATTGCTCGATTAGCGTTTTCGTGGATGGTCCATTCGACTCGAACCTCGAAAGTCAGTCGAAGCATTAATATTTCTCGATGTTCGTTGAAATTCAGTCAAAAACTGTTGAAACATGCATTTTCATCAATTTAGACGAACTAACACTCAATCTCTGGATTTGCGGTCTCGTCGATGGTCCGATCGACTCGAACCTCGAATGTGACTCAGAACATGAAAATTTCTCGATTTTCGTTGAAATTCAGTCAGAACTATTGATACCTGCATTTTCATCGATTGAGACGAACTAACACCCAATTGCTCGATTAGCGTTTTCGTGGATGGTCCATTCGACTCGAACCTCGAAAGTCAGTCGAAGCATTAATAATTCTCGATGTTCGTTGAAATTCAGTCAGAAACTGTTGAAACATGCATTTTCATCAATTTAGACGAACTAACACTCAACCTCTGGATTTGCGGTCCCGTCGATGGTCCGTTCGACGCGAACCTCGAGAATGACTCGCAACATGAAAATTTCTCGATTTACGTTGAAACTCAGTCAAAAACTGTTGAAACCTGCGTTTTCATCGTTTTAGACGAACTCACACTCAATTTCTCCATTAGCGTTTTCGTGGATGGTCCATTCGACTCGAACCTCGAAAGTCACTCGAAGCATTAAAATTTCTCGATGTTCGTTGAATATCAGTCAAAAACTGTTGAAACCTGGATTTTCATCGTTTCAGACGAAATAACACCAATCGATCGATTTGCGATTTCGTCGATGGTCCTATCGACTCGAACCTCGAATGTGACTCGGAACATGAAAATTTCTCGATTTTCGTTGAAATTCAGTCAGAACTGTTGATACCTGCATTTTCATCGATTTAGACGAACTAACACCCAATTGCTCGATTAGCGTTTTCGTGGATGTTCCATTCGACTCGAACCTCGAAAGTCAGTCGAAGCATTAATATTTCTCGATGTTCGTTGAAATTCAGTCAAAAACTGTTGAAACATGCATTTTCATCAATTTAGACGAACTAACACTCAATCTCTGGATTTCCGTTCTCGTCGATGGTCCGATCGACTCGAACTTCGAAAGTGACTCGGAACATGAAAATTTCTCGATTTTCGTTGAAATTCAGTCAGAACTATTGATACCTGCATTTTCATCGATTTAGACGAACTAACACCTAATTGCTCGATTAGCGTTTTCGTGGATGGTCCATTAGTCTCGAACCTCGAAAGTCAGTCGAAGCATTAATAGTTCTCGATGTTCGTTGAAATTCAGTCAAAAACTGTTGAAACATGCATTTTCATCAATTTAGACGAACTAACACTCAATCTCTGGATTTGCGGTCTCGTCGATTGTCCGTTCGACGCCAACCTCGAGAATGACTCGCAACATGAAAATTTCTCGATTTTCGTTGAAACTCAGTCAAAAACTGTTGAAACCTGCATTTTCATCGTTTTTGACGAACTAACACTTAATCGGTCGATTTCCATTCTCGTCGATGGTCCGATCGACTCGAACCTCAAAAGTGACCCGGAACATGAAAATTTCTCGATTTTCGTTGAAATTCAGTCAAAAACTATTGAAACCTGCATTTTCATCGTTTTAGACGAAATAACACCCAATTGCTCGATTAGCGTTTTCGTCGATCGTCCATTCGACTCGAACCTCGAAAGTCACTCGAAGCATTAATATTTCTCGATGTTCGTTGAAATTCAGTCAAAAACTGTTGAAACCTGCATTTTCATCGTTTTAGACGAAATAACACCAATCGATCGATTTGCGATTTCGTCGATGGTCCGATCGACTCGAACCTCGAATGTGACTCGGAACATAAAAATTTCTCGGTTTTCGTTGAAATTCAGAAAAAAAATATTGAAACCTGCATTTTCATCGTTTTAGACGAAATAACACTTAATCGGTCGATTTCCATTCTCATCGATGGTCCGATCGACTCGAACCTCGAAAGTGACTCCGAACATGAAAATTTCTCGATTTTCGTTGAAATTCAATCAGAACTGTTGATACCTGCATTTTCATCGATTTAGACGAACTAACACCCAATTGCTCGATTTGCGATTTCGTCGATGGTCCGATCGACTCGAACCCGAATGTGACTCAGAACATGAAAATTTCTCGATTTTCGTTGAAATTCAGTCAGAACTGTTGATACATGCATTTTCATCGATTTAGACGAACTAACACCCAATTGCTCGATTAGCGTTTTCGTGGATGGTCAATTCGACTCGAACCTCGAAAGTCAGTCGAAGCATTAATATTTCTCGATTTACGTTGAAACTCAGTCAAAAACTGTTGAAACCTGCGTTTTCATCGTTTTAGACGAACTCACACTCAATTTCTCCATTAGCGTTTTCGTGGATGGTCCATTCGACTCGAACCTCGAAAGTCACTCGAAGCATTAAAATTTCTCGATGTTCGTTGAATATCAGTCAAAAACTGTTGAAACCTGCATTTTCATCGTTTCAGACGAAATAACACCAATCGATCGATTTGCGATTTCGTCGATGGTCCGATCGACTCGAACCTCGAATGTGACTCGGAACATCAAAATTTCTCGGTTTTCGTTTAAATTCAGTCAAAAACTATTGAAACCTGCATTTTCATCGTTTTTGACGAACTAACACTTAATCGGTCGATTTCCATTCTCGTCGATGGTCCGATCGACTCGAACCTCAAAAGTGACCCGGAACATGAAAATTTCTCGATTTTCGTTGAAATTCAGTCAAAAACTATTGAAACCTGCATTTTCATCGTTTTAGACGAAATAACACCCAATCGATCGATTTGCGATTTCGTCGATGGTCCGATCGACTCGAACCTCGAATGTGACTCAGAACATGAAAATTTCTCGATTTTCGTTGAAATTCAGTCAGAACTGTTGATACCTGCATTTTCATCGATTTAGACGAACTAACACCCAATTGCTCGATTAGCGTTTTCGTCGATGGTCCATTCGACTCGAACCTCGAAAGTCACTCGAAGCATTAATATTTCTCGATGTTCGTTGAAATTCAGTCAAAAACTGTTGAAACATGCATTTTCATCAATTTAGACGAACTAACACTCAATCTCTGGATTTGCGGTCTCGTCGATGGTCCGATCGACTCGAACCTCGAATGTGACTCAGAACATGAAAATTTCTCGATTTTCGTAGAAATTCAGTCAGAACTATTGATACCTGCATTTTCATCGATTTAGACGAACTAACACCCAATTGCTCGATTAGCGTTTTCGTGGATGGTCCATTCGACTCGAACCTCGAAAGTCAGTCGAAGCATTAATAATTCTCGATGTTCGTTGAAATTCAGTCAGAAACTGTTGAAACATGCATTTTCATCAATTTAGACGAACTAACACTCAACCTCTGGATTTGCGGTCCCGTCGATGGTCCGTTCGACGCGAACCTCGAGAATGACTCGCAACATGAAAATTTCTCGATTTACGTTGAAACTCAGTCAAAAACTGTTGAAACCTGCGTTTTCATCGTTTTAGACGAACTCACACTCAATTTCTCCATTAGCGTTTTCGTGGATGGTCCATTCGACTCGAACCTCGAAAGTCACTCGAAGCATTAAAATTTCTCGATGTTCGTTGAATATCAGTCAAAAACTGTTGAAACCTGGATTTTCATCGTTTCAGACGAAATAACACCAATCGATCGATTTGCGATTTCGTCGATGGTCCGATCGACTCGAACCTCGAATGTGACTCGGAACATCAAAATTTCTCGGTTTTCGTTTAAATTCAGTCAAAAACTATTGAAACCTGTATTTTCATCGTTTTAGACGAAATAAAACCCAATCGATCGATTTGCGATCTCGTCGATGGTCCTATCGACTCGAACCTCGAATGTGACTCGGAACATGAAAATTTCTCGATTTTCGTTGAAATTCAGTCAGAACTGTTGATACCTGCATTTTCATCGATTTAGACGAACTAACACCCAATTGCTCGATTAGCGTTTTCGTGGATGTTCCATTCGACTCGAACCTCGAAAGTCAGTCGAAGCATTAATATTTCTCGATGTTCGTTGAAATTCAGTCAAAAACTGTTGAAACATGCATTTTCATCAATTTAGACGAACTAACACTCAATCTCTGGATTTCCGTTCTCGTCGATGGTCCGATCGACTCGAACTTCGAAAGTGACTCGGAACATGAAAATTTCTCGATTTTCGTTGAAATTCAGTCAGAACTATTGATACCTGCATTTTCATCGATTTAGACGAACTAACACCCAATTGCTCGATTAGCGTTTTCGTGGATGGTCCATTAGTCTCGAACCTCGAAAGTCAGTCGAAGCATTAATAGTTCTCGATGTTCGTTGAAATTCAGTCAAAAACTGTTGAAACATGCATTTTCATCAATTTAGACGAACTAACACTCAATCTCTGGATTTGCGGTCTCGTCGATGGTCCGTTCGACGCCAACCTCGAGAATGACTCGCAACATGAAAATTTCTCGATTTTCGTTGAAACTCAGTCAAAAACTGTTGAAACCTGCATTTTCATCGTTTTTGACGAACTAACACTTAATCGGTCGATTTCCATTCTCGTCGATGGTCCGATCGACTCGAACCTCAAAAGTGACCCGGAACATGAAAATTTCTCGATTTTCGTTGAAATTCAGTCAAAAACTATTGAAACCTGCATTTTCATCGTTTTAGACGAAATAACACCCAATCGATCGATTTGCGATTTCGTCGATGGTCCGATCGACTCGAACCCGAATGTCACTCAGAACATGAAAATTTCTCGATTTTCATTGAAATTCAGTCAGAACTGTTGATACCTGCATTTTCATCGATTTAGACGAACTAACACCCATTTGCTCGATTAGCGTTTTCGTGGATGGTCCATTCGACTCGAACCTCGAAAGTCAGTCGAAGCATTAACATTTCTCGATGTTCGTTGAAATTCAGTCAAAAACTGTTGAAACCTGCATTTTCATCGTTTTTGACGAACTAACACTTAATCGGTCGATTTCCATTCTCGTCGATGGTCCGATCGACTCGAACTTCGAAAGTGACTCGGAACATGAAAATTTCTCGATTTTCGTTGAAATTCAGTCAAAAACTATTGAAACCTGCATTTTCATCGTTTTAGACGAAATAACACCCAATCGATCGATTTGCGATTTCGTCGATGGTCCGATCGACTCGAACCCGAATGTGACTCAGAACATGAAAATTTCTCGATTTTCGTTGAAATTCAGTCAGAACTGTTGATACCTGCATTTTCATCGATTTAGACGAACTAACACCCAATTGCTCGATTAGCGTTTTCGTGGATGTTCCATTCGACTCGAACCTCGAAAGTCAGTCGAAGCATTAATATTTCTCGATGTTCGTTGAAATTCAGTCAAAAACTGTTGAAACATGCATTTTCATCAATTTAGACGAACTAACACTCAATCTCTGGATTTCCGTTCTCGTCGATGGTCCGATCGACTCGAACTTCGAAAGTGACTCGGAACATGAAAATTTCTCGATTTTCGTTGAAATTCAGTCAGAACTATTGATACCTGCATTTTCATCGATTTAGACGAACTAACACCCAATTGCTCGATTAGCGTTTTCGTGGATGGTCCATTAGTCTCGAACCTCGAAAGTCAGTCGAAGCATTAATAGTTCTCGATGTTCGTTGAAATTCAGTCAAAAACTGTTGAAACATGCATTTTCATCAATTTAGACGAACTAACACTCAATCTCTGGATTTGCGGTCTCGTCGATGGTCCGTTCGACGCCAACCTCGAGAATGACTCGCAACATGAAAATTTCTCGATTTTCGTTGAAACTCAGTCAAAAACTGTTGAAACCTGCATTTTCATCGTTTTTGACGAACTAACACTTAATCGGTCGATTTCCATTCTCGTCGATGGTCCGATCGACTCGAACCTCAAAAGTGACCCGGAACATGAAAATTTCTCGATTTTCGTTGAAATTCAGTCAAAAACTATTGAAACCTGCATTTTCATCGTTTTAGACGAAATAACACCCAATCGATCGATTTGCGATTTCGTCGATGGTCCGATCGACTCGAACCCGAATGTGACTCAGAACATGAAAATTTCTCGATTTTCGTTGAAATTCAGTCAGAACTGTTGATACATGCATTTTCATCGATTTAGACGAACTAACACCCAATTGCTCGATTAGCGTTTTCGTGGATGGTCAATTCGACTCGAACCTCGAAAGTCAGTCGAAGCATTAATATTTCTCGATGTTCGTTGAAATTCAGTCAAAAACTGTTGAAACAAGCATTTTCATCAATTTAGACGAACTAACACTCAATCTCTGGATTTGCGGTCTCGTCGATGGTCCGATCGACTCGAACCTCGAATGTGACTCAGAACATGAAAATTTCTCGATTTTCGTTGAAATTCAGTCAGAACTATTGATACCTGCATTTTCATCGATTTAGACGAACTAACACCCAATTGCTCGATTAGCGTTTTCGTGGATGGTCCATTCGACACGAACCTCGAAAGTCAGTCGAAGCATTAATAATTCTCGATGTTCGTTGAAATTCAGTCAGAAACTGTTGAAACATGCATTTTCATCAATTTAGACGAACTAACACTCAACCTCTGGATTTGCGGTCCCGTAGATGGTCCGTTCGACGCGAACCTCGAGAATGACTCGCAACATGAAAATTTCTCGATTTACGTTGAAACTCAGTCAAAAACTGTTGAAACCTGCGTTTTCATCGTTTTAGACGAACTCACACTCAATTTCTCCATTAGCGTTTTCGTGGATGGTCCATTCGACTCGAACCTCGAAAGTCACTCGAAGCATTAAAATTTCTCGATGTTCGTTGAATATCAGTCAAAAACTGTTGAAACCTGCATTTTCATCGTTTCAGACGAAATAACACCAATCGATCGATTTGCGATTTCGTCGATGGTCCGATCGACTCGAACCTCGAATGTGACTCGGAACATCAAAATTTCTCGGTTTTCGTTTAAATTCAGTCAAAAACTATTGAAACCTGCATTTTCATCGTTTTTGACGAACTAACACTTAATCGGTCGATTTCCATTCTCGTCGATGGTCCGATCGACTCGAACCTCAAAAGTGACCCGGAACATGAAAATTTCTCGATTTTCGTTGAAATTCAGTCAAAAACTATTGAAACCTGCATTTTCATCGTTTTAGACGAAATAACACCCAATCGATCGATTTGCGATTTCGTCGATGGTCCGATCGACTCGAACCTCGAATGTGACTCAGAACATGAAAATTTCTCGATTTTCGTTGAAATTCAGTCAGAACTGTTGATACCTGCATTTTCATCGATTTAGACGAACTAACACCCAATTGCTCGATTAGCGTTTTCGTGGATGGTCCATTCGACTCGAACCTCGAAAGTCACTCGAAGCATTAATATTTCTCGATGTTCGTTGAAATTCAGTCAAAAACTGTTGAAACATGCATTTTCATCAATTTAGACGAACTAACACTCAATCTCTGGATTTGCGGTCTCGTCGATTGTCCGTTCGACTCGAACCTCGAAAGTGACTCGCGACATGAAAATTTCTCGATGTTCATTGAAACTCAGTCAAAAACTGTTGAAACCTGCGTTTTCATCGTTTTAGTCGAAAATACACCAATCGATCGATTTGCGATTTCGTCGATGGTCCGATCGACTCGAACCTCGAATGTGACTCGGAACATGAAAATTTCTCGGTTTTCGTTGAAATTCAGTCAAAAAATATTGAAACCTGCATTTTCATTGTTTTAGACGAAATAACACTTAATCGGTCGATCTCCATTCTCGTCTATGGTCCGATCGATTCGAACCTCGAAAATGACTCGGAACATGAAAATTTCTCGATTTTCGTTGAAATTCAGTCAAAAATTATTGAAACCTGCATTTTCATCGTTTTAAACGAAATAACACCCAATCGATCGATTTGCGATTTCGTCGATGGTCCGATCGACTCGAACCCGAATGTGACTCAGAACATGAAAATTTCTCGATTTTCGTTGAAATTCAGTCAGAACTGTTGATACATGCATTTTCATCGATTTAGACGAACTAACACCCAATTGCTCGATTAGCGTTTTCGTGGATGGTCAATTCGACTCGAACCTCGAAAGTCAGTCGAAGCATTAATATTTCTCGATGTTCGTTGAAATTCAGTCAAAAACTGTTGAAACATGCATTTTCATCAATTTAGACGAACTAACACTCAATCTCTGGATTTGCGGTCTCGTCGATGGTCCGATCGACTCGAACCTCGAATGTGACTCAGAACATGAAAATTTCTCGATTTTCGTTGAAATTCAGTCAGAACTATTGATACCTGCATTTTCATCGATTTAGACGAACTAACACCCAATTGCTCGATTAGCGTTTTCGTGGATGGTCCATTAGTCTCGAACCTCGAAAGTCAGTCGAAGCATTAATAGTTCTCGATGTTCGTTGAAATTCAGTCAAAAACTGTTGAAACATGCATTTTCATCAATTTAGACGAACTAACACTCAATCTCTGGATTTGCGGTCTCGTCGATGGTCCGTTCGACGCCAACCTCGAGAATGACTCGCAACATGAAAATTTCTCGATTTTCGTTGAAACTCAGTCAAAAACTGTTGAAACCTGCATTTTCATCGTTTTTGACGAACTAACACTTAATCGGTCGATTTCCATTCTCGTCGATGGTCCGATCGACTCGAACCTCAAAAGTGACCCGGAACATGAAAATTTCTCGATTTTCGTTGAAATTCAGTCAAAAACTATTGAAACCTGCATTTTCATCGTTTTAGACGAAATAACACCCAATCGATCGATTTGCGATTTCGTCGATGGTCCGATCGACTCGAACCCGAATGTCACTCAGAACATGAAAATTTCTCGATTTTCATTGAAATTCAGTCAGAACTGTTGATACCTGCATTTTCATCGATTTAGACGAACTAACACCCATTTGCTCGATTAGCGTTTTCGTGGATGGTCCATTCGACTCGAACCTCGAAAGTCAGTCGAAGCATTAATATTTCTCGATGTTCGTTGAAATTCAGTCAAAAACTGTTGAAACATGCATTTTCATCAATTTAGACGAACTAACACTCAATCTCTGGATTTGCGGTCTCGTCGATTGTCCGTTCGACTCGAACCTCGAAAGTGACTCGCGACATGAAAATTTCTCGATGTTCATTGAAACTCAGTCAAAAACTGTTGAAACCTGCGTTTTCATCGTTTTAGTCGAAAATACACCAATCGATCGATTTGCGATTTCGTCGATGGTCCGATCGACTCGAACCTCGAATGTGACTCGGAACATCAAAATTTCTCGGTTTTCGTTTAAATTCAGTCAAAAACTATTGAAACCTGTATTTTCATCGTTTTAGACGAAATAAAACCCAATCGATCGATTTGCGATCTCGTCGATGGTCCTATCGACTCGAACCTCGAATGTGACTCGGAACATGAAAATTTCTCGATTTTCGTTGAAATTCAGTCAGAACTGTTGATACCTGCATTTTCATCGATTTAGACGAACTAACACCCAATTGCTCGATTAGCGTTTTCGTGGATGTTCCATTCGACTCGAACCTCGAAAGTCAGTCGAAGCATTAATATTTCTCGATGTTCGTTGAAATTCAGTCAAAAACTGTTGAAACATGCATTTTCATCAATTTAGACGAACTAACACTCAATCTCTGGATTTCCGTTCTCGTCGATGGTCCGATCGACTCGAACTTCGAAAGTGACTCGGAACATGAAAATTTCTCGATTTTCGTTGAAATTCAGTCAGAACTATTGATACCTGCATTTTCATCGATTTAGACGAACTAACACCCAATTGCTCGATTAGCGTTTTCGTGGATGGTCCATTAGTCTCGAACCTCGAAAGTCAGTCGAAGCATTAATAGTTCTCGATGTTCGTTGAAATTCAGTCAAAAACTGTTGAAACATGCATTTTCATCAATTTAGACGAACTAACACTCAATCTCTGGATTTGCGGTCTCGTCGATGGTCCGTTCGACGCCAACCTCGAGAATGACTCGCAACATGAAAATTTCTCGATTTTCGTTGAAACTCAGTCAAAAACTGTTGAAACCTGCATTTTCATCGTTTTTGACGAACTAACACTTAATCGGTCGATTTCCATTCTCGTCGATGGTCCGATCGACTCGAACCTCAAAAGTGACCCGGAACATGAAAATTCCTCGATTTTCGTTGAAATTCAGTCAAAAACTATTGAAACCTGCATTTTCATCGTTTTAGACGAAATAACACCCAATCGATCGATTTGCGATTTCGTCGATGGTCCGATCGACTCGAACCTCGAATGTGACTCAGAACATGAAAATTTCTCGATTTTCGTTGAAATTCAGTCAGAACTGTTGATACCTGCATTTTCATCGATTTAGACGAACTAACACCCAATTACTCGATTAGCGTTTTCGTGGATGGTCAATTCGACTCGAACCTCGAAAGTCAGTCGAAGCATTAATATTTCTCGATGTTCGTTGAAATTCAGTCAAAAACTGTTGAAACAAGCATTTTCATCAATTTAGACGAACTAACACTCAATCTCTGGATTTGCGGTCTCGTCGATGGTCCGATCGACTCGAACCTCGAATGTGACTCAGAACATGAAAATTTCTCGATTTTCGTTGAAATTCAGTCAGAACTATTGATACCTGCATTTTCATCGATTTAGACGAACTAACACCCAATTGCTCGATTAGCGTTTTCGTGGATGGTCCATTAGTCTCGAACCTCGAAAGTCAGTCGAAGCATTAATAGTTCTCGATGTTCGTTGAAATTCAGTCAAAAACTGTTGAAACATGCATTTTCATCAATTTAGACGAACTAACACTCAATCTCTGGATTTGCGGTCTCGTCGATGGTCCGTTCGACGCCAACCTCGAGAATGACTCGCAACATGAAAATTTCTCGATTTTCGTTGAAACTCAGTCAAAAACTGTTGAAACCTGCATTTTCATCGTTTTTGACGAACTAACACTTAATCGGTCGATTTCCATTCTCGTCGATGGTCCGATCGACTCGAACCTCAAAAGTGACCCGGAACATGAAAATTTCTCGATTTTCGTTGAAATTCAGTCAAAAACTATTGAAACCTGCATTTTCATCGTTTTAGACGAAATAACACCCAATCGATCGATTTGCGATTTCGTCGATGGTCCGATCGACTCGAACCCGAATGTCACTCAGAACATGAAAATTTCTCGATTTTCATTGAAATTCAGTCAGAACTGTTGATACCTGCATTTTCATCGATTTAGACGAACTAACACCCATTTGCTCGATTAGCGTTTTCGTGGATGGTCCATTCGACTCGAACCTCGAAAGTCAGTCGAAGCATTAACATTTCTCGATGTTCGTTGAAATTCAGTCAAAAACTGTTGAAACCTGCATTTTCATCGTTTTTGACGAACTAACACTTAATCGGTCGATTTCCATTCTCGTCGATGGTCCGATCGACTCGAACTTCGAAAGTGACTCGGAACATGAAAATTTCTCGATTTTCGTTGAAATTCAGTCAAAAACTATTGAAACCTGCATTTTCATCGTTTTAGACGAAATAACACCCAATCGATCGATTTGCGATTTCGTCGATGGTCCGATCGACTCGAACCCGAATGTGACTCAGAACATGAAAATTTCTCGATTTTCGTTGAAATTCAGTCAGAACTGTTGATACATGCATTTTCATCGATTTAGACGAACTAACACCCAATTGCTCGATTAGCGTTTTCGTGGATGGTCAATTCGACTCGAACCTCGAAAGTCAGTCGAAGCATTAATATTTCTCGATGTTCGTTGAAATTCAGTCAAAAACTGTTGAAACATGCATTTTCATCAATTTAGACGAACTAACACTCAATCTCTGGATTTGCGGTCTCGTCGATTGTCCGTTCGACTCGAACCTCGAAAGTGACTCGCGACATGAAAATTTCTCGATGTTCATTGAAACTCAGTCAAAAACTGTTGAAACCTGCGTTTTCATCGTTTTAGTCGAAAATACACCAATCGATCGATTTGCGATTTCGTCGATGGTCCGATCGACTCGAACCTCGAATGTGACTCGGAACATGAAAATTTCTCGGTTTTCGTTGAAATTCAGTCAAAAAATATTGAAACCTGCATTTTCATCGTTTTAGACGAAATAACACTTAATCGGTCGATCTCCATTCTCGTCTATGGTCCGATCGATTCGAACCTCGAAAATGACTCGGAACATGAAAATTTCTCGATTTTCGTTGAAATTCAGTCAAAAATTATTGAAACCTGCATTTTCATCGTTTTAAACGAAATAACACCCAATCGATCGATTTGCGATTTCGTCGATGGTCCGATCAACTCGAACCCGAATGTGACTCAGAACATGAAAATTTCTCGATTTTCGTTGAAATTCAGTCAGAACTGTTGATACATGCATTTTCATCGATTTAGACGAACTAACACCCAATTGCTCGATTAGCGTTTTCGTGGATGGTCAATTCGACTCGAACCTCGAAAGTCAGTCGAAGCATTAATATTTCTCGATGTTCGTTGAAATTCAGTCAAAAACTGTTGAAACATGCATTTTCATCAATTTAGACGAACTAACACTCAATCTCTGGATTTGCGGTCTCGTCGATGGTCCGATCGACTCGAACCTCGAATGTGACTCAGAACATGAAAATTTCTCGATTTTCGTTGAAATTCAGTCAGAACTATTGATACCTGCATTTTCATCGATTTAGACGAACTAACACCCAATTGCTCGATTAGCGTTTTCGTGGATGGTCCATTCGACTCGAACCTCGAAAGTCAGTCGAAGCATTAATAATTCTCGATGTTCGTTGAAATTCAGTCAGAAACTGTTGAAACATGCATTTTCATCAATTTAGACGAACTAACACTCAACCTCTGGATTTGCGGTCCCGTCGATGGTCCGTTCGACGCGAACCTCGAGAATGACTCGCAACATGAAAATTTCTCGATTTACGTTGAAACTCAGTCAAAAACTGTTGAAACCTGCGTTTTCATCGTTTTAGACGAACTCACACTCAATTTCTCCATTAGCGTTTTCGTGGATGGTCCATTCGACTCGAACCTCGAAAGTCACTCGAAGCATTAAAATTTCTCGATGTTCGTTGAATATCAGTCAAAAACTGTTGAAACGTGCATTTTCATCTTTTCAGACGAAATAACACCAATCGATCGATTTGCGATTTCGTCGATGGTCCGATCGACTCGAACCTCGAATGTGACTCGGAACATCAAAATTTCTCGGTTTTCGTTTAAATTCAGTCAAAAACTATTGAAACCTGCATTTTCATCGTTTTTGACGAACTAACACTTAATCGGTCGATTTCCATTCTCGTCGATGGTCCGATCGACTCGAACCTCAAAAGTGACCCGGAACATGAAAATTTCTCGATTTTCGTTGAAATTCAGTCAAAAACTATTGAAACCTGCATTTTCATCGTTTTAGACGAAATAACACCCAATCGATCGATTTGCGATTTCGTCGATGGTCCGATCGACTCGAACCTCGAATGTGACTCAGAACATGAAAATTTCTCGATTTTCGTTGAAATTCAGTCAGAACTGTTGATACCTGCATTTTCATCGATTTAGACGAACTAACACCCAATTGCTCGATTAGCGTTTTCGTGGATGGTCCATTCGACTCGAACCTCGAAAGTCAGTCGAAGCATTAATATTTCTCGATGTTCGTTGAAATTCAGTCAAAAACTGTTGAAACATGCATTTTCATCAATTTAGACGAACTAACACTCAATCTCTGGATTTGCGGTCTCGTCGATGGTCCGATCGACTCGAACCTCGAATGTGACTCAGAACATGAAAATTTCTCGATTTTCGTTGAAATTCAGTCAGAACTATTGATACCTGCATTTTCATCGATTGAGACGAACTAACACCCAATTGCTCGATTAGCGTTTTCGTGGATGGTCCATTCGACTCGAACCTCGAAAGTCAGTCGAAGCATTAATAATTCTCGATGTTCGTTGAAATTCAGTCAGAAACTGTTGAAACATGCATTTTCATCAATTTAGACGAACTAACACTCAACCTCTGGATTTGCGGTCCCGTCGATGGTCCGTTCGACGCGAACCTCGAGAATGACTCGCAACATGGAAATTTCTCGATTTACGTTGAAACTCAGTCAAAAACTGTTGAAACCTGCGTTTTCATCGTTTTAGACGAACTCACACTCAATTTCTCCATTAGCGTTTTCGTGGATGGTCCATTCGACTCGAACCTCGAAAGTCACTCGAAGCATTAAAATTTCTCGATGTTCGTTGAATATCAGTCAAAAACTGTTGAAACCTGGATTTTCATCGTTTCAGACGAAATAACACCAATCGATCGATTTGCGATTTCGTCGATGGTCCTATCGACTCGAACCTCGAATGTGACTCGGAACATGAAAATTTCTCGATTTTCGTTGAAATTCAGTCAGAACTGTTGATACCTGCATTTTCATCGATTTAGACGAACTAACACCCAATTGCTCGATTAGCGTTTTCGTGGATGTTCCATTCGACTCGAACCTCGAAAGTCAGTCGAAGCATTAATATTTCTCGATGTTCGTTGAAATTCAGTCAAAAACTGTTGAAACATGCATTTTCATCAATTTAGACGAACTAACACTCAATCTCTGGATTTCCGTTCTCGTCGATGGTCCGATCGACTCGAACTTCGAAAGTGACTCGGAACATGAAAATTTCTCGATTTTCGTTGAAATTCAGTCAGAACTATTGATACCTGCATTTTCATCGATTTAGACGAACTAACACCTAATTGCTCGATTAGCGTTTTCGTGGATGGTCCATTAGTCTCGAACCTCGAAAGTCAGTCGAAGCATTAATAGTTCTCGATGTTCGTTGAAATTCAGTCAAAAACTGTTGAAACATGCATTTTCATCAATTTAGACGAACTAACACTCAATCTCTGGATTTGCGGTCTCGTCGATTGTCCGTTCGACGCCAACCTCGAGAATGACTCGCAACATGAAAATTTCTCGATTTTCGTTGAAACTCAGTCAAAAACTGTTGAAACCTGCATTTTCATCGTTTTTGACGAACTAACACTTAATCGGTCGATTTCCATTCTCGTCGATGGTCCGATCGACTCGAACCTCAAAAGTGACCCGGAACATGAAAATTTCTCGATTTTCGTTGAAATTCAGTCAAAAACTATTGAAACCTGCATTTTCATCGTTTTAGACGAAATAACACCCAATTGCTCGATTAGCGTTTTCGTCGATCGTCCATTCGACTCGAACCTCGAAAGTCACTCGAAGCATTAATATTTCTCGATGTTCGTTGAAATTCAGTCAAAAACTGTTGAAACCTGCATTTTCATCGTTTTAGACGAAATAACACCAATCGATCGATTTGCGATTTCGTCGATGGTCCGATCGACTCGAACCTCGAATGTGACTCGGAACATAAAAATTTCTCGGTTTTCGTTGAAATTCAGAAAAAAAATATTGAAACCTGCATTTTCATCGTTTTAGACGAAATAACACTTAATCGGTCGATTTCCATTCTCATCGATGGTCCGATCGACTCGAACCTCGAAAGTGACTCCGAACATGAAAATTTCTCGATTTTCGTTGAAATTCAATCAGAACTGTTGATACCTGCATTTTCATCGATTTAGACGAACTAACACCCAATTGCTCGATTTGCGATTTCGTCGATGGTCCGATCGACTCGAACCCGAATGTGACTCAGAACATGAAAATTTCTCGATTTTCGTTGAAATTCAGTCAGAACTGTTGATACATGCATTTTCATCGATTTAGACGAACTAACACCCAATTGCTCGATTAGCGTTTTCGTGGATGGTCAATTCGACTCGAACCTCGAAAGTCAGTCGAAGCATTAATATTTCTCGATTTACGTTGAAATTCAGTCAAAAACTGTTGAAACATGCATTTTCATCAATTTAGACGAACTAACACTCAATCTCTGGATTTGCGGTCTCGTCGATGGTCCGATCGACTCGAACCTCGAATGTGACTCAGAACATGAAAATTTCTCGATTTTCGTTGAAATTCAGTCAGAACTATTGATACCTGCATTTTCATCGATTTAGACGAACTAACACCCAATTGCTCGATTAGCGTTTTCGTGGATGGTCCATTCGACTCGAACCTCGAAAGTCAGTCGAAGCATTAATAATTCTCGATGTTCGTTGAAATTCAGTCAGAAACTGTTGAAACATGCATTTTCATCAATTTAGACGAACTAACACTCAACCTCTGGATTTGCGGTCCCGTCGATGGTCCGTTCGACGCGAACCTCGAGAATGACTCGCAACATGAAAATTTCTCGATTTACGTTGAAACTCAGTCAAAAACTGTTGAAACCTGCGTTTTCATCGTTTTAGACGAACTCACACTCAATTTCTCCATTAGCGTTTTCGTGGATGGTCCATTCGACTCGAACCTCGAAAGTCACTCGAAGCATTAAAATTTCTCGATGTTCGTTGAATATCAGTCAAAAACTGTTGAAACCTGGATTTTCATCGTTTCAGACGAAATAACACCAATCGATCGATTTGCGATTTCGTCGATGGTCCGATCGACTCGAACCTCGAATGTGACTCGGAACATCAAAATTTCTCGGTTTTCGTTTAAATTCAGTCAAAAACTATTGAAACCTGTATTTTCATCGTTTTAGACGAAATAAAACCCAATCGATCGATTTGCGATCTCGTCGATGGTCCTATCGACTCGAACCTCGAATGTGACTCGGAACATGAAAATTTCTCGATTTTCGTTGAAATTCAGTCAGAACTGTTGATACCTGCATTTTCATCGATTTTGACGAACTAACACCCAATTGCTCGATTAGCGTTTTCGTTGATGTTCCATTCGACTCGAACCTCGAAAGTCAGTCGAAGCATTAATATTTCTCGATGTTCGTTGAAATTCAGTCAAAAACTGTTGAAACATGCATTTTCATCAATTTAGACGAACTAACACTCAATCTCTGGATTTCCGTTCTCGTCGATGGTCCGATCGACTCGAACTTCGAAAGTGACTCGGAACATGAAAATTTCTCGATTTTCGTTGAAATTCAGTCAGAACTATTGATACCTGCATTTTCATCGATTTAGACGAACTAACACCCAATTGCTCGATTAGCGTTTTCGTGGATGGTCCATTAGTCTCGAACCTCGAAAGTCAGTCGAAGCATTAATAGTTCTCGATGTTCGTTGAAATTCAGTCAAAAACTGTTGAAACATGCATTTTCATCAATTTAGACGAACTAACACTCAATCTCTGGATTTGCGGTCTCGTCGATGGTCCGTTCGACGCCAACCTCGAGAATGACTCGCAACATGAAAATTTCTCGATTTTCGTTGAAACTCAGTCAAAAACTGTTGAAACCTGCATTTTCATCGTTTTTGACGAACTAACACTTAATCGGTCGATTTCCATTCTCGTCGATGGTCCGATCGACTCGAACCTCAAAAGTGACCCGGAACATGAAAATTTCTCGATTTTCGTTGAAATTCAGTCAAAAACTATTGAAACCTGCATTTTCATCGTTTTAGACGAAATAACACCCAATCGATCGATTTGCGATTTCGTCGATGGTCCGATCGACTCGAACCCGAATGTCACTCAGAACATGAAAATTTCTCGATTTTCATTGAAATTCAGTCAGAACTGTTGATACCTGCATTTTCATCGATTTAGACGAACTAACACCCATTTGCTCGATTAGCGTTTTCGTGGATGGTCCATTCGACTCGAACCTCGAAAGTCAGTCGAAGCATTAACATTTCTCGATGTTCGTTGAAATTCAGTCAAAAACTGTTGAAACCTGCATTTTCATCGTTTTTGACGAACTAACACTTAATCGGTCGATTTCCATTCTCGTCGATGGTCCGATCGACTCGAACTTCGAAAGTGACTCGGAACATGAAAATTTCTCGATTTTCGTTGAAATTCAGTCAAAAACTATTGAAACCTGCATTTTCATCGTTTTAGACGAAATAACACCCAATCGATCGATTTGCGATTTCGTCGATGGTCCGATCGACTCGAACCCGAATGTGACTCAGAACATGAAAATTTCTCGATTTTCGTTGAAATTCAGTCAGAACTGTTGATACCTGCATTTTCATCGATTTAGACGAACTAACACCCAATTGCTCGATTAGCGTTTTCGTGGATGGTCCATTAGTCTCGAACCTCGAAAGTCAGTCGAAGCATTAATAGTTCTCGATGTTCGTTGAAATTCAGTCAAAAACTGTTGAAACATGCATTTTCATCAATTTAGACGAACTAACACTCAATCTCTGGATTTGCGGTCTCGTCGATTGTCCGTTCGACGCCAACCTCGAGAATGACTCGCAACATGAAAATTTCTCGATTTTCGTTGAAACTCAGTCAAAAACTGTTGAAACCTGCATTTTCATCGTTTTTGACGAACTAACACTTAATCGGTCGATTTCCATTCTCGTCGATGGTCCGATCGACTCGAACCTCAAAAGTGACCCGGAACATGAAAATTTCTCGATTTTCGTTGAAATTCAGTCAAAAACTATTGAAACCTGCATTTTCATCGTTTTAGACGAAATAACACCCAATTGCTCGATTAGCGTTTTCGTCGATCGTCCATTCGACTCGAACCTCGAAAGTCACTCGAAGCATTAATATTTCTCGATGTTCGTTGAAATTCAGTCAAAAACTGTTGAAACCTGCATTTTCATCGTTTTAGACGAAATAACACCAATCGATCGATTTGCGATTTCGTCGATGGTCCGATCGACTCGAACCTCGAATGTGACTCGGAACATAAAAATTTCTCGGTTTTCGTTGAAATTCAGAAAAAAAATATTGAAACCTGCATTTTCATCGTTTTAGACGAAATAACACTTAATCGGTCGATTTCCATTCTCATCGATGGTCCGATCGACTCGAACCTCGAAAGTGACTCCGAACATGAAAATTTCTCGATTTTCGTTGAAATTCAATCAGAACTGTTGATACCTGCATTTTCATCGATTTAGACGAACTAACACCCAATTGCTCGATTTGCGATTTCGTCGATGGTCCGATCGACTCGAACCCGAATGTGACTCAGAACATGAAAATTTCTCGATTTTCGTTGAAATTCAGTCAGAACTGTTGATACATGCATTTTCATCGATTTAGACGAACTAACACCCAATTGCTCGATTAGCGTTTTCGTGGATGGTCAATTCGACTCGAACCTCGAAAGTCAGTCGAAGCATTAATATTTCTCGATTTACGTTGAAATTCAGTCAAAAACTGTTGAAACATGCATTTTCATCAATTTAGACGAACTAACACTCAATCTCTGGATTTCCGTTCTCGTCGATGGTCCGATCGACTCGAACTTCGAAAGTGACTCGGAACATGAAAATTTCTCGATTTTCGTTGAAATTCAGTCAGAACTATTGATACCTGCATTTTCATCGATTTAGACGAACTAACACCCAATTGCTCGATTAGCGTTTTCGTGGATGGTCCATTAGTCTCGAACCTCGAAAGTCAGTCGAAGCATTAATAGTTCTCGATGTTCGTTGAAATTCAGTCAAAAACTGTTGAAACATGCATTTTCATCAATTTAGACGAACTAACACTCAATCTCTGGATTTGCGGTCTCGTCGATGGTCCGTTCGACGCCAACCTCGAGAATGACTCGCAACATGAAAATTTCTCGATTTTCGTTGAAACTCAGTCAAAAACTGTTGAAACCTGCATTTTCATCGTTTTTGACGAACTAACACTTAATCGGTCGATTTCCATTCTCGTCGATGGTCCGATCGACTCGAACCTCAAAAGTGACCCGGAACATGAAAATTTCTCGATTTTCGTTGAAATTCAGTCAAAAACTATTGAAACCTGCATTTTCATCGTTTTAGACGAAATAACACCCAATCGATCGATTTGCGATTTCGTCGATGGTCCGATCGACTCGAACCCGAATGTCACTCAGAACATGAAAATTTCTCGATTTTCATTGAAATTCAGTCAGAACTGTTGATACCTGCATTTTCATCGATTTAGACGAACTAACACCCATTTGCTCGATTAGCGTTTTCGTGGATGGTCCATTCGACTCGAACCTCGAAAGTCAGTCGAAGCATTAATATTTCTCGATGTTCGTTGAAATTCAGTCAAAAACTGTTGAAACATGCATTTTCATCAATTTAGACGAACTAACACTCAATCTCTGGATTTGCGGTCTCGTCGATTGTCCGTTCGACTCGAACCTCGAAAGTGACTCGCGACATGAAAATTTCTCGATGTTCATTGAAACTCAGTCAAAAACTGTTGAAACCTGCGTTTTCATCGTTTTAGTCGAAAATACACCAATCGATCGATTTGCGATTTCGTCGATGGTCCGATCGACTCGAACCTCGAATGTGACTCGGAACATGAAAATTTCTCGGTTTTCGTTGAAATTCAGTCAAAAAATATTGAAACCTGCATTTTCATCGTTTTAGACGAAATAACACTTAATCGGTCGATCTCCATTCTCGTCTATGGTCCGATCGATTCGAACCTCGAAAATGACTCGGAACATGAAAATTTCTCGATTTTCGTTGAAATTCAGTCAAAAATTATTGAAACCTGCATTTTCATCGTTTTAAACGAAATAACACCCAATCGATCGATTTGCGATTTCGTCGATGGTCCGATCGACTCGAACCCGAATGTGACTCAGAACATGAAAATTTCTCGATTTTCGTTGAAATTCAGTCAGAACTGTTGATACATGCATTTTCATCGATTTAGACGAACTAACACCCAATTGCTCGATTAGCGTTTTCGTGGATGGTCAATTCGACTCGAACCTCGAAAGTCAGTCGAAGCATTAATATTTCTCGATGTTCGTTGAAATTCAGTCAAAAACTGTTGAAACAAGCATTTTCATCAATTTAGACGAACTAACACTCAATCTCTGGATTTGCGGTCTCGTCGATGGTCCGATCGACTCGAACCTCGAATGTGACTCAGAACATGAAAATTTCTCGATTTTCGTTGAAATTCAGTCAGAACTATTGATACCTGCATTTTCATCGATTTAGACGAACTAACACCCAATTGCTCGATTAGCGTTTTCGTGGATGGTCCATTCGACACGAACCTCGAAAGTCAGTCGAAGCATTAATAATTCTCGATGTTCGTTGAAATTCAGTCAGAAACTGTTGAAACATGCATTTTCATCAATTTAGACGAACTAACACTCAACCTCTGGATTTGCGGTCCCGTAGATGGTCCGTTCGACGCGAACCTCGAGAATGACTCGCAACATGAAAATTTCTCGATTTACGTTGAAACTCAGTCAAAAACTGTTGAAACCTGCGTTTTCATCGTTTTAGACGAACTCACACTCAATTTCTCCATTAGCGTTTTCGTGGATGGTCCATTCGACTCGAACCTCGAAAGTCACTCGAAGCATTAAAATTTCTCGATGTTCGTTGAATATCAGTCAAAAACTGTTGAAACCTGCATTTTCATCGTTTCAGACGAAATAACACCAATCGATCGATTTGCGATTTCGTCGATGGTCCGATCGACTCGAACCTCGAATGTGACTCGGAACATCAAAATTTCTCGGTTTTCGTTTAAATTCAGTCAAAAACTATTGAAACCTGCATTTTCATCGTTTTTGACGAACTAACACTTAATCGGTCGATTTCCATTCTCGTCGATGGTCCGATCGACTCGAACCTCAAAAGTGACCCGGAACATGAAAATTTCTCGATTTTCGTTGAAATTCAGTCAAAAACTATTGAAACCTGCATTTTCATCGTTTTAGACGAAATAACACCCAATCGATCGATTTGCGATTTCGTCGATGGTCCGATCGACTCGAACCTCGAATGTGACTCAGAACATGAAAATTTCTCGATTTTCGTTGAAATTCAGTCAGAACTGTTGATACCTGCATTTTCATCGATTTAGACGAACTAACACCCAATTGCTCGATTAGCGTTTTCGTGGATGGTCCATTCGACTCGAACCTCGAAAGTCACTCGAAGCATTAATATTTCTCGATGTTCGTTGAAATTCAGTCAAAAACTGTTGAAACATGCATTTTCATCAATTTAGACGAACTAACACTCAATCTCTGGATTTGCGGTCTCGTCGATTGTCCGTTCGACTCGAACCTCGAAAGTGACTCGCGACATGAAAATTTCTCGATGTTCATTGAAACTCAGTCAAAAACTGTTGAAACCTGCGTTTTCATCGTTTTAGTCGAAAATACACCAATCGATCGATTTGCGATTTCGTCGATGGTCCGATCGACTCGAACCTCGAATGTGACTCGGAACATGAAAATTTCTCGGTTTTCGTTGAAATTCAGTCAAAAAATATTGAAACCTGCATTTTCATTGTTTTAGACGAAATAACACTTAATCGGTCGATCTCCATTCTCGTCTATGGTCCGATCGATTCGAACCTCGAAAATGACTCGGAACATGAAAATTTCTCGATTTTCGTTGAAATTCAGTCAAAAATTATTGAAACCTGCATTTTCATCGTTTTAAACGAAATAACACCCAATCGATCGATTTGCGATTTCGTCGATGGTCCGATCGACTCGAACCCGAATGTGACTCAGAACATGAAAATTTCTCGATTTTCGTTGAAATTCAGTCAGAACTGTTGATACATGCATTTTCATCGATTTAGACGAACTAACACCCAATTGCTCGATTAGCGTTTTCGTGGATGGTCAATTCGACTCGAACCTCGAAAGTCAGTCGAAGCATTAATATTTCTCGATGTTCGTTGAAATTCAGTCAAAAACTGTTGAAACATGCATTTTCATCAATTTAGACGAACTAACACTCAATCTCTGGATTTGCGGTCTCGTCGATGGTCCGATCGACTCGAACCTCGAATGTGACTCAGAACATGAAAATTTCTCGATTTTCGTTGAAATTCAGTCAGAACTATTGATACCTGCATTTTCATCGATTTAGACGAACTAACACCCAATTGCTCGATTAGCGTTTTCGTGGATGGTCCATTCGACTCGAACCTCGAAAGTCAGTCGAAGCATTAATAATTCTCGATGTTCGTTGAAATTCAGTCAGAAACTGTTGAAACATGCATTTTCATCAATTTAGACGAACTAACACTCAACCTCTGGATTTGCGGTCCCGTCGATGGTCCGTTCGACGCGAACCTCGAGAATGACTCGCAACATGAAAATTTCTCGATTTACGTTGAAACTCAGTCAAAAACTGTTGAAACCTGCGTTTTCATCGTTTTAGACGAACTCACACTCAATTTCTCCATTAGCGTTTTCGTGGATGGTCCATTCGACTCGAACCTCGAAAGTCACTCGAAGCATTAAAATTTCTCGATGTTCGTTGAATATCAGTCAAAAACTGTTGAAACCTGGATTTTCATCGTTTCAGACGAAATAACACCAATCGATCGATTTGCGATTTCGTCGATGGTCCGATCGACTCGAACCTCGAATGTGACTCGGAACATCAAAATTTCTCGGTTTTCGTTTAAATTCAGTCAAAAACTATTGAAACCTGTATTTTCATCGATTTAGACGAAATAAAACCCAATCGATCGATTTGCGATCTCGTCGATGGTCCTATCGACTCGAACCTCGAATGTGACTCGGAACATGAAAATTTCTCGATTTTCGTTGAAATTCAGTCAGAACTGTTGATACCTGCATTTTCATCGATTTAGACGAACTAACACCCAATTGCTCGATTAGCGTTTTCGTGGATGTTCCATTCGACTCGAACCTCGAAAGTCAGTCGAAGCATTAATATTTCTCGATGTTCGTTGAAATTCAGTCAAAAACTGTTGAAACATGCATTTTCATCAATTTAGACGAACTAACACTCAATCTCTGGATTTCCGTTCTCGTCGATGGTCCGATCGACTCGAACTTCGAAAGTGACTCGGAACATGAAAATTTCTCGATTTTCGTTGAAATTCAGTCAGAACTATTGATACCTGCATTTTCATCGATTTAGACGAACTAACACCCAATTGCTCGATTAGCGTTTTCGTGGATGGTCCATTAGTCTCGAACCTCGAAAGTCAGTCGAAGCATTAATAGTTCTCGATGTTCGTTGAAATTCAGTCAAAAACTGTTGAAACATGCATTTTCATCAATTTAGACGAACTAACACTCAATCTCTGGATTTGCGGTCTCGTCGATGGTCCGTTCGACGCCAACCTCGAGAATGACTCGCAACATGAAAATTTCTCGATTTTCGTTGAAACTCAGTCAAAAACTGTTGAAACCTGCATTTTCATCGTTTTTGACGAACTAACACTTAATCGGTCGATTTCCATTCTCGTCGATGGTCCGATCGACTCGAACCTCAAAAGTGACCCGGAACATGAAAATTCCTCGATTTTCGTTGAAATTCAGTCAAAAACTATTGAAACCTGCATTTTCATCGTTTTAGACGAAATAACACCCAATCGATCGATTTGCGATTTCGTCGATGGTCCGATCGACTCGAACCTCGAATGTGACTCAGAACATGAAAATTTCTCGATTTTCGTTGAAATTCAGTCAGAACTGTTGATACCTGCATTTTCATCGATTTAGACGAACTAACACCCAATTGCTCGATTAGCGTTTTCGTCGATGGTCCATTCGACTCGAACCTCGAAAGTCACTCGAAGCATTAATATTTCTCGATGTTCGTTGAAATTCAGTCAAAAACTGTTGAAACATGCATTTTCATCAATTTAGACGAACTAACACTCAATCTCTGGATTTGCGGTCTCGTCGATGGTCTGATCGACTCGAACCTCGAATGTGACTCAGAACATGAAAATTTCTCGATTTTCGTTGAAATTCAGTCAGAACTATTGATACCTGCATTTTCATCGATTTAGACGAACTAACACCCAATTGCTCGATTAGCGTTTTCGTGGATGGTCCATTCGACTCGAACCTCGAAAGTCAGTCGAAGCATTAATAATTCTCGATGTTCGTTGAAATTCAGTCAGAAACTGTTGAAACATGCATTTTCATCAATTTAGACGAACTAACACTCAACCTCTGGATTTGCGGTCCCGTCGATGGTCCGTTCGACGCGAACCTCGAGAATGACTCGCAACATGAAAATTTCTCGATTTACGTTGAAACTCAGTCAAAAACTGTTGAAACCTGCGTTTTCATCGTTTTAGACGAAATCACACTCAATTTCTCCATTAGCGTTTTCGTGGATGGTCCATTTGACTCGAACCTCGAAAGTCACTCGAAGCATTAAAATTTCTCGATGTTCGTTGAATATCAGTCATAAACTGTTGAAACCTGCATTTTCATCCTTTTAGACGAAATAACACCAATCGATCGATTTGCGATTTCGTCGATGGTCCGATCGACTCGAACCTCGAAAGTGACTCGGAACATCAAAGTTTCTCGGTTTTCGTTGAAATTCAGTCAAAAACTATTGAAACCTGCATTTTCATCGTTTTAGACGAACTAAACCTCAATCTCTGGATTTGCGGTCTCGTCGATGGTCCGTTCGACTCGAACATCGAAAGTCGTTCGAAGCATTAAAATTTCTCGATTTTCGTTGAAATTCAGTCAAAAACTGTTGAAACCTGCATTTTCATCCTTTTAGACGAAATAACACCAATCGATCGATTTGCGATTTCGTCGATGGTCCGATCGACTCGAACCTCGAAAGTGACTCGGAACATCAAAGTTTCTCGGTTTTCGTTGAAATTCAGTCAAAAACTATTGAAACCTGCATTTTCATCATTTTAGACGAAATAACACCCAATCGATCGATTTGCGATTTCGTCGATGGTCCGATCGACTCGAACCTCGAATGTGACTCCGAACATGAAAATTTCTCGATTTTCGTTGAAATTCAATCAGAACTGTTGATACCTGCATTTTCATCGATTTAGACGAACTAACACCCAATTGCTCGATTTGCGATTTCGTCGATGGTCCGATCGACTCGAACCCGAATGTGACTCAGAACATGAAAATTTCTCGATTTTCGTTGAAATTCAGTCAGAACTGTTGATACATGCATTTTCATCGATTTAGACGAACTAACACCCAATTGCTCGATTAGCGTTTTCGTGGATGGTCAATTCGACTCGAACCTCGAAAGTCAGTCGAAGCATTAATATTTCTCGATGTTCGTTGAAATTCAGTCAAAAACTGTTGAAACATGCATTTTCATCAATTTAGACGAACTAACACTCAATCTCTGGATTTGCGGTCTCGTCGATGGTCCGATCGACTCGAACCTCGAATGTGACTCAGAACATGAAAATTTCTCGATTTTCGTTGAAATTCAGTCAGAACTATTGATACCTGCATTTTCATCGATTTAGACGAACTAACACCCAATTGCTCGATTAGCGTTTTCGTGGATGGTCCATTCGACTCGAACCTCGAAAGTCAGTCGAAGCATTAATAATTCTCGATGTTCGTTGAAATTCAGTCAGAAACTGTTGAAACATGCATTTTCATCAATTTAGACGAACTAACACTCAACCTCTGGATTTGCGGTCCCGTCGATGGTCCGTTCGACGCGAACCTCGAGAATGACTCGCAACATGAAAATTTCTCGATTTACGTTGAAACTCAGTCAAAAACTGTTGAAACCTGCGTTTTCATCGTTTTAGACGAACTCACACTCAATTTCTCCATTAGCGTTTTCGTGGATGGTCCATTCGACTCGAACCTCGAAAGTCACTCGAAGCATTAAAATTTCTCGATGTTCGTTGAATATCAGTCAAAAACTGTTGAAACCTGCATTTTCATCGTTTCAGACGAAATAACACCAATCGATCGATTTGCGATTTCGTCGATGGTCCGATCGACTCGAACCTCAAAAGTGACCCGGAACATGAAAATTTCTCGATTTTCGTTGAAATTCAGTCAAAAACTATTGAAACCTGCATTTTCATCGTTTTAGACGAAATAACACCCAATCGATCGATTTGCGATTTCGTCGATGGTCCGATCGACTCGAACCTCGAATGTGACTCAGAACATGAAAATTTCTCGATTTTCGTTGAAATTCAGTCAAAAACTATTGAAACCTGCATTTTCATCGTTTTAGACGAAATAACACCCAATCGATCGATTTGCGATTTCGTCGATGGTCCGATCGACTCGAACCTCGAATGTGACTCAGAACATGAAAATTTCTCGATTTTCGTTGAAATTCAGTCAGAACTGTTGATACCTGCATTTTCATCGATTTAGACGAACTAACACCCAATTGCTCGATTAGCGTTTTCGTGGATGGTCCATTCGACTCGAACCTCGAAAGTCACTCGAAGCATTAATATTTCTCGATGTTCGTTGAAATTCAGTCAAAAACTGTTGAAACATGCATTTTCATCAATTTAGACGAACTAACACTCAATCTCTGGATTTGCGGTCTCGTCGATTGTCCGTTCGACTCGAACCTCGAAAGTGACTCGCGACATGAAAATTTCTCGATGTTCATTGAAACTCAGTCAAAAACTGTTGAAACCTGCGTTTTCATCGTTTTAGTCGAAAATACACCAATCGATCGATTTGCGATTTCGTCGATGGTCCGATCGACTCGAACCTCGAATGTGACTCGGAACATGAAAATTTCTCGGTTTTCGTTGAAATTCAGTCAAAAAATATTGAAACCTGCATTTTCATCGTTTTAGACGAAATAACACTTAATCGGTCGATCTCCATTCTCGTCTATGGTCCGATCGATTCGAACCTCGAAAATGACTCGGAACATGAAAATTTCTCGATTTTCGTTGAAATTCAGTCAAAAATTATTGAAACCTGCATTTTCATCGTTTTAAACGAAATAACACCCAATCGATCGATTTGCGATTTCGTCGATGGTCCGATCGACTCGAACCCGAATGTGACTCAGAACATGAAAATTTCTCGATTTTCGTTGAAATTCAGTCAGAACTGTTGATACATGCATTTTCATCGATTTAGACGAACTAACACCCAATTGCTCGATTAGCGTTTTCGTGGATGGTCAATTCGACTCGAACCTCGAAAGTCAGTCGAAGCATTAATATTTCTCGATATTCGTTGAAATTCAGTCAAAAACTGTTGAAACATGCATTTTCATCAATTTAGACGAACTAACACTCAATCTCTGGATTTGCGGTCTCGTCGATGGTCCGATCGACTCGAACCTCGAATGTGACTCAGAACATGAAAATTTCTCGATTTTCGTTGAAATTCAGTCAGAACTATTGATACCTGCATTTTCATCGATTTAGACGAACTAACACCCAATTGCTCGATTAGCGTTTTCGTGGATGGTCCATTCGACTCGAACCTCGAAAGTCAGTCGAAGCATTAATAATTCTCGATGTTCGTTGAAATTCAGTCAGAAACTGTTGAAACATGCATTTTCATCAATTCAGACGAACTAACACTCAACCTCTGGATTTGCGGTCCCGTCGATGGTCCGTTCGACGCGAACCTCGAGAATGACTCGCAACATGAAAATTTCTCGATTTACGTTGAAACTCAGTCAAAAACTGTTGAAACCTGCGTTTTCATCGTTTTAGACGAACTCACACTCAATTTCTCCATTAGCGTTTTCGTGGATGGTCCATTCGACTCGAACCTCGAAAGTCACTCGAAGCATTAAAATTTCTCGATGTTCGTTGAATATCAGTCAAAAACTGTTGAAACCTGGATTTTCATCGTTTCAGACGAAATAACACCAATCGATCGATTTGCGATTTCGTCGATGGTCCGATCGACTCGAACCTCGAATGTGACTCGGAAAATCAAAATTTCTCGGTTTTCGTTTAAATTCAGTCAAAAACTATTGAAACCTGTATTTTCATCGTTTTAGACGAAATAAAACCCAATCGATCGATTTGCGATCTCGTCGATGGTCCTATCGACTCGAACCTCGAATGTGACTCGGAACATGAAAATTTCTCGATTTTCGTTGAAATTCAGTCAGAACTGTTGATACCTGCATTTTCATCGATTTAGACGAACTAACACCCAATTGCTCGATTAGCGTTTTCGTGGATGTTCCATTCGACTCGAACCTCGAAAGTCAGTCGAAGCATTAATATTTCTCGATGTTCGTTGAAATTCAGTCAAAAACTGTTGAAACATGCATTTTCATCAATTTAGACGAACTAACACTCAATCTCTGGATTTCCGTTCTCGTCGATGGTCCGATCGACTCGAACTTCGAAAGTGACTCGGAACATGAAAATTTCTCGATTTTCGTTGAAATTCAGTCAGAACTATTGATACCTGCATTTTCATCGATTTAGACGAACTAACACCCAATTGCTCGATTAGCGTTTTCGTGGATGGTCCATTAGTCTCGAACCTCGAAAGTCAGTCGAAGCATTAATAGTTCTCGATGTTCGTTGAAATTCAGTCAAAAACTGTTGAAACATGCATTTTCATCAATTTAGACGAACTAACACTCAATCTCTGGATTTGCGGTCTCGTCGATGGTCCGTTCGACGCCAACCTCGAGAATGACTCGCAACATGAAAATTTCTCGATTTTCGTTGAAACTCAGTCAAAAACTGTTGAAACCTGCATTTTCATCGTTTTTGACGAACTAACACTTAATCGGTCGATTTGCATTCTCGTCGATGGTCCGATCGACTCGAACCTCAAAAGTGACCCGGAACATGAAAATTTCTCGATTTTCGTTGAAATTCAGTCAAAAACTATTGAAACCTGCATTTTCATCGTTTTAGACGAAATAACACCCAATCGATCGATTTGCGATTTCGTCGATGGTCCGATCGACTCGAACCCGAATGTCACTCAGAACATGAAAATTTCTCGATTTTCATTGAAATTCAGTCAGAACTGTTGATACCTGCATTTTCATCGATTTAGACGAACTAACACCCATTTGCTCGATTAGCGTTTTCGTGGATGGTCCATTCGACTCGAACCTCGAAAGTCAGTCGAAGCATTAACATTTCTCGATGTTCGTTGAAATTCAGTCAAAAACTGTTGAAACCTGCATTTTCATCGTTTTTGACGAACTAACACTTAATCGGTCGATTTCCATTCTCGTCGATGGTCCGATCGACTCGAACTTCGAAAGTGACTCGGAACATGAAAATTTCTCGATTTTCGTTGAAATTCAGTCAAAAACTATTGAAACCTGCATTTTCATCGTTTTAGACGAAATAACACCCAATCGATCGATTTGCGATTTCGTCGATGGTCCGATCGACTCGAACCCGAATGTGACTCAGAACATGAAAATTTCTCGATTTTCGTTGAAATTCAGTCAGAACTGTTGATACATGCATTTTCATCGATTTAGACGAACTAACACCCAATTGCTCGATTAGCGTTTTCGTGGATGGTCAATTCGACTCGAACCTCGAAAGTCAGTCGAAGCATTAATATTTCTCGATGTTCGTTGAAATTCAGTCAAAAACTGTTGAAACATGCATTTTCATCAATTTAGACGAACTAACACTCAATCTCTGGATTTGCGGTCTCGTCGATTGTCCGTTCGACTCGAACCTCGAAAGTGACTCGCGACATGAAAATTTCTCGATGTTCATTGAAACTCAGTCAAAAACTGTTGAAACCTGCGTTTTCATCGTTTTAGTCGAAAATACACCAATCGATCGATTTGCGATTTCGTCGATGGTCCGATCGACTCGAACCTCGAATGTGACTCGGAACATGAAAATTTCTCGGTTTTCGTTGAAATTCAGTCAAAAAATATTGAAACCTGCATTTTCATCGTTTTAGACGAAATAACACTTAATCGGTCGATCTCCATTCTCGTCTATGGTCCGATCGATTCGAACCTCGAAAATGACTCGGAACATGAAAATTTCTCGATTTTCGTTGAAATTCAGTCAAAAATTATTGAAACCTGCATTTTCATCGTTTTAAACGAAATAACACCCAATCGATCGATTTGCGATTTCGTCGATGGTCCGATCAACTCGAACCCGAATGTGACTCAGAACATGAAAATTTCTCGATTTTCGTTGAAATTCAGTCAGAACTGTTGATACCTGCATTTTCATCGATTTAGACGAACTAACACCCAATTGCTCGATTAGCGTTTTCGTGGATGGTCCATTCGACTCGAACCTCGAAAGTCAGTCGAAGCATTAATATTTCTCGATGTTCGTTGAAATTCAGTCAAAAACTGTTGAAACATGCATTTTCATCAATTTAGACGAACTAACACTCAATCTCTGGATTTGCGGTCTCGTCGATGGTCCGATCGACTCGAACCTCGAATGTGACTCAGAACATGAAAATTTCTCGATTTTCGTTGAAATTCAGTCAGAACTATTGATACCTGCATTTTCATCGATTTAGACGAACTAACACCCAATTGCTCGATTAGCGTTTTCGTGGATGGTCCATTCGACTCGAACCTCGAAAGTCAGTCGAAGCATTAATAATTCTCGATGTTCGTTGAAATTCAGTCAGAAACTGTTGAAACATGCATTTTCATCAATTTAGACGAACTAACACTCAACCTCTGGATTTGCGGTCCCGTCGATGGTCCGTTCGACGCGAACCTCGAGAATGACTCGCAACATGAAAATTTCTCGATTTACGTTGAAACTCAGTCAAAAACTGTTGAAACCTGCGTTTTCATCGTTTTAGACGAACTCACACTCAATTTCTCCATTAGCGTTTTCGTGGATGGTCCATTCGACTCGAACCTCGAAAGTCACTCGAAGCATTAAAATTTCTCGATGTTCGTTGAATATCAGTCAAAAACTGTTGAAACCTGGATTTTCATCGTTTCAGACGAAATAACACCAATCGATCGATTTGCGATTTCGTCGATGGTCCTATCGACTCGAACCTCGAATGTGACTCGGAACATGAAAATTTCTCGATTTTCGTTGAAATTCAGTCAGAACTGTTGATACCTGCATTTTCATCGATTTAGACGAACTAACACCCAATTGCTCGATTAGCGTTTTCGTGGATGTTCCATTCGACTCGAACCTCGAAAGTCAGTCGAAGCATTAATATTTCTCGATGTTCGTTGAAATTCAGTCAAAAACTGTTGAAACATGCATTTTCATCAATTTAGACGAACTAACACTCAATCTCTGGATTGCCGTTCTCGTCGATGGTCCGATCGACTCGAACTTCGAAAGTGACTCGGAACATGAAAATTTCTCGATTTTCGTTGAAATTCAGTCAGAACTATTGATACCTGCATTTTCATCGATTTAGACGAACTAACACCCAATTGCTCGATTAGCGTTTTCGTGGATGGTCCATTAGTCTCGAACCTCGAAAGTCAGTCGAAGCATTAATAGTTCTCGATGTTCGTTGAAATTCAGTCAAAAACTGTTGAAACATGCATTTTCATCAATTTAGACGAACTAACACTCAATCTCTGGATTTGCGGTCTCGTCGATGGTCCGTTCGACGCCAACCTCGAGAATGACTCGCAACATGAAAATTTCTCGATTTTCGTTGAAACTCAGTCAAAAACTGTTGAAACCTGCATTTTCATCGTTTTTGACGAACTAACACTTAATCGGTCGATTTCCATTCTCGTCGATGGTCCGATCGACTCGAACCTCAAAAGTGACCCGGAACATGAAAATTTCTCGATTTTCGTTGAAATTCAGTCAAAAACTATTGAAACCTGCATTTTCATCGTTTTAGACGAAATAACACCCAATCGATCGATTTGCGATTTCGTCGATGGTCCGATCGACTCGAACCCGAATGTCACTCAGAACATGAAAATTTCTCGATTTTCATTGAAATTCAGTCAGAACTGTTGATACCTGCATTTTCATCGATTTAGACGAACTAACACCCATTTGCTCGATTAGCGTTTTCGTGGATGGTCCATTCGACTCGAACCTCGAAAGTCAGTCGAAGCATTAACATTTCTCGATGTTCGTTGAAATTCAGTCAAAAACTGTTGAAACCTGCATTTTCATCGTTTTTGACGAACTAACACTTAATCGGTCGATTTCCATTCTCGTCGATGGTCCGATCGACTCGAACTTCGAAAGTGACTCGGAACATGAAAATTTCTCGATTTTCGTTGAAATTCAGTCAAAAACTATTGAAACCTGCATTTTCATCGTTTTAGACGAAATAACACCCAATCGATCGATTTGCGATTTCGTCGATGGTCCGATCGACTCGAACCCGAATGTGACTCAGAACATGAAAATTTCTCGATTTTCGTTGAAATTCAGTCAGAACTGTTGATACATGCATTTTCATCGATTTAGACGAACTAACACCCAATTGCTCGATTAGCGTTTTCGTGGATGGTCAATTCGACTCGAACCTCGAAAGTCAGTCGAAGCATTAATATTTCTCGATGTTCGTTGAAATTCAGTCAAAAACTGTTGAAACATGCATTTTCATCAATTTAGACGAACTAACACTCAATCTCTGGATTTCCGTTCTCGTCGATGGTCCGATCGACTCGAACTTCGAAAGTGACTCGGAACATGAAAATTTCTCGATTTTCGTTGAAATTCAGTCAGAACTATTGATACCTGCATTTTCATCGATTTAGACGAACTAACACCCAATTGCTCGATTAGCGTTTTCGTGGATGGTCCATTAGTCTCGAACCTCGAATGTGACTCGGAACATGAAAATTTCTCGGTTTTCGTTGAAATTCAGTCAAAAAATATTGAAACCTGCATTTTCATCGTTTTAGACGAAATAACACTTAATCGGTCGATCTCCATTCTCGTCTATGGTCCGATCGATTCGAACCTCGAAAATGACTCGGAACATGAAAATTTCTCGATTTTCGTTGAAATTCAGTCAAAAATTATTGAAACCTGCATTTTCATCGTTTTAAACGAAATAACACCCAATCGATCGATTTGCGATTTCGTCGATGGTCCGATCAACTCGAACCCGAATGTGACTCAGAACATGAAAATTTCTCGATTTTCGTTGAAATTCAGTCAGAACTGTTGATACATGCATTTTCATCGATTTAGACGAACTAACACCCAATTGCTCGATTAGCGTTTTCGTGGATGGTCAATTCGACTCGAACCTCGAAAGTCAGTCGAAGCATTAATATTTCTCGATGTTCGTTGAAATTCAGTCAAAAACTGTTGAAACATGCATTTTCATCAATTTAGACGAACTAACACTCAATCTCTGGATTTGCGGTCTCGTCGATGGTCCGATCGACTCGAACCTCGAATGTGACTCAGAACATGAAAATTTCTCGATTTTCGTTGAAATTCAGTCAGAACTATTGATACCTGCATTTTCATCGATTTAGACGAACTAACACCCAATTGCTCGATTAGCGTTTTCGTGGATGGTCCATTCGACTCGAACCTCGAAAGTCAGTCGAAGCATTAATAATTCTCGATGTTCGTTGAAATTCAGTCAGAAACTGTTGAAACATGCATTTTCATCAATTTAGACGAACTAACACTCAACCTCTGGATTTGCGGTCCCGTCGATGGTCCGTTCGACGCGAACCTCGAGAATGACTCGCAACATGAAAATTTCTCGATTTACGTTGAAACTCAGTCAAAAACTGTTGAAACCTGCGTTTTCATCGTTTTAGACGAACTCACACTCAATTTCTCCATTAGCGTTTTCGTGGATGGTCCATTCGACTCGAACCTCGAAAGTCACTCGAAGCATTAAAATTTCTCGATGTTCGTTGAATATCAGTCAAAAACTGTTGAAACCTGGATTTTCATCGTTTCAGACGAAATAACACCAATCGATCGATTTGCGATTTCGTCGATGGTCCTATCGACTCGAACCTCGAATGTGACTCGGAACATGAAAATTTCTCGATTTTCGTTGAAATTCAGTCAGAACTGTTGATACCTGCATTTTCATCGATTTAGACGAACTAACACCCAATTGCTCGATTAGCGTTTTCGTGGATGTTCCATTCGACTCGAACCTCGAAAGTCAGTCGAAGCATTAATATTTCTCGATGTTCGTTGAAATTCAGTCAAAAACTGTTGAAACATGCATTTTCATCAATTTAGACGAACTAACACTCAATCTCTGGATTTCCGTTCTCGTCGATGGTCCGATCGACTCGAACTTCGAAAGTGACTCGGAACATGAAAATTTCTCGATTTTCGTTGAAATTCAGTCAGAACTATTGATACCTGCATTTTCATCGATTTAGACGAACTAACACCCAATTGCTCGATTAGCGTTTTCGTGGATGGTCCATTAGTCTCGAACCTCGAAAGTCAGTCGAAGCATTAATAGTTCTCGATGTTCGTTGAAATTCAGTCAAAAACTGTTGAAACATGCATTTTCATCAATTTAGACGAACTAACACTCAATCTCTGGATTTGCGGTCTCGTCGATTGTCCGTTCGACGCCAACCTCGAGAATGACTCGCAACATGAAAATTTCTCGATTTTCGTTGAAACTCAGTCAAAAACTGTTGAAACCTGCATTTTCATCGTTTTTGACGAACTAACACTTAATCGGTCGATTTCCATTCTCGTCGATGGTCCGATCGACTCGAACCTCAAAAGTGACCCGGAACATGAAAATTTCTCGATTTTCGTTGAAATTCAGTCAAAAACTATTGAAACCTGCATTTTCATCGTTTTAGACGAAATAACACCCAATTGCTCGATTAGCGTTTTCGTCGATCGTCCATTCGACTCGAACCTCGAAAGTCACTCGAAGCATTAATATTTCTCGATGTTCGTTGAAATTCAGTCAAAAACTGTTGAAACCTGCATTTTCATCGTTTTAGACGAAATAACACCAATCGATCGATTTGCGATTTCGTCGATGGTCCGATCGACTCGAACCTCGAATGTGACTCGGAACATCAAAATTTCTCGGTTTTCGTTTAAATTCAGTCAAAAACTATTGAAACCTGCATTTTCATCGTTTTTGACGAACTAACACTTAATCGGTCGATTTCCATTCTCGTCGATGGTCCGATCGACTCGAACCTCAAAAGTGACCCGGAACATGAAAATTTCTCGATTTTCGTTGAAATTCAGTCAAAAACTATTGAAACCTGCATTTTCATCGTTTTAGACGAAATAACACCCAATCGATCGATTTGCGATTTCGTCGATGGTCCGATCGACTCGAACCTCGAATGTGACTCAGAACATGAAAATTTCTCGATTTTCGTTGAAATTCAGTCAGAACTGTTGATACCTGCATTTTCATCGATTTAGACGAACTAACACCCAATTGCTCGATTAGCGTTTTCGTGGATGGTCCATTCGACTCGAACCTCGAAAGTCAGTCGAAGCATTAATATTTCTCGATGTTCGTTGAAATTCAGTCAAAAACTGTTGAAACATGCATTTTCATCAATTTAGACGAACTAACACTCAATCTCTGGATTTGCGGTCTCGTCGATGGTCCGATCGACTCGAACCTCGAATGTGACTCAGAACATGAAAATTGCTCGATTTTCGTTGAAATTTAGTCAGAACTATTGATACCTGCATTTTCATCGATTTAGACGAACTAACACCCAATTGCTCGATTAGCGTTTTCGTGGATGGTCCATTCGACTCGAACCTCGAAAGTCAGTCGAAGCATTAATAATTCTCGATGTTCGTTGAAATTCAGTCAGAAACTGTTGAAACATGCATTTTCATCAATTTAGACGAACTAACACTCAACCTCTGGATTTGCGGTCCCGTTGATGGTCCGTTCGACGCGAACCTCGAGAATGACTCGCAACATGAAAATTTCTCGATTTACGTTGAAACTCAGTCAAAAACTGTTGAAACCTGCGTTTTCATCGTTTTAGACGAACTCACACTCAATTTCTCCATTAGCGTTTTCGTGGATGGTCCATTCGACTCGAACCTCGAAAGTCACTCGAAGCATTAAAATTTCTCGATGTTCGTTGAATATCAGTCAAAAACTGTTGAAACCTGGATTTTCATCGTTTCAGACGAAATAACACCAATCGATCGATTTGCGATTTCGTCGATGGTCCGATCGACTCGAACCTCGAATGTGACTCGGAACATCAAAATTTCTCGGTTTTCGTTTAAATTCAGTCAAAAACTATTGAAACCTGTATTTTCATCGTTTTAGACGAAATAAAACCCAATCGATCGATTTGCGATCTCGTCGATGGTCCTATCGACTCGAACCTCGAATGTGACTCGGAACATGAAAATTTCTCGATTTTCGTTGAAATTCAGTCAGAACTGTTGATACCTGCATTTTCATCGATTTAGACGAACTAACACCCAATTGCTCGATTAGCGTTTTCGTGGATGTTCCATTCGACTCGAACCTCGAAAGTCAGTCGAAGCATTAATATTTCTCGATGTTCGTTGAAATTCAGTCAAAAACTGTTGAAACATGCATTTTCATCAATTTAGACGAACTAACACTCAATCTCTGGATTTCCGTTCTCGTCGATGGTCCGATCGACTCGAACTTCGAAAGTGACTCGCGACATGAAAATTTCTCGATGTTCATTGAAACTCAGTCAAAAACTGTTGAAACCTGCGTTTTCATCGTTTTAGTCGAAAATACACCAATCGATCGATTTGCGATTTCGTCGATGGTCCGATCGATTCGAACCTCGAATGTGACTCGGAACATGAAAATTTCTCGGTTTTCGTTGAAATTCAGTCAAAAAATATTGAAACCTGCATTTTCATCGTTTTAAACGAAATAACACCCAATCGATCGATTTGCGATTTCGTCGATGGTCCGATCGACTCGAACCCGAATGTGACTCAGAACATGAAAATTTCTCGATTTTCGTTGAAATTCAGTCAGAACTGTTGATACATGCATTTTCATCGATTTAGACGAACTAACACCCAATTGCTCGATTAGCGTTTTCGTGGATGGTCAATTCGACTCGAACCTCGAAAGTCAGTCGAAGCATTAATATTTCTCGATATTCGTTGAAATTCAGTCAAAAACTGTTGAAACATGCATTTTCATCAATTTAGACGAACTAACACTCAATCTCTGGATTTGCGGTCTCGTCGATGGTCCGATCGACTCGAACCTCGAATGTGACTCAGAACATGAAAATTTCTCGATTTTCGTTGAAATTCAGTCAGAACTATTGATACCTGCATTTTCATCGATTTAGACGAACTAACACCCAATTGCTCGATTAGCGTTTTCGTGGATGGTCCATTCGACTCGAACCTCGAAAGTCAGTCGAAGCATTAATAATTCTCGATGTTCGTTGAAATTCAGTCAGAAACTGTTGAAACATGCATTTTCATCAATTTAGACGAACTAACACTCAACCTCTGGATTTGCGGTCCCGTCGATGGTCCGTTCGACGCGAACCTCGAGAATGACTCGCAACATGAAAATTTCTCGATTTACGTTGAAACTCAGTCAAAAACTGTTGATACCTGCATTTTCATCGATTTAGACGAACTAACACCCAATTGCTCGATTAGCGTTTTCGTGGATGTTCCATTCGACTCGAACCTCGAAAGTCAGTCGAAGCATTAATATTTCTCGATGTTCGTTGAAATTCAGTCAAAAACTGTTGAAACATGCATTTTCATCAATTTAGACGAACTAACACTCAATCTCTGGATTTCCGTTCTCGTCGATGGTCCGATCGACTCGAACTTCGAAAGTGACTCGGAACATGAAAATTTCTCGATTTTCGTTGAAATTCAGTCAAAAACTATTGAAACCTGCATTTTCATCGTTTTAGACGAAATAACACCCAATCGATCGATTTGCGATTTCGTCGATGGTCCGATCGACTCGAACCTCGAATGTGACTCAGAACATGAAAATTTCTCGATTTTCGTTGAAATTCAGTCAGAACTGTTGATACCTGCATTTTCATCGATTTAGACGAACTAACACCCAATTGCTCGATTAGCGTTTTCGTCGATGGTCCATTCGACTCGAACCTCGAAAGTCACTCGAAGCATTAATATTTCTCGATGTTCGTTGAAATTCAGTCAAAAACTGTTGAAACATGCATTTTCATCAATTTAGACGAACTAACACTCAATCTCTGGATTTGCGGTCTCGTCGATGGTCTGATCGACTCGAACCTCGAATGTGACTCAGAACATGAAAATTTCTCGATTTTCGTTGAAATTCAGTCAGAACTATTGATACCTGCATTTTCATCGATTTAGACGAACTAACACCCAATTGCTCGATTAGCGTTTTCGTGGATGGTCCATTCGACTCGAACCTCGAAAGTCAGTCGAAGCATTAATAATTCTCGATGTTCGTTGAAATTCAGTCAGAAACTGTTGAAACATGCATTTTCATCAATTTAGACGAACTAACACTCAACCTCTGGATTTGCGGTCCCGTCGATGGTCCGTTCGACGCGAACCTCGAGAATGACTCGCAACATGAAAATTTCTCGATTTACGTTGAAACTCAGTCAAAAACTGTTGAAACCTGCGTTTTCATCGTTTTAGACGAAATCACACTCAATTTCTCCATTAGCGTTTTCGTGGATGGTCCATTTGACTCGAACCTCGAAAGTCACTCGAAGCATTAAAATTTCTCGATGTTCGTTGAATATCAGTCATAAACTGTTGAAACCTGCATTTTCATCCTTTTAGACGAAATAACACCAATCGATCGATTTGCGATTTCGTCGATGGTCCGATCGACTCGAACCTCGAAAGTGACTCGGAACATCAAAGTTTCTCGGTTTTCGTTGAAATTCAGTCAAAAACTATTGAAACCTGCATTTTCATCGTTTTAGACGAACTAAACCTCAATCTCTGGATTTGCGGTCTCGTCGATGGTCCGTTCGACTCGAACATCGAAAGTCGTTCGAAGCATTAAAATTTCTCGATTTTCGTTGAAATTCAGTCAAAAACTGTTGAAACCTGCATTTTCATCCTTTTAGACGAAATAACACCAATCGATCGATTTGCGATTTCGTCGATGGTCCGATCGACTCGAACCTCGAAAGTGACTCGGAACATCAAAGTTTCTCGGTTTTCGTTGAAATTCAGTCAAAAACTATTGAAACCTGCATTTTCATCATTTTAGACGAAATAACACCCAATCGATCGATTTGCGATTTCGTCGATGGTCCGATCGACTCGAACCTCGAATGTGACTCCGAACATGAAAATTTCTCGATTTTCGTTGAAATTCAATCAGAACTGTTGATACCTGCATTTTCATCGATTTAGACGAACTAACACCCAATTGCTCGATTTGCGATTTCGTCGATGGTCCGATCGACTCGAACCCGAATGTGACTCAGAACATGAAAATTTCTCGATTTTCGTTGAAATTCAGTCAGAACTGTTGATACATGCATTTTCATCGATTTAGACGAACTAACACCCAATTGCTCGATTAGCGTTTTCGTGGATGGTCAATTCGACTCGAACCTCGAAAGTCAGTCGAAGCATTAATATTTCTCGATGTTCGTTGAAATTCAGTCAAAAACTGTTGAAACATGCATTTTCATCAATTTAGACGAACTAACACTCAATCTCTGGATTTGCGGTCTCGTCGATGGTCCGATCGACTCGAACCTCGAATGTGACTCAGAACATGAAAATTTCTCGATTTTCGTTGAAATTCAGTCAGAACTATTGATACCTGCATTTTCATCGATTTAGACGAACTAACACCCAATTGCTCGATTAGCGTTTTCGTGGATGGTCCATTCGACTCGAACCTCGAAAGTCAGTCGAAGCATTAATAATTCTCGATGTTCGTTGAAATTCAGTCAGAAACTGTTGAAACATGCATTTTCATCAATTTAGACGAACTAACACTCAACCTCTGGATTTGCGGTCCCGTCGATGGTCCGTTCGACGCGAACCTCGAGAATGACTCGCAACATGAAAATTTCTCGATTTACGTTGAAACTCAGTCAAAAACTGTTGAAACCTGCGTTTTCATCGTTTTAGACGAACTCACACTCAATTTCTCCATTAGCGTTTTCGTGGATGGTCCATTCGACTCGAACCTCGAAAGTCACTCGAAGCATTAAAATTTCTCGATGTTCGTTGAATATCAGTCAAAAACTGTTGAAACCTGCATTTTCATCGTTTCAGACGAAATAACACCAATCGATCGATTTGCGATTTCGTCGATGGTCCGATCGACTCGAACCTCAAAAGTGACCCGGAACATGAAAATTTCTCGATTTTCGTTGAAATTCAGTCAAAAACTATTGAAACCTGCATTTTCATCGTTTTAGACGAAATAACACCCAATCGATCGATTTGCGATTTCGTCGATGGTCCGATCGACTCGAACCTCGAATGTGACTCAGAACATGAAAATTTCTCGATTTTCGTTGAAATTCAGTCAGAACTGTTGATACCTGCATTTTCATCGATTTAGACGAACTAACACCCAATTGCTCGATTAGCGTTTTCGTGGATGGTCCATTCGACTCGAACCTCGAAAGTCACTCGAAGCATTAATATTTCTCGATGTTCGTTGAAATTCAGTCAAAAACTGTTGAAACATGCATTTTCATCAATTTAGACGAACTAACACTCAATCTCTGGATTTGCGGTCTCGTCGATTGTCCGTTCGACTCGAACCTCGAAAGTGACTCGCGACATGAAAATTTCTCGATGTTCATTGAAACTCAGTCAAAAACTGTTGAAACCTGCGTTTTCATCGTTTTAGTCGAAAATACACCAATCGATCGATTTGCGATTTCGTCGATGGTCCGATCGACTCGAACCTCGAATGTGACTCGGAACATGAAAATTTCTCGGTTTTCGTTGAAATTCAGTCAAAAAATATTGAAACCTGCATTTTCATCGTTTTAGACGAAATAACACTTAATCGGTCGATCTCCATTCTCGTCTATGGTCCGATCGATTCGAACCTCGAAAATGACTCGGAACATGAAAATTTCTCGATTTTCGTTGAAATTCAGTCAAAAATTATTGAAACCTGCATTTTCATCGTTTTAAACGAAATAACACCCAATCGATCGATTTGCGATTTCGTCGATGGTCCGATCGACTCGAACCCGAATGTGACTCAGAACATGAAAATTTCTCGATTTTCGTTGAAATTCAGTCAGAACTGTTGATACATGCATTTTCATCGATTTAGACGAACTAACACCCAATTGCTCGATTAGCGTTTTCGTGGATGGTCAATTCGACTCGAACCTCGAAAGTCAGTCGAAGCATTAATATTTCTCGATATTCGTTGAAATTCAGTCAAAAACTGTTGAAACATGCATTTTCATCAATTTAGACGAACTAACACTCAATCTCTGGATTTGCGGTCTCGTCGATGGTCCGATCGACTCGAACCTCGAATGTGACTCAGAACATGAAAATTTCTCGATTTTCGTTGAAATTCAGTCAGAACTATTGATACCTGCATTTTCATCGATTTAGACGAACTAACACCCAATTGCTCGATTAGCGTTTTCGTGGATGGTCCATTCGACTCGAACCTCGAAAGTCAGTCGAAGCATTAATAATTCTCGATGTTCGTTGAAATTCAGTCAGAAACTGTTGAAACATGCATTTTCATCAATTCAGACGAACTAACACTCAACCTCTGGATTTGCGGTCCCGTCGATGGTCCGTTCGACGCGAACCTCGAGAATGACTCGCAACATGAAAATTTCTCGATTTACGTTGAAACTCAGTCAAAAACTGTTGAAACCTGCGTTTTCATCGTTTTAGACGAACTCACACTCAATTTCTCCATTAGCGTTTTCGTGGATGGTCCATTCGACTCGAACCTCGAAAGTCACTCGAAGCATTAAAATTTCTCGATGTTCGTTGAATATCAGTCAAAAACTGTTGAAACCTGGATTTTCATCGTTTCAGACGAAATAACACCAATCGATCGATTTGCGATTTCGTCGATGGTCCGATCGACTCGAACCTCGAATGTGACTCGGAAAATCAAAATTTCTCGGTTTTCGTTTAAATTCAGTCAAAAACTATTGAAACCTGTATTTTCATCGTTTTAGACGAAATAAAACCCAATCGATCGATTTGCGATCTCGTCGATGGTCCTATCGACTCGAACCTCGAATGTGACTCGGAACATGAAAATTTCTCGATTTTCGTTGAAATTCAGTCAGAACTGTTGATACCTGCATTTTCATCGATTTAGACGAACTAACACCCAATTGCTCGATTAGCGTTTTCGTGGATGTTCCATTCGACTCGAACCTCGAAAGTCAGTCGAAGCATTAATATTTCTCGATGTTCGTTGAAATTCAGTCAAAAACTGTTGAAACATGCATTTTCATCAATTTAGACGAACTAACACTCAATCTCTGGATTTCCGTTCTCGTCGATGGTCCGATCGACTCGAACTTCGAAAGTGACTCGGAACATGAAAATTTCTCGATTTTCGTTGAAATTCAGTCAGAACTATTGATACCTGCATTTTCATCGATTTAGACGAACTAACACCCAATTGCTCGATTAGCGTTTTCGTGGATGGTCCATTAGTCTCGAACCTCGAAAGTCAGTCGAAGCATTAATAGTTCTCGATGTTCGTTGAAATTCAGTCAAAAACTGTTGAAACATGCATTTTCATCAATTTAGACGAACTAACACTCAATCTCTGGATTTGCGGTCTCGTCGATGGTCCGTTCGACGCCAACCTCGAGAATGACTCGCAACATGAAAATTTCTCGATTTTCGTTGAAACTCAGTCAAAAACTGTTGAAACCTGCATTTTCATCGTTTTTGACGAACTAACACTTAATCGGTCGATTTGCATTCTCGTCGATGGTCCGATCGACTCGAACCTCAAAAGTGACCCGGAACATGAAAATTTCTCGATTTTCGTTGAAATTCAGTCAAAAACTATTGAAACCTGCATTTTCATCGTTTTAGACGAAATAACACCCAATCGATCGATTTGCGATTTCGTCGATGGTCCGATCGACTCGAACCCGAATGTCACTCAGAACATGAAAATTTCTCGATTTTCATTGAAATTCAGTCAGAACTGTTGATACCTGCATTTTCATCGATTTAGACGAACTAACACCCATTTGCTCGATTAGCGTTTTCGTGGATGGTCCATTCGACTCGAACCTCGAAAGTCAGTCGAAGCATTAACATTTCTCGATGTTCGTTGAAATTCAGTCAAAAACTGTTGAAACCTGCATTTTCATCGTTTTTGACGAACTAACACTTAATCGGTCGATTTCCATTCTCGTCGATGGTCCGATCGACTCGAACTTCGAAAGTGACTCGGAACATGAAAATTTCTCGATTTTCGTTGAAATTCAGTCAAAAACTATTGAAACCTGCATTTTCATCGTTTTAGACGAAATAACACCCAATCGATCGATTTGCGATTTCGTCGATGGTCCGATCGACTCGAACCCGAATGTGACTCAGAACATGAAAATTTCTCGATTTTCGTTGAAATTCAGTCAGAACTGTTGATACATGCATTTTCATCGATTTAGACGAACTAACACCCAATTGCTCGATTAGCGTTTTCGTGGATGGTCAATTCGACTCGAACCTCGAAAGTCAGTCGAAGCATTAATATTTCTCGATGTTCGTTGAAATTCAGTCAAAAACTGTTGAAACATGCATTTTCATCAATTTAGACGAACTAACACTCAATCTCTGGATTTGCGGTCTCGTCGATTGTCCGTTCGACTCGAACCTCGAAAGTGACTCGCGACATGAAAATTTCTCGATGTTCATTGAAACTCAGTCAAAAACTGTTGAAACCTGCGTTTTCATCGTTTTAGTCGAAAATACACCAATCGATCGATTTGCGATTTCGTCGATGGTCCGATCGACTCGAACCTCGAATGTGACTCGGAACATGAAAATTTCTCGGTTTTCGTTGAAATTCAGTCAAAAAATATTGAAACCTGCATTTTCATCGTTTTAGACGAAATAACACTTAATCGGTCGATCTCCATTCTCGTCTATGGTCCGATCGATTCGAACCTCGAAAATGACTCGGAACATGAAAATTTCTCGATTTTCGTTGAAATTCAGTCAAAAATTATTGAAACCTGCATTTTCATCGTTTTAAACGAAATAACACCCAATCGATCGATTTGCGATTTCGTCGATGGTCCGATCAACTCGAACCCGAATGTGACTCAGAACATGAAAATTTCTCGATTTTCGTTGAAATTCAGTCAGAACTGTTGATACCTGCATTTTCATCGATTTAGACGAACTAACACCCAATTGCTCGATTAGCGTTTTCGTGGATGGTCCATTCGACTCGAACCTCGAAAGTCAGTCGAAGCATTAATATTTCTCGATGTTCGTTGAAATTCAGTCAAAAACTGTTGAAACATGCATTTTCATCAATTTAGACGAACTAACACTCAATCTCTGGATTTGCGGTCTCGTCGATGGTCCGATCGACTCGAACCTCGAATGTGACTCAGAACATGAAAATTTCTCGATTTTCGTTGAAATTCAGTCAGAACTATTGATACCTGCATTTTCATCGATTTAGACGAACTAACACCCAATTGCTCGATTAGCGTTTTCGTGGATGGTCCATTCGACTCGAACCTCGAAAGTCAGTCGAAGCATTAATAATTCTCGATGTTCGTTGAAATTCAGTCAGAAACTGTTGAAACATGCATTTTCATCAATTTAGACGAACTAACACTCAACCTCTGGATTTGCGGTCCCGTCGATGGTCCGTTCGACGCGAACCTCGAGAATGACTCGCAACATGAAAATTTCTCGATTTACGTTGAAACTCAGTCAAAAACTGTTGAAACCTGCGTTTTCATCGTTTTAGACGAACTCACACTCAATTTCTCCATTAGCGTTTTCGTGGATGGTCCATTCGACTCGAACCTCGAAAGTCACTCGAAGCATTAAAATTTCTCGATGTTCGTTGAATATCAGTCAAAAACTGTTGAAACCTGGATTTTCATCGTTTCAGACGAAATAACACCAATCGATCGATTTGCGATTTCGTCGATGGTCCTATCGACTCGAACCTCGAATGTGACTCGGAACATGAAAATTTCTCGATTTTCGTTGAAATTCAGTCAGAACTGTTGATACCTGCATTTTCATCGATTTAGACGAACTAACACCCAATTGCTCGATTAGCGTTTTCGTGGATGTTCCATTCGACTCGAACCTCGAAAGTCAGTCGAAGCATTAATATTTCTCGATGTTCGTTGAAATTCAGTCAAAAACTGTTGAAACATGCATTTTCATCAATTTAGACGAACTAACACTCAATCTCTGGATTTCCGTTCTCGTCGATGGTCCGATCGACTCGAACTTCGAAAGTGACTCGGAACATGAAAATTTCTCGATTTTCGTTGAAATTCAGTCAGAACTATTGATACCTGCATTTTCATCGATTTAGACGAACTAACACCCAATTGCTCGATTAGCGTTTTCGTGGATGGTCCATTAGTCTCGAACCTCGAAAGTCAGTCGAAGCATTAATAGTTCTCGATGTTCGTTGAAATTCAGTCAAAAACTGTTGAAACATGCATTTTCATCAATTTAGACGAACTAACACTCAATCTCTGGATTTGCGGTCTCGTCGATGGTCCGTTCGACGCCAACCTCGAGAATGACTCGCAACATGAAAATTTCTCGATTTTCGTTGAAACTCAGTCAAAAACTGTTGAAACCTGCATTTTCATCGTTTTTGACGAACTAACACTTAATCGGTCGATTTCCATTCTCGTCGATGGTCCGATCGACTCGAACCTCAAAAGTGACCCGGAACATGAAAATTTCTCGATTTTCGTTGAAATTCAGTCAAAAACTATTGAAACCTGCATTTTCATCGTTTTAGACGAAATAACACCCAATCGATCGATTTGCGATTTCGTCGATGGTCCGATCGACTCGAACCCGAATGTCACTCAGAACATGAAAATTTCTCGATTTTCATTGAAATTCAGTCAGAACTGTTGATACCTGCATTTTCATCGATTTAGACGAACTAACACCCATTTGCTCGATTAGCGTTTTCGTGGATGGTCCATTCGACTCGAACCTCGAAAGTCAGTCGAAGCATTAACATTTCTCGATGTTCGTTGAAATTCAGTCAAAAACTGTTGAAACCTGCATTTTCATCGTTTTTGACGAACTAACACTTAATCGGTCGATTTCCATTCTCGTCGATGGTCCGATCGACTCGAACTTCGAAAGTGACTCGGAACATGAAAATTTCTCGATTTTCGTTGAAATTCAGTCAAAAACTATTGAAACCTGCATTTTCATCGTTTTAGACGAAATAACACCCAATCGATCGATTTGCGATTTCGTCGATGGTCCGATCGACTCGAACCCGAATGTGACTCAGAACATGAAAATTTCTCGATTTTCGTTGAAATTCAGTCAGAACTGTTGATACATGCATTTTCATCGATTTAGACGAACTAACACCCAATTGCTCGATTAGCGTTTTCGTGGATGGTCAATTCGACTCGAACCTCGAAAGTCAGTCGAAGCATTAATATTTCTCGATGTTCGTTGAAATTCAGTCAAAAACTGTTGAAACATGCATTTTCATCAATTTAGACGAACTAACACTCAATCTCTGGATTTCCGTTCTCGTCGATGGTCCGATCGACTCGAACTTCGAAAGTGACTCGGAACATGAAAATTTCTCGATTTTCGTTGAAATTCAGTCAGAACTATTGATACCTGCATTTTCATCGATTTAGACGAACTAACACCCAATTGCTCGATTAGCGTTTTCGTGGATGGTCCATTAGTCTCGAACCTCGAATGTGACTCGGAACATGAAAATTTCTCGGTTTTCGTTGAAATTCAGTCAAAAAATATTGAAACCTGCATTTTCATCGTTTTAGACGAAATAACACTTAATCGGTCGATCTCCATTCTCGTCTATGGTCCGATCGATTCGAACCTCGAAAATGACTCGGAACATGAAAATTTCTCGATTTTCGTTGAAATTCAGTCAAAAATTATTGAAACCTGCATTTTCATCGTTTTAAACGAAATAACACCCAATCGATCGATTTGCGATTTCGTCGATGGTCCGATCAACTCGAACCCGAATGTGACTCAGAACATGAAAATTTCTCGATTTTCGTTGAAATTCAGTCAGAACTGTTGATACCTGCATTTTCATCGATTTAGACGAACTAACACCCATTTGCTCGATTAGCGTTTTCGTGGATGGTCCATTCGACTCGAACCTCGAAAGTCAGTCGAAGCATTAACATTTCTCGATGTTCGTTGAAATTCAGTCAAAAACTGTTGAAACCTGCATTTTCATCAATTTAGACGAACTAACACTCAATCTCTGGATTTGCGGTCTCGTCGATGGTCCGATCGACTCGAACCTCGAATGTGACTCAGAACATGAAAATTTCTCGATTTTCGTTGAAATTCAGTCAGAACTATTGATACCTGCATTTTCATCGATTTAGACGAACTAACACCCAATTGCTCGATTAGCGTTTTCGTGGATGGTCCATTCGACTCGAACCTCGAAAGTCAGTCGAAGCATTAATAATTCTCGATGTTCGTTGAAATTCAGTCAGAAACTGTTGAAACATGCATTTTCATCAATTTAGACGAACTAACACTCAACCTCTGGATTTGCGGTCCCGTCGATGGTCCGTTCGACGCGAACCTCGAGAATGACTCGCAACATGAAAATTTCTCGATTTACGTTGAAACTCAGTCAAAAACTGTTGAAACCTGCGTTTTCATCGTTTTAGACGAACTCACACTCAATTTCTCCATTAGCGTTTTCGTGGATGGTCCATTCGACTCGAACCTCGAAAGTCACTCGAAGCATTAAAATTTCTCGATGTTCGTTGAATATCAGTCAAAAACTGTTGAAACCTGCATTTTCATCGTTTCAGACGAAATAACACCAATCGATCGATTTGCGATTTCGTCGATGGTCCGATCGACTCGAACCTCAAAAGTGACCCGGAACATGAAAATTTCTCGATTTTCGTTGAAATTCAGTCAAAAACTATTGAAACCTGCATTTTCATCGTTTTAGACGAAATAACACCCAATCGATCGATTTGCGATTTCGTCGATGGTCCGATCGACTCGAACCTCGAATGTGACTCAGAACATGAAAATTTCTCGATTTTCGTTGAAATTCAGTCAGAACTGTTGATACCTGCATTTTCATCGATTTAGACGAACTAACACCCAATTGCTCGATTAGCGTTTTCGTGGATGGTCCATTCGACTCGAACCTCGAAAGTCACTCGAAGCATTAATATTTCTCGATGTTCGTTGAAATTCAGTCAAAAACTGTTGAAACATGCATTTTCATCAATTTAGACGAACTAACACTCAATCTCTGGATTTGCGGTCTCGTCGATTGTCCGTTCGACTCGAACCTCGAAAGTGACTCGCGACATGAAAATTTCTCGATGTTCATTGAAACTCAGTCAAAAACTGTTGAAACCTGCGTTTTCATCGTTTTAGTCGAAAATACACCAATCGATCGATTTGCGATTTCGTCGATGGTCCGATCGACTCGAACCTCGAATGTGACTCGGAACATGAAAATTTCTCGGTTTTCGTTGAAATTCAGTCAAAAAATATTGAAACCTGCATTTTCATCGTTTTAGACGAAATAACACTTAATCGGTCGATCTCCATTCTCGTCTATGGTCCGATCGATTCGAACCTCGAAAATGACTCGGAACATGAAAATTTCTCGATTTTCGTTGAAATTCAGTCAAAAATTATTGAAACCTGCATTTTCATCGTTTTAAACGAAATAACACCCAATCGATCGATTTGCGATTTCGTCGATGGTCCGATCGACTCGAACCCGAATGTGACTCAGAACATGAAAATTTCTCGATTTTCGTTGAAATTCAGTCAGAACTGTTGATACATGCATTTTCATCGATTTAGACGAACTAACACCCAATTGCTCGATTAGCGTTTTCGTGGATGGTCAATTCGACTCGAACCTCGAAAGTCAGTCGAAGCATTAATATTTCTCGATATTCGTTGAAATTCAGTCAAAAACTGTTGAAACATGCATTTTCATCAATTTAGACGAACTAACACTCAATCTCTGGATTTGCGGTCTCGTCGATGGTCCGATCGACTCGAACCTCGAATGTGACTCAGAACATGAAAATTTCTCGATTTTCGTTGAAATTCAGTCAGAACTATTGATACCTGCATTTTCATCGATTTAGACGAACTAACACCCAATTGCTCGATTAGCGTTTTCGTGGATGGTCCATTCGACTCGAACCTCGAAAGTCAGTCGAAGCATTAATAATTCTCGATGTTCGTTGAAATTCAGTCAGAAACTGTTGAAACATGCATTTTCATCAATTCAGACGAACTAACACTCAACCTCTGGATTTGCGGTCCCGTCGATGGTCCGTTCGACGCGAACCTCGAGAATGACTCGCAACATGAAAATTTCTCGATTTACGTTGAAACTCAGTCAAAAACTGTTGAAACCTGCGTTTTCATCGTTTTAGACGAACTCACACTCAATTTCTCCATTAGCGTTTTCGTGGATGGTCCATTCGACTCGAACCTCGAAAGTCACTCGAAGCATTAAAATTTCTCGATGTTCGTTGAATATCAGTCAAAAACTGTTGAAACCTGGATTTTCATCGTTTCAGACGAAATAACACCAATCGATCGATTTGCGATTTCGTCGATGGTCCGATCGACTCGAACCTCGAATGTGACTCGGAAAATCAAAATTTCTCGGTTTTCGTTTAAATTCAGTCAAAAACTATTGAAACCTGTATTTTCATCGTTTTAGACGAAATAAAACCCAATCGATCGATTTGCGATCTCGTCGATGGTCCTATCGACTCGAACCTCGAATGTGACTCGGAACATGAAAATTTCTCGATTTTCGTTGAAATTCAGTCAGAACTGTTGATACCTGCATTTTCATCGATTTAGACGAACTAACACCCAATTGCTCGATTAGCGTTTTCGTGGATGTTCCATTCGACTCGAACCTCGAAAGTCAGTCGAAGCATTAATATTTCTCGATGTTCGTTGAAATTCAGTCAAAAACTGTTGAAACATGCATTTTCATCAATTTAGACGAACTAACACTCAATCTCTGGATTTCCGTTCTCGTCGATGGTCCGATCGACTCGAACTTCGAAAGTGACTCGGAACATGAAAATTTCTCGATTTTCGTTGAAATTCAGTCAGAACTATTGATACCTGCATTTTCATCGATTTAGACGAACTAACACCCAATTGCTCGATTAGCGTTTTCGTGGATGGTCCATTAGTCTCGAACCTCGAAAGTCAGTCGAAGCATTAATAGTTCTCGATGTTCGTTGAAATTCAGTCAAAAACTGTTGAAACATGCATTTTCATCAATTTAGACGAACTAACACTCAATCTCTGGATTTGCGGTCTCGTCGATGGTCCGTTCGACGCCAACCTCGAGAATGACTCGCAACATGAAAATTTCTCGATTTTCGTTGAAACTCAGTCAAAAACTGTTGAAACCTGCATTTTCATCGTTTTTGACGAACTAACACTTAATCGGTCGATTTGCATTCTCGTCGATGGTCCGATCGACTCGAACCTCAAAAGTGACCCGGAACATGAAAATTTCTCGATTTTCGTTGAAATTCAGTCAAAAACTATTGAAACCTGCATTTTCATCGTTTTAGACGAAATAACACCCAATCGATCGATTTGCGATTTCGTCGATGGTCCGATCGACTCGAACCCGAATGTCACTCAGAACATGAAAATTTCTCGATTTTCATTGAAATTCAGTCAGAACTGTTGATACCTGCATTTTCATCGATTTAGACGAACTAACACCCATTTGCTCGATTAGCGTTTTCGTGGATGGTCCATTCGACTCGAACCTCGAAAGTCAGTCGAAGCATTAACATTTCTCGATGTTCGTTGAAATTCAGTCAAAAACTGTTGAAACCTGCATTTTCATCGTTTTTGACGAACTAACACTTAATCGGTCGATTTCCATTCTCGTCGATGGTCCGATCGACTCGAACTTCGAAAGTGACTCGGAACATGAAAATTTCTCGATTTTCGTTGAAATTCAGTCAAAAACTATTGAAACCTGCATTTTCATCGTTTTAGACGAAATAACACCCAATCGATCGATTTGCGATTTCGTCGATGGTCCGATCGACTCGAACCCGAATGTGACTCAGAACATGAAAATTTCTCGATTTTCGTTGAAATTCAGTCAGAACTGTTGATACATGCATTTTCATCGATTTAGACGAACTAACACCCAATTGCTCGATTAGCGTTTTCGTGGATGGTCAATTCGACTCGAACCTCGAAAGTCAGTCGAAGCATTAATATTTCTCGATGTTCGTTGAAATTCAGTCAAAAACTGTTGAAACATGCATTTTCATCAATTTAGACGAACTAACACTCAATCTCTGGATTTGCGGTCTCGTCGATTGTCCGTTCGACTCGAACCTCGAAAGTGACTCGCGACATGAAAATTTCTCGATGTTCATTGAAACTCAGTCAAAAACTGTTGAAACCTGCGTTTTCATCGTTTTAGTCGAAAATACACCAATCGATCGATTTGCGATTTCGTCGATGGTCCGATCGACTCGAACCTCGAATGTGACTCGGAACATGAAAATTTCTCGGTTTTCGTTGAAATTCAGTCAAAAAATATTGAAACCTGCATTTTCATCGTTTTAGACGAAATAACACTTAATCGGTCGATCTCCATTCTCGTCTATGGTCCGATCGATTCGAACCTCGAAAATGACTCGGAACATGAAAATTTCTCGATTTTCGTTGAAATTCAGTCAAAAATTATTGAAACCTGCATTTTCATCGTTTTAAACGAAATAACACCCAATCGATCGATTTGCGATTTCGTCGATGGTCCGATCAACTCGAACCCGAATGTGACTCAGAACATGAAAATTTCTCGATTTTCGTTGAAATTCAGTCAGAACTGTTGATACCTGCATTTTCATCGATTTAGACGAACTAACACCCAATTGCTCGATTAGCGTTTTCGTGGATGGTCCATTCGACTCGAACCTCGAAAGTCAGTCGAAGCATTAATATTTCTCGATGTTCGTTGAAATTCAGTCAAAAACTGTTGAAACATGCATTTTCATCAATTTAGACGAACTAACACTCAATCTCTGGATTTGCGGTCTCGTCGATGGTCCGATCGACTCGAACCTCGAATGTGACTCAGAACATGAAAATTTCTCGATTTTCGTTGAAATTCAGTCAGAACTATTGATACCTGCATTTTCATCGATTTAGACGAACTAACACCCAATTGCTCGATTAGCGTTTTCGTGGATGGTCCATTCGACTCGAACCTCGAAAGTCAGTCGAAGCATTAATAATTCTCGATGTTCGTTGAAATTCAGTCAGAAACTGTTGAAACATGCATTTTCATCAATTTAGACGAACTAACACTCAACCTCTGGATTTGCGGTCCCGTCGATGGTCCGTTCGACGCGAACCTCGAGAATGACTCGCAACATGAAAATTTCTCGATTTACGTTGAAACTCAGTCAAAAACTGTTGAAACCTGCGTTTTCATCGTTTTAGACGAACTCACACTCAATTTCTCCATTAGCGTTTTCGTGGATGGTCCATTCGACTCGAACCTCGAAAGTCACTCGAAGCATTAAAATTTCTCGATGTTCGTTGAATATCAGTCAAAAACTGTTGAAACCTGGATTTTCATCGTTTCAGACGAAATAACACCAATCGATCGATTTGCGATTTCGTCGATGGTCCTATCGACTCGAACCTCGAATGTGACTCGGAACATGAAAATTTCTCGATTTTCGTTGAAATTCAGTCAGAACTGTTGATACCTGCATTTTCATCGATTTAGACGAACTAACACCCAATTGCTCGATTAGCGTTTTCGTGGATGTTCCATTCGACTCGAACCTCGAAAGTCAGTCGAAGCATTAATATTTCTCGATGTTCGTTGAAATTCAGTCAAAAACTGTTGAAACATGCATTTTCATCAATTTAGACGAACTAACACTCAATCTCTGGATTTCCGTTCTCGTCGATGGTCCGATCGACTCGAACTTCGAAAGTGACTCGGAACATGAAAATTTCTCGATTTTCGTTGAAATTCAGTCAGAACTATTGATACCTGCATTTTCATCGATTTAGACGAACTAACACCCAATTGCTCGATTAGCGTTTTCGTGGATGGTCCATTAGTCTCGAACCTCGAAAGTCAGTCGAAGCATTAATAGTTCTCGATGTTCGTTGAAATTCAGTCAAAAACTGTTGAAACATGCATTTTCATCAATTTAGACGAACTAACACTCAATCTCTGGATTTGCGGTCTCGTCGATGGTCCGTTCGACGCCAACCTCGAGAATGACTCGCAACATGAAAATTTCTCGATTTTCGTTGAAACTCAGTCAAAAACTGTTGAAACCTGCATTTTCATCGTTTTTGACGAACTAACACTTAATCGGTCGATTTCCATTCTCGTCGATGGTCCGATCGACTCGAACCTCAAAAGTGACCCGGAACATGAAAATTTCTCGATTTTCGTTGAAATTCAGTCAAAAACTATTGAAACCTGCATTTTCATCGTTTTAGACGAAATAACACCCAATCGATCGATTTGCGATTTCGTCGATGGTCCGATCGACTCGAACCCGAATGTCACTCAGAACATGAAAATTTCTCGATTTTCATTGAAATTCAGTCAGAACTGTTGATACCTGCATTTTCATCGATTTAGACGAACTAACACCCATTTGCTCGATTAGCGTTTTCGTGGATGGTCCATTCGACTCGAACCTCGAAAGTCAGTCGAAGCATTAACATTTCTCGATGTTCGTTGAAATTCAGTCAAAAACTGTTGAAACCTGCATTTTCATCGTTTTTGACGAACTAACACTTAATCGGTCGATTTCCATTCTCGTCGATGGTCCGATCGACTCGAACTTCGAAAGTGACTCGGAACATGAAAATTTCTCGATTTTCGTTGAAATTCAGTCAAAAACTATTGAAACCTGCATTTTCATCGTTTTAGACGAAATAACACCCAATCGATCGATTTGCGATTTCGTCGATGGTCCGATCGACTCGAACCCGAATGTGACTCAGAACATGAAAATTTCTCGATTTTCGTTGAAATTCAGTCAGAACTGTTGATACATGCATTTTCATCGATTTAGACGAACTAACACCCAATTGCTCGATTAGCGTTTTCGTGGATGGTCAATTCGACTCGAACCTCGAAAGTCAGTCGAAGCATTAATATTTCTCGATGTTCGTTGAAATTCAGTCAAAAACTGTTGAAACATGCATTTTCATCAATTTAGACGAACTAACACTCAATCTCTGGATTTCCGTTCTCGTCGATGGTCCGATCGACTCGAACTTCGAAAGTGACTCGGAACATGAAAATTTCTCGATTTTCGTTGAAATTCAGTCAGAACTATTGATACCTGCATTTTCATCGATTTAGACGAACTAACACCCAATTGCTCGATTAGCGTTTTCGTGGATGGTCCATTAGTCTCGAACCTCGAATGTGACTCGGAACATGAAAATTTCTCGGTTTTCGTTGAAATTCAGTCAAAAAATATTGAAACCTGCATTTTCATCGTTTTAGACGAAATAACACTTAATCGGTCGATCTCCATTCTCGTCTATGGTCCGATCGATTCGAACCTCGAAAATGACTCGGAACATGAAAATTTCTCGATTTTCGTTGAAATTCAGTCAAAAATTATTGAAACCTGCATTTTCATCGTTTTAAACGAAATAACACCCAATCGATCGATTTGCGATTTCGTCGATGGTCCGATCAACTCGAACCCGAATGTGACTCAGAACATGAAAATTTCTCGATTTTCGTTGAAATTCAGTCAGAACTGTTGATACATGCATTTTCATCGATTTAGACGAACTAACACCCAATTGCTCGATTAGCGTTTTCGTGGATGGTCAATTCGACTCGAACCTCGAAAGTCAGTCGAAGCATTAATATTTCTCGATGTTCGTTGAAATTCAGTCAAAAACTGTTGAAACATGCATTTTCATCAATTTAGACGAACTAACACTCAATCTCTGGATTTGCGGTCTCGTCGATGGTCCGATCGACTCGAACCTCGAATGTGACTCAGAACATGAAAATTTCTCGATTTTCGTTGAAATTCAGTCAGAACTATTGATACCTGCATTTTCATCGATTTAGACGAACTAACACCCAATTGCTCGATTAGCGTTTTCGTGGATGGTCCATTCGACTCGAACCTCGAAAGTCAGTCGAAGCATTAATAATTCTCGATGTTCGTTGAAATTCAGTCAGAAACTGTTGAAACATGCATTTTCATCAATTTAGACGAACTAACACTCAACCTCTGGATTTGCGGTCCCGTCGATGGTCCGTTCGACGCGAACCTCGAGAATGACTCGCAACATGAAAATTTCTCGATTTACGTTGAAACTCAGTCAAAAACTGTTGAAACCTGCGTTTTCATCGTTTTAGACGAACTCACACTCAATTTCTCCATTAGCGTTTTCGTGGATGGTCCATTCGACTCGAACCTCGAAAGTCACTCGAAGCATTAAAATTTCTCGATGTTCGTTGAATATCAGTCAAAAACTGTTGAAACCTGGATTTTCATCGTTTCAGACGAAATAACACCAATCGATCGATTTGCGATTTCGTCGATGGTCCTATCGACTCGAACCTCGAATGTGACTCGGAACATGAAAATTTCTCGATTTTCGTTGAAATTCAGTCAGAACTGTTGATACCTGCATTTTCATCGATTTAGACGAACTAACACCCAATTGCTCGATTAGCGTTTTCGTGGATGTTCCATTCGACTCGAACCTCGAAAGTCAGTCGAAGCATTAATATTTCTCGATGTTCGTTGAAATTCAGTCAAAAACTGTTGAAACATGCATTTTCATCAATTTAGACGAACTAACACTCAATCTCTGGATTTCCGTTCTCGTCGATGGTCCGATCGACTCGAACTTCGAAAGTGACTCGGAACATGAAAATTTCTCGATTTTCGTTGAAATTCAGTCAGAACTATTGATACCTGCATTTTCATCGATTTAGACGAACTAACACCCAATTGCTCGATTAGCGTTTTCGTGGATGGTCCATTAGTCTCGAACCTCGAAAGTCAGTCGAAGCATTAATAGTTCTCGATGTTCGTTGAAATTCAGTCAAAAACTGTTGAAACATGCATTTTCATCAATTTAGACGAACTAACACTCAATCTCTGGATTTGCGGTCTCGTCGATTGTCCGTTCGACGCCAACCTCGAGAATGACTCGCAACATGAAAATTTCTCGATTTTCGTTGAAACTCAGTCAAAAACTGTTGAAACCTGCATTTTCATCGTTTTTGACGAACTAACACTTAATCGGTCGATTTCCATTCTCGTCGATGGTCCGATCGACTCGAACCTCAAAAGTGACCCGGAACATGAAAATTTCTCGATTTTCGTTGAAATTCAGTCAAAAACTATTGAAACCTGCATTTTCATCGTTTTAGACGAAATAACACCCAATTGCTCGATTAGCGTTTTCGTCGATCGTCCATTCGACTCGAACCTCGAAAGTCACTCGAAGCATTAATATTTCTCGATGTTCGTTGAAATTCAGTCAAAAACTGTTGAAACCTGCATTTTCATCGTTTTAGACGAAATAACACCAATCGATCGATTTGCGATTTCGTCGATGGTCCGATCGACTCGAACCTCGAATGTGACTCGGAACATCAAAATTTCTCGGTTTTCGTTTAAATTCAGTCAAAAACTATTGAAACCTGCATTTTCATCGTTTTTGACGAACTAACACTTAATCGGTCGATTTCCATTCTCGTCGATGGTCCGATCGACTCGAACCTCAAAAGTGACCCGGAACATGAAAATTTCTCGATTTTCGTTGAAATTCAGTCAAAAACTATTGAAACCTGCATTTTCATCGTTTTAGACGAAATAACACCCAATCGATCGATTTGCGATTTCGTCGATGGTCCGATCGACTCGAACCTCGAATGTGACTCAGAACATGAAAATTTCTCGATTTTCGTTGAAATTCAGTCAGAACTGTTGATACCTGCATTTTCATCGATTTAGACGAACTAACACCCAATTGCTCGATTAGCGTTTTCGTGGATGGTCCATTCGACTCGAACCTCGAAAGTCAGTCGAAGCATTAATATTTCTCGATGTTCGTTGAAATTCAGTCAAAAACTGTTGAAACATGCATTTTCATCAATTTAGACGAACTAACACTCAATCTCTGGATTTGCGGTCTCGTCGATGGTCCGATCGACTCGAACCTCGAATGTGACTCAGAACATGAAAATTGCTCGATTTTCGTTGAAATTTAGTCAGAACTATTGATACCTGCATTTTCATCGATTTAGACGAACTAACACCCAATTGCTCGATTAGCGTTTTCGTGGATGGTCCATTCGACTCGAACCTCGAAAGTCAGTCGAAGCATTAATAATTCTCGATGTTCGTTGAAATTCAGTCAGAAACTGTTGAAACATGCATTTTCATCAATTTAGACGAACTAACACTCAACCTCTGGATTTGCGGTCCCGTTGATGGTCCGTTCGACGCGAACCTCGAGAATGACTCGCAACATGAAAATTTCTCGATTTACGTTGAAACTCAGTCAAAAACTGTTGAAACCTGCGTTTTCATCGTTTTAGACGAACTCACACTCAATTTCTCCATTAGCGTTTTCGTGGATGGTCCATTCGACTCGAACCTCGAAAGTCACTCGAAGCATTAAAATTTCTCGATGTTCGTTGAATATCAGTCAAAAACTGTTGAAACCTGGATTTTCATCGTTTCAGACGAAATAACACCAATCGATCGATTTGCGATTTCGTCGATGGTCCGATCGACTCGAACCTCGAATGTGACTCGGAACATCAAAATTTCTCGGTTTTCGTTTAAATTCAGTCAAAAACTATTGAAACCTGTATTTTCATCGTTTTAGACGAAATAAAACCCAATCGATCGATTTGCGATCTCGTCGATGGTCCTATCGACTCGAACCTCGAATGTGACTCGGAACATGAAAATTTCTCGATTTTCGTTGAAATTCAGTCAGAACTGTTGATACCTGCATTTTCATCGATTTAGACGAACTAACACCCAATTGCTCGATTAGCGTTTTCGTGGATGTTCCATTCGACTCGAACCTCGAAAGTCAGTCGAAGCATTAATATTTCTCGATGTTCGTTGAAATTCAGTCAAAAACTGTTGAAACATGCATTTTCATCAATTTAGACGAACTAACACTCAATCTCTGGATTTCCGTTCTCGTCGATGGTCCGATCGACTCGAACTTCGAAAGTGACTCGCGACATGAAAATTTCTCGATGTTCATTGAAACTCAGTCAAAAACTGTTGAAACCTGCGTTTTCATCGTTTTAGTCGAAAATACACCAATCGATCGATTTGCGATTTCGTCGATGGTCCGATCGATTCGAACCTCGAATGTGACTCGGAACATGAAAATTTCTCGGTTTTCGTTGAAATTCAGTCAAAAAATATTGAAACCTGCATTTTCATCGTTTTAAACGAAATAACACCCAATCGATCGATTTGCGATTTCGTCGATGGTCCGATCGACTCGAACCCGAATGTGACTCAGAACATGAAAATTTCTCGATTTTCGTTGAAATTCAGTCAGAACTATTGATACCTGCATTTTCATCGATTTAGACGAACTAACACCCAATTGCTCGATTAGCGTTTTCGTGGATGGTCCATTCGACTCGAACCTCGAAAGTCAGTCGAAGCATTAATAATTCTCGATGTTCGTTGAAATTCAGTCAGAAACTGTTGAAACATGCATTTTCATCAATTTAGACGAACTAACACTCAACCTCTGGATTTGCGGTCCCGTCGATGGTCCGTTCGACGCGAACCTCGAGAATGACTCGCAACATGAAAATTTCTCGATTTACGTTGAAACTCAGTCAAAAACTGTTGATACCTGCATTTTCATCGATTTAGACGAACTAACACCCAATTGCTCGATTAGCGTTTTCGTGGATGTTCCATTCGACTCGAACCTCGAAAGTCAGTCGAAGCATTAATATTTCTCGATGTTCGTTGAAATTCAGTCAAAAACTGTTGAAACATGCATTTTCATCAATTTAGACGAACTAACACTCAATCTCTGGATTTCCGTTCTCGTCGATGGTCCGATCGACTCGAACTTCGAAAGTGACTCGGAACATGAAAATTTCTCGATTTTCGTTGAAATTCAGTCAGAACTATTGATACCTGCATTTTCATCGATTTAGACGAACTAACACCCAATTGCTCGATTAGCGTTTTCGTGGATGGTCCATTAGTCTCGAACCTCGAAAGTCAGTCGAAGCATTAATAGTTCTCGATGTTCGTTGAAATTCAGTCAAAAACTGTTGAAACATGCATTTTCATCGTTTTTGACGAACTATCACTTAATCGGTCGATTTCCATTCTCGTCGATGGTCCGATCGACTCGAACCTCAAAAGTGACCCGGAACATGAAAATTTCTCGATTTTCGTTGAAATTCAGTCAAAAACTATTGAAACCTGCATTTTCATCGTTTTAGACGAAATAACACCCAATCGATCGATTTGCGATTTCGTCGATGGTCCGATCGACTCGAACCCGAATGTCACTCAGAACATGAAAATTTCTCGATTTTCATTGAAATTCAGTCAGAACTGTTGATACCTGCATTTTCATCGATTTAGACGAACTAACACCCATTTGCTCGATTAGCGTTTTCGTGGATGGTCCATTCGACTCGAACCTCGAAAGTCAGTCGAAGCATTAACATTTCTCGATGTTCGTTGAAATTCAGTCAAAAACTGTTGAAACCTGCATTTTCATCGTTTTTGACGAACTAACACTTAATCGGTCGATTTCCATTCTCGTCGATGGTCCGATCGACTCGAACTTCGAAAGTGACTCGGAACATGAAAATTTCTCGATTTTCGTTGAAATTCAGTCAAAAACTATTGAAACCTGCATTTTCATCGTTTTAGACGAAATAACACCCAATCGATCGATTTGCGATTTCGTCGATGGTCCGATCGACTCGAACCCGAATGTGACTCAGAACATGAAAATTTCTCGATTTTCGTTGAAATTCAGTCAGAACTGTTGATACATGCATTTTCATCGATTTAGACGAACTAACACCCAATTGCTCGATTAGCGTTTTCGTGGATGGTCAATTCGACTCGAACCTCGAAAGTCAGTCGAAGCATTAATATTTCTCGATGTTCGTTGAAATTCAGTCAAAAACTGTTGAAACATGCATTTTCATCAATTTAGACGAACTAACACTCAATCTCTGGATTTGCGGTCTCGTCGATTGTCCGTTCGACTCGAACCTCGAAAGTGACTCGCGACATGAAAATTTCTCGATGTTCATTGAAACTCAGTCAAAAACTGTTGAAACCTGCGTTTTCATCGTTTTAGTCGAAAATACACCAATCGATCGATTTGCGATTTCGTCGATGGTCCGATCGACTCGAACCTCGAATGTGACTCGGAACATGAAAATTTCTCGGTTTTCGTTGAAATTCAGTCAAAAAATATTGAAACCTGCATTTTCATCGTTTTAGACGAAATAACACTTAATCGGTCGATCTCCATTCTCGTCTATGGTCCGATCGATTCGAACCTCGAAAATGACTCGGAACATGAAAATTTCTCGATTTTCGTTGAAATTCAGTCAAAAATTATTGAAACCTGCATTTTCATCGTTTTAAACGAAATAACACCCAATCGATCGATTTGCGATTTCGTCGATGGTCCGATCAACTCGAACCCGAATGTGACTCAGAACATGAAAATTTCTCGATTTTCGTTGAAATTCAGTCAGAACTGTTGATACATGCATTTTCATCGATTTAGACGAACTAACACCCAATTGCTCGATTAGCGTTTTCGTGGATGGTCAATTCGACTCGAACCTCGAAAGTCAGTCGAAGCATTAATATTTCTCGATGTTCGTTGAAATTCAGTCAAAAACTGTTGAAACATGCATTTTCATCAATTTAGACGAACTAACACTCAATCTCTGGATTTGCGGTCTCGTCGATGGTCCGATCGACTCGAACCTCGAATGTGACTCAGAACATGAAAATTTCTCGATTTTCGTTGAAATTCAGTCAGAACTATTGATACCTGCATTTTCATCGATTTAGACGAACTAACACCCAATTGCTCGATTAGCGTTTTCGTGGATGGTCCATTCGACTCGAACCTCGAAAGTCAGTCGAAGCATTAATAATTCTCGATGTTCGTTGAAATTCAGTCAGAAACTGTTGAAACATGCATTTTCATCAATTTAGACGAACTAACACTCAACCTCTGGATTTGCGGTCCCGTCGATGGTCCGTTCGACGCGAACCTCGAGAATGACTCGCAACATGAAAATTTCTCGATTTACGTTGAAACTCAGTCAAAAACTGTTGAAACCTGCGTTTTCATCGTTTTAGACGAACTCACACTCAATTTCTCCATTAGCGTTTTCGTGGATGGTCCATTCGACTCGAACCTCGAAAGTCACTCGAAGCATTAAAATTTCTCGATGTTCGTTGAATATCAGTCAAAAACTGTTGAAACCTGCATTTTCATCGTTTCAGACGAAATAACACCAATCGATCGATTTGCGATTTCGTCGATGGTCCGATCGACTCGAACCTCGAATGTGACTCGGAACATCAAAATTTCTCGGTTTTCGTTTAAATTCAGTCAAAAACTATTGAAACCTGCATTTTCATCGTTTTTGACGAACTAACACTTAATCGGTCGATTTCCATTCTCGTCGATGGTCCGATCGACTCGAACCTCAAAAGTGACCCGGAACATGAAAATTTCTCGATTTTCGTTGAAATTCAGTCAAAAACTATTGAAACCTGCATTTTCATCGTTTTAGACGAAATAACACCCAATCGATCGATTTGCGATTTCGTCGATGGTCCGATCGACTCGAACCTCGAATGTGACTCAGAACATGAAAATTTCTCGATTTTCGTTGAAATTCAGTCAGAACTGTTGATACCTGCATTTTCATCGATTTAGACGAACTAACACCCAATTGCTCGATTAGCGTTTTCGTGGATGGTCCATTCGACTCGAACCTCGAAAGTCAGTCGAAGCATTAATATTTCTCGATGTTCGTTGAAATTCAGTCAAAAACTGTTGAAACATGCATTTTCATCAATTTAGACGAACTAACACTCAATCTCTGGATTTCCGTTCTCGTCGATGGTCCGATCGACTCGAACTTCGAAAGTGACTCGGAACATGAAAATTTCTCGATTTTCGTTGAAATTCAGTCAGAACTATTGATACCTGCATTTTCATCGATTTAGACGAACTAACACCCAATTGCTCGATTAGCGTTTTCGTGGATGGTCCATTAGTCTCGAACCTCGAAAGTCAGTCGAAGCATTAATAGTTCTCGATGTTCGTTGAAATTCAGTCAAAAACTGTTGAAACATGCATTTTCATCGTTTTTGACGAACTAACACTTAATCGGTCGATTTCCATTCTCGTCGATGGTCCGATCGACTCGAACCTCAAAAGTGACCCGGAACATGAAAATTTCTCGATTTTCGTTGAAATTCAGTCAAAAACTATTGAAACCTGCATTTTCATCGTTTTAGACGAAATAACACCCAATCGATCGATTTGCGATTTCGTCGATGGTCCGATCGACTCGAACCCGAATGTCACTCAGAACATGAAAATTTCTCGATTTTCATTGAAATTCAGTCAGAACTGTTGATACCTGCATTTTCATCGATTTAGACGAACTAACACCCATTTGCTCGATTAGCGTTTTCGTGGATGGTCCATTCGACTCGAACCTCGAAAGTCAGTCGAAGCATTAACATTTCTCGATGTTCGTTGAAATTCAGTCAAAAACTGTTGAAACATGCATTTTCATCAATTTAGACGAACTAACACTCAATCTCTGGATTTGCGGTCTCGTCGATTGTCCGTTCGACTCGAACCTCGAAAGTGACTCGCGACATGAAAATTTCTCGATGTTCATTGAAACTCAGTCAAAAACTGTTGAAACCTGCGTTTTCATCGTTTTAGTCGAAAATACACCAATCGATCGATTTGCGATTTCGTCGATGGTCCGATCGACTCGAACCTCGAATGTGACTCGGAACATGAAAATTTCTCGGTTTTCGTTGAAATTCAGTCAAAAAATATTGAAACCTGCATTTTCATCGTTTTAGACGAAATAACACTTAATCGGTCGATCTCCATTCTCGTCTATGGTCCGATCGATTCGAACCTCGAAAATGACTCGGAACATGAAAATTTCTCGATTTTCGTTGAAATTCAGTCAAAAATTATTGAAACCTGCATTTTCATCGTTTTAAACGAAATAACACCCAATCGATCGATTTGCGATTTCGTCGATGGTCCGATCAACTCGAACCCGAATGTGACTCAGAACATGAAAATTTCTCGATTTTCGTTGAAATTCAGTCAGAACTGTTGATACATGCATTTTCATCGATTTAGACGAACTAACACCCAATTGCTCGATTAGCGTTTTCGTGGATGGTCAATTCGACTCGAACCTCGAAAGTCAGTCGAAGCATTAATATTTCTCGATGTTCGTTGAAATTCAGTCAAAAACTGTTGAAACATGCATTTTCATCAATTTAGACGAACTAACACTCAATCTCTGGATTTGCGGTCTCGTCGATGGTCCGATCGACTCGAACCTCGAATGTGACTCAGAACATGAAAATTTCTCGATTTTCGTTGAAATTCAGTCAGAACTATTGATACCTGCATTTTCATCGATTTAGACGAACTAACACCCAATTGCTCGATTAGCGTTTTCGTGGATGGTCCATTCGACTCGAACCTCGAAAGTCAGTCGAAGCATTAATAATTCTCGATGTTCGTTGAAATTCAGTCAGAAACTGTTGAAACATGCATTTTCATCAATTTAGACGAACTAACACTCAACCTCTGGATTTGCGGTCCCGTCGATGGTCCGTTCGACGCGAACCTCGAGAATGACTCGCAACATGAAAATTTCTCGATTTACGTTGAAACTCAGTCAAAAACTGTTGAAACCTGCGTTTTCATCGTTTTAGACGAACTCACACTCAATTTCTCCATTAGCGTTTTCGTGGATGGTCCATTCGACTCGAACCTCGAAAGTCACTCGAAGCATTAAAATTTCTCGATGTTCGTTGAATATCAGTCAAAAACTGTTGAAACCTGCATTTTCATCGTTTCAGACGAAATAACACCAATCGATCGATTTGCGATTTCGTCGATGGTCCGATCGACTCGAACCTCGAATGTGACTCGGAACATCAAAATTTCTCGGTTTTCGTTTAAATTCAGTCAAAAACTATTGAAACCTGCATTTTCATCGTTTTTGACGAACTAACACTTAATCGGTCGATTTCCATTCTCGTCGATGGTCCGATCGACTCGAACCTCAAAAGTGACCCGGAACATGAAAATTTCTCGATTTTCGTTGAAATTCAGTCAAAAACTATTGAAACCTGCATTTTCATCGTTTTAGACGAAATAACACCCAATCGATCGATTTGCGATTTCGTCGATGGTCCGATCGACTCGAACCTCGAATGTGACTCAGAACATGAAAATTTCTCGATTTTCGTTGAAATTCAGTCAGAACTGTTGATACCTGCATTTTCATCGATTTAGACGAACTAACACCCAATTGCTCGATTAGCGTTTTCGTGGATGGTCCATTCGACTCGAACCTCGAAAGTCAGTCGAAGCATTAATATTTCTCGATGTTCGTTGAAATTCAGTCAAAAACTGTTGAAACATGCATTTTCATCAATTTAGACGAACTAACACTCAATCTCTGGATTTGCGGTCTCGTCGATGGTCCGATCGACTCGAACCTCGAATGTGACTCAGAACATGAAAATTTCTCGATTTTCGTTGAAATTCAGTCAGAACTATTGATACCTGCATTTTCATCGATTTAGACGAACTAACACCCAATTGCTCGATTAGCGTTTTCGTGGATGGTCCATTCGACTCGAACCTCGAAAGTCAGTCGAAGCATTAATAATTCTCGATGTTCGTTGAAATTCAGTCAGAAACTGTTGAAACATGCATTTTCATCAATTTAGACGAACTAACACTCAACCTCTGGATTTGCGGTCCCGTCGATGGTCCGTTCGACGCGAACCTCGAGAATGACTCGCAACATGAAAATTTCTCGATTTACGTTGAAACTCAGTCAAAAACTGTTGAAACCTGCGTTTTCATCGTTTTAGACGAACTCACACTCAATTTCTCCATTAGCGTTTTCGTGGATGGTCCATTCGACTCGAACCTCGAAAGTCACTCGAAGCATTAAAATTTCTCGATGTTCGTTGAATATCAGTCAAAAACTGTTGAAACCTGGATTTTCATCGTTTCAGACGAAATAACACCAATCGATCGATTTGCGATTTCGTCGATGGTCCTATCGACTCGAACCTCGAATGTGACTCGGAACATGAAAATTTCTCGATTTTCGTTGAAATTCAGTCAGAACTGTTGATACATGCATTTTCATCGATTTAGACGAACTAACACCCAATTGCTCGATTAGCGTTTTCGTGGATGGTCAATTCGACTCGAACCTCGAAAGTCAGTCGAAGCATTAATATTTCTCGATTTTCGTTGAAATTCAGTCAAAAACTATTGAAACCTGCATTTTCATCGTTTTAGACGAAATAACACCCAATCGATCGATTTGCGATTTCGTCGATGGTCCGATCGACTCGAACCTCGAATGTGACTCAGAACATGAAAATTTCTCGATTTTCGTTGAAATTCAGTCAGAACTGTTGATACCTGCATTTTCATCGATTTAGACGAACTAACACCCAATTGCTCGATTAGCGTTTTCGTGGATGGTCCATTCGACTCGAACCTCGAAAGTCAGTCGAAGCATTAATATTTCTCGATGTTCGTTGAAATTCAGTCAAAAACTGTTGAAACATGCATTTTCATCAATTTAGACGAACTAACACTCAATCTCTGGATTTGCGGTCTCGTCGATGGTCCGATCGACTCGAACCTCGAATGTGACTCAGAACATGAAAATTTCTCGATTTTCGTTGAAATTCAGTCAGAACTATTGATACCTGCATTTTCATCGATTTAGACGAACTAACACCCAATTGCTCGATTAGCGTTTTCGTGGATGGTCCATTCGACTCGAACCTCGAAAGTCAGTCGAAGCATTAATAATTCTCGATGTTCGTTGAAATTCAGTCAGAAACTGTTGAAACATGCATTTTCATCAATTTAGACGAACTAACACTCAACCTCTGGATTTGCGGTCCCGTCGATGGTCCGTTCGACGCGAACCTCGAGAATGACTGGCAACATGAAAATTTCTCGATTTACGTTGAAACTCAGTCAAAAACTGTTGAAACCTGCGTTTTCATCGTTTTAGACGAACTCACACTCAATTTCTCCATTAGCGTTTTCGTGGATGGTCCATTCGACTCGAACCTCGAAAGTCACTCGAAGCATTAAAATTTCTCGATATTCGTTGAATATCAGTCAAAAACTGTTGAAACCTGGATTTTCATCGTTTCAGACGAAATAACACCAATCGATCGATTTGCGATTTCGTCGATGGTCCTATCGACTCGAACCTCGAATGTGACTCGGAACATGAAAATTTCTCGATTTTCGTTGAAATTCAGTCAGAACTGTTGATACCTGCATTTTCATCGATTTAGACGAACTAACACCCAATTGCTCGATTAGCGTTTTCGTGGATGTTCCATTCGACTCGAACCTCGAAAGTCAGTCGAAGCATTAATATTTCTCGATGTTCGTTGAAATTCAGTCAAAAACTGTTGAAACATGCATTTTCATCAATTTAGACGAACTAACACTCAATCTCTGGATTTCCGTTCTCGTCGATGGTCCGATCGACTCGAACTTCGAAAGTGACTCGGAACATGAAAATTTCTCGATTTTCGTTGAAATTCAGTCAGAACTATTGATACCTGCATTTTCATCGATTTAGACGAACTAACACCCAATTGCTCGATTAGCGTTTTCGTGGATGGTCCATTAGTCTCGAACCTCGAAAGTCAGTCGAAGCATTAATAGTTCTCGATGTTCGTTGAAATTCAGTCAAAAACTGTTGAAACATGCATTTTCATCAATTTAGACGAACTAACACTCAATCTCTGGATTTGCGGTCTCGTCGATGGTCCGTTCGACGCCAACCTCGAGAATGACTCGCAACATGAAAATTTCTCGATTTTCGTTGAAACTCAGTCAAAAACTGTTGAAACCTGCATTTTCATCGTTTTTGACGAACTAACACTTAATCGGTCGATTTCCATTCTCGTCGATGGTCCGATCGACTCGAACCTCAAAAGTGACCCGGAACATGAAAATTTCTCGATTTTCGTTGAAATTCAGTCAAAAACTATTGAAACCTGCATTTTCATCGTTTTAGACGAACTCACACTCAATTTCTCCATTAGCGTTTTCGTGGATGGTCCATTCGACTCGAACCTCGAAAGTCACTCGAAGCATTAAAATTTCTCGATGTTCGTTGAATATCAGTCAAAAACTGTTGAAACCTGCATTTTCATCGTTTCAGACGAAATAACACCAATCGATCGATTTGCGATTTCGTCGATGGTCCGATCGACTCGAACCTCGAATGTGACTCGGAACATGAAAATTTCTCGATTTTCGTTGAAATTCAGTCAAAAACTATTGAAACCTGTATTTTCATCGTTTTAGACGAAATAAAACCCAATCGATCGATTTGCGATCTCGTCGATGGTCCTATCGACTCGAACCTCGAATGTGACTCGGAACATGAAAATTTCTCGATTTTCGTTGAAATTCAGTCAGAACTGTTGATACCTGCATTTTCATCGATTTAGACGAACTAACACCCAATTGCTCGATTAGCGTTTTCGTGGATGTTCCATTCGACTCGAACCTCGAAAGTCAGTCGAAGCATTAATATTTCTCGATGTTCGTTGAAATTCAGTCAAAAACTGTTGAAACATGCATTTTCATCAATTTAGACGAACTAACACTCAATCTCTGGATTTCCGTTCTCGTCGATGGTCCGATCGACTCGAACTTCGAAAGTGACTCGCGACATGAAAATTTCTCGATGTTCATTGAAACTCAGTCAAAAACTGTTGAAACCTGCGTTTTCATCGTTTTAGTCGAAAATACACCAATCGATCGATTTGCGATTTCGTCGATGGTCCGATCGATTCGAACCTCGAATGTGACTCGGAACATGAAAATTTCTCGGTTTTCGTTGAAATTCAGTCAAAAAATATTGAAACCTGCATTTTCATCGTTTTAAACGAAATAACACCCAATCGATCGATTTGCGATTTCGTCGATGGTCCGATCGACTCGAACCCGAATGTGACTCAGAACATGAAAATTTCTCGATTTTCGTTGAAATTCAGTCAGAACTGTTGATACATGCATTTTCATCGATTTAGACGAACTAACACCCAATTGCTCGATTAGCGTTTTCGTGGATGGTCAATTCGACTCGAACCTCGAAAGTCAGTCGAAGCATTAATATTTCTCGATATTCGTTGAAATTCAGTCAAAAACTGTTGAAACATGCATTTTCATCAATTTAGACGAACTAACACTCAATCTCTGGATTTGCGGTCTCGTCGATGGTCCGATCGACTCGAACCTCGAATGTGACTCAGAACATGAAAATTTCTCGATTTTCGTTGAAATTCAGTCAGAACTATTGATACCTGCATTTTCATCGATTTAGACGAACTAACACCCAATTGCTCGATTAGCGTTTTCGTGGATGGTCCATTCGACTCGAACCTCGAAAGTCAGTCGAAGCATTAATAATTCTCGATGTTCGTTGAAATTCAGTCAGAAACTGTTGAAACATGCATTTTCATCAATTTAGACGAACTAACACTCAACCTCTGGATTTGCGGTCCCGTCGATGGTCCGTTCGACGCGAACCTCGAGAATGACTCGCAACATGAAAATTTCTCGATTTACGTTGAAACTCAGTCAAAAACTGTTGAAACCTGCGTTTTCATCGTTTTAGACGAACTCACACTCAATTTCTCCATTAGCGTTTTCGTGGATGGTCCATTCGACTCGAACCTCGAAAGTCACTCGAAGCATTAAAATTTCTCGATGTTCGTTGAATATCAGTCAAAAACTGTTGAAACCTGGATTTTCATCGTTTCAGACGAAATAACACCAATCGATCGATTTGCGATTTCGTCGATGGTCCGATCGACTCGAACCTCGAATGTGACTCGGAACATCAAAATTTCTCGGTTTTCGTTTAAATTCAGTCAAAAACTATTGAAACCTGTATTTTCATCGTTTTAGACGAAATAAAACCCAATCGATCGATTTGCGATCTCGTCGATGGTCCTATCGACTCGAACCTCGAATGTGACTCGGAACATGAAAATTTCTCGATTTTCGTTGAAATTCAGTCAGAACTGTTGATACCTGCATTTTCATCGATTTAGACGAACTAACACCCAATTGCTCGATTAGCGTTTTCGTGGATGTTCCATTCGACTCGAACCTCGAAAGTCAGTCGAAGCATTAATATTTCTCGATGTTCGTTGAAATTCAGTCAAAAACTGTTGAAACATGCATTTTCATCAATTTAGACGAACTAACACTCAATCTCTGGATTTCCGTTCTCGTCGATGGTCCGATCGACTCGAACTTCGAAAGTGACTCGGAACATGAAAATTTCTCGATTTTCGTTGAAATTCAGTCAGAACTATTGATACCTGCATTTTCATCGATTTAGACGAACTAACACCCAATTGCTCGATTAGCGTTTTCGTGGATGGTCCATTAGTCTCGAACCTCGAAAGTCAGTCGAAGCATTAATAGTTCTCGATGTTCGTTGAAATTCAGTCAAAAACTGTTGAAACATGCATTTTCATCGTTTTTGACGAACTAACACTTAATCGGTCGATTTCCATTCTCGTCGATGGTCCGATCGACTCGAACCTCAAAAGTGACCCGGAACATGAAAATTTCTCGATTTTCGTTGAAATTCAGTCAAAAACTATTGAAACCTGCATTTTCATCGTTTTAGACGAAATAACACCCAATCGATCGATTTGCGATTTCGTCGATGGTCCGATCGACTCGAACCCGAATGTCACTCAGAACATGAAAATTTCTCGATTTTCATTGAAATTCAGTCAGAACTGTTGATACCTGCATTTTCATCGATTTAGACGAACTAACACCCATTTGCTCGATTAGCGTTTTCGTGGATGGTCCATTCGACTCGAACCTCGAAAGTCAGTCGAAGCATTAACATTTCTCGATGTTCGTTGAAATTCAGTCAAAAACTGTTGAAACCTGCATTTTCATCGTTTTTGACGAACTAACACTTAATCGGTCGATTTCCATTCTCGTCGATGGTCCGATCGACTCGAACTTCGAAAGTGACTCGGAACATGAAAATTTCTCGATTTTCGTTGAAATTCAGTCAAAAACTATTGAAACCTGCATTTTCATCGTTTTAGACGAAATAACACCCAATCGATCGATTTGCGATTTCGTCGATGGTCCGATCGACTCGAACCCGAATGTGACTCAGAACATGAAAATTTCTCGATTTTCGTTGAAATTCAGTCAGAACTGTTGATACATGCATTTTCATCGATTTAGACGAACTAACACCCAATTGCTCGATTAGCGTTTTCGTGGATGGTCAATTCGACTCGAACCTCGAAAGTCAGTCGAAGCATTAATATTTCTCGATGTTCGTTGAAATTCAGTCAAAAACTGTTGAAACATGCATTTTCATCAATTTAGACGAACTAACACTCAATCTCTGGATTTGCGGTCTCGTCGATTGTCCGTTCGACTCGAACCTCGAAAGTGACTCGCGACATGAAAATTTCTCGATGTTCATTGAAACTCAGTCAAAAACTGTTGAAACCTGCGTTTTCATCGTTTTAGTCGAAAATACACCAATCGATCGATTTGCGATTTCGTCGATGGTCCGATCGACTCGAACCTCGAATGTGACTCGGAACATGAAAATTTCTCGGTTTTCGTTGAAATTCAGTCAAAAAATATTGAAACCTGCATTTTCATCGTTTTAGACGAAATAACACTTAATCGGTCGATCTCCATTCTCGTCTATGGTCCGATCGATTCGAACCTCGAAAATGACTCGGAACATGAAAATTTCTCGATTTTCGTTGAAATTCAGTCAAAAATTATTGAAACCTGCATTTTCATCGTTTTAAACGAAATAACACCCAATCGATCGATTTGCGATTTCGTCGATGGTCCGATCAACTCGAACCCGAATGTGACTCAGAACATGAAAATTTCTCGATTTTCGTTGAAATTCAGTCAGAACTGTTGATACATGCATTTTCATCGATTTAGACGAACTAACACCCAATTGCTCGATTAGCGTTTTCGTGGATGGTCAATTCGACTCGAACCTCGAAAGTCAGTCGAAGCATTAATATTTCTCGATGTTCGTTGAAATTCAGTCAAAAACTGTTGAAACATGCATTTTCATCAATTTAGACGAACTAACACTCAATCTCTGGATTTGCGGTCTCGTCGATGGTCCGATCGACTCGAACCTCGAATGTGACTCAGAACATGAAAATTTCTCGATTTTCGTTGAAATTCAGTCAGAACTATTGATACCTGCATTTTCATCGATTTAGACGAACTAACACCCAATTGCTCGATTAGCGTTTTCGTGGATGGTCCATTCGACTCGAACCTCGAAAGTCAGTCGAAGCATTAATAATTCTCGATGTTCGTTGAAATTCAGTCAGAAACTGTTGAAACATGCATTTTCATCAATTTAGACGAACTAACACTCAACCTCTGGATTTGCGGTCCCGTCGATGGTCCGTTCGACGCGAACCTCGAGAATGACTCGCAACATGAAAATTTCTCGATTTACGTTGAAACTCAGTCAAAAACTGTTGAAACCTGCGTTTTCATCGTTTTAGACGAACTCACACTCAATTTCTCCATTAGCGTTTTCGTGGATGGTCCATTCGACTCGAACCTCGAAAGTCACTCGAAGCATTAAAATTTCTCGATGTTCGTTGAATATCAGTCAAAAACTGTTGAAACCTGCATTTTCATCGTTTCAGACGAAATAACACCAATCGATCGATTTGCGATTTCGTCGATGGTCCGATCGACTCGAACCTCGAATGTGACTCGGAACATCAAAATTTCTCGGTTTTCGTTTAAATTCAGTCAAAAACTATTGAAACCTGCATTTTCAACGTTTTTGACGAACTAACACTTAATCGGTCGATTTCCATTCTCGTCGATGGTCCGATCGACTCGAACCTCAAAAGTGACCCGGAACATGAAAATTTCTCGATTTTCGTTGAAATTCAATCAAAAACTATTGAAACCTGCATTTTCATCGTTTTAGACGAAATAACACCCAATCGATCGATTTGCGATTTCGTCGATGGTCCGATCGACTCGAACCTCGAATGTGACTCAGAACATGAAAATTTCTCGATTTTCGTTGAAATTCAGTCAGAACTGTTGATACCTGCATTTTCATCGATTTAGACGAACTAACACCCAATTGCTCGATTAGCGTTTTCGTGGATGGTCCATTCGACTCGAACCTCGAAAGTCAGTCGAAGCATTAATATTTCTCGATGTTCGTTGAAATTCAGTCAAAAACTGTTGAAACATGCATTTTCATCAATTTAGACGAACTAACACTCAATCTCTGGATTTGCGGTCTCGTCGATGGTCCGATCGACTCGAACCTCGAATGTGACTCAGAACATGAAAATTTCTCGATTTTCGTTGAAATTCAGTCAGAACTATTGATACCTGCATTTTCATCGATTTAGACGAACTAACACCCAATTGCTCGATTAGCGTTTTCGTGGATGGTCCATTCGACTCGAACCTCGAAAGTCAGTCGAAGCATTAATAATTCTCGATGTTCGTTGAAATTCAGTCAGAAACTGTTGAAACATGCATTTTCATCAATTTAGACGAACTAACACTCAACCTCTGGATTTGCGGTCCCGTCGATGGTCCGTTCGACGCGAACCTCGAGAATGACTCGCAACATGAAAATTTCTCGATTTACGTTGAAACTCAGTCAAAAACTGTTGAAACCTGCGTTTTCATCGTTTTAGACGAACTCACACTCAATTTCTCCATTAGCGTTTTCGTGGATGGTCCATTCGACTCGAACCTCGAAAGTCACTCGAAGCATTAAAATTTCTCGATGTTCGTTGAATATCAGTCAAAAACTGTTGAAACCTGGATTTTCATCGTTTCAGACGAAATAACACCAATCGATCGATTTGCGATTTCGTCGATGGTCCTATCGACTCGAACCTCGAATGTGACTCGGAACATGAAAATTTCTCGATTTTCGTTGAAATTCAGTCAGAACTGTTGATACATGCATTTTCATCGATTTAGACGAACTAACACCCAATTGCTCGATTAGCGTTTTCGTGGATGGTCAATTCGACTCGAACCTCGAAAGTCAGTCGAAGCATTAATATTTCTCGATGTTCGTTGAAATTCAGTCAAAAACTGTTGAAACATGCATTTTCATCAATTTAGACGAACTAACACTCAATCTCTGGATTTGCGGTCTCGTCGATGGTCCGATCGACTCGAACCTCGAATGTGACTCAGAACATGAAAATTTCTCGATTTTCGTTGAAATTCAGTCAGAACTATTGATACCTGCATTTTCATCGATTTAGACGAACTAACACCCAATTGCTCGATTAGCGTTTTCGTGGATGGTCCATTCGACTCGAACCTCGAAAGTCAGTCGAAGCATTAATAATTCTCGATGTTCGTTGAAATTCAGTCAGAAACTGTTGAAACATGCATTTTCATCAATTTAGACGAACTAACACTCAATCTCTGGATTTCCGTTCTCGTCGATGATCCGATCGACTCGAACTTCGAAAGTGACTCGGAACATGAAAATTTCTCGATTTTCGTTGAAATTCAGTCAGAACTATTGATACCTGCATTTTCATCGATTTAGACGAACTAACACCCAATTGCTCGATTAGCGTTTTCGTGGATGGTCCATTAGTCTCGAACCTCGAAAGTCAGTCGAAGCATTAATAGTTCTCGATGTTCGTTGAAATTCAGTCAAAAACTGTTGAAACATGCATTTTCATCAATTTAGACGAACTAACACTCAATCTCTGGATTTGCGGTCTCGTCGATGGTCCGTTCGACGCCAACCTCGAGAATGACTCGCAACATGAAAATTTCTCGATTTTCGTTGAAACTCAGTCAAAAACTGTTGAAACCTGCATTTTCATCGTTTTTGACGAACTAACACTTAATCGGTCGATTTCCATTCTCGTCGATGGTCCGATCGACTCGAACCTCAAAAGTGACCCGGAACATGAAAATTTCTCGATTTTCGTTGAAATTCAGTCAAAAACTATTGAAACCTGCATTTTCATCGTTTTAGACGAAATAACACCCAATTGCTCGATTAGCGTTTTCGTCGATCGTCCATTCGACTCGAACCTCGAAAGTCACTCGAAGCATTAATATTTCTCGATGTTCGTTGAAATTCAGTCAAAAACTGTTGAAACCTGCATTTTCATCGTTTTAGACGAAATAACACCAATCGATCGATTTGCGATTTCGTCGATGGTCCGATCGACTCGAACCTCGAAAGTGACTCGGAACATAAAAATTTCTCGGTTTTCGTTGAAATTCAGAAAAAAAATATTGAAACCTGCATTTTCATCGTTTTAGACGAAATAACACTTAATCGGTCGATTTCCATTCTCATCGATGGTCCGATCGACTCGAACCTCGAAAGTGACTCCGAACATGAAAATTTCTCGATTTTCGTTGAAATTCAATCAGAACTGTTGATACCTGCATTTTCATCGATTTAGACGAACTAACACCCAATTGCTCGATTAGCGTTTTCGTGGATGGTCAATTCGACTCGAACCTCGAAAGTCAGTCGAAGCATTAATATTTCTCGATGTTCGTTGAAATTCAGTCAAAAACTGTTGAAACATGCATTTTCATCAATTTAGACGAACTAACACTCAATCTCTGGATTTGCGGTCTCGTCGATGGTCCGATCGACTCGAACCTCGAATGTGACTCAGAACATGAAAATTTCTCGATTTTCGTTGAAATTCAGTCAGAACTATTGATACCTGCATTTTCATCGATTTAGACGAACTAACACCCAATTGCTCGATTAGCGTTTTCGTGGATGGTCCATTCGACTCGAACCTCGAAAGTCAGTCGAAGCATTAATAATTCTCGATGTTCGTTGAAATTCAGTCAGAAACTGTTGAAACATGCATTTTCATCAATTTAGACGAACTAACACTCAACCTCTGGATTTGCGGTCCCGTCGATGGTCCGTTCGACGCGAACCTCGAGAATGACTCGCAACATGAAAATTTCTCGATTTACGTTGAAACTCAGTCAAAAACTGTTGAAACCTGCGTCTTCATCGTTTTAGACGAACTCACACTCAATTTCTCCATTAGCGTTTTCGTGGATGGTCCATTCGACTCGAACCTCGAAAGTCACTCGAAGCATTAAAATTTCTCGATGTTCGTTGAATATCAGTCAAAAACTGTTGAAACCTGCATTTTCATCGTTTCAGACGAAATAACACCAATCGATCGATTTGCGATTTCGTCGATGGTCCGATCGACTCGAACCTCGAATGTGACTCGGAACATGAAAATTTCTCGATTTTCGTTGAAATTCAGTCAAAAACTATTGAAACCTGCATTTTCATCGTTTTAGACGAAATAACACCCAATCGATCGATTTGCGATTTCGTCGATGGTCCGATCGACTCGAACCTCGAATGTGACTCAGAACATGAAAATTTCTCGATTTTCGTTGAAATTCAGTCAGAACTGTTGATACCTGCATTTTCATCGATTTAGACGAACTAACACCCAATTGCTCGATTAGCGTTTTCGTGGATGGTCCATTCGACTCGAACCTCGAAAGTCAGTCGAAGCATTAATATTTCTCGATGTTCGTTGAAATTCAGTCAAAAACTGTTGAAACATGCATTTTCATCAATTTAGACGAACTAACACTCAATCTCTGGATTTGCGGTCTCGTCGATGGTCCGATCGACTCGAACCTCGAATGTGACTCAGAACATGAAAATTTCTCGATTTTCGTTGAAATTCAGTCAGAACTATTGATACCTGCATTTTCATCGATTTAGACGAACTAACACCCAATTGCTCGATTAGCGTTTTCGTGGATGGTCCATTCGACTCGAACCTCGAAAGTCAGTCGAAGCATTAATAATTCTCGATTCTCAATCTCTGGATTTCCGTTCTCGTCGATGGTCCGATCGACTCGAACCTCGAATGTGACTCAGAACATGAAAATTTCTCGATTTTCGTTGAAATTCAGTCAGAACTGTTGATACCTGCATTTTCATCGATTTAGACGAACTAACACCCAATTGCTCGATTAGCGTTTTCGTCGGTGGTCCATTCGACTCGAACCTCCAAAGTCACTCGAAGCATTAATATTTCTCGATGTTCGTTGAAATTCAGTCAAAAACTGTTGAAACCTGCATTTTCATCGTTTTAGACGAAATAACACCAATCGATCGATTTGCGATTTCGTCGATGGTCCGATCGACTCGAACCTCGAAAGTGACTCGGAACATAAAAATTTCTCGGTTTTCGTTGAAATTCAGAAAAAAAATATTGAAACCTGCATTTTCATCGTTTTAGACGAAATAACACTTAATCGGTCGATTTCCATTCTCATCGATGGTCCGATCGACTCGAACCTCGAAAGTGACTCCGAACATGAAAATTTCTCGATTTTCGTTGAAATTCAATCAGAACTGTTGATACCTGCATTTTCATCGATTTAGACGAACTAACACCCAATTGCTCGATTTGCGATTTCGTCGATGGTCCGATCGACTCGAACCCGAATGTGACTCAGAACATGAAAATTTCTCGATTTTCGTTGAAATTCAGTCAGAACTGTTGATACATGCATTTTCATCGATTTAGACGAACTAACACCCAATTGCTCGATTAGCGTTTTCGTGGATGGTCAATTCGACTCGAACCTCGAAAGTCAGTCGAAGCATTAATATTTCTCGATGTTCGTTGAAATTCAGTCAAAAACTGTTGAAACATGCATTTTCATCAATTTAGACGAACTAACACTCAATCTCTGGATTTGCGGTCTCGTCGATGGTCCGATCGACTCGAACCTCGAATGTGACTCAGAACATGAAAATTTCTCGATTTTCGTTGAAATTCAGTCAGAACTATTGATACCTGCATTTTCATCGATTTAGACGAACTAACACCCAATTGCTCGATTAGCGTTTTCGTGGATGGTCCATTCGACTCGAACCTCGAAAGTCAGTCGAAGCATTAATAGTTCTCGATGTTCGTTGAAATTCAGTCAAAAACTGTTGAAACATGCATTTTCATCAATTTAGACGAACTAACACTCAATCTCTGGATTTGCGGTCTCGTCGATTGTCCGTTCGACGCCAACCTCGAGAATGACTCGCAACATGAAAATTTCTCGATTTTCGTTGAAACTCAGTCAAAAACTGTTGAAACCTGCATTTTCATCGTTTTTGACGAACTAACACTTAATCGGTCGATTTCCATTCTCGTCGATGGTCCGATCGACTCGAACCTCAAAAGTGACCCGGAACATGAAAATTTCTCGATTTTCGTTGAAATTCAGTCAAAAACTATTGAAACCTGCATTTTCATCGTTTTAGACGAAATAACACCCAATTGCTCGATTAGCGTTTTCGTCGATCGTCCATTCGACTCGAACCTCGAAAGTCACTCGAAGCATTAATATTTCTCGATGTTCGTTGAAATTCAGTCAAAAACTGTTGAAACCTGCATTTTCATCGTTTTAGACGAAATAACACCAATCGATCGATTTGCGATTTCGTCGATGGTCCGATCGACTCGAACCTCGAAAGTGACTCGGAACATAAAAATTTCTCGGTTTTCGTTGAAATTCAGAAAAAAAATATTGAAACCTGCATTTTCATCGTTTTAGACGAAATAACACTTAATCGGTCGATTTCCATTCTCATCGATGGTCCGATCGACTCGAACCTCGAAAGTGACTCCGAACATGAAAATTTCTCGATTTTCGTTGAAATTCAATCAGAACTGTTGATACCTGCATTTTCATCGATTTAGACGAACTAACACCCAATTGCTCGATTTGCGATTTCGTCGATGGTTCGATCGACTCGAACCTCGAATGTGACTCAGAACATGAAAATTTCTCGATTTTCGTTGAAATTCAGTCAGAACTATTGATACCTGCATTTTCATCGATTTAGACGAACTAACACCCAATTGCTCGATTAGCGTTTTCGTGGATGGTCCATTCGACTCGAACCTCGAAAGTCAGTCGAAGCATTAATAATTCTCGATGTTCGTTGAAATTCAGTCAGAAACTGTTGAAACATGCATTTTCATCAATTTAGACGAACTAACACTCAACCTCTGGATTTGCGGTCCCGTCGATGGTCCGTTCGACGCGAACCTCGAGAATGACTCGCAACATGAAAATTTCTCGATTTACGTTGAAACTCAGTCAAAAACTGTTGAAACCTGCGTTTTCATCGTTTTAGACGAACTCACACTCAATTTCTCCATTAGCGTTTTCGTGGATGGTCCATTCGACTCGAACCTCGAAAGTCACTCGAAGCATTAAAATTTCTCGATGTTCGTTGAATATCAGTCAAAAACTGTTGAAACCTGCATTTTCATCGTTTCAGACGAAATAACACCAATCGATCGATTTGCGATTTCGTCGATGGTCCGATCGACTCGAACCTCGAATGTGACTCGGAACATCAAAATTTCTCGGTTTTCGTTTAAATTCAGTCAAAAACTATTGAAACCTGCATTTTCATCGTTTTTGACGAACTAACACTTAATCGGTCGATTTCCATTCTCGTCGATGGTCCGATCGACTCGAACCTCAAAAGTGACCCGGAACATGAAAATTTCTCGATTTTCGTTGAAATTCAGTCAAAAACTATTGAAACCTGCATTTTCATCGTTTTAGACGAAATAACACCCAATCGATCGATTTGCGATTTCGTCGATGGTCCGATCGACTCGAACCTCGAATGTGACTCAGAACATGAAAATTTCTCGATTTTCGTTGAAATTCAGTCAGAACTGTTGATACCTGCATTTTCATCGATTTAGACGAACTAACACCCAATTGCTCGATTAGCGTTTTCGTGGATGGTCCATTCGACTCGAACCTCGAAAGTCAGTCGAAGCATTAATATTTCTCGATGTTCGTTGAAATTCAGTCAAAAACTGTTGAAACATGCATTTTCATCAATTTAGACGAACTAACACTCAATCTCTGGATTTGCGGTCTCGTCGATGGTACGATCGACTCGAACCTCGAATGTGACTCAGAACATGAAAATTTCTCGATTTTCGTTGAAATTTAGTCAGAACTATTGATACCTGCATTTTCATCGATTTAGACGAACTAACACCCAATTGCTCGATTAGCGTTTTCGTGGATGGTCCATTCGACTCGAACCTCGAAAGTCAGTCGAAGCATTAATAATTCTCGATGTTCGTTGAAATTCAGTCAGAAACTGTTGAAACATGCATTTTCATCAATTTAGACGAACTAACACTCAACCTCTGGATTTGCGGTCCCGTCGATGGTCCGTTCGACGCGAACCTCGAGAATGACTCGCAACATGAAAATTTCTCGATTTACGTTGAAACTCAGTCAAAAACTGTTGAAACCTGCGTTTTCATCGTTTTAGACGAACTCACACTCAATTTCTCCATTAGCGTTTTCGTGGATGGTCCATTCGACTCGAACCTCGAAAGTCACTCGAAGCATTAAAATTTCTCGATGTTCGTTGAATATCAGTCAAAAACTGTTGAAACCTGGATTTTCATCGTTTCAGACGAAATAACACCAATCGATCGATTTGCGATTTCGTCGATGGTCCGATCGACTCGAACCTCGAATGTGACTCGGAACATCAAAATTTCTCGGTTTTCGTTTAAATTCAGTCAAAAACTATTGAAACCTGTATTTTCATCGTTTTAGACGAAATAAAACCCAATCGATCGATTTGCGATCTCGTCGATGGTCCTATCGACTCGAACCTCGAATGTGACTCGGAACATGAAAATTTCTCGATTTTCGTTGAAATTCAGTCAGAACTGTTGATACCTGCATTTTCATCGATTTAGACGAACTAACACCCAATTGCTCGATTAGCGTTTTCGTGGATGTTCCATTCGACTCGAACCTCGAAAGTCAGTCGAAGCATTAATATTTCTCGATGTTCGTTGAAATTCAGTCAAAAACTGTTGAAACATGCATTTTCATCAATTTAGACGAACTAACACTCAATCTCTGGATTTCCGTTCTCGTCGATGGTCCGATCGACTCGAACTTCGAAAGTGACTCGCGACATGAAAATTTCTCGATGTTCATTGAAACTCAGTCAAAAACTGTTGAAACCTGCGTTTTCATCGTTTTAGTCGAAAATACACCAATCGATCGATTTGCGATTTCGTCGATGGTCCGATCGATTCGAACCTCGAATGTGACTCGGAACATGAAAATTTCTCGGTTTTCGTTGAAATTCAGTCAAAAAATATTGAAACCTGCATTTTCATCGTTTTAAACGAAATAACACCCAATCGATCGATTTGCGATTTCGTCGATGGTCCGATCGACTCGAACCCGAATGTGACTCAGAACATGAAAATTTCTCGATTTTCGTTGAAATTCAGTCAGAACTGTTGATACATGCATTTTCATCGATTTAGACGAACTAACACCCAATTGCTCGATTAGCGTTTTCGTGGATGGTCAATTCGACTCGAACCTCGAAAGTCAGTCGAAGCATTAATATTTCTCGATATTCGTTGAAATTCAGTCAAAAACTGTTGAAACATGCATTTTCATCAATTTAGACGAACTAACACTCAATCTCTGGATTTGCGGTCTCGTCGATGGTCCGATCGACTCGAACCTCGAATGTGACTCAGAACATGAAAATTTCTCGATTTTCGTTGAAATTCAGTCAGAACTATTGATACCTGCATTTTCATCGATTTAGACGAACTAACACCCAATTGCTCGATTAGCGTTTTCGTGGATGGTCCATTCGACTCGAACCTCGAAAGTCAGTCGAAGCATTAATAATTCTCGATGTTCGTTGAAATTCAGTCAGAAACTGTTGAAACATGCATTTTCATCAATTTAGACGAACTAACACTCAACCTCTGGATTTGCGGTCCCGTCGATGGTCCGTTCGACGCGAACCTCGAGAATGACTCGCAACATGAAAATTTCTCGATTTACGTTGAAACTCAGTCAAAAACTGTTGAAACCTGCGTTTTCATCGTTTTAGACGAACTCACACTCAATTTCTCCATTAGCGTTTTCGTGGATGGTCCATTCGACTCGAACCTCGAAAGTCACTCGAAGCATTAAAATTTCTCGATGTTCGTTGAATATCAGTCAAAAACTGTTGAAACCTGGATTTTCATCGTTTCAGACGAAATAACACCAATCGATCGATTTGCGATTTCGTCGATGGTCCGATCGACTCGAACCTCGAATGTGACTCGGAACATCAAAATTTCTCGGTTTTCGTTTAAATTCAGTCAAAAACTATTGAAACCTGTATTTTCATCGTTTTAGACGAAATAAAACCCAATCGATCGATTTGCGATCTCGTCGATGGTCCTATCGACTCGAACCTCGAATGTGACTCGGAACATGAAAATTTCTCGATTTTCGTTGAAATTCAGTCAGAACTGTTGATACCTGCATTTTCATCGATTTAGACGAACTAACACCCAATTGCTCGATTAGCGTTTTCGTGGATGTTCCATTCGACTCGAACCTCGAAAGTCAGTCGAAGCATTAATATTTCTCGATGTTCGTTGAAATTCAGTCAAAAACTGTTGAAACATGCATTTTCATCAATTTAGACGAACTAACACTCAATCTCTGGATTTCCGTTCTCGTCGATGGTCCGATCGACTCGAACTTCGAAAGTGACTCGGAACATGAAAATTTCTCGATTTTCGTTGAAATTCAGTCAGAACTATTGATACCTGCATTTTCATCGATTTAGACGAACTAACACCCAATTGCTCGATTAGCGTTTTCGTGGATGGTCCATTAGTCTCGAACCTCGAAAGTCAGTCGAAGCATTAATAGTTCTCGATGTTCGTTGAAATTCAGTCAAAAACTGTTGAAACATGCATTTTCATCGTTTTTGACGAACTAACACTTAATCGGTCGATTTCCATTCTCGTCGATGGTCCGATCGACTCGAACCTCAAAAGTGACCCGGAACATGAAAATTTCTCGATTTTCGTTGAAATTCAGTCAAAAACTATTGAAACCTGCATTTTCATCGTTTTAGACGAAATAACACCCAATCGATCGATTTGCGATTTCGTCGATGGTCCGATCGACTCGAACCCGAATGTCACTCAGAACATGAAAATTTCTCGATTTTCATTGAAATTCAGTCAGAACTGTTGATACCTGCATTTTCATCGATTTAGACGAACTAACACCCATTTGCTCGATTAGCGTTTTCGTGGATGGTCCATTCGACTCGAACCTCGAAAGTCAGTCGAAGCATTAACATTTCTCGATGTTCGTTGAAATTCAGTCAAAAACTGTTGAAACCTGCATTTTCATCGTTTTTGACGAACTAACACTTAATCGGTCGATTTCCATTCTCGTCGATGGTCCGATCGACTCGAACTTCGAAAGTGACTCGGAACATGAAAATTTCTCGATTTTCGTTGAAATTCAGTCAAAAACTATTGAAACCTGCATTTTCATCGTTTTAGACGAAATAACACCCAATCGATCGATTTGCGATTTCGTCGATGGTCCGATCGACTCGAACCCGAATGTGACTCAGAACATGAAAATTTCTCGATTTTCGTTGAAATTCAGTCAGAACTGTTGATACATGCATTTTCATCGATTTAGACGAACTAACACCCAATTGCTCGATTAGCGTTTTCGTGGATGGTCAATTCGACTCGAACCTCGAAAGTCAGTCGAAGCATTAATATTTCTCGATGTTCGTTGAAATTCAGTCAAAAACTGTTGAAACATGCATTTTCATCAATTTAGACGAACTAACACTCAATCTCTGGATTTGCGGTCTCGTCGATTGTCCGTTCGACTCGAACCTCGAAAGTGACTCGCGACATGAAAATTTCTCGATGTTCATTGAAACTCAGTCAAAAACTGTTGAAACCTGCGTTTTCATCGTTTTAGTCGAAAATACACCAATCGATCGATTTGCGATTTCGTCGATGGTCCGATCGACTCGAACCTCGAATGTGACTCGGAACATGAAAATTTCTCGGTTTTCGTTGAAATTCAGTCAAAAAATATTGAAACCTGCATTTTCATCGTTTTAGACGAAATAACACTTAATCGGTCGATCTCCATTCTCGTCTATGGTCCGATCGATTCGAACCTCGAAAATGACTCGGAACATGAAAATTTCTCGATTTTCGTTGAAATTCAGTCAAAAATTATTGAAACCTGCATTTTCATCGTTTTAAACGAAATAACACCCAATCGATCGATTTGCGATTTCGTCGATGGTCCGATCAACTCGAACCCGAATGTGACTCAGAACATGAAAATTTCTCGATTTTCGTTGAAATTCAGTCAGAACTGTTGATACATGCATTTTCATCGATTTAGACGAACTAACACCCAATTGCTCGATTAGCGTTTTCGTGGATGGTCAATTCGACTCGAACCTCGAAAGTCAGTCGAAGCATTAATATTTCTCGATGTTCGTTGAAATTCAGTCAAAAACTGTTGAAACATGCATTTTCATCAATTTAGACGAACTAACACTCAATCTCTGGATTTGCGGTCTCGTCGATGGTCCGATCGACTCGAACCTCGAATGTGACTCAGAACATGAAAATTTCTCGATTTTCGTTGAAATTCAGTCAGAACTATTGATACCTGCATTTTCATCGATTTAGACGAACTAACACCCAATTGCTCGATTAGCGTTTTCGTGGATGGTCCATTCGACTCGAACCTCGAAAGTCAGTCGAAGCATTAATAATTCTCGATGTTCGTTGAAATTCAGTCAGAAACTGTTGAAACATGCATTTTCATCAATTTAGACGAACTAACACTCAACCTCTGGATTTGCGGTCCCGTCGATGGTCCGTTCGACGCGAACCTCGAGAATGACTCGCAACATGAAAATTTCTCGATTTACGTTGAAACTCAGTCAAAAACTGTTGAAACCTGCGTTTTCATCGTTTTAGACGAACTCACACTCAATTTCTCCATTAGCGTTTTCGTGGATGGTCCATTCGACTCGAACCTCGAAAGTCACTCGAAGCATTAAAATTTCTCGATGTTCGTTGAATATCAGTCAAAAACTGTTGAAACCTGCATTTTCATCGTTTCAGACGAAATAACACCAATCGATCGATTTGCGATTTCGTCGATGGTCCGATCGACTCGAACCTCGAATGTGACTCGGAACATCAAAATTTCTCGGTTTTCGTTTAAATTCAGTCAAAAACTATTGAAACCTGCATTTTCATCGTTTTTGACGAACTAACACTTAATCGGTCGATTTCCATTCTCGTCGATGGTCCGATCGACTCGAACCTCAAAAGTGACCCGGAACATGAAAATTTCTCGATTTTCGTTGAAATTCAGTCAAAAACTATTGAAACCTGCATTTTCATCGTTTTAGACGAAATAACACCCAATCGATCGATTTGCGATTTCGTCGATGGTCCGATCGACTCGAACCTCGAATGTGACTCAGAACATGAAAATTTCTCGATTTTCGTTGAAATTCAGTCAGAACTGTTGATACCTGCATTTTCATCGATTTAGACGAACTAACACCCAATTGCTCGATTAGCGTTTTCGTGGATGGTCCATTCGACTCGAACCTCGAAAGTCAGTCGAAGCATTAATATTTCTCGATGTTCGTTGAAATTCAGTCAAAAACTGTTGAAACATGCATTTTCATCAATTTAGACGAACTAACACTCAATCTCTGGATTTGCGGTCTCGTCGATGGTCCGATCGACTCGAACCTCGAATGTGACTCAGAACATGAAAATTTCTCGATTTTCGTTGAAATTCAGTCAGAACTATTGATACCTGCATTTTCATCGATTTAGACGAACTAACACCCAATTGCTCGATTAGCGTTTTCGTGGATGGTCCATTCGACTCGAACCTCGAAAGTCAGTCGAAGCATTAATAATTCTCGATGTTCGTTGAAATTCAGTCAGAAACTGTTGAAACATGCATTTTCATCAATTTAGACGAACTAACACTCAACCTCTGGATTTGCGGTCCCGTCGATGGTCCGTTCGACGCGAACCTCGCGAATGACTCGCAACATGAAAATTTCTCGATTTACGTTGAAACTCAGTCAAAAACTGTTGAAACCTGCGTTTTCATCGTTTTAGACGAACTCACACTCAATTTCTCCATTAGCGTTTTCGTGGATGGTCCATTCGACTCGAACCTCGAAAGTCACTCGAAGCATTAAAATGTCTCGATGTTCGTTGAATATCAGTCAAAAACTGTTGAAACCTGGATTTTCATCGTTTCAGACGAAATAACACCAATCGATCGATTTGCGATTTCGTCGATGGTCCTATCGACTCGAACCTCGAATGTGACTCGGAACATGAAAATTTCTCGATTTTCGTTGAAATTCAGTCAGAACTGTTGATACATGCATTTTCATCGATTTAGACGAACTAACACCCAATTGCTCGATTAGCGTTTTCGTGGATGGTCAATTCGACTCGAACCTCGAAAGTCAGTCGAAGCATTAATATTTCTCGATGTTCGTTGAAATTCAGTCAAAAACTGTTGAAACATGCATTTTCATCAATTTAGACGAACTAACACTCAATCTCTGGATTTGCGGTCTCGTCGATGGTCCGATCGACTCGAACCTCGAATGTGACTCAGAACATGAAAATTTCTCGATTTTCGTTGAAATTCAGTCAGAACTATTGATACCTGCATTTTCATCGATTTAGACGAACTAACACCCAATTGCTCGATTAGCGTTTTCGTGGATGGTCCATTCGACTCGAACCTCGAAAGTCAGTCGAAGCATTAATAATTCTCGATGTTCGTTGAAATTCAGTCAGAAACTGTTGAAACATGCATTTTCATCAATTTAGACGAACTAACACTCAACCTCTGGATTTGCGGTCCCGTCGATGGTCCGTTCGACGCGAACCTCGAGAATGACTCGCAACATGAAAATTTCTCGATTTACGTTGAAACTCAGTCAAAAACTGTTGAAACCTGCGTTTTCATCGTTTTAGACGAACTCACACTCAATTTCTCCATTAGCGTTTTCGTGGATGGTCCATTCGACTCGAACCTCGAAAGTCACTCAAAGCATTAAAATTTCTCGATGTTCGTTGAATATCAGTCAAAAACTGTTGAAACCTGGATTTTCATCGTTTCAGACGAAATAACACCAATCGATCGATTTGCGATTTCGTCGATGGTCCGATCGACTCGAACTTCGAAAGTGACTCGGAACATGAAAATTTCTCGATTTTCGTTGAAATTCAGTCAGAACTATTGATACCTGCATTTTCATCGATTTAGACGAACTAACACCCAATTGCTCGATTAGCGTTTTCGTGGATGGTCCATTAGTCTCGAACCTCGAAAGTCAGTCGAAGCATTAATAGTTCTCGATGTTCGTTGAAATTCAGTCAAAAACTGTTGAAACATGCATTTTCATCAATTTAGACGAACTAACACTCAATCTCTGGATTTGCGGTCTCGTCGATGGTCCGTTCGACGCCAACCTCGAGAATGACTCGCAACATGAAAATTTCTCGATTTTCGTTGAAACTCAGTCAAAAACTGTTGAAACCTGCATTTTCATCGTTTTTGACGAACTAACACTTAATCGGTCGATTTCCATTCTCGTCGATGGTCCGATCGACTCGAACCTCAAAAGTGACCCGGAACATGAAAATTTCTCGATTTTCGTTGAAATTCAGTCAAAAACTATTGAAACCTGCATTTTCATCGTTTTAGACGAAATAACACCCAATCGATCGATTTGCGATTTCGTCGATGGTCCGATCGACTCGAACCCGAATGTCACTCAGAACATGAAAATTTCTCGATTTTCATTGAAATTCAGTCAGAACTGTTGATACCTGCATTTTCATCGATTTAGACGAACTAACACCCATTTGCTCGATTAGCGTTTTCGTGGATGGTCCATTCGACTCGAACCTCGAAAGTCAGTCGAAGCATTAACATTTCTCGATGTTCGTTGAAATTCAGTCAAAAACTGTTGAAACCTGCATTTTCATCGTTTTTGACGAACTAACACTTAATCGGTCGATTTCCATTCTCGTCGATGGTCCGATCGACTCGAACTTCGAAAGTGACTCGGAACATGAAAATTTCTCGATTTTCGTTGAAATTCAGTCAAAAACTATTGAAACCTGCATTTTCATCGTTTTAGACGAAATAACACCCAATCGATCGATTTGCGATTTCGTCGATGGTCCGATCGACTCGAACCCGAATGTGACTCAGAACATGAAAATTTCTCGATTTTCGTTGAAATTCAGTCAGAACTGTTGATACATGCATTTTCATCGATTTAGACGAACTAACACCCAATTGCTCGATTAGCGTTTTCGTGGATGGTCAATTCGACTCGAACCTCGAAAGTCAGTCGAAGCATTAATATTTCTCGATGTTCGTTGAAATTCAGTCAAAAACTGTTGAAACATGCATTTTCATCAATTTAGACGAACTAACACTCAATCTCTGGATTTGCGGTCTCGTCGATGGTCCGATCGACTCGAACCTCGAATGTGACTCAGAACATGAAAATTTCTCGATTTTCGTTGAAATTCAGTCAGAACTATTGATACCTGCATTTTCATCGATTTAGACGAACTAACACCCAATTGCTCGATTAGCGTTTTCGTGGATGGTCCATTCGACTCGAACCTCGAAAGTCAGTCGAAGCATTAATAATTCTCGATGTTCGTTGAAATTCAGTCAGAAACTGTTGAAACATGCATTTTCATCAATTTAGACGAACTAACACTCAACCTCTGGATTTGCGGTCCCGTCGATGGTCCGTTCGACGCGAACCTCGAGAATGACTCGCAACATGAAAATTTCTCGATTTACGTTGAAACTCAGTCAAAAACTGTTGAAACCTGCGTTTTCATCGTTTTAGACGAACTCACACTCAATTTCTCCATTAGCGTTTTCGTGGATGGTCCATTCGACTCGAACCTCGAAAGTCACTCGAAGCATTAAAATTTCTCGATGTTCGTTGAATATCAGTCAAAAACTGTTGAAACCTGCATTTTCATCGTTTCAGACGAAATAACACCAATCGATCGATTTGCGATTTCGTCGATGGTCCGATCGACTCGAACCTCGAATGTGACTCGGAACATCAAAATTTCTCGGTTTTCGTTTAAATTCAGTCAAAAACTATTGAAACCTGCATTTTCATCGTTTTTGACGAACTAACACTTAATCGGTCGATTTCCATTCTCGTCGATGGTCCGATCGACTCGAACCTCAAAAGTGACCCGGAACATGAAAATTTCTCGATTTTCGTTGAAATTCAGTCAAAAACTATTGAAACCTGCATTTTCATCGTTTTAGACGAAATAACACCCAATCGATCGATTTGCGATTTCGTCGATGGTCCGATCGACTCGAACCTCGAATGTGACTCAGAACATGAAAATTTCTCGATTTTCGTTGAAATTCAGTCAGAACTGTTGATACCTGCATTTTCATCGATTTAGACGAACTAACACCCAATTGCTCGATTAGCGTTTTCGTGGATGGTCCATTCGACTCGAACCTCGAAAGTCAGTCGAAGCATTAATATTTCTCGATGTTCGTTGAAATTCAGTCAAAAACTGTTGAAACATGCATTTTCATCAATTTAGACGAACTAACACTCAATCTCTGGATTTGCGGTCTCGTCGATGGTCCGATCGACTCGAACCTCGAATGTGACTCAGAACATGAAAATTTCTCGATTTTCGTTGAAATTCAGTCAGAACTATTGATACCTGCATTTTCATCGATTTAGACGAACTAACACCCAATTGCTCGATTAGCGTTTTCGTGGATGGTCCATTCGACTCGAACCTCGAAAGTCAGTCGAAGCATTAATAATTCTCGATGTTCGTTGAAATTCAGTCAGAAACTGTTGAAACATGCATTTTCATCAATTTAGACGAACTAACACTCAACCTCTGGATTTGCGGTCCCGTCGATGGTCCGTTCGACGCGAACCTCGAGAATGACTCGCAACATGAAAATTTCTCGATTTACGTTGAAACTCAGTCAAAAACTGTTGAAACCTGCGTTTTCATCGTTTTAGACGAACTCACACTCAATTTCTCCATTAGCGTTTTCGTGGATGGTCCATTCGACTCGAACCTCGAAAGTCACTCGAAGCATTAAAATGTCTCGATGTTCGTTGAATATCAGTCAAAAACTGTTGAAACCTGGATTTTCATCGTTTCAGACGAAATAACACCAATCGATCGATTTGCGATTTCGTCGATGGTCCTATCGACTCGAACCTCGAATGTGACTCGGAACATGAAAATTTCTCGATTTTCGTTGAAATTCAGTCAGAACTGTTGATACATGCATTTTCATCGATTTAGACGAACTAACACCCAATTGCTCGATTAGCGTTTTCGTGGATGGTCAATTCGACTCGAACCTCGAAAGTCAGTCGAAGCATTAATATTTCTCGATGTTCGTTGAAATTCAGTCAAAAACTGTTGAAACATGCATTTTCATCAATTTAGACGAACTAACACTCAATCTCTGGATTTGCGGTCTCGTCGATGGTCCGATCGACTCGAACCTCGAATGTGACTCAGAACATGAAAATTTCTCGATTTTCGTTGAAATTCAGTCAGAACTATTGATACCTGCATTTTCATCGATTTAGACGAACTAACACCCAATTGCTCGATTAGCGTTTTCGTGGATGGTCCATTCGACTCGAACCTCGAAAGTCAGTCGAAGCATTAATAATTCTCGATGTTCGTTGAAATTCAGTCAGAAACTGTTGAAACATGCATTTTCATCAATTTAGACGAACTAACACTCAACCTCTGGATTTGCGGTCCCGTCGATGGTCCGTTCGACGCGAACCTCGAGAATGACTCGCAACATGAAAATTTCTCGATTTACGTTGAAACTCAGTCAAAAACTGTTGAAACCTGCGTTTTCATCGTTTTAGACGAACTCACACTCAATTTCTCCATTAGCGTTTTCGTGGATGGTCCATTCGACTCGAACCTCGAAAGTCACTCAAAGCATTAAAATTTCTCGATGTTCGTTGAATATCAGTCAAAAACTGTTGAAACCTGGATTTTCATCGTTTCAGACGAAATAACACCAATCGATCGATTTGCGATTTCGTCGATGGTCCGATCGACTCGAACTTCGAAAGTGACTCGGAACATGAAAATTTCTCGATTTTCGTTGAAATTCAGTCAGAACTATTGATACCTGCATTTTCATCGATTTAGACGAACTAACACCCAATTGCTCGATTAGCGTTTTCGTGGATGGTCCATTAGTCTCGAACCTCGAAAGTCAGTCGAAGCATTAATAGTTCTCGATGTTCGTTGAAATTCAGTCAAAAACTGTTGAAACATGCATTTTCATCAATTTAGACGAACTAACACTCAATCTCTGGATTTGCGGTCTCGTCGATGGTCCGTTCGACGCCAACCTCGAGAATGACTCGCAACATGAAAATTTCTCGATTTTCGTTGAAACTCAGTCAAAAACTGTTGAAACCTGCATTTTCATCGTTTTTGACGAACTAACACTTAATCGGTCGATTTCCATTCTCGTCGATGGTCCGATCGACTCGAACCTCAAAAGTGACCCGGAACATGAAAATTTCTCGATTTTCGTTGAAATTCAGTCAAAAACTATTGAAACCTGCATTTTCATCGTTTTAGACGAAATAACACCCAATCGATCGATTTGCGATTTCGTCGATGGTCCGATCGACTCGAACCCGAATGTCACTCAGAACATGAAAATTTCTCGATTTTCATTGAAATTCAGTCAGAACTGTTGATACCTGCATTTTCATCGATTTAGACGAACTAACACCCATTTGCTCGATTAGCGTTTTCGTGGATGGTCCATTCGACTCGAACCTCGAAAGTCAGTCGAAGCATTAACATTTCTCGATGTTCGTTGAAATTCAGTCAAAAACTGTTGAAACCTGCATTTTCATCGTTTTTGACGAACTAACACTTAATCGGTCGATTTCCATTCTCGTCGATGGTCCGATCGACTCGAACTTCGAAAGTGACTCGGAACATGAAAATTTCTCGATTTTCGTTGAAATTCAGTCAAAAACTATTGAAACCTGCATTTTCATCGTTTTAGACGAAATAACACCCAATCGATCGATTTGCGATTTCGTCGATGGTCCGATCGACTCGAACCCGAATGTGACTCAGAACATGAAAATTTCTCGATTTTCGTTGAAATTCAGTCAGAACTGTTGATACATGCATTTTCATCGATTTAGACGAACTAACACCCAATTGCTCGATTAGCGTTTTCGTGGATGGTCAATTCGACTCGAACCTCGAAAGTCAGTCGAAGCATTAATATTTCTCGATGTTCGTTGAAATTCAGTCAAAAACTGTTGAAACATGCATTTTCATCAATTTAGACGAACTAACACTCAATCTCTGGATTTGCGGTCTCGTCGATGGTCCGATCGACTCGAACCTCGAATGTGACTCAGAACATGAAAATTTCTCGATTTTCGTTGAAATTCAGTCAGAACTATTGATACCTGCATTTTCATCGATTTAGACGAACTAACACCCAATTGCTCGATTAGCGTTTTCGTGGATGGTCCATTCGACTCGAACCTCGAAAGTCAGTCGAAGCATTAATAATTCTCGATGTTCGTTGAAATTCAGTCAGAAACTGTTGAAACATGCATTTTCATCAATTTAGACGAACTAATACTCAACCTATGGATTTGCGGTCCCGTCGATGGTCCGTTCGACGCGAACCTCGAGAATGACTCGCAACATGAAAATTTCTCGATTTACGTTGAAACTCAGTCAAAAACTGTTGAAACCTGCGTTTTCATCGTTTTAGACGAACTCACACTCAATTTCTCCATTAGCGTTTTCGTGGATGGTCCATTCGACTCGAACCTCGAAAGTCACTCGAAGCATTAAAATTTCTCGATGTTCGTTGAATATCAGTCAAAAACTGTTGAAACCGGCATTTTCATCGTTTCAGACGAAATAACACCAATCGATCGATTTGCGATTTCGTCGATGGTCCGATCGACTCGAACTTCGAAAGTGACTCGGAACATGAAAATTTCTCGATTTTCGTTGAAATTCAGTCAGAACTATTGATACCTGCATTTTCATCGATTTAGACGAACTAACACCCAATTGCTCGATTAGCGTTTTCGTGGATGGTCCATTAGTCTCGAACCTCGAAAGTCAGTCGAAGCATTAATAGTTCTCGATGTTCGTTGAAATTCAGTCAAAAACTGTTGAAACATGCATTTTCATCAATTTAGACGAACTAACACTCAATCTCTGGATTTGCGGTCTCGTCGATGGTCCGTTCGACGCCAACCTCGAGAATGACTCGCAACATGAAAATTTCTCGATTTTCGTTGAAACTCAGTCAAAAACTGTTGAAACCTGCATTTTCATCGTTTTTGACGAACTAACACTTAATCGGTCGATTTCCATTCTCGTCGATGGTCCGATCGACTCGAACCTCAAAAGTGACCCGGAACATGAAAATTTCTCGATTTTCGTTGAAATTCAGTCAAAAACTATTGAAACCTGCATTTTCATCGTTTTAGACGAAATAACACCCAATCGATCGATTTGCGATTTCGTCGATGGTCCGATCGACTCGAACCCGAATGTCACTCAGAACATGAAAATTTCTCGATTTTCATTGAAATTCAGTCAGAACTGTTGATACCTGCATTTTCATCGATTTAGACGAACTAACACCCATTTGCTCGATTAGCGTTTTCGTGGATGGTCCATTCGACTCGAACCTCGAAAGTCAGTCGAAGCATTAACATTTCTCGATGTTCGTTGAAATTCAGTCAAAAACTGTTGAAACCTGCATTTTCATCGTTTTTGACGAACTAACACTTAATCGGTCGATTTCCATTCTCGTCGATGGTCCGATCGACTCGAACTTCGAAAGTGACTCGGAACATGAAAATTTCTCGATTTTCGTTGAAATTCAGTCAAAAACTATTGAAACCTGCATTTTCATCGTTTTAGACGAAATAACACCCAATCGATCGATTTGCGATTTCGTCGATGGTCCGATCGACTCGAACCCGAATGTGACTCAGAACATGAAAATTTCTCGATTTTCGTTGAAATTCAGTCAGAACTGTTGATACATGCATTTTCATCGATTTAGACGAACTAACACCCAATTGCTCGATTAGCGTTTTCGTGGATGGTCAATTCGACTCGAACCTCGAAAGTCAGTCGAAGCATTAATATTTCTCGATGTTCGTTGAAATTCAGTCAAAAACTGTTGAAACATGCATTTTCATCAATTTAGACGAACTAACACTCAATCTCTGGATTTGCGGTCTCGTCGATTGTCCGTTCGACTCGAACCTCGAAAGTGACTCGCGACATGAAAATTTCTCGATGTTCATTGAAACTCAGTCAAAAACTGTTGAAACCTGCGTTTTCATCGTTTTAGTCGAAAATACACCAATCGATCGATTTGCGATTTCGTCGATGGTCCGATCGACTCGAACCTCGAATGTGACTCGGAACATGAAAATTTCTCGGTTTTCGTTGAAATTCAGTCAAAAAATATTGAAACCTGCATTTTCATCGTTTTAGACGAAATAACACTTAATCGGTCGATCTCCATTCTCGTCTATGGTCCGATCGATTCGAACCTCGAAAATGACTCGGAACATGAAAATTTCTCGATTTTCGTTGAAATTCAGTCAAAAATTATTGAAACCTGCATTTTCATCGTTTTAAACGAAATAACACCCAATCGATCGATTTGCGATTTCGTCGATGGTCCGATCAACTCGAACCCGAATGTGACTCAGAACATGAAAATTTCTCGATTTTCGTTGAAATTCAGTCAGAACTGTTGATACATGCATTTTCATCGATTTAGACGAACTAACACCCAATTGCTCGATTAGCGTTTTCGTGGATGGTCAATTCGACTCGAACCTCGAAAGTCAGTCGAAGCATTAATATTTCTCGATGTTCGTTGAAATTCAGTCAAAAACTGTTGAAACATGCATTTTCATCAATTTAGACGAACTAACACTCAATCTCTGGATTTGCGGTCTCGTCGATGGTCCGATCGACTCGAACCTCGAATGTGACTCAGAACATGAAAATTTCTCGATTTTCGTTGAAATTCAGTCAGAACTATTGATACCTGCATTTTCATCGATTTAGACGAACTAACACCCAATTGCTCGATTAGCGTTTTCGTGGATGGTCCATTCGACTCGAACCTCGAAAGTCAGTCGAAGCATTAATAATTCTCGATGTTCGTTGAAATTCAGTCAGAAACTGTTGAAACATGCATTTTCATCAATTTAGACGAACTAACACTCAACCTCTGGATTTGCGGTCCCGTCGATGGTCCGTTCGACGCGAACCTCGAGAATGACTCGCAACATGAAAATTTCTCGATTTACGTTGAAACTCAGTCAAAAACTGTTGAAACCTGCGTTTTCATCGTTTTAGACGAACTCACACTCAATTTCTCCATTAGCGTTTTCGTGGATGGTCCATTCGACTCGAACCTCGAAAGTCACTCGAAGCATTAAAATTTCTCGATGTTCGTTGAATATCAGTCAAAAACTGTTGAAACCTGCATTTTCATCGTTTCAGAAGAAATAACACCAATCGATCGATTTGCGATTTCGTCGATGGTCCGATCGACTCGAACCTCGAATGTGACTCGGAACATCAAAATTTCTCGGTTTTCGTTTAAATTCAGTCAAAAACTATTGAAACCTGCATTTTCATCGTTTTTGACGAACTAACACTTAATCGGTCGATTTCCATTCTCGTCGATGGTCCGATCGACTCGAACCTCAAAAGTGACCCGGAACATGAAAATTTCTCGATTTTCGTTGAAATTCAGTCAAAAACTATTGAAACCTGCATTTTCATCGTTTTAGACGAAATAACACCCAATCGATCGATTTGCGATTTCGTCGATGGTCCGATCGACTCGAACCTCGAATGTGACTCAGAACATGAAAATTTCTCGATTTTCGTTGAAATTCAGTCAGAACTGTTGATACCTGCATTTTCATCGATTTAGACGAACTAACACCCAATTGCTCGATTAGCGTTTTCGTGGATGGTCCATTCGACTCGAACCTCGAAAGTCAGTCGAAGCATTAATATTTCTCGATGTTCGTTGAAATTCAGTCAAAAACTGTTGAAACATGCATTTTCATCAATTTAGACGAACTAACACTCAATCTCTGGATTTGCGGTCTCGTCGATGGTCCGATCGACTCGAACCTCGAATGTGACTCAGAACATGAAAATTTCTCGATTTTCGTTGAAATTCAGTCAGAACTATTGATACCTGCATTTTCATCGATTTAGACGAACTAACACCCAATTGCTCGATTAGCGTTTTCGTGGATGGTCCATTCGACTCGAACCTCGAAAGTCAGTCGAAGCATTAATAATTCTCGATGTTCGTTGAAATTCAGTCAGAAACTGTTGAAACATGCATTTTCATCAATTTAGACGAACTAACACTCAACCTCTGGATTTGCGGTCCCGTCGATGGTCCGTTCGACGCGAACCTCGAGAATGACTCGCAACATGAAAATTTCTCGATTTACGTTGAAACTCAGTCAAAAACTGTTGAAACCTGCGTTTTCATCGTTTTAGACGAACTCACACTCAATTTCTCCATTAGCGTTTTCGTGGATGGTCCATTCGACTCGAACCTCGAAAGTCACTCGAAGCATTAAAATTTCTCGATGTTCGTTGAATATCAGTCAAAAACTGTTGAAACCTGGATTTTCATCGTTTCAGACGAAATAACACCAATCGATCGATTTGCGATTTCGTCGATGGTCCTATCGACTCGAACCTCGAATGTGACTCGGAACATGAAAATTTCTCGATTTTCGTTGAAATTCAGTCAGAACTGTTGATACATGCATTTTCATCGATTTAGACGAACTAACACCCAATTGCTCGATTAGCGTTTTCGTGAATGGTCAATTCGACTCGAACCTCGAAAGTCAGTCGAAGCATTAATATTTCTCGATGTTCGTTGAAATTCAGTCAAAAACTGTTGAAACATGCATTTTCATCAATTTAGACGAACTAACACTCAATCTCTGGATTTGCGGTCTCGTCGATGGTCCGATCGACTCGAACCTCGAATGTGACTCAGAACATGAAAATTTCTCGATTTTCGTTGAAATTCAGTCAGAACTATTGATACCTGCATTTTCATCGATTTAGACGAACTAACACCCAATTGCTCGATTAGCGTTTTCGTGGATGGTCCATTCGACTCGAACCTCGAAAGTCAGTCGAAGCATTAATAATTCTCGATGTTCGTTGAAATTCAGTCAGAAACTGTTGAAACATGCATTTTCATCAATTTAGACGAACTAACACTCAACCTCTGGATTTGCGGTCCCGTCGATGGTCCGTTCGACGCGAACCTCGAGAATGACTCGCAACATGAAAATTTCTCGATTTACGTTGAAACTCAGTCAAAAACTGTTGAAACCTGCGTTTTCATCGTTTTAGACGAACTCACACTCAATTTCTCCATTAGCGTTTTCGTGGATGGTCCATTCGACTCGAACCTCGAAAGTCACTCGAAGCATTAAAATTTCTCGATGTTCGTTGAATATCAATCAAAAACTGTTGAAACCTGCATTTTCATCGTTTCAGACGAAATAACACCAATCGATCGATTTGCGATTTCGTCGATGGTCCGATCGACTCGAACCTCGAATGTGACTCGGAACATCAAAATTTCTCGGTTTTCGTTTAAATTCAGTCAAAAACTATTGAAACCTGCATTTTCATCGTTTTTGACGAACTAACACTTAATCGGTCGATTTCCATTCTCGTCGATGGTCCGATCGACTCGAACCTCAAAAGTGACCCGGAACATGAAAATGTCTCGATTTTCGTTGAAATTCAGTCAAAAACTATTGAAACCTGCATTTTCATCGTTTTAGACGAAATAACACCCAATCGATCGATTTGCGATGTCGTCGATGGTCCGATCGACTCGAACCTCGAATGTGACTCAGAACATGAAAATTTCTCGATTTTCGTTGAAATTCAGTCAGAACTGTTGATACCTGCATTTTCATCGATTTAGACGAACTAACACCCAATTGCTCGATTAGCGTTTTCGTGGATGGTCCATTCGACTCGAACCTCGAAAGTCAGTCGAAGCATTAATATTTCTCGATGTTCGTTGAAATTCAGTCAAAAACTGTTGAAACATGCATTTTCATCAATTTAGACGAACTAACACTCAATCTCTGGATTTGCGGTCTCGTCGATGGTCCGATCGACTCGAACCTCGAATGTGACTCAGAACATGAAAATTTCTCGATTTTCGTTGAAATTCAGTCAGAACTATTGATACCTGCATTTTCATCGATTTAGACGAACTAACACCCAATTGCTCGATTAGCGTTTTCGTGGATGGTCCATTCGACTCGAACCTCGAAAGTCAGTCGAAGCATTAATAATTCTCGATGTTCGTTGAAATTCAGTCAGAAACTGTTGAAACATGCATTTTCATCAATTTAGACGAACTAACACTCAACCTCTGGATTTGCGGTCCCGTCGATGGTCCGTTCGACGCGAACCTCGAGAATGACTCGCAACATGAAAATTTCTCGATTTACGTTGAAACTCAGTCAAAAACTGTTGAAACCTGCGTTTTCATCGTTTTAGACGAACTCACACTCAATTTCTCCATTAGCGTTTTCGTGGATGGTCCATTCGACTCGAACCTCGAAAGTCACTCGAAGCATTAAAATTTCTCGATGTTCGTTGAATATCAGTCAAAAACTGTTGAAACCTGGATTTTCATCGTTTCAGACGAAATAACACCAATCGATCGATTTGCGATTTCGTCGATGGTCCGATCGACTCGAACCTCGAATGTGACTCGGAACATCAAAATTTCTCGGTTTTCGTTTAAATTCAGTCAAAAACTATTGAAACCTGTATTTTCATCGTTTTAGACGAAATAAAACCCAATCGATCGATTTGCGATCTCGCCGATGGTCCTATCGACTCGAACCTCGAATGTGACTCGGAACATGAAAATTTCTCGATTTTCGTTGAAATTCAGTCAGAACTGTTGATACCTGCATTTTCATCGATTTAGACGAACTAACACCCAATTGCTCGATTAGCGTTTTCGTGGATGTTCCATTCGACTCGAACCTCGAAAGTCAGTCGAAGCATTAATATTTCTCGATGTTCGTTGAAATTCAGTCAAAAACTGTTGAAACATGCATTTTCATCAATTTAGACGAACTAACACTCAATCTCTGGATTTCCGTTCTCGTCGATGGTCCGATCGACTCGAACTTCGAAAGTGACTCGGAACATGAAAATTTCTCGATTTTCGTTGAAATTCAGTCAGAACTGTTGATACCTGCATTTTCATCGATTTAGACGAACTAACACCCAATTGCTCGATTAGCGTTTTCGTGGATGTTCCATTCGACTCGAACCTCGAAAGTCAGTCGAAGCATTAATATTTCTCGATGTTCGTTGAAATTCAGTCAAAAACTGTTGAAACATGCATTTTCATCAATTTAGACGAACTAACACTCAATCTCTGGATTTCCGTTCTCGTCGATGGTCCGATCGACTCGAACCTCGAATGTGACTCAGAACATGAAAATTTCTCGATTTTCGTTGAAATTCAGTCAGAACTGTTGATACCTGCATTTTCATCGATTTAGACGAACTAACACCCAATTGCTCGATTAGCGTTTTCGTCGATGGTCCATTCGACTCGAACCTCGAAAGTCACTCGAAGCATTAATATTTCTCGATGTTCGTTGAAATTCAGTCAAAAACTGTTGAAACCTGCATTTTCATCGTTTTAGACGAAATAACACCAATCGATCGATTTGCGATTTCGTCGATGGTCCGATCGACTCGAACCTCGAAAGTGACTCGGAACATAAAAATTTCTCGGTTTTCGTTGAAATTCAGAAAAAAAATATTGAAACCTGCATTTTCATCGTTTTAGACGAAATAACACTTAATCGGTCGATTTCCATTCTCATCGATGGTCCGATCGACTCGAACCTCGAAAGTGACTCCGAACATGAAAATTTCTCGATTTTCGTTGAAATTCAATCAGAACTGTTGATACCTGCATTTTCATCGATTTAGACGAACTAACACCCGATTGCTCGATTTGCGATTTCGTCGATGGTCCGATCGACTCGAACCCGAATGTGACTCAGAACATGAAAATTTCTCGATTTTCGTTGAAATTCAGTCAGAACTGTTGATACATGCATTTTCATCGATTTAGACGAACTAACACCCAATTGCTCGATTAGCGTTTTCGTGGATGGTCAATTCGACTCGAACCTCGAAAGTCAGTCGAAGCATTAATATTTCTCGATGTTCGTTGAAATTCAGTCAAAAACTGTTGAAACATGCATTTTCATCAATTTAGACGAACTAACACTCAATCTCTGGATTTGCGGTCTCGTCGATGGTCCGATCGACTCGAACCTCGAATGTGACTCAGAACATGAAAATTTCTCGATTTTCGTTGAAATTCAGTCAGAACTATTGATACCTGCATTTTCATCGATTTAGACGAACTAACACCCAATTGCTCGATTAGCGTTTTCGTGGATGGTCCATTCGACTCGAACCTCGAAAGTCAGTCGAAGCATTAATAATTCTCGATGTTCGTTGAAATTCAGTCAGAAACTGTTGAAACATGCATTTTCATCAATTTAGACGAACTAATACTCAACCTATGGATTTGCGGTCCCGTCGATGGTCCGTTCGACGCGAACCTCGAGAATGACTCGCAACATGAAAATTTCTCGATTTACGTTGAAACTCAGTCAAAAACTGTTGAAACCTGCGTTTTCATCGTTTTAGACGAACTCACACTCAATTTCTCCATTAGCGTTTTCGTGGATGGTCCATTCGACTCGAACCTCGAAAGTCACTCGAAGCATTAAAATTTCTCGATGTTCGTTGAATATCAGTCAAAAACTGTTGAAACCGGCATTTTCATCGTTTCAGACGAAATAACACCAATCGATCGATTTGCGATTTCGTCGATGGTCCGATCGACTCGAACTTCGAAAGTGACTCGGAACATGAAAATTTCTCGATTTTCGTTGAAATTCAGTCAGAACTATTGATACCTGCATTTTCATCGATTTAGACGAACTAACACCCAATTGCTCGATTAGCGTTTTCGTGGATGGTCCATTAGTCTCGAACCTCGAAAGTCAGTCGAAGCATTAATAGTTCTCGATGTTCGTTGAAATTCAGTCAAAAACTGTTGAAACATGCATTTTCATCAATTTAGACGAACTAACACTCAATCTCTGGATTTGCGGTCTCGTCGATGGTCCGTTCGACGCCAACCTCGAGAATGACTCGCAACATGAAAATTTCTCGATTTTCGTTGAAACTCAGTCAAAAACTGTTGAAACCTGCATTTTCATCGTTTTTGACGAACTAACACTTAATCGGTCGATTTCCATTCTCGTCGATGGTCCGATCGACTCGAACCTCAAAAGTGACCCGGAACATGAAAATTTCTCGATTTTCGTTGAAATTCAGTCAAAAACTATTGAAACCTGCATTTTCATCGTTTTAGACGAAATAACACCCAATCGATCGATTTGCGATTTCGTCGATGGTCCGATCGACTCGAACCCGAATGTCACTCAGAACATGAAAATTTCTCGATTTTCATTGAAATTCAGTCAGAACTGTTGATACCTGCATTTTCATCGATTTAGACGAACTAACACCCATTTGCTCGATTAGCGTTTTCGTGGATGGTCCATTCGACTCGAACCTCGAAAGTCAGTCGAAGCATTAACATTTCTCGATGTTCGTTGAAATTCAGTCAAAAACTGTTGAAACCTGCATTTTCATCGTTTTTGACGAACTAACACTTAATCGGTCGATTTCCATTCTCGTCGATGGTCCGATCGACTCGAACTTCGAAAGTGACTCGGAACATGAAAATTTCTCGATTTTCGTTGAAATTCAGTCAAAAACTATTGAAACCTGCATTTTCATCGTTTTAGACGAAATAACACCCAATCGATCGATTTGCGATTTCGTCGATGGTCCGATCGACTCGAACCCGAATGTGACTCAGAACATGAAAATTTCTCGATTTTCGTTGAAATTCAGTCAGAACTGTTGATACATGCATTTTCATCGATTTAGACGAACTAACACCCAATTGCTCGATTAGCGTTTTCGTGGATGGTCAATTCGACTCGAACCTCGAAAGTCAGTCGAAGCATTAATATTTCTCGATGTTCGTTGAAATTCAGTCAAAATCTGTTGAAACATGCATTTTCATCAATTTAGACGAACTAATACTCAACCTATGGATTTGCGGTCCCGTCGATGGTCCGTTCGACGCGAACCTCGAGAATGACTCGCAACATGAAAATTTCTCGATTTACGTTGAAACTCAGTCAAAAACTGTTGAAACCTGCGTTTTCATCGTTTTAGACGAACTCACACTCAATTTCTCCATTAGCGTTTTCGTGGATGGTCCATTCGACTCGAACCTCGAAAGTCACTCGAAGCATTAAAATTTCTCGATGTTCGTTGAATATCAGTCAAAAACTGTTGAAACCGGCATTTTCATCGTTTCAGACGAAATAACACCAATCGATCGATTTGCGATTTCGTCGATGGTCCGATCGACTCGAACTTCGAAAGTGACTCGGAACATGAAAATTTCTCGATTTTCGTTGAAATTCAGTCAGAACTATTGATACCTGCATTTTCATCGATTTAGACGAACTAACACCCAATTGCTCGATTAGCGTTTTCGTGGATGGTCCATTAGTCTCGAACCTCGAAAGTCAGTCGAAGCATTAATAGTTCTCGATGTTCGTTGAAATTCAGTCAAAAACTGTTGAAACATGCATTTTCATCAATTTAGACGAACTAACACTCAATCTCTGGATTTGCGGTCTCGTCGATGGTCCGTTCGACGCCAACCTCGAGAATGACTCGCAACATGAAAATTTCTCGATTTTCGTTGAAACTCAGTCAAAAACTGTTGAAACCTGCATTTTCATCGTTTTTGACGAACTAACACTTAATCGGTCGATTTCCATTCTCGTCGATGGTCCGATCGACTCGAACCTCAAAAGTGACCCGGAACATGAAAATTTCTCGATTTTCGTTGAAATTCAGTCAAAAACTATTGAAACCTGCATTTTCATCGTTTTAGACGAAATAACACCCAATCGATCGATTTGCGATTTCGTCGATGGTCCGATCGACTCGAACCCGAATGTCACTCAGAACATGAAAATTTCTCGATTTTCATTGAAATTCAGTCAGAACTGTTGATACCTGCATTTTCATCGATTTAGACGAACTAACACCCATTTGCTCGATTAGCGTTTTCGTGGATGGTCCATTCGACTCGAACCTCGAAAGTCAGTCGAAGCATTAACATTTCTCGATGTTCGTTGAAATTCAGTCAAAAACTGTTGAAACCTGCATTTTCATCGTTTTTGACGAACTAACACTTAATCGGTCGATTTCCATTCTCGTCGATGGTCCGATCGACTCGAACTTCGAAAGTGACTCGGAACATGAAAATTTCTCGATTTTCGTTGAAATTCAGTCAAAAACTATTGAAACCTGCATTTTCATCGTTTTAGACGAAATAACACCCAATCGATCGATTTGCGATTTCGTCGATGGTCCGATCGACTCGAACCCGAATGTGACTCAGAACATGAAAATTTCTCGATTTTCGTTGAAATTCAGTCAGAACTGTTGATACATGCATTTTCATCGATTTAGACGAACTAACACCCAATTGCTCGATTAGCGTTTTCGTGGATGGTCAATTCGACTCGAACCTCGAAAGTCAGTCGAAGCATTAATATTTCTCGATGTTCGTTGAAATTCAGTCAAAATCTGTTGAAACATGCATTTTCATCAATTTAGACGAACTAACACTCAATCTCTGGATTTGCGGTCTCGTCGATTGTCCATTCGACTCGAACCTAGAAAGTGACTCGCGACATGAAAATTTCTCGATGTTCATTGAAACTCAGTCAAAAACTGTTGAAACCTGCGTTTTCATCGTTTTAGTCGAAAATACACCAATCGATCGATTTGCGATTTCGTCGATGGTCCGATCGACTCGAACCTCGAATGTGACTCGGAACATGAAAATTTCTCGGTTTTCGTTGAAATTCAGTCAAAAAATATTGAAACCTGCATTTTCATCGTTTTAGACGAAATAACACTTAATCGGTCGATCTCCATTCTCGTCTATGGTCCGATCGATTCGAACCTCGAAAATGACTCGGAACATGAAAATTTCTCGATTTTCGTTGAAATTCAGTCAAAAATTATTGAAACCTGCATTTTCATCGTTTTAAACGAAATAACACCCAATCGATCGATTTGCGATTTCGTCGATGGTCCGATCAACTCGAACCCGAATGTGACTCAGAACATGAAAATTTCTCGATTTTCGTTGAAATTCAGTCAGAACTGTTGATACATGCATTTTCATCGATTTAGACGAACTAACACCCAATTGCTCGATTAGCGTTTTCGTGGATGGTCAATTCGACTCGAACCTCGAAAGTCAGTCGAAGCATTAATATTTCTCGATGTTCGTTGAAATTCAGTCAAAAACTGTTGAAACATGCATTTTCATCAATTTAGACGAACTAACACTCAATCTCTGGATTTGCGGTCTCGTCGATGGTCCGATCGACTCGAACCTCGAATGTGACTCAGAACATGAAAATTTCTCGATTTTCGTTGAAATTCAGTCAGAACTATTGATACCTGCATTTTCATCGATTTAGACGAACTAACACCCAATTGCTCGATTAGCGTTTTCGTGGATGGTCCATTCGACTCGAACCTCGAAAGTCAGTCGAAGCATTAATAATTCTCGATGTTCGTTGAAATTCAGTCAGAAACTGTTGAAACATGCATTTTCATCAATTTAGACGAACTAACACTCAACCTCTGGATTTGCGGTCCCGTCGATGGTCCGTTCGACGCGAACCTCGAGAATGACTCGCAACATGAAAATTTCTCGATTTACGTTGAAACTCAGTCAAAAACTGTTGAAACCTGCGTTTTCATCGTTTTAGACGAACTCACACTCAATTTCTCCATTAGCGTTTTCGTGGATGGTCCATTCGACTCGAACCTCGAAAGTCACTCGAAGCATTAAAATTTCTCGATGTTCGTTGAATATCAGTCAAAAACTGTTGAAACCTGCATTTTCATCGTTTCAGACGAAATAACACCAATCGATCGATTTGCGATTTCGTCGATGGTCCGATCGACTCGAACCTCGAATGTGACTCGGAACATCAAAATTTCTCGGTTTTCGTTTAAATTCAGTCAAAAACTATTGAAACCTGCATTTTCATCGTTTTTGACGAACTAACACTTAATCGGTCGATTTCCATTCTCGTCGATGGTCCGATCGACTCGAACCTCAAAAGTGACCCGGAACATGAAAATTTCTCGATTTTCGTTGAAATTCAGTCAAAAACTATTGAAACCTGCATTTTCATCGTTTTAGACGAAATAACACCCAATCGATCGATTTGCGATTTCGTCGATGGTCCGATCGACTCGAACCTCGAATGTGACTCAGAACATGAAAATTTCTCGATTTTCGTTGAAATTCAGTCAGAACTGTTGATACCTGCATTTTCATCGATTTAGACGAACTAACACCCAATTGCTCGATTAGCGTTTTCGTGGATGGTCCATTCGACTCGAACCTCGAAAGTCAGTCGAAGCATTAATATTTCTCGATGTTCGTTGAAATTCAGTCAAAAACTGTTGAAACATGCATTTTCATCAATTTAGACGAACTAACACTCAATCTCTGGATTTGCGGTCTCGTCGATGGTCCGATCGACTCGAACCTCGAATGTGACTCAGAACATGAAAATTTCTCGATTTTCGTTGAAATTCAGTCAGAACTATTGATACCTGCATTTTCATCGATTTAGACGAACTAACACCCAATTGCTCGATTAGCGTTTTCGTGGATGGTCCATTCGACTCGAACCTCGAAAGTCAGTCGAAGCATTAATAATTCTCGATGTTCGTTGAAATTCAGTCAGAAACTGTTGAAACATGCATTTTCATCAATTTAGACGAACTAACACTCAACCTCTGGATTTGCGGTCCCGTCGATGGTCCGTTCGACGCGAACCTCGAGAATGACTCGCAACATGAAAATTTCTCGATTTACGTTGAAACTCAGTCAAAAACTGTTGAAACCTGCGTTTTCATCGTTTTAGACGAACTCACACTCAATTTCTCCATTAGCGTTTTCGTGGATGGTCCATTCGACTCGAACCTCGAAAGTCACTCGAAGCATTAAAATTTCTCGATGTTCGTTGAATATCAGTCAAAAACTGTTGAAACCTGGATTTTCATCGTTTCAGACGAAATAACACCAATCGATCGATTTGCGATTTCGTCGATGGTCCTATCGACTCGAACCTCGAATGTGACTCGGAACATGAAAATTTCTCGATTTTCGTTGAAATTCAGTCAGAACTGTTGATACATGCATTTTCATCGATTTAGACGAACTAACACCCAATTGCTCGATTAGCGTTTTCGTGGATGGTCAATTCGACTCGAACCTCGAAAGTCAGTCGAAGCATTAATATTTCTCGATGTTCGTTGAAATAAAGTCAAAAACTGTTGAAACATGCATTTTCATCAATTTAGACGAACTAACACTCAATCTCTGGATTTGCGGTCTCGTCGATGGTCCGATCGACTCGAACCTCGAATGTGACTCAGAACATGAAAATTTCTCGATTTTCGTTGAAATTCAGTCAGAACTATTGATACCTGCATTTTCATCGATTTAGACGAACTAACACCCAATTGCTCGATTAGCGTTTTCGTGGATGGTCCATTCGACTCGAACCTCGAAAGTCAGTCGAAGCATTAATAATTCTCGATGTTCGTTGAAATTCAGTCAGAAACTGTTGAAACATGCATTTTCATCAATTGAGACGAACTAACACTCAACCTCTGGATTTGCGGTCCCGTCGATGGTCCGTTCGACGCGAACCTCGAGAATGACTCGCAACATGAAAATTTCTCGATTTACGTTGAAACTCAGTCAAAAACTGTTGAAACCTGCGTTTTCATCGTTTTAGACGAACTCACACTCAATTTCTCCATTAGCGTTTTCGTGGATGGTCCATTCGACTCGAACCTCGAAAGTCACTCGAAGCATTAAAATTTCTCGATGTTCGTTGAATATCAATCAAAAACTGTTGAAACCTGCATTTTCATCGTTTCAGACGAAATAACACCAATCGATCGATTTGCGATTTCGTCGATGGTCCGATCGACTCGAACCTCGAATGTGACTCGGAACATCAAAATTTCTCGGTTTTCGTTTAAATTCAGTCAAAAACTATTGAAACCTGCATTTTCATCGTTTTTGACGAACTAACACTTAATCGGTCGATTTCCATTCTCGTCGATGGTCCGATCGACTCGAACCTCAAAAGTGACCCGGAACATGAAAATGTCTCGATTTTCGTTGAAATTCAGTCAAAAACTATTGAAACCTGCATTTTCATCGTTTTAGACGAAATAACACCCAATCGATCGATTTGCGATGTCGTCGATGGTCCGATCGACTCGAACCTCGAATGTGACTCAGAACATGAAAATTTCTCGATTTTCGTTGAAATTCAGTCAGAACTGTTGATACCTGCATTTTCATCGATTTAGACGAACTAACACCCAATTGCTCGATTAGCGTTTTCGTGGATGGTCCATTCGACTCGAACCTCGAAAGTCAGTCGAAGCATTAATATTTCTCGATGTTCGTTGAAATTCAGTCAAAAACTGTTGAAACATGCATTTTCATCAATTTAGACGAACTAACACTCAATCTCTGGATTTGCGGTCTCGTCGATGGTCCGATCGACTCGAACCTCGAATGTGACTCAGAACATGAAAATTTCTCGATTTTCGTTGAAATTCAGTCAGAACTATTGATACCTGCAATTTCATCGATTTAGACGAACTAACACCCAATTGCTCGATTAGCGTTTTCGTGGATGGTCCATTCGACTCGAACCTCGAAAGTCAGTCGAAGCATTAATAATTCTCGATGTTCGTTGAAATTCAGTCAGAAACTGTTGAAACATGCATTTTCATCAATTTAGACGAACTAACACTCAACCTCTGGATTTGCGGTCCCGTCGATGGTCCGTTCGACGCGAACCTCGAGAATGACTCGCAACATGAAAATTTCTCGATTTACGTTGAAACTCAGTCAAAAACTGTTGAAACCTGCGTTTTCATCGTTTTAGACGAACTCAAACTCAATTTCTCCATTAGCGTTTTCGTGGATGGTCCATTCGACTCGAACCTCGAAAGTCACTCGAAGCATTAAAATTTCTCGATGTTCGTTGAATATCAGTCAAAAACTGTTGAAACCTGGATTTTCATCGTTTCAGACGAAATAACACCAATCGATCGATTTGCGATTTCGTCGATGGTCCGATCGACTCGAACCTCGAATGTGACTCGGAACATCAAAATTTCTCGGTTTTCGTTTAAATTCAGTCAAAAACTATTGAAACCTGTATTTTCATCGTTTTAGACGAAATAAAACCCAATCGATCGATTTGCGATCTCGTCGATGGTCCTATCGACTCGAACCTCGAATGTGACTCGGAACATGAAAATTTCTCGATTTTCGTTGAAATTCAGTCAGAACTGTTGATACCTGCATTTTCATCGATTTAGACGAACTAACACCCAATTGCTCGATTAGCGTTTTCGTGGATGTTCCATTCGACTCGAACCTCGAAAGTCAGTCGAAGCATTAATATTTCTCGATGTTCGTTGAAATTCAGTCAAAAACTGTTGAAACATGCATTTTCATCAATTTAGACGAACTAACACTCAATCTCTGGATTTCCGTTCTCGTCGATGGTCCGATCGACTCGAACCTCGAAAGTGACTCGGAACATAAAAATTTCTCGGTTTTCGTTGAAATTCAGAAAAAAAATATTGAAACCTGCATTTTCATCGTTTTAGACGAAATAACACTTAATCGGTCGATTTCCATTCTCATCGATGGTCCGATCGACTCGAACCTCGAAAGTGACTCCGAACATGAAAATTTCTCGATTTTCGTTGAAATTCAATCAGAACTGTTGATACCTGCATTTTCATCGATTTAGACGAACTAACACCCGATTGCTCGATTTGCGATTTCGTCGATGGTCCGATCGACTCGAACCCGAATGTGACTCAGAACATGAAAATTTCTCGATTTTCGTTGAAATTCAGTCAGAACTGTTGATACATGCATTTTCATCGATTTAGACGAACTAACACCCAATTGCTCGATTAGCGTTTTCGTGGATGGTCAATTCGACTCGAACCTCGAAAGTCAGTCGAAGCATTAATATTTCTCGATGTTCGTTGAAATTCAGTCAAAAACTGTTGAAACATGCATTTTCATCAATTTAGACGAACTAACACTCAATCTCTGGATTTGCGGTCTCGTCGATGGTCCGATCGACTCGAACCTCGAATGTGACTCAGAACATGAAAATTTCTCGATTTTCGTTGAAATTCAGTCAGAACTATTGATACCTGCATTTTCATCGATTTAGACGAACTAACACCCAATTGCTCGATTAGCGTTTTCGTGGATGGTCCATTAGTCTCGAACCTCGAAAGTCAGTCGAAGCATTAATAGTTCTCGATGTTCGTTGAAATTCAGTCAAAAACTGTTGAAACATGCATTTTCATCAATTTAGACGAACTAACACTCAATCTCTGGATTTGCGGTCTCGTCGATGGTCCGTTCGACGCCAACCTCGAGAATGACTCGCAACATGAAAATTTCTCGATTTTCGTTGAAACTCAGTCAAAAACTGTTGAAACCTGCATTTTCATCGTTTTTGACGAACTAACACTTAATCGGTCGATTTCCATTCTCGTCGATGGTCCGATCGACTCGAACCTCAAAAGTGACCCGGAACATGAAAATTTCTCGATTTTCGTTGAAATTCAGTCAAAAACTATTGAAACCTGCATTTTCATCGTTTTAGACGAAATAACACCCAATCGATCGATTTGCGATTTCGTCGATGGTCCGATCGACTCGAACCCGAATGTCACTCAGAACATGAAAATTTCTCGATTTTCATTGAAATTCAGTCAGAACTGTTGATACCTGCATTTTCATCGATTTAGACGAACTAACACCCATTTGCTCGATTAGCGTTTTCGTGGATGGTCCATTCGACTCGAACCTCGAAAGTCAGTCGAAGCATTAACATTTCTCGATGTTCGTTGAAATTCAGTCAAAAACTGTTGAAACCTGCATTTTCATCGTTTTTGACGAACTAACACTTAATCGGTCGATTTCCATTCTCGTCGATGGTCCGATCGACTCGAACTTCGAAAGTGACTCGGAACATGAAAATTTCTCGATTTTCGTTGAAATTCAGTCAAAAACTATTGAAACCTGCATTTTCATCGTTTTAGACGAAATAACACCCAATCGATCGATTTGCGATTTCGTCGATGGTCCGATCGACTCGAACCCGAATGTGACTCAGAACATGAAAATTTCTCGATTTTCGTTGAAATTCAGTCAGAACTGTTGATACATGCATTTTCATCGATTTAGACGAACTAACACCCAATTGCTCGATTAGCGTTTTCGTGGATGGTCAATTCGACTCGAACCTCGAAAGTCAGTCGAAGCATTAATATTTCTCGATGTTCGTTGAAATTCAGTCAAAATCTGTTGAAACATGCATTTTCATCAATTTAGACGAACTAATACTCAACCTATGGATTTGCGGTCCCGTCGATGGTCCGTTCGACGCGAACCTCGAGAATGACTCGCAACATGAAAATTTCTCGATTTACGTTGAAACTCAGTCAAAAACTGTTGAAACCTGCGTTTTCATCGTTTTAGACGAACTCACACTCAATTTCTCCATTAGCGTTTTCGTGGATGGTCCATTCGACTCGAACCTCGAAAGTCACTCGAAGCATTAAAATTTCTCGATGTTCGTTGAATATCAGTCAAAAACTGTTGAAACCGGCATTTTCATCGTTTCAGACGAAATAACACCAATCGATCGATTTGCGATTTCGTCGATGGTCCGATCGACTCGAACTTCGAAAGTGACTCGGAACATGAAAATTTCTCGATTTTCGTTGAAATTCAGTCAGAACTATTGATACCTGCATTTTCATCGATTTAGACGAACTAACACCCAATTGCTCGATTAGCGTTTTCGTGGATGGTCCATTAGTCTCGAACCTCGAAAGTCAGTCGAAGCATTAATAGTTCTCGATGTTCGTTGAAATTCAGTCAAAAACTGTTGAAACATGCATTTTCATCAATTTAGACGAACTAACACTCAATCTCTGGATTTGCGGTCTCGTCGATGGTCCGTTCGACGCCAACCTCGAGAATGACTCGCAACATGAAAATTTCTCGATTTTCGTTGAAACTCAGTCAAAAACTGTTGAAACCTGCATTTTCATCGTTTTTGACGAACTAACACTTAATCGGTCGATTTCCATTCTCGTCGATGGTCCGATCGACTCGAACCTCAAAAGTGACCCGGAACATGAAAATTTCTCGATTTTCGTTGAAATTCAGTCAAAAACTATTGAAACCTGCATTTTCATCGTTTTAGACGAAATAACACCCAATCGATCGATTTGCGATTTCGTCGATGGTCCGATCGACTCGAACCCGAATGTCACTCAGAACATGAAAATTTCTCGATTTTCATTGAAATTCAGTCAGAACTGTTGATACCTGCATTTTCATCGATTTAGACGAACTAACACCCATTTGCTCGATTAGCGTTTTCGTGGATGGTCCATTCGACTCGAACCTCGAAAGTCAGTCGAAGCATTAACATTTCTCGATGTTCGTTGAAATTCAGTCAAAAACTGTTGAAACCTGCATTTTCATCGTTTTTGACGAACTAACACTTAATCGGTCGATTTCCATTCTCGTCGATGGTCCGATCGACTCGAACTTCGAAAGTGACTCGGAACATGAAAATTTCTCGATTTTCGTTGAAATTCAGTCAAAAACTATTGAAACCTGCATTTTCATCGTTTTAGACGAAATAACACCCAATCGATCGATTTGCGATTTCGTCGATGGTCCGATCGACTCGAACCCGAATGTGACTCAGAACATGAAAATTTCTCGATTTTCGTTGAAATTCAGTCAGAACTGTTGATACATGCATTTTCATCGATTTAGACGAACTAACACCCAATTGCTCGATTAGCGTTTTCGTGGATGGTCAATTCGACTCGAACCTCGAAAGTCAGTCGAAGCATTAATATTTCTCGATGTTCGTTGAAATTCAGTCAAAATCTGTTGAAACATGCATTTTCATCAATTTAGACGAACTAACACTCAATCTCTGGATTTGCGGTCTCGTCGATTGTCCATTCGACTCGAACCTAGAAAGTGACTCGCGACATGAAAATTTCTCGATGTTCATTGAAACTCAGTCAAAAACTGTTGAAACCTGCGTTTTCATCGTTTTAGTCGAAAATACACCAATCGATCGATTTGCGATTTCGTCGATGGTCCGATCGACTCGAACCTCGAATGTGACTCGGAACATGAAAATTTCTCGGTTTTCGTTGAAATTCAGTCAAAAAATATTGAAACCTGCATTTTCATCGTTTTAGACGAAATAACACTTAATCGGTCGATCTCCATTCTCGTCTATGGTCCGATCGATTCGAACCTCGAAAATGACTCGGAACATGAAAATTTCTCGATTTTCGTTGAAATTCAGTCAAAAATTATTGAAACCTGCATTTTCATCGTTTTAAACGAAATAACACCCAATCGATCGATTTGCGATTTCGTCGATGGTCCGATCAACTCGAACCCGAATGTGACTCAGAACATGAAAATTTCTCGATTTTCGTTGAAATTCAGTCAGAACTGTTGATACATGCATTTTCATCGATTTAGACGAACTAACACCCAATTGCTCGATTAGCGTTTTCGTGGATGGTCAATTCGACTCGAACCTCGAAAGTCAGTCGAAGCATTAATATTTCTCGATGTTCGTTGAAATTCAGTCAAAAACTGTTGAAACATGCATTTTCATCAATTTAGACGAACTAACACTCAATCTCTGGATTTGCGGTCTCGTCGATGGTCCGATCGACTCGAACCTCGAATGTGACTCAGAACATGAAAATTTCTCGATTTTCGTTGAAATTCAGTCAGAACTATTGATACCTGCATTTTCATCGATTTAGACGAACTAACACCCAATTGCTCGATTAGCGTTTTCGTGGATGGTCCATTCGACTCGAACCTCGAAAGTCAGTCGAAGCATTAATAATTCTCGATGTTCGTTGAAATTCAGTCAGAAACTGTTGAAACATGCATTTTCATCAATTTAGACGAACTAACACTCAACCTCTGGATTTGCGGTCCCGTCGATGGTCCGTTCGACGCGAACCTCGAGAATGACTCGCAACATGAAAATTTCTCGATTTACGTTGAAACTCAGTCAAAAACTGTTGAAACCTGCGTTTTCATCGTTTTAGACGAACTCACACTCAATTTCTCCATTAGCGTTTTCGTGGATGGTCCATTCGACTCGAACCTCGAAAGTCACTCGAAGCATTAAAATTTCTCGATGTTCGTTGAATATCAGTCAAAAACTGTTGAAACCTGCATTTTCATCGTTTCAGACGAAATAACACCAATCGATCGATTTGCGATTTCGTCGATGGTCCGATCGACTCGAACCTCGAATGTGACTCGGAACATCAAAATTTCTCGGTTTTCGTTTAAATTCAGTCAAAAACTATTGAAACCTGCATTTTCATCGTTTTTGACGAACTAACACTTAATCGGTCGATTTCCATTCTCGTCGATGGTCCGATCGACTCGAACCTCAAAAGTGACCCGGAACATGAAAATTTCTCGATTTTCGTTGAAATTCAGTCAAAAACTATTGAAACCTGCATTTTCATCGTTTTAGACGAAATAACACCCAATCGATCGATTTGCGATTTCGTCGATGGTCCGATCGACTCGAACCTCGAATGTGACTCAGAACATGAAAATTTCTCGATTTTCGTTGAAATTCAGTCAGAACTGTTGATACCTGCATTTTCATCGATTTAGACGAACTAACACCCAATTGCTCGATTAGCGTTTTCGTGGATGGTCCATTCGACTCGAACCTCGAAAGTCAGTCGAAGCATTAATATTTCTCGATGTTCGTTGAAATTCAGTCAAAAACTGTTGAAACATGCATTTTCATCAATTTAGACGAACTAACACTCAATCTCTGGATTTGCGGTCTCGTCGATGGTCCGATCGACTCGAACCTCGAATGTGACTCAGAACATGAAAATTTCTCGATTTTCGTTGAAATTCAGTCAGAACTATTGATACCTGCATTTTCATCGATTTAGACGAACTAACACCCAATTGCTCGATTAGCGTTTTCGTGGATGGTCCATTCGACTCGAACCTCGAAAGTCAGTCGAAGCATTAATAATTCTCGATGTTCGTTGAAATTCAGTCAGAAACTGTTGAAACATGCATTTTCATCAATTTAGACGAACTAACACTCAACCTCTGGATTTGCGGTCCCGTCGATGGTCCGTTCGACGCGAACCTCGAGAATGACTCGCAACATGAAAATTTCTCGATTTACGTTGAAACTCAGTCAAAAACTGTTGAAACCTGCGTTTTCATCGTTTTAGACGAACTCACACTCAATTTCTCCATTAGCGTTTTCGTGGATGGTCCATTCGACTCGAACCTCGAAAGTCACTCGAAGCATTAAAATTTCTCGATGTTCGTTGAATATCAGTCAAAAACTGTTGAAACCTGCATTTTCATCGTTTCAGACGAAATAACACCAATCGATCGATTTGCGATTTCGTCGATGGTCCGATCGACTCGAACCTCGAATGTGACTCGGAACATCAAAATTTCTCGGTTTTCGTTTAAATTCAGTCAAAAACTATTGAAACCTGCATTTTCATCGTTTTTGACGAACTAACACTTAATCGGTCGATTTCCATTCTCGTCGATGGTCCGATCGACTCGAACCTCAAAAGTGACCCGGAACATGAAAATTTCTCGATTTTCGTTGAAATTCAGTCAAAAACTATTGAAACCTGCATTTTCATCGTTTTAGACGAAATAACACCCAATCGATCGATTTGCGATTTCGTCGATGGTCCGATCGACTCGAACCTCGAATGTGACTCAGAACATGAAAATTTCTCGATTTTCGTTGAAATTCAGTCAGAACTGTTGATACCTGCATTTTCATCGATTTAGACGAACTAACACCCAATTGCTCGATTAGCGTTTTCGTGGATGGTCCATTCGACTCGAACCTCGAAAGTCAGTCGAAGCATTAATATTTCTCGATGTTCGTTGAAATTCAGTCAAAAACTGTTGAAACATGCATTTTCATCAATTTAGACGAACTAACACTCAATCTCTGGATTTGCGGTCTCGTCGATGGTCCGATCGACTCGAACCTCGAATGTGACTCAGAACATGAAAATTTCTCGATTTTCGTTGAAATTCAGTCAGAACTATTGATACCTGCATTTTCATCGATTTAGACGAACTAACACCCAATTGCTCGATTAGCGTTTTCGTGGATGGTCCATTCGACTCGAACCTCGAAAGTCAGTCGAAGCATTAATAATTCTCGATGTTCGTTGAAATTCAGTCAGAAACTGTTGAAACATGCATTTTCATCAATTTAGACGAACTAACACTCAACCTCTGGATTTGCGGTCCCGTCGATGGTCCGTTCGACGCGAACCTCGAGAATGACTCGCAACATGAAAATTTCTCGATTTACGTTGAAACTCAGTCAAAAACTGTTGAAACCTGCGTTTTCATCGTTTTAGACGAACTCACACTCAATTTCTCCATTAGCGTTTTCGTGGATGGTCCATTCGACTCGAACCTCGAAAGTCACTCGAAGCATTAAAATTTCTCGATGTTCGTTGAATATCAGTCAAAAACTGTTGAAACCTGGATTTTCATCGTTTCAGACGAAATAACACCAATCGATCGATTTGCGATTTCGTCGATGGTCCTATCGACTCGAACCTCGAATGTGACTCGGAACATGAAAATTTCTCGATTTTCGTTGAAATTCAGTCAGAACTGTTGATACATGCATTTTCATCGATTTAGACGAACTAACACCCAATTGCTCGATTAGCGTTTTCGTGGATGGTCAATTCGACTCGAACCTCGAAAGTCAGTCGAAGCATTAATATTTCTCGATGTTCGTTGAAATAAAGTCAAAAACTGTTGAAACATGCATTTTCATCAATTTAGACGAACTAACACTCAATCTCTGGATTTGCGGTCTCGTCGATGGTCCGATCGACTCGAACCTCGAATGTGACTCAGAACATGAAAATTTCTCGATTTTCGTTGAAATTCAGTCAGAACTATTGATACCTGCATTTTCATCGATTTAGACGAACTAACACCCAATTGCTCGATTAGCGTTTTCGTGGATGGTCCATTCGACTCGAACCTCGAAAGTCAGTCGAAGCATTAATAATTCTCGATGTTCGTTGAAATTCAGTCAGAAACTGTTGAAACATGCATTTTCATCAATTGAGACGAACTAACACTCAACCTCTGGATTTGCGGTCCCGTCGATGGTCCGTTCGACGCGAACCTCGAGAATGACTCGCAACATGAAAATTTCTCGATTTACGTTGAAACTCAGTCAAAAACTGTTGAAACCTGCGTTTTCATCGTTTTAGACGAACTCACACTCAATTTCTCCATTAGCGTTTTCGTGGATGGTCCATTCGACTCGAACCTCGAAAGTCACTCGAAGCATTAAAATTTCTCGATGTTCGTTGAATATCAATCAAAAACTGTTGAAACCTGCATTTTCATCGTTTCAGACGAAATAACACCAATCGATCGATTTGCGATTTCGTCGATGGTCCGATCGACTCGAACCTCGAATGTGACTCGGAACATCAAAATTTCTCGGTTTTCGTTTAAATTCAGTCAAAAACTATTGAAACCTGCATTTTCATCGTTTTTGACGAACTAACACTTAATCGGTCGATTTCCATTCTCGTCGATGGTCCGATCGACTCGAACCTCAAAAGTGACCCGGAACATGAAAATGTCTCGATTTTCGTTGAAATTCAGTCAAAAACTATTGAAACCTGCATTTTCATCGTTTTAGACGAAATAACACCCAATCGATCGATTTGCGATGTCGTCGATGGTCCGATCGACTCGAACCTCGAATGTGACTCAGAACATGAAAATTTCTCGATTTTCGTTGAAATTCAGTCAGAACTGTTGATACCTGCATTTTCATCGATTTAGACGAACTAACACCCAATTGCTCGATTAGCGTTTTCGTGGATGGTCCATTCGACTCGAACCTCGAAAGTCAGTCGAAGCATTAATATTTCTCGATGTTCGTTGAAATTCAGTCAAAAACTGTTGAAACATGCATTTTCATCAATTTAGACGAACTAACACTCAATCTCTGGATTTGCGGTCTCGTCGATGGTCCGATCGACTCGAACCTCGAATGTGACTCAGAACATGAAAATTTCTCGATTTTCGTTGAAATTCAGTCAGAACTATTGATACCTGCATTTTCATCGATTTAGACGAACTAACACCCAATTGCTCGATTAGCGTTTTCGTGGATGGTCCATTCGACTCGAACCTCGAAAGTCAGTCGAAGCATTAATAATTCTCGATGTTCGTTGAAATTCAGTCAGAAACTGTTGAAACATGCATTTTCATCAATTTAGACGAACTAACACTCAACCTCTGGATTTGCGGTCCCGTCGATGGTCCGTTCGACGCGAACCTCGAGAATGACTCGCAACATGAAAATTTCTCGATTTACGTTGAAACTCAGTCAAAAACTGTTGAAACCTGCGTTTTCATCGTTTTAGACGAACTCAAACTCAATTTCTCCATTAGCGTTTTCGTGGATGGTCCATTCGACTCGAACCTCGAAAGTCACTCGAAGCATTAAAATTTCTCGATGTTCGTTGAATATCAGTCAAAAACTGTTGAAACCTGGATTTTCATCGTTTCAGACGAAATAACACCAATCGATCGATTTGCGATTTCGTCGATGGTCCGATCGACTCGAACCTCGAATGTGACTCGGAACATCAAAATTTCTCGGTTTTCGTTTAAATTCAGTCAAAAACTATTGAAACCTGTATTTTCATCGTTTTAGACGAAATAAAACCCAATCGATCGATTTGCGATCTCGTCGATGGTCCTATCGACTCGAACCTCGAATGTGACTCGGAACATGAAAATTTCTCGATTTTCGTTGAAATTCAGTCAGAACTGTTGATACCTGCATTTTCATCGATTTAGACGAACTAACACCCAATTGCTCGATTAGCGTTTTCGTGGATGTTCCATTCGACTCGAACCTCGAAAGTCAGTCGAAGCATTAATATTTCTCGATGTTCGTTGAAATTCAGTCAAAAACTGTTGAAACATGCATTTTCATCAATTTAGACGAACTAACACTCAATCTCTGGATTTCCGTTCTCGTCGATGGTCCGATCGACTCGAACCTCGAAAGTGACTCGGAACATAAAAATTTCTCGGTTTTCGTTGAAATTCAGAAAAAAAATATTGAAACCTGCATTTTCATCGTTTTAGACGAAATAACACTTAATCGGTCGATTTCCATTCTCATCGATGGTCCGATCGACTCGAACCTCGAAAGTGACTCCGAACATGAAAATTTCTCGATTTTCGTTGAAATTCAATCAGAACTGTTGATACCTGCATTTTCATCGATTTAGACGAACTAACACCCGATTGCTCGATTTGCGATTTCGTCGATGGTCCGATCGACTCGAACCCGAATGTGACTCAGAACATGAAAATTTCTCGATTTTCGTTGAAATTCAGTCAGAACTGTTGATACATGCATTTTCATCGATTTAGACGAACTAACACCCAATTGCTCGATTAGCGTTTTCGTGGATGGTCAATTCGACTCGAACCTCGAAAGTCAGTCGAAGCATTAATATTTCTCGATGTTCGTTGAAATTCAGTCAAAAACTGTTGAAACATGCATTTTCATCAATTTAGACGAACTAACACTCAATCTCTGGATTTGCGGTCTCGTCGATGGTCCGATCGACTCGAACCTCGAATGTGACTCAGAACATGAAAATTTCTCGATTTTCGTTGAAATTCAGTCAGAACTATTGATACCTGCATTTTCATCGATTTAGACGAACTAACACCCAATTGCTCGATTAGCGTTTTCGTGGATGGTCCATTAGTCTCGAACCTCGAAAGTCAGTCGAAGCATTAATAGTTCTCGATGTTCGTTGAAATTCAGTCAAAAACTGTTGAAACATGCATTTTCATCAATTTAGACGAACTAACACTCAATCTCTGGATTTGCGGTCTCGTCGATGGTCCGTTCGACGCCAACCTCGAGAATGACTCGCAACATGAAAATTTCTCGATTTTCGTTGAAACTCAGTCAAAAACTGTTGAAACCTGCATTTTCATCGTTTTTGACGAACTAACACTTAATCGGTCGATTTCCATTCTCGTCGATGGTCCGATCGACTCGAACCTCAAAAGTGACCCGGAACATGAAAATTTCTCGATTTTCGTTGAAATTCAGTCAAAAACTATTGAAACCTGCATTTTCATCGTTTTAGACGAAATAACACCCAATCGATCGATTTGCGATTTCGTCGATGGTCCGATCGACTCGAACCCGATTGTCACTCAGAACATGAAAATTTCTCGATTTTCATTGAAATTCAGTCAGAACTGTTGATACCTGCATTTTCATCGATTTAGACGAACTAACACCCATTTGCTCGATTAGCGTTTTCGTGGATGGTCCATTCGACTCGAACCTCGAAAGTCAGTCGAAGCATTAACATTTCTCGATGTTCGTTGAAATTCAGTCAAAAACTGTTGAAACCTGCATTTTCATCGTTTTTGACGAACTAACACTTAATCGGTCGATTTCCATTCTCGTCGATGGTCCGATCGACTCGAACTTCGAAAGTGACTCGGAACATGAAAATTTCTCGATTTTCGTTGAAATTCAGTCAAAAACTATTGAAACCTGCATTTTCATCGTTTTAGACGAAATAACACCCAATCGATCGATTTGCGATTTCGTCGATGGTCCGATCGACTCGAACCCGAATGTGACTCAGAACATGAAAATTTCTCGATTTTCGTTGAAATTCAGTCAGAACTGTTGATACATGCATTTTCATCGATTTAGACGAACTAACACCCAATTGCTCGATTAGCGTTTTCGTGGATGGTCAATTCGACTCGAACCTCGAAAGTCAGTCGAAGCATTAATATTTCTCGATGTTCGTTGAAATTCAGTCAAAAACTGTTGAAACATGCATTTTCATCAATTTAGACGAACTAACACTCAATCTCTGGATTTGCGGTCTCGTCGATTGTCCGTTCGACTCGAACCTCGAAAGTGACTCGCGACATGAAAATTTCTCGATGTTCATTGAAACTCAGTCAAAAACTGTTGAAACCTGCGTTTTCATCGTTTTAGTCGAAAATACACCAATCGATCGATTTGCGATTTCGTCGATGGTCCGATCGACTCGAACCTCGAATGTGACTCGGAACATGAAAATTTCTCGATTTTCGTTGAAATTCAGTCAGAACTGTTGATACCTGCATTTTCATCGATTTAGACGAACTAACACCCAATTGCTCGATTAGCGTTTTCGTGGATGTTCCATTCGACTCGAACCTCGAAAGTCAGTCGAAGCATTAATATTTCTCGATGTTCGTTGAAATTCAGTCAAAAACTGTTGAAACATGCATTTTCATCAATTTAGACGAACTAACACTCAATCTCTGGATTTCCGTTCTCGTCGATGGTCCGATCGACTCGAACTTCGAAAGTGACTCGGAACATGAAAATTTCTCGATTTTCGTTGAAATTCAGTCAGAACTGTTGATACCTGCATTTTCATCGATTTAGACGAACTAACACCCAATTGCTCGATTAGCGTTTTCGTGGATGTTCCATTCGACTCGAACCTCGAAAGTCAGTCGAAGCATTAATATTTCTCGATGTTCGTTGAAATTCAGTCAAAAACTGTTGAAACATGCATTTTCATCAATTTAGACGAACTAACACTCAATCTCTGGATTTCCGTTCTCGTCGATGGTCCGATCGACTCGAACCTCGAATGTGACTCAGAACATGAAAATTTCTCGATTTTCGTTGAAATTCAGTCAGAACTGTTGATACCTGCATTTTCATCGATTTAGACGAACTAACACCCAATTGCTCGATTAGCGTTTTCGTCGATGGTCCATTCGACTCGAACCTCGAAAGTCACTCGAAGCATTAATATTTCTCGATGTTCGTTGAAATTCAGTCAAAAACTGTTGAAACCTGCATTTTCATCGTTTTAGACGAAATAACACCAATCGATCGATTTGCGATTTCGTCGATGGTCCGATCGACTCGAACCTCGAAAGTGACTCGGAACATAAAAATTTCTCGGTTTTCGTTGAAATTCAGAAAAAAAATATTGAAACCTGCATTTTCATCGTTTTAGACGAAATAACACTTAATCGGTCGATTTCCATTCTCATCGATGGTCCGATCGACTCGAACCTCGAAAGTGACTCCGAACATGAAAATTTCTCGATTTTCGTTGAAATTCAATCAGAACTGTTGATACCTGCATTTTCATCGATTTAGACGAACTAACACCCGATTGCTCGATTTGCGATTTCGTCGATGGTCCGATCGACTCGAACCCGAATGTGACTCAGAACATGAAAATTTCTCGATTTTCGTTGAAATTCAGTCAGAACTGTTGATACATGCATTTTCATCGATTTAGACGAACTAACACCCAATTGCTCGATTAGCGTTTTCGTGGATGGTCAATTCGACTCGAACCTCGAAAGTCAGTCGAAGCATTAATAATTCTCGATGTTCGTTGAAATTCAGTCAGAAACTGTTGAAACATGCATTTTCATCAATTTAGACGAACTAATACTCAACCTATGGATTTGCGGTCCCGTCGATGGTCCGTTCGACGCGAACCTCGAGAATGACTCGCAACATGAAAATTTCTCGATTTACGTTGAAACTCAGTCAAAAACTGTTGAAACCTGCGTTTTCATCGTTTTAGACGAACTCACACTCAATTTCTCCATTAGCGTTTTCGTGGATGGTCCATTCGACTCGAACCTCGAAAGTCACTCGAAGCATTAAAATTTCTCGATGTTCGTTGAATATCAGTCAAAAACTGTTGAAACCGGCATTTTCATCGTTTCAGACGAAATAACACCAATCGATCGATTTGCGATTTCGTCGATGGTCCGATCGACTCGAACCTCGAATGTGACTCGGAACATCAAAATTTCTCGGTTTTCGTTTAAATTCAGTCAAAAACTATTGAAACCTGCATTTTCATCGTTTTTGACGAACTAACACTTAATCGGTCGATTTCCATTCTCGTCGATGGTCCGATCGACTCGAACCTCAAAAGTGACCCGGATCATGAAAATTTCTCGATTTTCGTTGAAATTCAGTCAAAAACTATTGAAACCTGCATTTTCATCGTTTTAGACGAAATAACACCCAATCGATCGATTTGCGATTTCGTCGATGGTCCGATCGACTCGAACCTCGAATGTGACTCAGAACATGAAAATTTCTCGATTTTCGTTGAAATTCAGTCAGAACTGTTGATACCTGCATTTTCATCGATTTAGACGAACTAACACCCAATTGCTCGATTAGCGTTTTCGTGGATGGTCCATTCGACTCGAACCTCGAAAGTCACTCGAAGCATTAATATTTCTCGATGTTCGTTGAAATTCAGTCAAAAACTGTTGAAACATGCATTTTCATCAATTTAGACGAACTAACACTCAATCTCTGGATTTGCGGTCTCGTCGATTGTCCGTTCGACTCGAACCTCGAAAGTGACTCGCGACATGAAAATTTCTCGATGTTCATTGAAACTCAGTCAAAAACTGTTGAAACCTGCGTTTTCATCGTTTTAGTCGAAAATACACCAATCGATCGATTTGCGATTTCGTCGATGGTCCGATCGACTCGAACCTCGAATGTGACTCGGAACATGAAAATTTCTCGGTTTTCGTTGAAATTCAGTCAAAAAATATTGAAACCTGCATTTTCATCGTTTTAGACGAAATAACACTTAATCGGTCGATCTCCATTCTCGTCTATGGTCCGATCGATTCGAACCTCGAAAATGACTCGGAACATGAAAATTTCTCGATTTTCGTTGAAATTCAGTCAAAAATTATTGAAACCTGCATTTTCATCGTTTTAAACGAAATAACACCCAATCGATCGATTTGCGATTTCGTCGATGGTCCGATCGACTCGAACCCGAATGTGACTCAGAACATGAAAATTTCTCGATTTTCGTTGAAATTCAGTCAGAACTGTTGATACATGCATTTTCATCGATTTAGACGAACTAACACCCAATTGCTCGATTAGCGTTTTCGTGGATGGTCAATTCGACTCGAACCTCGAAAGTCAGTCGAAGCATTAATATTTCTCGATATTCGTTGAAATTCAGTCAAAAACTGTTGAAACATGCATTTTCATCAATTTAGACGAACTAACACTCAATCTCTGGATTTGCGGTCTCGTCGATGGTCCGATCGACTCGAACCTCGAATGTGACTCAGAACATGAAAATTTCTCGATTTTCGTTGAAATTCAGTCAGAACTATTGATACCTGCATTTTCATCGATTTAGACGAACTAACACCCAATTGCTCGATTAGCGTTTTCGTGGATGGTCCATTCGACTCGAACCTCGAAAGTCAGTCGAAGCATTAATAATTCTCGATGTTCGTTGAAATTCAGTCAGAAACTGTTGAAACATGCATTTTCATCAATTTAGACGAACTAACACTCAACCTCTGGATTTGCGGTCCCGTCGATGGTCCGTTCGACGCGAACCTCGAGAATGACTCGCAACATGAAAATTTCTCGATTTACGTTGAAACTCAGTCAAAAACTGTTGAAACCTGCGTTTTCATCGTTTTAGACGAACTCACACTCAATTTCTCCATTAGCGTTTTCGTGGATGGTCCATTCGACTCGAACCTCGAAAGTCACTCGAAGCATTAAAATTTCTCGATGTTCGTTGAATATCAGTCAAAAACTGTTGAAACCTGGATTTTCATCGTTTCAGACGAAATAACACCAATCGATCGATTTGCGATTTCGTCGATGGTCCGATCGACTCGAACCTCGAATGTGACTCGGAACATCAAAATTTCTCGGTTTTCGTTTAAATTCAGTCAAAAACTATTGAAACCTGTATTTTCATCGTTTTAGACGAAATAAAACCCAATCGATCGATTTGCGATCTCGTCGATGGTCCTATCGACTCGAACCTCGAATGTGACTCGGAACATGAAAATTTCTCGATTTTCGTTGAAATTCAGTCAGAACTGTTGATACCTGCATTTTCATCGATTTAGACGAACTAACACCCAATTGCTCGATTAGCGTTTTCGTGGATGTTCCATTCGACTCGAACCTCGAAAGTCAGTCGAAGCATTAATATTTCTCGATGTTCGTTGAAATTCAGTCAAAAACTGTTGAAACATGCATTTTCATCAATTTAGACGAACTAACACTCAATCTCTGGATTTCCGTTCTCGTCGATGGTCCGATCGACTCGAACTTCGAATGTGACTCAGAACATGAAAATTTCTCGATTTTCATTGAAATTCAGTCAGAACTGTTGATACCTGCATTTTCATCGATTTAGACGAACTAACACCCATTTGCTCGATTAGCGTTTTCGTGGATGGTCCATTCGACTCGAACCTCGAAAGTCAGTCGAAGCATTAACATTTCTCGATGTTCGTTGAAATTCAGTCAAAAACTGTTGAAACCTGCATTTTCATCGTTTTTGACGAACTAACACTTAATCGTTCGATTTCCATTCTCGTCGATGGTCCGATCGACTCGAACTTCGAAAGTGACTCGGAACATGAAAATTTCTCGATTTTCGTTGAAATTCAGTCAAAAACTATTGAAACCTGCATTTTCATCGTTTTAGACGAAATAACACCCAATCGATCGATTTGCGATTTCGTCGATGGTCCGATCGACTCGAACCCGAATGTGACTCAGAACATGAAAATTTCTCGATTTTCGTTGAAATTCAGTCAGAACTGTTGATACATGCATTTTCATCGATTTAGACGAACTAACACCCAATTGCTCGATTAGCGTTTTCGTGGATGGTCAATTCGACTCGAACCTCGAAAGTCAGTCGAAGCATTAATATTTCTCGATGTTCGTTGAAATTCAGTCAAAAACTGTTGAAACATGCATTTTCATCAATTTAGACGAACTAACACTCAATCTCTGGATTTGCGGTCTCGTCGATTGTCCGTTCGACTCGAACCTCGAAAGTGACTCGCGACATGAAAATTTCTCGATGTTCATTGAAACTCAGTCAAAAACTGTTGAAACCTGCGTTTTCATCGTTTTAGTCGAAAATACACCAATCGATCGATTTGCGATTTCGTCGATGGTCCGATCGACTCGAACCTCGCATGTGACTCGGAACATGAAAATTTCTCGGTTTTCGTTGAAATTCAGTCAAAAAATATTGAAACCTGCATTTTCATCGTTTTAGACGAAATAACACTTAATCGGTCGATCTCCATTCTCGTCTATGGTCCGATCGATTCGAACCTCGAAAATGACTCGGAACATGAAAATTTCTCGATTTTCGTTGAAATTCAGTCAAAAATTATTGAAACCTGCATTTTCATCGTTTTAAACGAAATAACACCCAATCGATCGATTTGCGATTTCGTCGATGGTCCGATCGACTCGAACCCGAATGTGACTCAGAACATGAAAATTTCTCGATTTTCGTTGAAATTCAGTCAGAACTGTTGATACATGCATTTTCATCGATTTAGACGAACTCACACTCAATTTCTCCATTAGCGTTTTCGTGGATGGTCCATTCGACTCGAACCTCGAAAGTCACTCGAAGCATTAAAATTTCTCGATGTTCGTTGAATATCAATCAAAAACTGTTGAAACCTGCATTTTCATCGTTTCAGACGAAATAACACCAATCGATCGATTTGCGATTTCGTCGATGGTCCGATCGACTCGAACCTCGAATGTGACTCGGAACATCAAAATTTCTCGGTTTTCGTTTAAATTCAGTCAAAAACTATTGAAACCTGCATTTTCATCGTTTTTGACGAACTAACACTTAATCGGTCGATTTCCATTCTCGTCGATGGTCCGATCGACTCGAACCTCAAAAGTGACCCGGAACATGAAAATTTCTCGATTTTCGTTGAAATTCAGTCAAAAACTATTGAAACCTGCATTTTCATCGTTTTAGACGAAATAACACCCAATCGATCGATTTGCGATTTCGTCGATGGTCCGATCGACTCGAACCTCGAATGTGACTCAGAACATGAAAATTTCTCGATTTTCGTTGAAATTCAGTCAGAACTGTTGATACCTGCATTTTCATCGATTTAGACGAACTAACACCCAATTGCTCGATTAGCGTTTTCGTGGATGGTCCATTCGACTCGAACCTCGAAAGTCACTCGAAGCATTAATATTTCTCGATGTTCGTTGAAATTCAGTCAAAAACTGTTGAAACATGCATTTTCATCAATTTAGACGAACTAACACTCAATCTCTGGATTTGCGGTCTCGTCGATTGTCCGTTCGACTCGAACCTCGAAAGTGACTCGCGACATGAAAATTTCTCGATGTTCATTGAAACTCAGTCAAAAACTGTTGAAACCTGCGTTTTCATCGTTTTAGTCGAAAATACACCAATCGATCGATTTGCGATTTCGTCGATGGTCCGATCGACTCGAACCTCGAATGTGACTCGGAACATGAAAATTTCTCGGTTTTCGTTGAAATTCAGTCAAAAAATATTGAAACCTGCATTTTCATCGTTTTAGACGAAATAACACTTAATCGGTCGATCTCCATTCTCGTCTATGGTCCGATCGATTCGAACCTCGAAAATGACTCGGAACATGAAAATTTCTCGATTTTCGTTGAAATTCAGTCAAAAATTATTGAAACCTGCATTTTCATCGTTTTAAACGAAATAACACCCAATCGATCGATTTGCGATTTCGTCGATGGTCCGATCGACTCGAACCCGAATGTGACTCAGAACATGAAAATTTCTCGATTTTCGTTGAAATTCAGTCAGAACTGTTGATACATGCATTTTCATCGATTTAGACGAACTCACACTCAATTTCTCCATTAGCGTTTTCGTGGATGGTCCATTCGACTCGAACCTCGAAAGTCACTCGAAGCATTAAAATTTCTCGATGTTCGTTGAATATCAATCAAAAACTGTTGAAACCTGCATTTTCATCGTTTCAGACGAAATAACACCAATCGATCGATTTGCGATTTCGTCGATGGTCCGATCGACTCGAACCTCGAATGTGACTCGGAACATCAAAATTTCTCGGTTTTCGTTTAAATTCAGTCAAAAACTATTGAAACCTGCATTTTCATCGTTTTTGACGAACTAACACTTAATCGGTCGATTTCCATTCTCGTCGATGGTCCGATCGACTCGAACCTCAAAAGTGACCCGGAACATGAAAATTTCTCGATTTTCGTTGAAATTCAGTCAAAAACTATTGAAACCTGCATTTTCATCGTTTTAGACGAAATAACACCCAATCGATCGATTTGCGATTTCGTCGATGGTCCGATCGACTCGAACCTCGAATGTGACTCAGAACATGAAAATTTCTCGATTTTCGTTGAAATTCAGTCAGAACTGTTGATACCTGCATTTTCATCGATTTAGACGAACTAACACCCAATTGCTCGATTAGCGTTTTCGTGGATGGTCCATTAGTCTCGAACCTCGAAAGTCAGTCGAAGCATTAATAGTTCTCGATGTTCGTTGAAATTCAGTCAAAAACTGTTGAAACATGCATTTTCATCAATTTAGACGAACTAACACTCAATCTCTGGATTTGCGGTCTCGTCGATGGTCCGTTCGACGCCAACCTCGAGAATGACTCGCAACATGAAAATTTCTCGATTTTCGTTGAAACTCAGTCAAAAACTGTTGAAACCTGCATTTTCATCGTTTTTGACGAACTAACACTTAATCGGTCGATTTCCATTCTCGTCGATGGTCCGATCGACTCGAACCTCAAAAGTGACCCGGAACATGAAAATTTCTCGATTTTCGTTGAAATTCAGTCAAAAACTATTGAAACCTGCATTTTCATCGTTTTAGACGAAATAACACCCAATCGATCGATTTGCGATTTCGTCGATGGTCCGATCGACTCGAACCCGATTGTCACTCAGAACATGAAAATTTCTCGATTTTCATTGAAATTCAGTCAGAACTGTTGATACCTGCATTTTCATCGATTTAGACGAACTAACACCCATTTGCTCGATTAGCGTTTTCGTGGATGGTCCATTCGACTCGAACCTCGAAAGTCAGTCGAAGCATTAACATTTCTCGATGTTCGTTGAAATTCAGTCAAAAACTGTTGAAACCTGCATTTTCATCGTTTTTGACGAACTAACACTTAATCGGTCGATTTCCATTCTCGTCGATGGTCCGATCGACTCGAACTTCGAAAGTGACTCGGAACATGAAAATTTCTCGATTTTCGTTGAAATTCAGTCAAAAACTATTGAAACCTGCATTTTCATCGTTTTAGACGAAATAACACCCAATCGATCGATTTGCGATTTCGTCGATGGTCCGATCGACTCGAACCCGAATGTGACTCAGAACATGAAAATTTCTCGATTTTCGTTGAAATTCAGTCAGAACTGTTGATACATGCATTTTCATCGATTTAGACGAACTAACACCCAATTGCTCGATTAGCGTTTTCGTGGATGGTCAATTCGACTCGAACCTCGAAAGTCAGTCGAAGCATTAATATTTCTCGATGTTCGTTGAAATTCAGTCAAAAACTGTTGAAACATGCATTTTCATCAATTTAGACGAACTAACACTCAATCTCTGGATTTGCGGTCTCGTCGATTGTCCGTTCGACTCGAACCTCGAAAGTGACTCGCGACATGAAAATTTCTCGATGTTCATTGAAACTCAGTCAAAAACTGTTGAAACCTGCGTTTTCATCGTTTTAGTCGAAAATACACCAATCGATCGATTTGCGATTTCGTCGATGGTCCGATCGACTCGAACCTCGAATGTGACTCGGAACATGAAAATTTCTCGATTTTCGTTGAAATTCAGTCAGAACTGTTGATACCTGCATTTTCATCGATTTAGACGAACTAACACCCAATTGCTCGATTAGCGTTTTCGTGGATGTTCCATTCGACTCGAACCTCGAAAGTCAGTCGAAGCATTAATATTTCTCGATGTTCGTTGAAATTCAGTCAAAAACTGTTGAAACATGCATTTTCATCAATTTAGACGAACTAACACTCAATCTCTGGATTTCCGTTCTCGTCGATGGTCCGATCGACTCGAACTTCGAAAGTGACTCGGAACATGAAAATTTCTCGATTTTCGTTGAAATTCAGTCAGAACTGTTGATACCTGCATTTTCATCGATTTAGACGAACTAACACCCAATTGCTCGATTAGCGTTTTCGTGGATGTTCCATTCGACTCGAACCTCGAAAGTCAGTCGAAGCATTAATATTTCTCGATGTTCGTTGAAATTCAGTCAAAAACTGTTGAAACATGCATTTTCATCAATTTAGACGAACTAACACTCAATCTCTGGATTTCCGTTCTCGTCGATGGTCCGATCGACTCGAACCTCGAATGTGACTCAGAACATGAAAATTTCTCGATTTTCGTTGAAATTCAGTCAGAACTGTTGATACCTGCATTTTCATCGATTTAGACGAACTAACACCCAATTGCTCGATTAGCGTTTTCGTCGATGGTCCATTCGACTCGAACCTCGAAAGTCACTCGAAGCATTAATATTTCTCGATGTTCGTTGAAATTCAGTCAAAAACTGTTGAAACCTGCATTTTCATCGTTTTAGACGAAATAACACCAATCGATCGATTTGCGATTTCGTCGATGGTCCGATCGACTCGAACCTCGAAAGTGACTCGGAACATAAAAATTTCTCGGTTTTCGTTGAAATTCAGAAAAAAAATATTGAAACCTGCATTTTCATCGTTTTAGACGAAATAACACTTAATCGGTCGATTTCCATTCTCATCGATGGTCCGATCGACTCGAACCTCGAAAGTGACTCCGAACATGAAAATTTCTCGATTTTCGTTGAAATTCAATCAGAACTGTTGATACCTGCATTTTCATCGATTTAGACGAACTAACACCCGATTGCTCGATTTGCGATTTCGTCGATGGTCCGATCGACTCGAACCCGAATGTGACTCAGAACATGAAAATTTCTCGATTTTCGTTGAAATTCAGTCAGAACTGTTGATACATGCATTTTCATCGATTTAGACGAACTAACACCCAATTGCTCGATTAGCGTTTTCGTGGATGGTCAATTCGACTCGAACCTCGAAAGTCAGTCGAAGCATTAATATTTCTCGATGTTCGTTGAAATTCAGTCAAAAACTGTTGAAACATGCATTTTCATCAATTTAGACGAACTAACACTCAATCTCTGGATTTGCGGTCTCGTCGATGGTCCGATCGACTCGAACCTCGAATGTGACTCAGAACATGAAAATTTCTCGATTTTCGTTGAAATTCAGTCAGAACTATTGATACCTGCATTTTCATCGATTTAGACGAACTAACACCCAATTGCTCGATTAGCGTTTTCGTGGATGGTCCATTCGACTCGAACCTCGAAAGTCAGTCGAAGCATTAATAATTCTCGATGTTCGTTGAAATTCAGTCAGAAACTGTTGAAACATGCATTTTCATCAATTTAGACGAACTAATACTCAACCTATGGATTTGCGGTCCCGTCGATGGTCCGTTCGACGCGAACCTCGAGAATGACTCGCAACATGAAAATTTCTCGATTTACGTTGAAACTCAGTCAAAAACTGTTGAAACCTGCGTTTTCATCGTTTTAGACGAACTCACACTCAATTTCTCCATTAGCGTTTTCGTGGATGGTCCATTCGACTCGAACCTCGAAAGTCACTCGAAGCATTAAAATTTCTCGATGTTCGTTGAATATCAGTCAAAAACTGTTGAAACCGGCATTTTCATCGTTTCAGACGAAATAACACCAATCGATCGATTTGCGATTTCGTCGATGGTCCGATCGACTCGAACCTCGAATGTGACTCGGAACATCAAAATTTCTCGGTTTTCGTTTAAATTCAGTCAAAAACTATTGAAACCTGCATTTTCATCGTTTTTGACGAACTAACACTTAATCGGTCGATTTCCATTCTCGTCGATGGTCCGATCGACTCGAACCTCAAAAGTGACCCGGAACATGAAAATTTCTCGATTTTCGTTGAAATTCAGTCAAAAACTATTGAAACCTGCATTTTCATCGTTTTAGACGAAATAACACCCAATCGATCGATTTGCGATTTCGTCGATGGTCCGATCGACTCGAACCTCGAATGTGACTCAGAACATGAAAATTTCTCGATTTTCGTTGAAATTCAGTCAGAACTGTTGATACCTGCATTTTCATCGATTTAGACGAACTAACACCCAATTGCTCGATTAGCGTTTTCGTGGATGGTCCATTCGACTCGAACCTCGAAAGTCACTCGAAGCATTAATATTTCTCGATGTTCGTTGAAATTCAGTCAAAAACTGTTGAAACATGCATTTTCATCAATTTAGACGAACTAACACTCAATCTCTGGATTTGCGGTCTCGTCGATTGTCCGTTCGACTCGAACCTCGAAAGTGACTCGCGACATGAAAATTTCTCGATGTTCATTGAAACTCAGTCAAAAACTGTTGAAACCTGCGTTTTCATCGTTTTAGTCGAAAATACACCAATCGATCGATTTGCGATTTCGTCGATGGTCCGATCGACTCGAACCTCGAATGTGACTCGGAACATGAAAATTTCTCGGTTTTCGTTGAAATTCAGTCAAAAAATATTGAAACCTGCATTTTCATCGTTTTAGACGAAATAACACTTAATCGGTCGATCTCCATTCTCGTCTATGGTCCGATCGATTCGAACCTCGAAAATGACTCGGAACATGAAAATTTCTCGATTTTCGTTGAAATTCAGTCAAAAATTATTGAAACCTGCATTTTCATCGTTTTAAACGAAATAACACCCAATCGATCGATTTGCGATTTCGTCGATGGTCCGATCGACTCGAACCCGAATGTGACTCAGAACATGAAAATTTCTCGATTTTCGTTGAAATTCAGTCAGAACTGTTGATACATGCATTTTCATCGATTTAGACGAACTAACACCCAATTGCTCGATTAGCGTTTTCGTGGATGGTCAATTCGACTCGAACCTCGAAAGTCAGTCGAAGCATTAATATTTCTCGATATTCGTTGAAATTCAGTCAAAAACTGTTGAAACATGCATTTTCATCAATTTAGACGAACTAACACTCAATCTCTGGATTTGCGGTCTCGTCGATGGTCCGATCGACTCGAACCTCGAATGTGACTCAGAACATGAAAATTTCTCGATTTTCGTTGAAATTCAGTCAGAACTATTGATACCTGCATTTTCATCGATTTAGACGAACTAACACCCAATTGCTCGATTAGCGTTTTCGTGGATGGTCCATTCGACTCGAACCTCGAAAGTCAGTCGAAGCATTAATAATTCTCGATGTTCGTTGAAATTCAGTCAGAAACTGTTGAAACATGCATTTTCATCAATTTAGACGAACTAACACTCAACCTCTGGATTTGCGGTCCCGTCGATGGTCCGTTCGACGCGAACCTCGAGAATGACTCGCAACATGAAAATTTCTCGATTTACGTTGAAACTCAGTCAAAAACTGTTGAAACCTGCGTTTTCATCGTTTTAGACGAACTCACACTCAATTTCTCCATTAGCGTTTTCGTGGATGGTCCATTCGACTCGAACCTCGAAAGTCACTCGAAGCATTAAAATTTCTCGATGTTCGTTGAATATCAGTCAAAAACTGTTGAAACCTGGATTTTCATCGTTTCAGACGAAATAACACCAATCGATCGATTTGCGATTTCGTCGATGGTCCGATCGACTCGAACCTCGAATGTGACTCGGAACATCAAAATTTCTCGGTTTTCGTTTAAATTCAGTCAAAAACTATTGAAACCTGTATTTTCATCGTTTTAGACGAAATAAAACCCAATCGATCGATTTGCGATCTCGTCGATGGTCCTATCGACTCGAACCTCGAATGTGACTCGGAACATGAAAATTTCTCGATTTTCGTTGAAATTCAGTCAGAACTGTTGATACCTGCATTTTCATCGATTTAGACGAACTAACACCCAATTGCTCGATTAGCGTTTTCGTGGATGTTCCATTCGACTCGAACCTCGAAAGTCAGTCGAAGCATTAATATTTCTCGATGTTCGTTGAAATTCAGTCAAAAACTGTTGAAACATGCATTTTCATCAATTTAGACGAACTAACACTCAATCTCTGGATTTCCGTTCTCGTCGATGGTCCGATCGACTCGAACTTCGAATGTGACTCAGAACATGAAAATTTCTCGATTTTCATTGAAATTCAGTCAGAACTGTTGATACCTGCATTTTCATCGATTTAGACGAACTAACACCCATTTGCTCGATTAGCGTTTTCGTGGATGGTCCATTCGACTCGAACCTCGAAAGTCAGTCGAAGCATTAACATTTCTCGATGTTCGTTGAAATTCAGTCAAAAACTGTTGAAACCTGCATTTTCATCGTTTTTGACGAACTAACACTTAATCGTTCGATTTCCATTCTCGTCGATGGTCCGATCGACTCGAACTTCGAAAGTGACTCGGAACATGAAAATTTCTCGATTTTCGTTGAAATTCAGTCAAAAACTATTGAAACCTGCATTTTCATCGTTTTAGACGAAATAACACCCAATCGATCGATTTGCGATTTCGTCGATGGTCCGATCGACTCGAACCCGAATGTGACTCAGAACATGAAAATTTCTCGATTTTCGTTGAAATTCAGTCAGAACTGTTGATACATGCATTTTCATCGATTTAGACGAACTAACACCCAATTGCTCGATTAGCGTTTTCGTGGATGGTCAATTCGACTCGAACCTCGAAAGTCAGTCGAAGCATTAATATTTCTCGATGTTCGTTGAAATTCAGTCAAAAACTGTTGAAACATGCATTTTCATCAATTTAGACGAACTAACACTCAATCTCTGGATTTGCGGTCTCGTCGATTGTCCGTTCGACTCGAACCTCGAAAGTGACTCGCGACATGAAAATTTCTCGATGTTCATTGAAACTCAGTCAAAAACTGTTGAAACCTGCGTTTTCATCGTTTTAGTCGAAAATACACCAATCGATCGATTTGCGATTTCGTCGATGGTCCGATCGACTCGAACCTCGCATGTGACTCGGAACATGAAAATTTCTCGGTTTTCGTTGAAATTCAGTCAAAAAATATTGAAACCTGCATTTTCATCGTTTTAGACGAAATAACACTTAATCGGTCGATCTCCATTCTCGTCTATGGTCCGATCGATTCGAACCTCGAAAATGACTCGGAACATGAAAATTTCTCGATTTTCGTTGAAATTCAGTCAAAAATTATTGAAACCTGCATTTTCATCGTTTTAAACGAAATAACACCCAATCGATCGATTTGCGATTTCGTCGATGGTCCGATCGACTCGAACCCGAATGTGACTCAGAACATGAAAATTTCTCGATTTTCGTTGAAATTCAGTCAGAACTGTTGATACATGCATTTTCATCGATTTAGACGAACTCACACTCAATTTCTCCATTAGCGTTTTCGTGGATGGTCCATTCGACTCGAACCTCGAAAGTCACTCGAAGCATTAAAATTTCTCGATGTTCGTTGAATATCAATCAAAAACTGTTGAAACCTGCATTTTCATCGTTTCAGACGAAATAACACCAATCGATCGATTTGCGATTTCGTCGATGGTCCGATCGACTCGAACCTCGAATGTGACTCGGAACATCAAAATTTCTCGGTTTTCGTTTAAATTCAGTCAAAAACTATTGAAACCTGCATTTTCATCGTTTTTGACGAACTAACACTTAATCGGTCGATTTCCATTCTCGTCGATGGTCCGATCGACTCGAACCTCAAAAGTGACCCGGAACATGAAAATTTCTCGATTTTCGTTGAAATTCAGTCAAAAACTATTGAAACCTGCATTTTCATCGTTTTAGACGAAATAACACCCAATCGATCGATTTGCGATTTCGTCGATGGTCCGATCGACTCGAACCTCGAATGTGACTCAGAACATGAAAATTTCTCGATTTTCGTTGAAATTCAGTCAGAACTGTTGATACCTGCATTTTCATCGATTTAGACGAACTAACACCCAATTGCTCGATTAGCGTTTTCGTGGATGGTCCATTCGACTCGAACCTCGAAAGTCACTCGAAGCATTAATATTTCTCGATGTTCGTTGAAATTCAGTCAAAAACTGTTGAAACATGCATTTTCATCAATTTAGACGAACTAACACTCAATCTCTGGATTTGCGGTCTCGTCGATTGTCCGTTCGACTCGAACCTCGAAAGTGACTCGCGACATGAAAATTTCTCGATGTTCATTGAAACTCAGTCAAAAACTGTTGAAACCTGCGTTTTCATCGTTTTAGTCGAAAATACACCAATCGATCGATTTGCGATTTCGTCGATGGTCCGATCGACTCGAACCTCGAATGTGACTCGGAACATGAAAATTTCTCGGTTTTCGTTGAAATTCAGTCAAAAAATATTGAAACCTGCATTTTCATCGTTTTAGACGAAATAACACTTAATCGGTCGATCTCCATTCTCGTCTATGGTCCGATCGATTCGAACCTCGAAAATGACTCGGAACATGAAAATTTCTCGATTTTCGTTGAAATTCAGTCAAAAATTATTGAAACCTGCATTTTCATCGTTTTAAACGAAATAACACCCAATCGATCGATTTGCGATTTCGTCGATGGTCCGATCGACTCGAACCCGAATGTGACTCAGAACATGAAAATTTCTCGATTTTCGTTGAAATTCAGTCAGAACTGTTGATACATGCATTTTCATCGATTTAGACGAACTAACACCCAATTGCTCGATTAGCGTTTTCGTGGATGGTCAATTCGACTCGAACCTCGAAAGTCAGTCGAAGCATTAATATTTCTCGATATTCGTTGAAATTCAGTAAAAAACTGTTGAAACATGCATTTTCATCAATTTAGACGAACTAACACTCAATCTCTGGATTTGCGGTCTCGTCGATGGTCCGATCGACTCGAACCTCGAATGTGACTCAGAACATGAAAATTTCTCGATTTTCGTTGAAATTCAGTCAGAACTATTGATACCTGCATTTTCATCGATTTAGACGAACTAACACCCAATTGCTCGATTAGCGTTTTCGTGGATGGTCCATTCGACTCGAACCTCGAAAGTCAGTCGAAGCATTAATAATTCTCGATGTTCGTTGAAATTCAGTCAGAAACTGTTGAAACATGCATTTTCATCAATTTAGACGAACTAACACTCAACCTCTGGATTTGCGGTCCCGTCGATGGTCCGTTCGACGCGAACCTCGAGAATGACTCGCAACATGAACATTTCTCGATTTACGTTGAAACTCAGTCAAAAACTGTTGAAACCTGCGTTTTCATCGTTTTAGACGAACTCACACTCAATTTCTCCATTAGCGTTTTCGTGGATGGTCCATTCGACTCGAACCTCGAAAGTCACTCGAAGCATTAAAATTTCTCGATGTTCGTTGAATATCAGTCAAAAACTGTTGAAACCTGCATTTTCATCGTTTCAGACGAAATAACACCAATCGATCGATTTGCGATTTCGTCGATGGTCCGATCGACTCGAACCTCGAATGTGACTCGGAACATCAAAATTTCTCGGTTTTCGTTTAAATTCAGTCAAAAACTATTGAAACCTGCATTTTCATCGTTTTTGACGAACTAACACTTAATCGGTCGATTTCCATTCTCGTCGATGGTCCGATCGACTCGAACCTCAAAAGTGACCCGGAACATGAAAATTTCTCGATTTTCGTTGAAATTCAGTCAAAAACTATTGAAACCTGCATTTTCATCGTTTTAGACGAAATAACACCCAATCGATCGATTTGCGATTTCGTCGATGGTCCGATCGACTCGAACCTCGAATGTGACTCAGAACATGAAAATTTCTCGATTTTCGTTGAAATTCAGTCAGAACTGTTGATACCTGCATTTTCATCGATTTAGACGAACTAACACCCAATTGCTCGATTAGCGTTTTCGTGGATGGTCCATTCGACTCGAACCTCGAAAGTCAGTCGAAGCATTAATATTTCTCGATGTTCGTTGAAATTAAGTCAAAAACTGTTGAAACATGCATTTTCATCAATTTAGACGAACTAACACTCAATCTCTGGATTTGCGGTCTCGTCGATTGTCCGTTCGACTCGAACCTCGAAAGTGACTCGCGACATGAAAATTTCTCGATGTTCATTGAAACTCAGTCAAAAACTGTTGAAACCTGCGTTTTCATCGTTTTAGTCGAAAATACACCAATCGATCGATTTGCGATTTCGTCGATGGTCCGATCGACTCGAACCTCGCATGTGACTCGGAACATGAAAATTTCTCGGTTTTCGTTGAAATTCAGTCAAAAAATATTGAAACCTGCATTTTCATCGTTTTAGACGAAATAACACTTAATCGGTCGATCTCCATTCTCGTCTATGGTCCGATCGATTCGAACCTCGAAAATGACTCGGAACATGAAAATTTCTCGATTTTCGTTGAAATTCAGTCAAAAATTATTGAAACCTGCATTTTCATCGTTTTAAACGAAATAACACCCAATCGATCGATTTGCGATTTCGTCGATGGTCCGATCGACTCGAACCCGAATGTGACTCAGAACATGAAAATTTCTCGATTTTCGTTGAAATTCAGTCAGAACTGTTGATACATGCATTTTCATCGATTTAGACGAACTAACACCCAATTGCTCGATTAGCGTTTTCGTGGATGGTCAATTCGACTCGAACCTCGAAAGTCAGTCGAAGCATTAATATTTCTCGATGTTCGTTGAAATTCAGTCAAAAACTGTTGAAACATGCATTTTCATCAATTTAGACGAACTAACACTCAATCTCTGGATTTGCGGTCTCGTCGATGGTCCGATCGACTCGAACCTCGAATGTGACTCAGAACATGAAAATTTCTCGATTTTCGTTGAAATTCAGTCAGAACTATTGATACCTGCATTTTCATCGATTTAGACGAACTAACACCCAATTGCTCGATTATCGTTTTCGTGGATGGTCCATTCGACTCGAACCTCGAAAGTCAGTCGAAGCATTAATAATTCTCGATGTTCGTTGAAATTCAGTCAGAAACTGTTGAAACATGCATTTTCATCAATTTAGACGAACTAACACTCAACCTCTGGATTTGCGGTCCCGTCGATGGTCCGTTCGACGCGAACCTCGAGAATGACTCGCAACATGAAAATTTCTCGATTTACGTTGAAACTCAGTCAAAAACTGTTGAAACCTGCGTTTTCATCGTTTTAGACGAACTCACACTCAATTTCTCCATTAGCGTTTTCGTGGATGGTCCATTCGACTCGAACCTCGAAAGTCAGTCGAAGCATTAAAATTTCTCGATGTTCGTTGAATATCAGTCAAAAACTGTTGAAACCTGCATTTTCATCGTTTCAGACGAAATAACACCAATCGATCGATTTGCGATTTCGTCGATGGTCCGATCGACTCGAACCTCGAATGTGACTCGGAACATCAAAATTTCTCGGTTTTCGTTTAAATTCAGTCAAAAACTATTGAAACCTGCATTTTCATCGTTTTTGACGAACTAACACTTAATCGGTCGATTTCCATTCTCGTCGATGGTCCGATCGACTCGAACCTCAAAAGTGACCCGGAACATGAAAATTTCTCGATTTTCGTTGAAATTCAGTCAAAAACTATTGAAACCTGCATTTTCACCGTTTTAGACGAAATAACACCCAATCGATCGATTTGCGATTTCGTCGATGGTCCGATCGACTCGAACCTCGAATGTGACTCAGAACATGAAAATTTCTCGATTTTCGTTGAAATTCAGTCAGAACTGTTGATACCTGCATTTTCATCGATTTAGACGAACTAACACCCAATTGCTCGATTAGCGTTTTCGTGGATGGTCCATTCGACTCGAACCTCGAAAGTCAGTCGAAGCATTAATATTTCTCGATGTTCGTTGAAATACAGTCAAAAACTGTTGAAACATGCATTTTCATCAATTTAGACGAACTAACACTCAATCTCTGGATTTGCGGTCTCGTCGATGGTCCGATCGACTCGAACCTCGAATGTGACTCAGAACATGAAAATTTCTCGATTTTCGTTGAAATTCAGTCAGAACTATTGATACCTGCATTTTCATCGATTTAGACGAACTAACACCCAATTGCTCGATTAGCGTTTTCGTGGATGGTCCATTCGACTCGAACCTCGAAAGTCAGTCGAAGCATTAATAATTCTCGATGTTCGTTGAAATTCAGTCAGAAACTGTTGAAACATGCATTTTCATCAATTTAGACGAACTAACACTCAACCTCTGGATTTGCGGTCCCGTCGATGGTCCGTTCGACGCGAACCTCGAGAATGACTCGCAACATGAAAATTTCTCGATTTACGTTGAAACTCAGTCAAAAACTGTTGAAACCTGCGTTTTCATCGTTTTAGACGAACTCACACTCAATTTCTCCATTAGCGTTTTCGTGGATGGTCCATTCGACTCGAACCTCGAAAGTCACTCGAAGCATTAAAATTTCTCGATGTTCGTTGAATATCAGTCAAAAACTGTTGAAACCTGGATTTTCATCGTTTCAGACGAAATAACACCAATCGATCGATTTGCGATTTCGTCGATGGTCCGATCGACTCGAACCTCGAATGTGACTCGGAACATCAAAATTTCTCGGTTTTCGTTTAAATTCAGTCAAAAACTATTGAAACCTGTATTTTCATCGTTTTAGACGAAATAAAACCCAATCGATCGATTTGCGATCTCGTCGATGGTCCTATCGTCTCGAACCTCGAATGTGACTCGGAACATGAAAATTTCTCGATTTTCGTTGAAATTCAGTCAGAACTGTTGATACCTGCATTTTCATCGATTTAGACGAACTAACACCCAATTGCTCGATTAGCGTTTTCGTGGATGTTCCATTCGACTCGAACCTCGAAAGTCAGTCGAAGCATTAATATTTCTCGATGTTCGTTGAAATTCAGTCAAAAACTGTTGAAACATGCATTTTCATCAATTTAGACGAACTAACACTCAATCTCTGGATTTCCGTTCTCGTCGATGGTCCGATCGACTCGAACTTCGAAAGTGACTCGGAACATGAAAATTTCTCGATTTTCGTTGAAATTCAGTCAGAACTATTGATACCTGCATTTTCATCGATTTAGACGAACTAACACCCAATTGCTCGATTAGCGTTTTCGTGGATGGTCCATTAGTCTCGAACCTCGAAAGTCAGTCGAAGCATTAATAGTTCTCGATGTTCGTTGAAATTCAGTCAAAAACTGTTGAAACATGCATTTTCATCAATTTAGACGAACTAACACTCAATCTCTGGATTTGCGGTCTCGTCGATTGTCCGTTCAACTCGAACCTCGAAAGTGACTCGCGACATGAAAATTTCTCGATGTTCATTGAAACTCAGTCAAAAACTGTTGAAACCTGCGTTTTCATCGTTTTAGTCGAAAATACACCAATCGATCGATTTGCGATTTCGTCGATGGTCCGATCGACTCGAACCTCGAATGTGACTCGGAACATGAAAATTTCTCGGTTTTCGTTGAAATTCAGTCAAAAAATATTGAAACCTGCATTTTCATCGTTTTAGACGAAATAACACTTAATCGGTCGATCTCCATTCTCGTCTATGGTCCGATCGATTCGAACCTCGAAAATGACTCGGAACATGAAAATTTCTCGATTTTCGTTGAAATTCAGTCAAAAATTATTGAAACCTGCATTTTCATCGTTTTAAACGAAATAACACCCAATCGATCGATTTGCGATTTCGTCGATGGTCCGATCGACTCGAACCCGAATGTGACTCAGAACATGAAAATTTCTCGATTTTCGTTGAAATTCAGTCAGAACTGTTGATACATGCATTTTCATCGATTTAGACGAACTAACACCCAATTGCTCGATTAGCGTTTTCGTGGATGGTCAATTCGACTCGAACCTCGAAAGTCAGTCGAAGCATTAATATTTCTCGATATTCGTTGAAATTCAGTCAAAAACTGTTGAAACATGCATTTTCATCAATTTAGACGAACTAACACTCAATCTCTGGATTTGCGGTCTCGTCGATGGTCCGATCGACTCGAACCTCGAAAGTCACTCGAAGCATTAATATTTCTCGATGTTCGTTGAAATTCAGTCAAAAACTGTTGAAACATGCATTTTCATCAATTTAGACGAACTAACACTCAATCTCTGGATTTGCGGTCTCGTCGATTGTCCGTTCGACTCGAACCTCGAAAGTGACTCGCGACATGAAAATTTCTCGATGTTCATTGAAACTCAGTCAAAAACTGTTGAAACCTGCGTTTTCATCGTTTTAGTCGAAAATACACCAATCGATCGATTTGCGATTTCGTCGATGGTCCGATCGACTCGAACCTCGAATGTGACTCGGAACATGAAAATTTCTCGGTTTTCGTTGAAATTCAGTCAAAAAATATTGAAACCTGCATTTTCATCGTTTTAGACGAAATAACACTTAATCGGTCGATCTCCATTCTCGTCTATGGTCCGATCGATTCGAACCTCGAAAATGACTCGGAACATGAAAATTTCTCGATTTTCGTTGAAATTCAGTCAAAAATTATTGAAACCTGCATTTTCATCGTTTTAAACGAAATAACACCCAATCGATCGATTTGCGATTTCGTCGATGGTCCGATCGACTCGAACCCGAATGTGACTCAGAACATGAAAATTTCTCGATTTTCGTTGAAATTCAGTCAGAACTGTTGATACATGCATTTTCATCGATTTAGACGAACTAACACCCAATTGCTCGATTAGCGTTTTCGTGGATGGTCAATTCGACTCGAACCTCGAAAGTCAGTCGAAGCATTAATATTTCTCGATATTCGTTGAAATTCAGTAAAAAACTGTTGAAACATGCATTTTCATCAATTTAGACGAACTAACACTCAATCTCTGGATTTGCGGTCTCGTCGATGGTCCGATCGACTCGAACCTCGAATGTGACTCAGAACATGAAAATTTCTCGATTTTCGTTGAAATTCAGTCAGAACTATTGATACCTGCATTTTCATCGATTTAGACGAACTAACACCCAATTGCTCGATTAGCGTTTTCGTGGATGGTCCATTCGACTCGAACCTCGAAAGTCAGTCGAAGCATTAATAATTCTCGATGTTCGTTGAAATTCAGTCAGAAACTGTTGAAACATGCATTTTCATCAATTTAGACGAACTAACACTCAACCTCTGGATTTGCGGTCCCGTCGATGGTCCGTTCGACGCGAACCTCGAGAATGACTCGCAACATGAACATTTCTCGATTTACGTTGAAACTCAGTCAAAAACTGTTGAAACCTGCGTTTTCATCGTTTTAGACGAACTCACACTCAATTTCTCCATTAGCGTTTTCGTGGATGGTCCATTCGACTCGAACCTCGAAAGTCACTCGAAGCATTAAAATTTCTCGATGTTCGTTGAATATCAGTCAAAAACTGTTGAAACCTGCATTTTCATCGTTTCAGACGAAATAACACCAATCGATCGATTTGCGATTTCGTCGATGGTCCGATCGACTCGAACCTCGAATGTGACTCGGAACATCAAAATTTCTCGGTTTTCGTTTAAATTCAGTCAAAAACTATTGAAACCTGCATTTTCATCGTTTTTGACGAACTAACACTTAATCGGTCGATTTCCATTCTCGTCGATGGTCCGATCGACTCGAACCTCAAAAGTGACCCGGAACATGAAAATTTCTCGATTTTCGTTGAAATTCAGTCAAAAACTATTGAAACCTGCATTTTCATCGTTTTAGACGAAATAACACCCAATCGATCGATTTGCGATTTCGTCGATGGTCCGATCGACTCGAACCTCGAATGTGACTCAGAACATGAAAATTTCTCGATTTTCGTTGAAATTCAGTCAGAACTGTTGATACCTGCATTTTCATCGATTTAGACGAACTAACACCCAATTGCTCGATTAGCGTTTTCGTGGATGGTCCATTCGACTCGAACCTCGAAAGTCAGTCGAAGCATTAATATTTCTCGATGTTCGTTGAAATTAAGTCAAAAACTGTTGAAACATGCATTTTCATCAATTTAGACGAACTAACACTCAATCTCTGGATTTGCGGTCTCGTCGATTGTCCGTTCGACTCGAACCTCGAAAGTGACTCGCGACATGAAAATTTCTCGATGTTCATTGAAACTCAGTCAAAAACTGTTGAAACCTGCGTTTTCATCGTTTTAGTCGAAAATACACCAATCGATCGATTTGCGATTTCGTCGATGGTCCGATCGACTCGAACCTCGCATGTGACTCGGAACATGAAAATTTCTCGGTTTTCGTTGAAATTCAGTCAAAAAATATTGAAACCTGCATTTTCATCGTTTTAGACGAAATAACACTTAATCGGTCGATCTCCATTCTCGTCTATGGTCCGATCGATTCGAACCTCGAAAATGACTCGGAACATGAAAATTTCTCGATTTTCGTTGAAATTCAGTCAAAAATTATTGAAACCTGCATTTTCATCGTTTTAAACGAAATAACACCCAATCGATCGATTTGCGATTTCGTCGATGGTCCGATCGACTCGAACCCGAATGTGACTCAGAACATGAAAATTTCTCGATTTTCGTTGAAATTCAGTCAGAACTGTTGATACATGCATTTTCATCGATTTAGACGAACTAACACCCAATTGCTCGATTAGCGTTTTCGTGGATGGTCAATTCGACTCGAACCTCGAAAGTCAGTCGAAGCATTAATATTTCTCGATGTTCGTTGAAATTCAGTCAAAAACTGTTGAAACATGCATTTTCATCAATTTAGACGAACTAACACTCAATCTCTGGATTTGCGGTCTCGTCGATGGTCCGATCGACTCGAACCTCGAATGTGACTCAGAACATGAAAATTTCTCGATTTTCGTTGAAATTCAGTCAGAACTATTGATACCTGCATTTTCATCGATTTAGACGAACTAACACCCAATTGCTCGATTATCGTTTTCGTGGATGGTCCATTCGACTCGAACCTCGAAAGTCAGTCGAAGCATTAATAATTCTCGATGTTCGTTGAAATTCAGTCAGAAACTGTTGAAACATGCATTTTCATCAATTTAGACGAACTAACACTCAACCTCTGGATTTGCGGTCCCGTCGATGGTCCGTTCGACGCGAACCTCGAGAATGACTCGCAACATGAAAATTTCTCGATTTACGTTGAAACTCAGTCAAAAACTGTTGAAACCTGCGTTTTCATCGTTTTAGACGAACTCACACTCAATTTCTCCATTAGCGTTTTCGTGGATGGTCCATTCGACTCGAACCTCGAAAGTCAGTCGAAGCATTAAAATTTCTCGATGTTCGTTGAATATCAGTCAAAAACTGTTGAAACCTGCATTTTCATCGTTTCAGACGAAATAACACCAATCGATCGATTTGCGATTTCGTCGATGGTCCGATCGACTCGAACCTCGAATGTGACTCGGAACATCAAAATTTCTCGGTTTTCGTTTAAATTCAGTCAAAAACTATTGAAACCTGCATTTTCATCGTTTTTGACGAACTAACACTTAATCGGTCGATTTCCATTCTCGTCGATGGTCCGATCGACTCGAACCTCAAAAGTGACCCGGAACATGAAAATTTCTCGATTTTCGTTGAAATTCAGTCAAAAACTATTGAAACCTGCATTTTCACCGTTTTAGACGAAATAACACCCAATCGATCGATTTGCGATTTCGTCGATGGTCCGATCGACTCGAACCTCGAATGTGACTCAGAACATGAAAATTTCTCGATTTTCGTTGAAATTCAGTCAGAACTGTTGATACCTGCATTTTCATCGATTTAGACGAACTAACACCCAATTGCTCGATTAGCGTTTTCGTGGATGGTCCATTCGACTCGAACCTCGAAAGTCAGTCGAAGCATTAATATTTCTCGATGTTCGTTGAAATACAGTCAAAAACTGTTGAAACATGCATTTTCATCAATTTAGACGAACTAACACTCAATCTCTGGATTTGCGGTCTCGTCGATGGTCCGATCGACTCGAACCTCGAATGTGACTCAGAACATGAAAATTTCTCGATTTTCGTTGAAATTCAGTCAGAACTATTGATACCTGCATTTTCATCGATTTAGACGAACTAACACCCAATTGCTCGATTAGCGTTTTCGTGGATGGTCCATTCGACTCGAACCTCGAAAGTCAGTCGAAGCATTAATAATTCTCGATGTTCGTTGAAATTCAGTCAGAAACTGTTGAAACATGCATTTTCATCAATTTAGACGAACTAACACTCAACCTCTGGATTTGCGGTCCCGTCGATGGTCCGTTCGACGCGAACCTCGAGAATGACTCGCAACATGAAAATTTCTCGATTTACGTTGAAACTCAGTCAAAAACTGTTGAAACCTGCGTTTTCATCGTTTTAGACGAACTCACACTCAATTTCTCCATTAGCGTTTTCGTGGATGGTCCATTCGACTCGAACCTCGAAAGTCACTCGAAGCATTAAAATTTCTCGATGTTCGTTGAATATCAGTCAAAAACTGTTGAAACCTGGATTTTCATCGTTTCAGACGAAATAACACCAATCGATCGATTTGCGATTTCGTCGATGGTCCGATCGACTCGAACCTCGAATGTGACTCGGAACATCAAAATTTCTCGGTTTTCGTTTAAATTCAGTCAAAAACTATTGAAACCTGTATTTTCATCGTTTTAGACGAAATAAAACCCAATCGATCGATTTGCGATCTCGTCGATGGTCCTATCGTCTCGAACCTCGAATGTGACTCGGAACATGAAAATTTCTCGATTTTCGTTGAAATTCAGTCAGAACTGTTGATACCTGCATTTTCATCGATTTAGACGAACTAACACCCAATTGCTCGATTAGCGTTTTCGTGGATGTTCCATTCGACTCGAACCTCGAAAGTCAGTCGAAGCATTAATATTTCTCGATGTTCGTTGAAATTCAGTCAAAAACTGTTGAAACATGCATTTTCATCAATTTAGACGAACTAACACTCAATCTCTGGATTTCCGTTCTCGTCGATGGTCCGATCGACTCGAACTTCGAAAGTGACTCGGAACATGAAAATTTCTCGATTTTCGTTGAAATTCAGTCAGAACTATTGATACCTGCATTTTCATCGATTTAGACGAACTAACACCCAATTGCTCGATTAGCGTTTTCGTGGATGGTCCATTAGTCTCGAACCTCGAAAGTCAGTCGAAGCATTAATAGTTCTCGATGTTCGTTGAAATTCAGTCAAAAACTGTTGAAACATGCATTTTCATCAATTTAGACGAACTAACACTCAATCTCTGGATTTGCGGTCTCGTCGATTGTCCGTTCAACTCGAACCTCGAAAGTGACTCGCGACATGAAAATTTCTCGATGTTCATTGAAACTCAGTCAAAAACTGTTGAAACCTGCGTTTTCATCGTTTTAGTCGAAAATACACCAATCGATCGATTTGCGATTTCGTCGATGGTCCGATCGACTCGAACCTCGAATGTGACTCGGAACATGAAAATTTCTCGGTTTTCGTTGAAATTCAGTCAAAAAATATTGAAACCTGCATTTTCATCGTTTTAGACGAAATAACACTTAATCGGTCGATCTCCATTCTCGTCTATGGTCCGATCGATTCGAACCTCGAAAATGACTCGGAACATGAAAATTTCTCGATTTTCGTTGAAATTCAGTCAAAAATTATTGAAACCTGCATTTTCATCGTTTTAAACGAAATAACACCCAATCGATCGATTTGCGATTTCGTCGATGGTCCGATCGACTCGAACCCGAATGTGACTCAGAACATGAAAATTTCTCGATTTTCGTTGAAATTCAGTCAGAACTGTTGATACATGCATTTTCATCGATTTAGACGAACTAACACCCAATTGCTCGATTAGCGTTTTCGTGGATGGTCAATTCGACTCGAACCTCGAAAGTCAGTCGAAGCATTAATATTTCTCGATATTCGTTGAAATTCAGTCAAAAACTGTTGAAACATGCATTTTCATCAATTTAGACGAACTAACACTCAATCTCTGGATTTGCGGTCTCGTCGATGGTCCGATCGACTCGAACCTCGAATGTGACTCAGAACATGAAAATTTCTCGATTTTCGTTGAAATTCAGTCAGAACTATTGATACCTGCATTTTCATCGATTTAGACGAACTAACACCCAATTGCTCGATTAGCGTTTTCGTGGATGGTCCATTCGACTCGAACCTCGAAAGTCAGTCGAAGCATTAATAATTCTCGATGTTCGTTGAAATTCAGTCAGAAACTGTTGAAACATGCATTTTCATCAATTTAGACGAACTAACACTCAACCTCTGGATTTGCGGTCCCGTCGATGGTCCGTTCGACGCGAACCTCGAGAATGACTCGCAACATGAAAATTTCTCGATTTACGTTGAAACTCAGTCAAAAACTGTTGAAACCTGCGTTTTCATCGTTTTAGACGAACTCACACTCAATTTCTCCATTAGCGTTTTCGTGGATGGTCCATTCGACTCGAACCTCGAAAGTCACTCGAAGCATTAAAATTTCTCGATGTTCGTTGAATATCAGTCAAAAACTGTTGAAACCTGGATTTTCATCGTTTCAGACGAAATAACACCAATCGATCGATTTGCGATTTCGTCGATGGTCCGATCGACTCGAACCTCGAATGTGACTCGGAACATCAAAATTTCTCGGTTTTCGTTTAAATTCAGTCAAAAACTATTGAAACCTGTATTTTCATCGTTTTAGACGAAATAAAACCCAATCGATCGATTTGCGATCTCGTCGATGGTCCTATCGTCTCGAACCTCGAATGTGACTCGGAACATGAAAATTTCTCGATTTTCGTTGAAATTCAGTCAGAACTGTTGATACCTGCATTTTCATCGATTTAGACGAACTAACACCCAATTGCTCGATTAGCGTTTTCGTGGATGTTCCATTCGACTCGAACCTCGAAAGTCAGTCGAAGCATTAATATTTCTCGATGTTCGTTGAAATTCAGTCAAAAACTGTTGAAACATGCATTTTCATCAATTTAGACGAACTAACACTCAATCTCTGGATTTCCGTTCTCGTCGATGGTCCGATCGACTCGAACTTCGAAAGTGACTCGGAACATGAAAATTTCTCGATTTTCGTTGAAATTCAGTCAGAACTATTGATACCTGCATTTTCATCGATTTAGACGAACTAACACCCAATTGCTCGATTAGCGTTTTCGTGGATGGTCCATTAGTCTCGAACCTCGAAAGTCAGTCGAAGCATTAATAGTTCTCGATGTTCGTTGAAATTCAGTCAAAAACTGTTGAAACATGCATTTTCATCAATTTAGACGAACTAACACTCAATCTCTGGATTTGCGGTCTCGTCGATGGTCCGTTCGACGCCAACCTCGAGAATGACTCGCAACATGAAAATTTCTCGATTTTCGTTGAAACTCAGTCAAAAACTGTTGAAACCTGCATTTTCATCGTTTTTGACGAACTAACACTTAATCGGTCGATTTCCATTCTCGTCGATGGTCCGATCGACTCGAACCTCAAAAGTGACCCGGAACATGAAAATTTCTCGATTTTCGTTGAAATTCAGTCAAAAACTATTGAAACCTGCATTTTCATCGTTTTAGACGAAATAACACCCAATCGATCGATTTGCGATTTCGTCGATGGTCCGATCGACTCGAACCCGATTGTCACTCAGAACATGAAAATTTCTCGATTTTCATTGAAATTCAGTCAGAACTGTTGATACCTGCATTTTCATCGATTTAGACGAACTAACACCCATTTGCTCGATTAGCGTTTTCGTGGATGGTCCATTCGACTCGAACCTCGAAAGTCAGTCGAAGCATTAACATTTCTCGATGTTCGTTGAAATTCAGTCAAAAACTGTTGAAACCTGCATTTTCATCGTTTTTGACGAACTAACACTTAATCGGTCGATTTCCATTCTCGTCGATGGTCCGATCGACTCGAACTTCGAAAGTGACTCGGAACATGAAAATTTCTCGATTTTCGTTGAAATTCAGTCAAAAACTATTGAAACCTGCATTTTCATCGTTTTAGACGAAATAACACCCAATCGATCGATTTGCGATTTCGTCGATGGTCCGTTCGACTCGAACCCGAATGTGACTCAGAACATGAAAATTTCTCGATTTTCGTTGAAATTCAGTCAGAACTGTTGATACATGCATTTTCATCGATTTAGACGAACTAACACCCAATTGCTCGATTAGCGTTTTCGTGGATGGTCAATTCGACTCGAACCTCGAAAGTCAGTCGAAGCATTAATATTTCTCGATGTTCGTTGAAATTCAGTCAAAAACTGTTGAAACATGCATTTTCATCAATTTAGACGAACTAACACTCAATCTCTGGATTTGCGGTCTCGTCGATTGTCCGTTCGACTCGAACCTCGAAAGTGACTCGCGACATGAAAATTTCTCGATGTTCATTGAAACTCAGTCAAAAACTGTTGAAACCTGCGTTTTCATCGTTTTAGTCGAAAATACACCAATCGATCGATTTGCGATTTCGTCGATGGTCCGATCGACTCGAACCTCGAATGTGACTCGGAACATGAAAATTTCTCGGTTTTCGTTGAAATTCAGTCAAAAAATATTGAAACCTGCATTTTCATCGTTTTAGACGAAATAACACTTAATCGGTCGATCTCCATTCTCGTCTATGGTCCGATCGATTCGAACCTCGAAAATGACTCGGAACATGAAAATTTCTCGATTTTCGTTGAAATTCAGTCAAAAATTATTGAAACCTGCATTTTCATCGTTTTAAACGAAATAACACCCAATCGATCGATTTGCGATTTCGTCGATGGTCCGATCAACTCGAACCCGAATGTGACTCAGAACATGAAAATTTCTCGATTTTCGTTGAAATTCAGTCAGAACTGTTGATACATGCATTTTCATCGATTTAGACGAACTAACACCCAATTGCTCGATTAGCGTTTTCGTGGATGGTCAATTCGACTCGAACCTCGAAAGTCAGTCGAAGCATTAATATTTCTCGATGTTCGTTGAAATTCAGTCAAAAACTGTTGAAACATGCATTTTCATCAATTTAGACGAACTAACACTCAATCTCTGGATTTGCGGTCTCGTCGATGGTCCGATCGACTCGAACCTCGAATGTGACTCAGAACATGAAAATTTCTCGATTTTCGTTGAAATTCAGTCAGAACTATTGATACCTGCATTTTCATCGATTTAGACGAACTAACACCCAATTGCTCGATTAGCGTTTTCGTGGATGGTCCATTCGACTCGAACCTCGAAAGTCTGTCGAAGCATTAATAATTCTCGATGTTCGTTGAAATTCAGTCAGAAACTGTTGAAACATGCATTTTCATCGATTTAGACGAACTAACACTCAACCTCTGGATTTGCGGTCCCGTCGATGGTCCGTTCGACGCGAACCTCGAGAATGACTCGCAACATGAAAATTTCTCGATTTACGTTGAAACTCAGTCAAAAACTGTTGAAACCTGCGTTTTCATCGTTTTAGACGAACTCACACTCAATTTCTCCATTAGCGTTTTCGTGGATGGTCCATTCGACTCGAACCTCGAAAGTCACTCGAAGCATTAAAATTTCTCGATGTTCGTTGAATATCAGTCAAAAACTGTTGAAACCTGCATTTTCATCGTTTCAGACGAAATAACACCAATCGATCGATTTGCGATTTCGTCGATGGTCCGATCGACTCGAACCTCGAATGTGACTCGGAACATCAAAATTTCTCGGTTTTCGTTTAAATTCAGTCAAAAACTATTGAAACCTGCATTTTCATCGTTTTTGACGAACTAACACTTAATCGGTCGATTTCCATTCTCGTCGATGGTCCGATCGACTCGAACCTCAAAAGTGACCCGGAACATGAAAATTTCTCGATTTTCGTTGAAATTCAGTCAAAAACTATTGAAACCTGCATTTTCATCGTTTTAGACGAAATAACACCCAATCGATCGATTTGCGATTTCGTCGATGGTCCGATCGACTCGAACCTCGAATGTGACTCAGAACATGAAAATTTCTCGATTTTCGTTGAAATTCAGTCAGAACTGTTGATACCTGCATTTTCATCGATTTAGACGAACTAACACCCAATTGCTCGATTAGCGTTTTCGTCGATGGTCCATTCGACTCGAACCTCGAAAGTCACTCGAAGCATTAATATTTCTCGATGTTCGTTGAAATTCAGTCAAAAACTGTTGAAACATGCATTTTCATCAATTTAGACGAACTAACACTCAATCTCTGGATTTGCGGTCTCGTCGATGGTCCGATCGACTCGAACCTCGAATGTGACTCAGAACATGAAAATTTCTCGATTTTCGTTGAAATTCAGTCAGAACTATTGATACCTGCATTTTCATCGATTTAGACGAACTAACACCCAATTGCTCGATTAGCGTTTTCGTGGATGGTCCATTCGACTCGAACCTCGAAAGTCAGTCGAAGCATTAATAATTCTCGATGTTCGTTGAAATTCAGTCAGAAACTGTTGAAACATGCATTTTCATCAATTTAGACGAACTAACACTCAATCTCTGGATTTGCGGTCTCGTCGATGGTCCGATCGACTCGAACCTCGAATGTGACTCAGAACATGAAAATTTCTCGATTTTCGTTGAAATTCAGTCAGAACTATTGATACCTGCATTTTCATCGATTTAGACGAACTAACACCCAATTGCTCGATTAGCGTTTTCGTGGATGGTCCATTCGACTCGAACCTCGAAAGTCAGTCGAAGCATTAATAATTCTCGATGTTCGTTGAAATTCAGTCAGAAACTGTTGAAACATGCATTTTCATCAATTTAGACGAACTAACACTCAACCTCTGGATTTGCGGTCCCGTCGATGGTCCGTTCGACGCGAACCTCGAGAATGACTCGCAACATGAAAATTTCTCGATTTACGTTGAAACTCAGTCAAAAACTGTTGAAACCTGCGTTTTCATCGTTTTAGACGAACTCACACTCAATTTCTCCATTAGCGTTTTCGTGGATGGTCCATTCGACTCGAACCTCGAAAGTCACTCGAAGCATTAAAATTTCTCGATGTTCGTTGAATATCAGTCAAAAACTGTTGAAACCTGGATTTTCATCGTTTCAGACGAAATAACACCAATCGATCGATTTGCGATTTCGTCGATGGTCCTATCGACTCGAACCTCGAATGTGACTCGGAACATGAAAATTTCTCGATTTTCGTTGAAATTCAGTCAGAACTGTTGATACATGCATTTTCATCGATTTAGACGAACTAACACCCAATTGCTCGATTAGCGTTTTCGTGGATGGTCAATTCGACTCGAACCTCGAAAGTCAGTCGAAGCATTAATATTTCTCGATGTTCGTTGAAATTCAGTCAAAAACTGTTGAAACATGCATTTTCATCAATTTAGACGAACTAACACTCAATCTCTGGATTTGCGGTCTCGTCGATGGTCCGATCGACTCGAACCTCGAATGTGACTCAGAACATGAAAATTTCTCGATTTTCGTTGAAATTCAGTCAGAACTATTGATACCTGCATTTTCATCGATTTAGACGAACTAACACCCAATTGCTCGATTAGCGTTTTCGTGGATGGTCCATTCGACTCGAACCTCGAAAGTCAGTCGAAGCATTAATAATTCTCGATGTTCGTTGAAATTCAGTCAGAAACTGTTGAAACATGCATTTTCATCAATTTAGACGAACTAACACTCAACCTCTGGATTTGCGGTCCCGTCGATGGTCCGTTCGACGCGAACCTCGAGAATGACTCGCAACATGAAAATTTCTCGATTTACGTTGAAACTCAGTCAAAAACTGTTGAAACCTGCGTTTTCATCGTTTTAGACGAACTCACACTCAATTTCTCCATTAGCGTTTTCGTGGATGGTCCATTCGACTCGAACCTCGAAAGTCACTCGAAGCATTAAAATTTCTCGATGTTCGTTGAATATCAATCAAAAACTGTTGAAACCTGCATTTTCATCGTTTCAGACGAAATAACACCAATCGATCGATTTGCGATTTCGTCGATGGTCCGATCGACTCGAACCTCGAATGTGACTCGGAACATCAAAATTTCTCGGTTTTCGTTTAAATTCAGTCAAAAACTATTGAAACCTGCATTTTCATCGTTTTTGACGAACTAACACTTAATCGGTCGATTTCCATTCTCGTCGATGGTCCGATCGACTCGAACCTCAAAAGTGACCCGGAACATGAAAATGTCTCGATTTTCGTTGAAATTCAGTCAAAAACTATTGAAACCTGCATTTTCATCGTTTTAGACGAAATAACACCCAATCGATCGATTTGCGATGTCGTCGATGGTCCGATCGACTCGAACCTCGAATGTGACTCAGAACATGAAAATTTCTCGATTTTCGTTGAAATTCAGTCAGAACTGTTGATACCTGCATTTTCATCGATTTAGACGAACTAACACCCAATTGCTCGATTAGCGTTTTCGTGGATGGTCCATTCGACTCGAACCTCGAAAGTCAGTCGAAGCATTAATAATTCTCGATGTTCGTTGAAATTCAGTCAGAAACTGTTGAAACATGCATTTTCATCAATTTAGACGAACTAACACTCAACCTCTGGATTTGCGGTCCCGTCGATGGTCCGTTCGACGCGAACCTCGAGAATGACTCGCAACATGAAAATTTCTGGATTTACGTTGAAACTCAGTCAAAAACTGTTGAAACCTGCGTTTTCATCGTTTTAGACGAACTCACACTCAATTTCTCCATTAGCGTTTTCGTGGATGGTCCATTCGACTCGAACCTCGAAAGTCACTCGAAGCATTAAAATTTCTCGATGTTCGTTGAATATCAGTCAAAAACTGTTGAAACCTGGATTTTCATCGTTTCAGACGAAATAACACCAATCGATCGATTTGCGATTTCGTCGATGGTCCGATCGACTCGAACCTCGAATGTGACTCGGAACATCAAAATTTCTCGGTTTTCGTTTAAATTCAGTCAAAAACTATTGAAACCTGTATTTTCATCGTTTTAGACGAAATAAAACCCAATCGATCGATTTGCGATCTCGTCGATGGTCCTATCGACTCGAACCTCGAATGTGACTCGGAACATGAAAATTTCTCGATTTTCGTTGAAATTCAGTCAGAACTGTTGATACCTGCATTTTCATCGATTTAGACGAACTAACACCCAATTGCTCGATTAGCGTTTTCGTGGATGTTCCATTCGACTCGAACCTCGAAAGTCAGTCGAAGCATTAATATTTCTCGATGTTCGTTGAAATTCAGTCAAAAACTGTTGAAACATGCATTTTCATCAATTTAGACGAACTAACACTCAATCTCTGGATTTCCGTTCTCGTCGATGGTCCGATCGACTCGAACTTCGAAAGTGACTCGGAACATGAAAATTTCTCGATTTTCGTTGAAATTCAGTCAGAACTGTTGATACCTGCATTTTCATCGATTTAGACGAACTAACACCCAATTGCTCGATTAGCGTTTTCGTGGATGTTCCATTCGACTCGAACCTCGAAAGTCAGTCGAAGCATTAATATTTCTCGATGTTCGTTGAAATTCAGTCAAAAACTGTTGAAACATGCATTTTCATCAATTTAGACGAACTAACACTCAATCTCTGGATTTCCGTTCTCGTCGATGGTCCGATCGACTCGAACCTCGAATGTGACTCAGAACATGAAAATTTCTCGATTTTCGTTGAAATTCAGTCAGAACTGTTGATACCTGCATTTTCATCGATTTAGACGAACTAACACCCAATTGCTCGATTAGCGTTTTCGTCGATGGTCCATTCGACTCGAACCTCGAAAGTCACTCGAAGCATTAATATTTCTCGATGTTCGTTGAAATTCAGTCAAAAACTGTTGAAACCTGCATTTTCATCGTTTTAGACGAAATAACACCAATCGATCGATTTGCGATTTCGTCGATGGTCCGATCGACTCGAACCTCGAAAGTGACTCGGAACATAAAAATTTCTCAGTTTTCGTTGAAATTCAGAAAAAAAATATTGAAACCTGCATTTTCATCGTTTTAGACGAAATAACACTTAATCGGTCGATTTCCATTCTCATCGATGGTCCGATCGACTCGAACCTCGAAAGTGACTCCGAACATGAAAATTTCTCGATTTTCGTTGAAATTCAATCAGAACTGTTGATACCTGCATTTTCATCGATTTAGACGAACTAACACCCGATTGCTCGATTTGCGATTTCGTCGATGGTCCGATCGACTCGAACCCGAATGTGACTCAGAACATGAAAATTTCTCGATTTTCGTTGAAATTCAGTCAGAACTGTTGATACATGCATTTTCATCGATTTAGACGAACTAACACCCAATTGCTCGATTAGCGTTTTCGTGGATGGTCAATTCGACTCGAACCTCGAAAGTCAGTCGAAGCATTAATATTTCTCGATGTTCGTTGAAATTCAGTCAAAAACTGTTGAAACATGCATTTTCATCAATTTAGACGAACTAACACTCAATCTCTGGATTTGCGGTCTCGTCGATGGTCCGATCGACTCGAACCTCGAATGTGACTCAGAACATGAAAATTTCTCGATTTTCGTTGAAATTCAGTCAGAACTATTGATACCTGCATTTTCATCGATTTAGACGAACTAACACCCAATTGCTCGATTAGCGTTTTCGTGGATGGTCCATTCGACTCGAACCTCGAAAGTCAGTCGAAGCATTAATAATTCTCGATGTTCGTTGAAATTCAGTCAGAAACTGTTGAAACATGCATTTTCATCAATTTAGACGAACTAATACTCAACCTCTGGATTTGCGGTCCCGTCGATGGTCCGTTCGACGCGAACCTCGAGAATGACTCGCAACATGAAAATTTCTCGATTTACGTTGAAACTCAGTCAAAAACTGTTGAAACCTGCGTTTTCATCGTTTTAGACGAACTCACACTCAATTTCTCCATTAGCGTTTTCGTGGATGGTCCATTCGACTCGAACCTCGAAAGTCACTCGAAGCATTAAAATTTCTCGATGTTCGTTGAATATCAGTCAAAAACTGTTGAAACCGGCATTTTCATCGTTTCAGACGAAATAACACCAATCGATCGATTTGCGATTTCGTCGATGGTCCGATCGACTCGAACCTCGAATGTGACTCGGAACATCAAAATTTCTCGGTTTTCGTTTAAATTCAGTCAAAAACTATTGAAACCTGCATTTTCATCGTTTTTGACGAACTAACACTTAATCGGTCGATTTCCATTCTCGTCGATGGTCCGATCGACTCGAACCTCAAAAGTGACCCGGAACATGAAAATTTCTCGATTTTCGTTGAAATTCAGTCAAAAACTATTGAAACCTGCATTTTCATCGTTTTAGACGAAATAACACCCAATCGATCGATTTGCGATTTCGTCGATGGTCCGATCGACTCGAACCTCGAATGTGACTCAGAACATGAAAATTTCTCGATTTTCGTTGAAATTCAGTCAGAACTGTTGATACCTGCATTTTCATCGATTTAGACGAACTAACACCCAATTGCTCGATTAGCGTTTTCGTGGATGGTCCATTCGACTCGAACCTCGAAAGTCACTCGAAGCATTAATATTTCTCGATGTTCGTTGAAATTCAGTCAAAAACTGTTGAAACATGCATTTTCATCAATTTAGACGAACTAACACTCAATCTCTGGATTTGCGGTCTCGTCGATTGTCCGTTCGACTCGAACCTCGAAAGTGACTCGCGACATGAAAATTTCTCGATGTTCATTGAAACTCAGTCAAAAACTGTTGAAACCTGCGTTTTCATCGTTTTAGTCGAAAATACACCAATCGATCGATTTGCGATTTCGTCGATGGTCCGATCGACTCGAACCTCGAATGTGACTCGGAACATGAAAATTTCTCGGTTTTCGTTGAAATTCAGTCAAAAAATATTGAAACCTGCATTTTCATCGTTTTAGACGAAATAACACTTAATCGGTCGATCTCCATTCTCGTCTATGGTCCGATCGATTCGAACCTCGAAAATGACTCGGAACATGAAAATTTCTCGATTTTCGTTGAAATTCAGTCAAAAATTATTGAAACCTGCATTTTCATCGTTTTAAACGAAATAACACCCAATCGATCGATTTGCGATTTCGTCGATGGTCCGATCGACTCGAACCCGAATGTGACTCAGAACATGAAAATTTCTCGATTTTCGTTGAAATTCAGTCAGAACTGTTGATACATGCATTTTCATCGATTTAGACGATCTAACACCCAATTGCTCGATTAGCGTTTTCGTGGATGGTCAATTCGACTCGAACCTCGAAAGTCAGTCGAAGCATTAATATTTCTCGATATTCGTTGAAATTCAGTCAAAAACTGTTGAAACATGCATTTTCATCAATTTAGACGAACTAACACTCAATCTCTGGATTTGCGGTCTCGTCGATGGTCCGATCGACTCGAACCTCGAATGTGACTCAGAACATGAAAATTTCTCGATTTTCGTTGAAATTCAGTCAGAACTATTGATACCTGCATTTTCATCGATTTAGACGAACTAACACCCAATTGCTCGATTAGCGTTTTCGTGGATGGTCCATTCGACTCGAACCTCGAAAGTCAGTCGAAGCATTAATAATTCTCGATGTTCGTTGAAATTCAGTCAGAAACTGTTGAAACATGCATTTTCATCAATTTAGACGAACTAACACTCAACCTCTGGATTTGCGGTCCCGTCGATGGTCCGTTCGACGCGAACCTCGAGAATGACTCGCAACATGAAAATTTCTCGATTTACGTTGAAACTCAGTCAAAAACTGTTGAAACCTGCGTTTTCATCGTTTTAGACGAACTCACACTCAATTTCTCCATTAGCGTTTTCGTGGATGGTCCATTCGACTCGAACCTCGAAAGTCACTCGAAGCATTAAAATTTCTCGATGTTCGTTGAATATCAGTCAAAAACTGTTGAAACCTGGATTTTCATCGTTTCAGACGAAATAACACCAATCGATCGATTTGCGATTTCGTCGATGGTCCGATCGACTCGAACCTCGAATGTGACTCGGAACATCAAAATTTCTCGGTTTTCGTTTAAATTCAGTCAAAAACTATTGAAACCTGTATTTTCATCGTTTTAGACGAAATAAAACCCAATCGATCGATTTGCGATCTCGTCGATGGTCCTATCGACTCGAACCTCGAATGTGACTCGGAACATGAAAATTTCTCGATTTTCGTTGAAATTCAGTCAGAACTGTTGATACCTGCATTTTCATCGATTTAGACGAACTAACACCCAATTGCTCGATTAGCGTTTTCGTGGATGTTCCATTCGACTCGAACCTCGAAAGTCAGTCGAAGCATTAACATTTCTCGATGTTCGTTGAAATTCAGTCAAAAACTGTTGAAACCTGCATTTTCATCGTTTTTGACGAACTAACACTTAATCGTTCGATTTCCATTCTCGTCGATGGTCCGATCGACTCGAACTTCGAAAGTGACTCGGAACATGAAAATTTCTCGATTTTCGTTGAAATTCAGTCAAAAACTATTGAAACCTGCATTTTCATCGTTTTAGACGAAATAACACCCAATCGATCGATTTGCGATTTCGTCGATGGTCCGATCGACTCGAACCCGAATGTGACTCAGAACATGAAAATTTCTCGATTTTCGTTGAAATTCAGTCAGAACTGTTGATACATGCATTTTCATCGATTTAGACGAACTAACACCCAATTGCTCGATTAGCGTTTTCGTGGATGGTCAATTCGACTCGAACCTCGAAAGTCAGTCGAAGCATTAATATTTCTCGATGTTCGTTGAAATTCAGTCAAAAACTGTTGAAACATGCATTTTCATCAATTTAGACGAACTAACACTCAATCTCTGGATTTGCGGTCTCGTCGATTGTCCGTTCGACTCGAACCTCGAAAGTGACTCGCGACATGAAAATTTCTCGATGTTCATTGAAACTCAGTCAAAAACTGTTGAAACCTGCGTTTTCATCGTTTTAGTCGAAAATACACCAATCGATCGATTTGCGATTTCGTCGATGGTCCGATCGACTCGAACCTCGCATGTGACTCGGAACATGAAAATTTCTCGGTTTTCGTTGAAATTCAGTCAAAAAATATTGAAACCTGCATTTTCATCGTTTTAGACGAAATAACACTTAATCGGTCGATCTCCATTCTCGTCTATGGTCCGATCGATTCGAACCTCGAAAATGACTCGGAACATGAAAATTTCTCGATTTTCGTTGAAATTCAGTCAAAAATTATTGAAACCTGCATTTTCATCGTTTTAAACGAAATAACACCCAATCGATCGATTTGCGATTTCGTCGATGGTCCGATCGACTCGAACCCGAATGTGACTCAGAACATGAAAATTTCTCGATTTTCGTTGAAATTCAGTCAGAACTGTTGATACATGCATTTTCATCGATTTAGACGAACTAACACCCAATTGCTCGATTAGCGTTTTCGTGGATGGTCAATTCGACTCGAACCTCGAAAGTCAGTCGAAGCATTAATATTTCTCGATGTTCGTTGAAATTCAGTCAAAAACTGTTGAAACATGCATTTTCATCAATTTAGACGAACTAACACTCAATCTCTGGATTTGCGGTCTCGTCGATGGTCCGATCGACTCGAACCTCGAATGTGACTCAGAACATGAAAATTTCTCGATTTTCGTTGAAATTCAGTCAGAACTATTGATACCTGCATTTTCATCGATTTAGACGAACTAACACCCAATTGCTCGATTATCGTTTTCGTGGATGGTCCATTCGACTCGAACCTCGAAAGTCAGTCGAAGCATTAATAATTCTCGATGTTCGTTGAAATTCAGTCAGAAACTGTTGAAACATGCATTTTCATCAATTTAGACGAACTAACACTCAACCTCTGGATTTGCGGTCCCGTCGATGGTCCGTTCGACGCGAACCTCGAGAATGACTCGCAACATGAAAATTTCTCGATTTACGTTGAAACTCAGTCAAAAACTGTTGAAACCTGCGTTTTCATCGTTTTAGACGAACTCACACTCAATTTCTCCATTAGCGTTTTCGTGGATGGTCCATTCGACTCGAACCTCGAAAGTCACTCGAAGCATTAAAATTTCTCGATGTTCGTTGAATATCAGTCAAAAACTGTTGAAACCTGCATTTTCATCGTTTCAGACGAAATAACACCAATCGATCGATTTGCGATTTCGTCGATGGTCCGATCGACTCGAACCTCGAATGTGACTCGGAACATCAAAATTTCTCGGTTTTCGTTTAAATTCAGTCAAAAACTATTGAAACCTGCATTTTCATCGTTTTTGACGAACTAACACTTAATCGGTCGATTTCCATTCTCGTCGATGGTCCGATCGACTCGAACCTCAAAAGTGACCCGGAACATGAAAATTTCTCGATTTTCGTTGAAATTCAGTCAAAAACTATTGAAACCTGCATTTTCATCGTTTTAGACGAAATAACACCCAATCGATCGATTTGCGATTTCGTCGATGGTCCGATCGACTCGAACCTCGAATGTGACTCAGAACATGAAAATTTCTCGATTTTCGTTGAAATTCAGTCAGAACTGTTGATACCTGCATTTTCATCGATTTAGACGAACTAACACCCAATTGCTCGATTAGCGTTTTCGTGGATGGTCCATTCGACTCGAACCTCGAAAGTCAGTCGAAGCATTAATATTTCTCGATGTTCGTTGAAATTCAGTCAAAAACTGTTGAAACATGCATTTTCATCAATTTAGACGAACTAACACTCAATCTCTGGATTTGCGGTCTCGTCGATTGTCCGTTCGACTCGAACCTCGAAAGTGACTCGCGACATGAAAATTTCTCGATGTTCATTGAAACTCAGTCAAAAACTGTTGAAACCTGCGTTTTCATCGTTTTAGTCGAAAATACACCAATCGATCGATTTGCGATTTCGTCGATGGTCCGATCGACTCGAACCTCGCATGTGACTCGGAACATGAAAATTTCTCGGTTTTCGTTGAAATTCAGTCAAAAAATATTGAAACCTGCATTTTCATCGTTTTAGACGAAATAACACTTAATCGGTCGATCTCCATTCTCGTCTATGGTCCGATCGATTCGAACCTCGAAAATGACTCGGAACATGAAAATTTCTCGATTTTCGTTGAAATTCAGTCAAATATTATTGAAACCTGCATTTTCATCGTTTTAAACGAAATAACACCCAATCGATCGATTTGCGATTTCGTCGATGGTCCGATCGACTCGAACCCGAATGTGACTCAGAACATGAAAATTTCTCGATTTTCGTTGAAATTCAGTCAGAACTGTTGATACATGCATTTTCATCGATTTAGACGAACTAACACCCAATTGCTCGATTAGCGTTTTCGTGGATGGTCAATTCGACTCGAACCTCGAAAGTCAGTCGAAGCATTAATATTTCTCGATGTTCGTTGAAATTCAGTCAAAAACTGTTGAAACATGCATTTTCATCAATTTAGACGAACTAACACTCAATCTCTGGATTTGCGGTCTCGTCGATGGTCCGATCGACTCGAACCTCGAATGTGACTCAGAACATGAAAATTTCTCGATTTTCGTTGAAATTCAGTCAGAACTATTGATACCTGCATTTTCATCGATTTAGACGAACTAACACCCAATTGCTCGATTATCGTTTTCGTGGATGGTCCATTCGACTCGAACCTCGAAAGTCAGTCGAAGCATTAATAATTCTCGATGTTCGTTGAAATTCAGTCAGAAACTGTTGAAACATGCATTTTCATCAATTTAGACGAACTAACACTCAACCTCTGGATTTGCGGTCCCGTCGATGGTCCGTTCGACGCGAACCTCGAGAATGACTCGCAACATGAAAATTTCTCGATTTACGTTGAAACTCAGTCAAAAACTGTTGAAACCTGCGTTTTCATCGTTTTAGACGAACTCACACTCAATTTCTCCATTAGCGTTTTCGTGGATGGTCCATTCGACTCGAACCTCGAAAGTCACTCGAAGCATTAAAATTTCTCGATGTTCGTTGAATATCAGTCAAAAACTGTTGAAACCTGCATTTTCATCGTTTCAGACGAAATAACACCAATCGATCGATTTGCGATTTCGTCGATGGTCCGATCGACTCGAACCTCGAATGTGACTCGGAACATCAAAATTTCTCGGTTTTCGTTTAAATTCAGTCAAAAACTATTGAAACCTGCATTTTCATCGTTTTTGACGAACTAACACTTAATCGGTCGATTTCCATTCTCGTCGATGGTCCGATCGACTCGAACCTCAAAAGTGACCCGGAACATGAAAATTTCTCGATTTTCGTTGAAATTCAGTCAAAAACTATTGAAACCTGCATTTTCATCGTTTTAGACGAAATAACACCCAATCGATCGATTTGCGATTTCGTCGATGGTCCGATCGACTCGAACCTCGAATGTGACTCAGAACATGAAAATTTCTCGATTTTCGTTGAAATTCAGTCAGAACTGTTGATACCTGCATTTTCATCGATTTAGACGAACTAACACCCAATTGCTCGATTAGCGTTTTCGTGGATGGTCCATTCGACTCGAACCTCGAAAGTCAGTCGAAGCATTAATATTTCTCGATGTTCGTTGCAATACAGTCAAAAACTGTTGAAACATGCATTTTCATCAATTTAGACGAACTAACACTCAATCGCTGGATTTGCGGTCTCGTCGATGGTCCGATCGACTCGAACCTCGAATGTGACTCAGAACATGAAAATTTCTCGATTTTCGTTGAAATTCAGTCAGAACTATTGATACCTGCATTTTCATCGATTTAGACGAACTAACACCCAATTGCTCGATTAGCGTTTTCGTGGATGGTCCATTCGACTCGAACCTCGAAAGTCAGTCGAAGCATTAATAATTCTCGATGTTCGTTGAAATTCAGTCAGAAACTGTTGAAACATGCATTTTCATCAATTTAGACGAACTAACACTCAACCTCTGGATTTGCGGTCCCGTCGATGGTCCGTTCGACGCGAACCTCGAGAATGACTCGCAACATGAAAATTTCTCGATTTACGTTGAAACTCAGTCAAAAACTGTTGAAACCTGCGTTTTCATCGTTTTAGACGAACTCACACTCAATTTCTCCATTAGCGTTTTCGTGGATGGTCCATTTGACTCGAACCTCGAAAGTCACTCGAAGCATTAAAATTTCTCGATGTTCGTTGAATATCAGTCAAAAACTGTTGAAACCTGCATTTTCATCCTTTTAGACGAAATAACACCAATCGATCGATTTGCGATTTCGTCGATGGTCCGATCGACTCGAACCTCGAAAGTGACTCGGAACATCAAAGTTTCTCGGTTTTCGTTGAAATTCAGTCAAAAACTATTGAAACCTGCATTTTCATCGTTTTAGACGAACTAAACCTCAATCTCTGGATTTGCGGTCTCGTCGATGGTCCGTTCGACTCGAACATCGAAAGTCGTTCGAAGCATTAAAATTTCTCGATTTTCGTTGAAATTCAGTCAAAAACTGTTGAAACCTGCATTTTCATCCTTTTAGACGAAATAACACCAATCGATCGATTTGCGATTTCGTCGATGGTCCGATCGTCTCGAACCTCGAAAGTGACTCGGAACATCAAAGTTTCTCGGTTTTCGTTGAAATTCAGTCAAAAACTATTGAAACCTGCATTTTCATCATTTTAGACGAAATAACACCCAATCGATCGATTTGCGATTTCGTCGATGGTCCGATCGACTCGAACCTCGAATGTGACTCGGAACATGAAAATTTCTCGATTTTCGTTGAAATTCAGTCAGAACTGTTGATACCTGCATTTTCATCGATTTAGGCAAACTAACACCGAATTGCTCGATTAGCGTTTTCGTGGATGGTCCATTCGACTCGAACCTCGAAAGTCACTCGAAGCTTTAATATTTCTCGATGTTCGTTGAAATTCAGTCAAAAACTGTTGAAACCTGCATTTTCATCGTTTTAGACGAAATAACACCAATCGATCGATTTGCGATTTCGTCGATGGTCCGATCGACTCGAACCTCGAAAGTGACTCGGAACATAAAAATTTCTCGGTTTTCGTTGAAATTCAGAAAAAAAATATTGAAACCTGCATTTTCATCGTTTTAGACGAAATAACACTTAATCGGTCGATTTCCATTCTCATCGATGGTCCGATCGACTCGAACCTCGAAAGTGACTCCGAACATGAAAATTTCTCGATTTTCGTTGAAATTCAATCAGAACTGTTGATACCTGCATTTTCATCGATTTAGACGAACTAACACCCAATTGCTCGATTTGCGATTTCGTCGATGGTCCGATCGACTCGAACCCGAATGTGACTCAGAACATGAAAATTTCTCGATTTTCGTTGAAATTCAGTCAGAACTGTTGATACATGCATTTTCATCGATTTAGACGAACTAACACCCAATTGCTCGATTAGCGTTTTCGTGGATGGTCAATTCGACTCGAACCTCGAAAGTCAGTCGAAGCATTAATATTTCTCGATGTTCGTTGAAATTCAGTCAAAAACTGTTGAAACATGCATTTTCATCAATTTAGACGAACTAACACTCAATCTCTGGATTTGCGGTCTCGTCGATGGTCCGATCGACTCGAACCTCGAATGTGACTCAGAACATGAAAATTTCTCGATTTTCGTTGAAATTCAGTCAGAACTATTGATACCTGCATTTTCATCGATTTAGACGAACTAACACCCAATTGCTCGATTAGCGTTTTCGTGGATGGTCCATTCGACTCGAACCTCGAAAGTCAGTCGAAGCATTAATAATTCTCGATGTTCGTTGAAATTCAGTCAGAAACTGTTGAAACATGCATTTTCATCAATTTAGACGAACTAACACTCAACCTCTGGATTTGCGGTCCCGTCGATGGTCCGTTCGACGCGAACCTCGAGAATGACTCGCAACATAAAAATTTCTCGATTTACGTTGAAACTCAGTCAAAAACTGTTGAAACCTGCGTTTTCATCGTTTTAGACGAACTCACACTCAATTTCTCCATTAGCGTTTTCGTGGATGGTCCATTCGACTCGAACCTCGAAAGTCACTCGAAGCATTAAAATTTCTCGATGTTCGTTGAATATCAGTCAAAAACTGTTGAAACCTGCATTTTCATCGTTTCAGACGAAATAACACCAATCGATCGATTTGCGATTTCGTCGATGGTCCGATCGACTCGAACCTCGAATGTGACTCGGAACATCAAAATTTCTCGGTTTTCGTTTAAATTCAGTCAAAAACTATTGAAACCTGCATTTTCATCGTTTTTGACGAACTAACACTTAATCGGTCGATTTCCATTCTCGTCGATGGTCCGATCGACTCGAACCTCAAAAGTGACCCGGAACATGAAAATTTCTCGATTTTCGTTGAAATTCAGTCAAAAACTATTGAAACCTGCATTTTCATCGTTTTAGACGAAATAACACCCAATCGATCGATTTGCGATTTCGTCGATGGTCCGATCGACTCGAACCTCGAATGTGACTCAGAACATGAAAATTTCTCGATTTTCGTTGAAATTCAGTCAGAACTGTTGATACCTGCATTTTCATCGATTTAGACGAACTAACACCCAATTGCTCGATTAGCGTTTTCGTGGATGGTCCATTCGACTCGAACCTCGAAAGTCACTCGAAGCATTAATATTTCTCGATGTTCGTTGAAATTCAGTCAAAAACTGTTGAAACATGCATTTTCATCAATTTAGACGAACTAACACTCAATCTCTGGATTTGCGGTCTCGTCGATTGTCCGTTCGACTCGAACCTCGAAAGTGACTCGCGACATGAAAATTTCTCGATGTTCATTGAAACTCAGTCAAAAACTGTTGAAACCTGCGTTTTCATCGTTTTAGTCGAAAATACACCAATCGATCGATTTGCGATTTCGTCGATGGTCCGATCGACTCGAACCTCGAATGTGACTCGGAACATGAAAATTTCTCGGTTTTCGTTGAAATTCAGTCAAAAAATATTGAAACCTGCATTTTCGTCGTTTTAGACGAAATAACACTTAATCGGTCGATCTCCATTCTCGTCTATGGTCCGATCGATTCGAACCTCGAAAATGACTCGGAACATGAAAATTTCTCGATTTTCGTTGAAATTCAGTCAAAAATTATTGAAACCTGCATTTTCATCGTTTTAAACGAAATAACACCCAATCGATCGATTTGCGATTTCGTCGATGGTCCGATCGACTCGAACCCGAATGTGACTCAGAACATGAAAATTTCTCGGTTTTCGTTGAAATTCAGTCAGAACTGTTGATACCTGCATTTTCATCGATTTAGGCAAACTAACACCGAATTGCTCGATTAGCGTTTTCGTGGATGGTCCATTCGACTCGAACCTCGAAAGTCACTCGAAGCTTTAATATTTCTCGATGTTCGTTGAAATTCAGTCAAAAACTGTTGAAACCTGCATTTTCATCGTTTTAGACGAAATAACACCAATCGATCGATTTGCGATTTCGTCGATGGTCCGATCGACTCGAACCTCGAAAGTGACTCGGAACATAAAAATTTCTCGGTTTTCGTTGAAATTCAGAAAAAAAATATTGAAACCTGCATTTTCATCGTTTTAGACGAAATAACACTTAATCGGTCGATTTCCATTCTCATCGATGGTCCGATCGACTCGAACCTCGAAAGTGACTCCGAACATGAAAATTTCTCGATTTTCGTTGAAATTCAATCAGAACTGTTGATACCTGCATTTTCATCGATTTAGACGAACTAACACCCAATTGCTCGATTTGCGATTTCGTCGATGGTCCGATCGACTCGAACCCGAATGTGACTCAGAACATGAAAATTTCTCGATTTTCGTTGAAATTCAGTCAGAACTGTTGATACATGCATTTTCATCGATTTAGACGAACTAACACCCAATTGCTCGATTAGCGTTTTCGTGGATGGTCAATTCGACTCGAACCTCGAAAGTCAGTCGAAGCATTAATATTTCTCGATGTTCGTTGAAATTCAGTCAAAAACTGTTGAAACATGCATTTTCATCAATTTAGACGAACTAACACTCAATCTCTGGATTTGCGGTCTCGTCGATGGTCCGATCGACTCGAACCTCGAATGTGACTCAGAACATGAAAATTTCTCGATTTTCGTTGAAATTCAGTCAGAACTATTGATACCTGCATTTTCATCGATTTAGACGAACTAACACCCAATTGCTCGATTAGCGTTTTCGTGGATGGTCCATTCGACTCGAACCTCGAAAGTCAGTCGAAGCATTAATAATTCTCGATGTTCGTTGAAATTCAGTCAGAAACTGTTGAAACATGCATTTTCATCAATTTAGACGAACTAACACTCAACCTCTGGATTTGCGGTCCCGTCGATGGTCCGTTCGACGCGAACCTCGAGAATGACTCGCAACATAAAAATTTCTCGATTTACGTTGAAACTCAGTCAAAAACTGTTGAAACCTGCGTTTTCATCGTTTTAGACGAACTCACACTCAATTTCTCCATTAGCGTTTTCGTGGATGGTCCATTCGACTCGAACCTCGAAAGTCACTCGAAGCATTAAAATTTCTCGATGTTCGTTGAATATCAGTCAAAAACTGTTGAAACCTGCATTTTCATCGTTTCAGACGAAATAACACCAATCGATCGATTTGCGATTTCGTCGATGGTCCGATCGACTCGAACCTCGAATGTGACTCGGAACATCAAAATTTCTCGGTTTTCGTTTAAATTCAGTCAAAAACTATTGAAACCTGCATTTTCATCGTTTTTGACGAACTAACACTTAATCGGTCGATTTCCATTCTCGTCGATGGTCCGATCGACTCGAACCTCAAAAGTGACCCGGAACATGAAAATTTCTCGATTTTCGTTGAAATTCAGTCAAAAACTATTGAAACCTGCATTTTCATCGTTTTAGACGAAATAACACCCAATCGATCGATTTGCGATTTCGTCGATGGTCCGATCGACTCGAACCTCGAATGTGACTCAGAACATGAAAATTTCTCGATTTTCGTTGAAATTCAGTCAGAACTGTTGATACCTGCATTTTCATCGATTTAGACGAACTAACACCCAATTGCTCGATTAGCGTTTTCGTGGATGGTCCATTCGACTCGAACCTCGAAAGTCACTCGAAGCATTAATATTTCTCGATGTTCGTTGAAATTCAGTCAAAAACTGTTGAAACATGCATTTTCATCAATTTAGACGAACTAACACTCAATCTCTGGATTTGCGGTCTCGTCGATGGTCCGATCGACTCGAACCTCGAATGTGACTCAGAACATGAAAATTTCTCGATTTTCGTTGAAATTCAGTCAGAACTATTGATACCTGCATTTTCATGGATTTAGACGAACTAACACCCAATTGCTCGATTAGCGTTTTCGTGGATGGTCCATTCGACTCGAACCTCGAAAGTCAGTCGAAGCATTAATAATTCTCGATGTTCGTTGAAATTCAGTCAGAAACTGTTGAAACATGCATTTTCATCAATTTAGACGAACTAACACTCAACCTCTGGATTTGCGGTCCCGTCGATGGTCCGTTCGACGCGAACCTCGAGAATGACTCGCAACATGAAAATTTCTCGATTTACGTTGAAACTCAGTCAAAAACTGTTGAAACCTGCGTTTTCATCGTTTTAGACGAACTCACACTCAATTTCTCCATTAGCGTTTTCGTGGATGGTCCATTCGACTCGAACCTCGAAAGTCACTCGAAGCATTAAAATTTCTCGATGTTCGTTGAATATCAGTCAAAAACTGTTGAAACCTGGATTTTCATCGTTTCAGACGAAATAACACCAATCGATCGATTTGCGATTTCGTCGATGGTCCGATCGACTCGAACCTCGAATGTGACTCGGAACATCAAAATTTCTCGGTTTTCGTTTAAATTCAGTCAAAAACTATTGAAACCTGTATTTTCATCGTTTTAGACGAAATAAAACCCAATCGATCGATTTGCGATCTCGTCGATGGTCCTATCGACTCGAACCTCGAATGTGACTCGGAACATGAAAATTTCTCGATTTTCGTTGAAATTCAGTCAGAACTGTTGATACCTGCATTTTCATCGATTTAGACGAACTAACACCCAATTGCTCGATTAGCGTTTTCGTGGATGTTCCATTCGACTCGAACCTCGAAAGTCAGTCGAAGCATTAATATTTCTCGATGTTCGTTGAAATTCAGTCAAAAACTGTTGAAACATGCATTTTCATCAATTTAGACGAACTAACACTCAATCTCTGGATTTCCGTTCTCGTCGATGGTCCGATCGACTCGAACTTCGAAAGTGACTCGGAACATGAAAATTTCTCGATTTTCGTTGAAATTCAGTCAGAACTGTTGATACCTGCATTTTCATCGATTTAGACGAACTAACACCCAATTGCTCGATTAGCGTTTTCGTGGATGTTCCATTCGACTCGAACCTCGAAAGTCAGTCGAAGCATTAATATTTCTCGATGTTCGTTGAAATTCAGTCAAAAACTGTTGAAACATGCATTTTCATCAATTTAGACGAACTAACACTCAATCTCTGGATTTCCGTTCTCGTCGATGGTCCGATCGACTCGAACCTCGAATGTGACTCAGAACATGAAAATTTCTCGATTTTCGTTGAAATTCAGTCAGAACTGTTGATACCTGCATTTTCATCGATTTAGACGAACTAACACCCAATTGCTCGATTAGCGTTTTCGTCGATGGTCCATTCGACTCGAACCTCGAAAGTCACTCGAAGCATTAATATTTCTCGATGTTCGTTGAAATTCAGTCAAAAACTGTTGAAACCTGCATTTTCATCGTTTTAGACGAAATAACACCAATCGATCGATTTGCGATTTCGTCGATGGTCCGATCGACTCGAACCTCGAAAGTGACTCGGAACATAAAAATTTCTCAGTTTTCGTTGAAATTCAGAAAAAAAATATTGAAACCTGCATTTTCATCGTTTTAGACGAAATAACACTTAATCGGTCGATTTCCATTCTCATCGATGGTCCGATCGACTCGAACCTCGAAAGTGACTCCGAACATGAAAATTTCTCGATTTTCGTTGAAATTCAATCAGAACTGTTGATACCTGCATTTTCATCGATTTAGACGAACTAACACCCGATTGCTCGATTTGCGATTTCGTCGATGGTCCGATCGACTCGAACCCGAATGTGACTCAGAACATGAAAATTTCTCGATTTTCGTTGAAATTCAGTCAGAACTGTTGATACCTGCATTTTCATCGATTTAGACGAACTAACACCCAATTGCTCGATTAGCGTTTTCGTGGATGGTCCATTCGACTCGAACCTCGAAAGTCACTCGAAGCATTAATATTTCTCGATGTTCGTTGAAATTCAGTCAAAAACTGTTGAAACATGCATTTTCATCAATTTAGACGAACTAACACTCAATCTCTGGATTTGCGGTCTCGTCGATTGTCCGTTCGACTCGAACCTCGAAAGTGACTCGCGACATGAAAATTTCTCGATGTTCATTGAAACTCAGTCAAAAACTGTTGAAACCTGCGTTTTCATCGTTTTAGTCGAAAATACACCAATCGATCGATTTGCGATTTCGTCGATGGTCCGATCGACTCGAACCTCGAATGTGACTCGGAACATGAAAATTTCTCGGTTTTCGTTGAAATTCAGTCAAAAAATATTGAAACCTGCATTTTCATCGTTTTAGACGAAATAACACTTAATCGGTCGATCTCCATTCTCGTCTATGGTCCGATCGATTCGAACCTCGAAAATGACTCGGAACATGAAAATTTCTCGATTTTCGTTGAAATTCAGTCAAAAATTATTGAAACCTGCATTTTCATCGTTTTAAACGAAATAACACCCAATCGATCGATTTGCGATTTCGTCGATGGTCCGATCGACTCGAACCCGAATGTGACTCAGAACATGAAAATTTCTCGATTTTCGTTGAAATTCAGTCAGAACTGTTGATACATGCATTTTCATCGATTTAGACGAACTAACACCCAATTGCTCGATTAGCGTTTTCGTGGATGGTCAATTCGACTCGAACCTCGAAAGTCAGTCGAAGCATTAATATTTCTCGATATTCGTTGAAATTCAGTCAAAAACTGTTGAAACATGCATTTTCATCAATTTAGACGAACTAACACTCAATCTCTGGATTTGCGGTCTCGTCGATGGTCCGATCGACTCGAACCTCGAATGTGACTCAGAACATGAAAATTTCTCGATTTTCGTTGAAATTCAGTCAGAACTATTGATACCTGCATTTTCATCGATTTAGACGAACTAACACCCAATTGCTCGATTAGCGTTTTCGTGGATGGTCCATTCGACTCGAACCTCGAAAGTCAGTCGAAGCATTAATAATTCTCGATGTTCGTTGAAATTCAGTCAGAAACTGTTGAAACATGCATTTTCATCAATTTAGACGAACTAACACTCAACCTCTGGATTTGCGGTCCCGTCGATGGTCCGTTCGACGCGAACCTCGAGAATGACTCGCAACATGAAAATTTCTCGATTTACGTTGAAACTCAGTCAAAAACTGTTGAAACCTGCGTTTTCATCGTTTTAGACGAACTCACACTCAATTTCTCCATTAGCGTTTTCGTGGATGGTCCATTCGACTCGAACCTCGAAAGTCACTCGAAGCATTAAAATTTCTCGATGTTCGTTGAATATCAGTCAAAAACTGTTGAAACCTGGATTTTCATCGTTTCAGACGAAATAACACCAATCGATCGATTTGCGATTTCGTCGATGGTCCGATCGACTCGAACCTCGAATGTGACTCGGAACATCAAAATTTCTCGGTTTTCGTTTAAATTCAGTCAAAAACTATTGAAACCTGTATTTTCATCGTTTTAGACGAAATAAAACCCAATCGATCGATTTGCGATCTCGTCGATGGTCCTATCGACTCGAACCTCGAATGTGACTCGGAACATGAAAATTTCTCGATTTTCGTTGAAATTCAGTCAGAACTGTTGATACCTGCATTTTCATCGATTTAGACGAACTAACACCCAATTGCTCGATTAGCGTTTTCGTGGATGTTCCATTCGACTCGAACCTCGAAAGTCAGTCGAAGCATTAATATTTCTCGATGTTCGTTGAAATTCAGTCAAAAACTGTTGAAACATGCATTTTCATCAATTTAGACGAACTAACACTCAATCTCTGGATTTCCGTTCTCGTCGATGGTCCGATCGACTCGAACTTCGAATGTGACTCAGAACATGAAAATTTCTCGATTTTCATTGAAATTCAGTCAGAACTGTTGATACCTGCATTTTCATCGATTTAGACGAACTAACACCCATTTGCTCGATTAGCGTTTTCGTGGATGGTCCATTCGACTCGAACCTCGAAAGTCAGTCGAAGCATTAACATTTCTCGATGTTCGTTGAAATTCAGTCAAAAACTGTTGAAACCTGCATTTTCATCGTTTTTGACGAACTAACACTTAATCGTTCGATTTCCATTCTCGTCGATGGTCCGATCGACTCGAACTTCGAAAGTGACTCGGAACATCAAAATTTCTCGGTTTTCGTTTAAATTCAGTCAAAAACTATTGAAACCTGCATTTTCATCGTTTTTGACGAACTAACACTTAATCGGTCGATTTCCATTCTCGTCGATGGTCCGATCGACTCGAACCTCAAAAGTGACCCGGAACATGAAAATTTCTCGATTTTCGTTGAAATTCAGTCAAAAACTATTGAAACCTGCATTTTCATCGTTTTAGACGAAATAACACCCAATCGATCGATTTGCGATTTCGTCGATGGTCCGATCGACTCGAACCTCGAATGTGACGCAGAACATGAAAATTTCTCGATTTTCGTTGAAATTCAGTCAGAACTGTTGATACCTGCATTTTCATCGATTTAGACGAACTAACACCCAATTGCTCGATTAGCGTTTTCGTGGATGGTCCATTCGACTCGAACCTCGAAAGTCAGTCGAAGCATTAATATTTCTCGATGTTCGTTGAAATACAGTCAAAAACTGTTGAAACATGCATTTTCATCAATTTAGACGAACTAACACTCAATCTCTGGATTTGCGGTCTCGTCGATGGTCCGATCGACTCGAACCTCGAATGTGACTCAGAACATGAAAATTTCTCGATTTTCGTTGAAATTCAGTCAGAACTATTGATACCTGCATTTTCATCGATTTAGACGAACTAACACCCAATTGCTCGATTAGCGTTTTCGTGGATGGTCCATTCGACTCGAACCTCGAAAGTCAGTCGAAGCATTAATAATTCTCGATGTTCGTTGAAATTCAGTCAGAAACTGTTGAAACATGCATTTTCATCAATTTAGACGAACTAACACTCAACCTCTGGATTTGCGGTCCCGTCGATGGTCCGTTCGACGCGAACCTCGAGAATGACTCGCAACATGAAAATTTCTCGATTTACGTTGAAACTCAGTCAAAAACTGTTGAAACCTGCGTTTTCATCGTTTTAGACGAACTCACACTCAATTTCTCCATTAGCGTTTTCGTGGATGGTCCATTCGACTCGAACCTCGAAAGTCACTCGAAGCATTAAAATTTCTCGATGTTCGTTGAATATCAGTCAAAAACTGTTGAAACCTGGATTTTCATCGTTTCAGACGAAATAACACCAATCGATCGATTTGCGATTTCGTCGATGGTCCGATCGACTCGAACCTCGAATGTGACTCGGAACATCAAAATTTCTCGGTTTTCGTTTAAATTCAGTCAAAAACTATTGAAACCTGTATTTTCATCGTTTTAGACGAAATAAAACCCAATCGATCGATTTGCGATCTCGTCGATGGTCCTATCGTCTCGAACCTCGAATGTGACTCGGAACATGAAAATTTCTCGATTTTCGTTGAAATTCAGTCAGAACTGTTGATACCTGCATTTTCATCGATTTAGACGAACTAACACCCAATTGCTCGATTAGCGTTTTCGTGGATGTTCCATTCGACTCGAACCTCGAAAGTCAGTCGAAGCATTAATATTTCTCGATGTTCGTTGAAATTCAGTCAAAAACTGTTGAAACATGCATTTTCATCAATTTAGACGAACTAACACTCAATCTCTGGATTTCCGTTCTCGTCGATGGTCCGATCGACTCGAACTTCGAAAGTGACTCGGAACATGAAAATTTCTCGATTTTCGTTGAAATTCAGTCAGAACTATTGATACCTGCATTTTCATCGATTTAGACGAACTAACACCCAATTGCTCGATTAGCGTTTTCGTGGATGGTCCATTAGTCTCGAACCTCGAAAGTCAGTCGAAGCATTAATAGTTCTCGATGTTCGTTGAAATTCAGTCAAAAACTGTTGAAACATGCATTTTCATCAATTTAGACGAACTAACACTCAATCTCTGGATTTGCGGTCTCGTCGATGGTCCGTTCGACGCCAACCTCGAGAATGACTCGCAACATGAAAATTTCTCGATTTTCGTTGAAACTCAGTCAAAAACTGTTGAAACCTGCATTTTCATCGTTTTTGACGAACTAACACTTAATCGGTCGATTTCCATTCTCGTCGATGGTCCGATCGACTCGAACCTCAAAAGTGACCCGGAACATGAAAATTTCTCGATTTTCGTTGAAATTCAGTCAAAAACTATTGAAACCTGCATTTTCATCGTTTTAGACGAAATAACACCCAATCGATCGATTTGCGATTTCGTCGATGGTCCGATCGACTCGAACCTCGAATGTGACTCAGAACATGAAAATTTCTCGATTTTCGTTGAAATTCAGTCAGAACTGTTGATACCTGCATTTTCATCGATTTAGACGAACTAACACCCAATTGCTCGATTAGCGTTTTCGTCGATGGTCCATTCGACTCGAACCTCGAAAGTCACTCGAAGCATTAATATTTCTCGATGTTCGTTGAAATTCAGTCAAAAACTGTTGAAACATGCATTTTCATCAATTTAGACGAACTAACACTCAATCTCTGGATTTGCGGTCTCGTCGATGGTCTGATCGACTCGAACCTCGAATGTGACTCAGAACATGAAAATTTCTCGATTTTCGTTGAAATTCAGTCAGAACTATTGATACCTGCATTTTCATCGATTTAGACGAACTAACACCCAATTGCTCGATTAGCGTTTTCGTGGATGGTCCATTCGACTCGAACCTCGAAAGTCAGTCGAAGCATTAATAATTCTCGATGTTCGTTGAAATTCAGTCAGAAACTGTTGAAACATGCATTTTCATCAATTTAGACGAACTAACACTCAACCTCTGGATTTGCGGTCCCGTCGATGGTCCGTTCGACGCGAACCTCGAGAATGACTCGCAACATGAAAATTTCTCGATTTACGTTGAAACTCAGTCAAAAACTGTTGAAACCTGCGTTTTCATCGTTTTAGACGAACTCACACTCAATTTCTCCATTAGCGTTTTCGTGGATGGTCCATTTGACTCGAACCTCGAAAGTCACTCGAAGCATTAAAATTTCTCGATGTTCGTTGAATATCAGTCAAAAACTGTTGAAACCTGCATTTTCATCCTTTTAGACGAAATAACACCAATCGATCGATTTGCGATTTCGTCGATGGTCCGATCGACTCGAACCTCGAAAGTGACTCGGAACATCAAAGTTTCTCGGTTTTCGTTGAAATTCAGTCAAAAACTATTGAAACCTGCATTTTCATCGTTTTAGACGAACTAAACCTCAATCTCTGGATTTGCGGTCTCGTCGATGGTCCGTTCGACTCGAACATCGAAAGTCGTTCGAAGCATTAAAATTTCTCGATTTTCGTTGAAATTCAGTCAAAAACTGTTGAAACCTGCATTTTCATCCTTTTAGACGAAATAACACCAATCGATCGATTTGCGATTTCGTCGATGGTCCGATCGTCTCGAACCTCGAAAGTGACTCGGAACATCAAAGTTTCTCGGTTTTCGTTGAAATTCAGTCAAAAACTATTGAAACCTGCATTTTCATCATTTTAGACGAAATAACACCCAATCGATCGATTTGCGATTTCGTCGATGGTCCGATCGACTCGAACCTCGAATGTGACTCGGAACATGAAAATTTCTCGATTTTCGTTGAAATTCAGTCAGAACTGTTGATACCTGCATTTTCATCGATTTAGGCAAACTAACACCGAATTGCTCGATTAGCGTTTTCGTGGATGGTCCATTCGACTCGAACCTCGAAAGTCACTCGAAGCTTTAATATTTCTCGATGTTCGTTGAAATTCAGTCAAAAACTGTTGAAACCTGCATTTTCATCGTTTTAGACGAAATAACACCAATCGATCGATTTGCGATTTCGTCGATGGTCCGATCGACTCGAACCTCGAAAGTGACTCGGAACATAAAAATTTCTCGGTTTTCGTTGAAATTCAGAAAAAAAATATTGAAACCTGCATTTTCATCGTTTTAGACGAAATAACACTTAATCGGTCGATTTCCATTCTCATCGATGGTCCGATCGACTCGAACCTCGAAAGTGACTCCGAACATGAAAATTTCTCGATTTTCGTTGAAATTCAATCAGAACTGTTGATACCTGCATTTTCATCGATTTAGACGAACTAACACCCAATTGCTCGATTTGCGATTTCGTCGATGGTCCGATCGACTCGAACCCGAATGTGACTCAGAACATGAAAATTTCTCGATTTTCGTTGAAATTCAGTCAGAACTGTTGATACATGCATTTTCATCGATTTAGACGAACTAACACCCAATTGCTCGATTAGCGTTTTCGTGGATGGTCAATTCGACTCGAACCTCGAAAGTCAGTCGAAGCATTAATATTTCTCGATGTTCGTTGAAATTCAGTCAAAAACTGTTGAAACATGCATTTTCATCAATTTAGACGAACTAACACTCAATCTCTGGATTTGCGGTCTCGTCGATGGTCCGATCGACTCGAACCTCGAATGTGACTCAGAACATGAAAATTTCTCGATTTTCGTTGAAATTCAGTCAGAACTATTGATACCTGCATTTTCATCGATTTAGACGAACTAACACCCAATTGCTCGATTAGCGTTTTCGTGGATGGTCCATTCGACTCGAACCTCGAAAGTCAGTCGAAGCATTAATAATTCTCGATGTTCGTTGAAATTGAGTCAGAAACTGTTGAAACATGCATTTTCATCAATTTAGACGAACTAACACTCAACCTCTGGATTTGCGGTCCCGTCGATGGTCCGTTCGACGCGAACCTCGAGAATGACTCGCAACATAAAAATTTCTCGATTTACGTTGAAACTCAGTCAAAAACTGTTGAAACCTGCGTTTTCATCGTTTTAGACGAACTCACACTCAATTTCTCCATTAGGGTTTTCGTGGATGGTCCATTCGACTCGAACCTCGAAAGTCACTCGAAGCATTAAAATTTCTCGATGTTCGTTGAATATCAGTCAAAAACTGTTGAAACCTGCATTTTCATCGTTTCAGACGAAATAACACCAATCGATCGATTTGCGATTTCGTCGATGGTCCGATCGACTCGAACCTCGAATGTGACTCGGAACATCAAAATTTCTCGGTTTTCGTTTAAATTCAGTCAAAAACTATTGAAACCTGCATTTTCATCGTTTTTGACGAACTAACACTTAATCGGTCGATTTCCATTCTCGTCGATGGTCCGATCGACTCGAACCTCAAAAGTGACCCGGAACATGAAAATTTCTCGATTTTCGTTGAAATTCAGTCAAAAACTATTGAAACCTGCATTTTCATCGTTTTAGACGAAATAACACCCAATCGATCGATTTGCGATTTCGTCGATGGTCCGATCGACTCGAACCTCGAATGTGACTCAGAACATGAAAATTTCTCGATTTTCGTTGAAATTCAGTCAGAACTGTTGATACCTGCATTTTCATCGATTTAGACGAACTAACACCCAATTGCTCGATTAGCGTTTTCGTGGATGGTCCATTCGACTCGAACCTCGAAAGTCACTCGAAGCATTAATATTTCTCGATGTTCGTTGAAATTCAGTCAAAAACTGTTGAAACATGCATTTTCATCAATTTAGACGAACTAACACTCAATCTCTGGATTTGCGGTCTCGTCGATTGTCCGTTCGACTCGAACCTCGAAAGTGACTCGCGACATGAAAATTTCTCGATGTTCATTGAAACTCAGTCAAAAACTGTTGAAACCTGCGTTTTCATCGTTTTAGTCGAAAATACACCAATCGATCGATTTGCGATTTCGTCGATGGTCCGATCGACTCGAACCTCGAATGTGACTCGGAACATGAAAATTTCTCGGTTTTCGTTGAAATTCAGTCAAAAAATATTGAAACCTGCATTTTCGTCGTTTTAGACGAAATAACACTTAATCGGTCGATCTCCATTCTCGTCTATGGTCCGATCGATTCGAACCTCGAAAATGACTCGGAACATGAAAATTTCTCGATTTTCGTTGAAATTCAGTCAAAAATTATTGAAACCTGCATTTTCATCGTTTTAAACGAAATAACACCCAATCGATCGATTTGCGATTTCGTCGATGGTCCGATCGACTCGAACCCGAATGTGACTCAGAACATGAAAATTTCTCGGTTTTCGTTGAAATTCAGTCAGAACTGTTGATACCTGCATTTTCATCGATTTAGGCAAACTAACACCGAATTGCTCGATTAGCGTTTTCGTGGATGGTCCATTCGACTCGAACCTCGAAAGTCACTCGAAGCTTTAATATTTCTCGATGTTCGTTGAAATTCAGTCAAAAACTGTTGAAACCTGCATTTTCATCGTTTTAGACGAAATAACACCAATCGATCGATTTGCGATTTCGTCGATGGTCCGATCGACTCGAACCTCGAAAGTGACTCGGAACATAAAAATTTCTCGGTTTTCGTTGAAATTCAGAAAAAAAATATTGAAACCTGCATTTTCATCGTTTTAGACGAAATAACACTTAATCGGTCGATTTCCATTCTCATCGATGGTCCGATCGACTCGAACCTCGAAAGTGACTCCGAACATGAAAATTTCTCGATTTTCGTTGAAATTCAATCAGAACTGTTGATACCTGCATTTTCATCGATTTAGACGAACTAACACCCAATTGCTCGATTTGCGATTTCGTCGATGGTCCGATCGACTCGAACCCGAATGTGACTCAGAACATGAAAATTTCTCGATTTTCGTTGAAATTCAGTCAGAACTGTTGATACATGCATTTTCATCGATTTAGACGAACTAACACCCAATTGCTCGATTAGCGTTTTCGTGGATGGTCAATTCGACTCGAACCTCGAAAGTCAGTCGAAGCATTAATATTTCTCGATGTTCGTTGAAATTCAGTCAAAAACTGTTGAAACATGCATTTTCATCAATTTAGACGAACTAACACTCAATCTCTGGATTTGCGGTCTCGTCGATGGTCCGATCGACTCGAACCTCGAATGTGACTCAGAACATGAAAATTTCTCGATTTTCGTTGAAATTCAGTCAGAACTATTGATACCTGCATTTTCATCGATTTAGACGAACTAACACCCAATTGCTCGATTAGCGTTTTCGTGGATGGTCCATTCGACTCGAACCTCGAAAGTCAGTCGAAGCATTAATAATTCTCGATGTTCGTTGAAATTCAGTCAGAAACTGTTGAAACATGCATTTTCATCAATTTAGACGAACTAACACTCAACCTCTGGATTTGCGGTCCCGTCGATGGTCCGTTCGACGCGAACCTCGAGAATGACTCGCAACATAAAAATTTCTCGATTTACGTTGAAACTCAGTCAAAAACTGTTGAAACCTGCGTTTTCATCGTTTTAGACGAACTCACACTCAATTTCTCCATTAGCGTTTTCGTGGATGGTCCATTCGACTCGAACCTCGAAAGTCACTCGAAGCATTAAAATTTCTCGATGTTCGTTGAATATCAGTCAAAAACTGTTGAAACCTGCATTTTCATCGTTTCAGACGAAATAACACCAATCGATCGATTTGCGATTTCGTCGATGGTCCGATCGACTCGAACCTCGAATGTGACTCGGAACATCAAAATTTCTCGGTTTTCGTTTAAATTCAGTCAAAAACTATTGAAACCTGCATTTTCATCGTTTTTGACGAACTAACACTTAATCGGTCGATTTCCATTCTCGTCGATGGTCCGATCGACTCGAACCTCAAAAGTGACCCGGAACATGAAAATTTCTCGATTTTCGTTGAAATTCAGTCAAAAACTATTGAAACCTGCATTTTCATCGTTTTAGACGAAATAACACCCAATCGATCGATTTGCGATTTCGTCGATGGTCCGATCGACTCGAACCTCGAATGTGACTCAGAACATGAAAATTTCTCGATTTTCGTTGAAATTCAGTCAGAACTGTTGATACCTGCATTTTCATCGATTTAGACGAACTAACACCCAATTGCTCGATTAGCGTTTTCGTGGATGGTCCATTCGACTCGAACCTCGAAAGTCACTCGAAGCATTAATATTTCTCGATGTTCGTTGAAATTCAGTCAAAAACTGTTGAAACATGCATTTTCATCAATTTAGACGAACTAACACTCAATCTCTGGATTTGCGGTCTCGTCGATTGTCCGTTCGACTCGAACCTCGAAAGTGACTCGCGACATGAAAATTTCTCGATGTTCATTGAAACTCAGTCAAAAACTGTTGAAACCTGCGTTTTCATCGTTTTAGTCGAAAATACACCAATCGATCGATTTGCGATTTCGTCGATGGTCCGATCGACTCGAACCTCGAATGTGACTCGGAACATGAAAATTTCTCGGTTTTCGTTGAAATTCAGTCAAAAAATATTGAAACCTGCATTTTCGTCGTTTTAGACGAAATAACACTTAATCGGTCGATCTCCATTCTCGTCTATGGTCCGATCGATTCGAACCTCGAAAATGACTCGGAACATGAAAATTTCTCGATTTTCGTTGAAATTCAGTCAAAAATTATTGAAACCTGCATTTTCATCGTTTTAAACGAAATAACACCCAATCGATCGATTTGCGATTTCGTCGATGGTCCGATCGACTCGAACCCGAATGTGACTCAGAACATGAAAATTTCTCGATTTTCGTTGAAATTCAGTCAGAACTGTTGATACATGCATTTTCATCGATTTAGACGAACTAACACCCAATTGCTCGATTAGCGTTTTCGTGGATGGTCAATTCGACTCGAACCTCGAAAGTCAGTCGAAGCATTAATATTTCTCGATGTTCGTTGAAATTCAGTCAAAAACTGTTGAAACATGCATTTTCATCAATTTAGACGAACTAACACTCAATCTCTGGATTTGCGGTCTCGTCGATGGTCCGATCGACTCGAACCTCGAATGTGACTCAGAACATGAAAATTTCTCGATTTTCGTTGAAATTCAGATAGAACTATTGATACCTGCATTTTCATCGATTTAGACGAACTAACACCCAATTGCTCGATTAGCGTTTTCGTGGATGGTCCATTCGACTCGAACCTCGAAAGTCAGTCGAAGCATTAATAATTCTCGATGTTCGTTGAAATTCAGTCAGAAACTGTTGAAACATGCATTTTCATCAATTTAGACGAACTAACACTCAACCTCTGGATTTGCGGTCCCGTCGATGGTCCGTTCGACGCGAACCTCGAGAATGACTCGCAACATGAAAATTTCTCGATTTACGTTGAAACTCAGTCAAAAACTGTTGAAACCTGCGTTTTCATCGTTTTAGACGAACTCACACTCAATTTCTCCATTAGCGTTTTAGTGGATGGTCCATTCGACTCGAACCTCGAAAGTCACTCGAAGCATTAAAATTTCTCGATGTTCGTTGAATATCAGTCAAAAACTGTTGAAACCTGGATTTTCATCGATTCAGACGAAATAACACCAATCGATCGATTTGCGATTTCGTCGATGGTCCGATCGACTCGAACCTCGAATGTGACTCGGAACATCAAAATTTCTCGGTTTTCGTTTAAATTCAGTCAAAAACTATTGAAACCTGTATTTTCATCGTTTTAGACGAAATAAAACCCAATCGATCGATTTGCGATCTCGTCGATGGTCCTATCGACTCGAACCTCGAATGTGACTCGGAACATGAAAATTTCTCGATTTTCGTTGAAATTCAGTCAGAACTGTTGATACCTGCATTTTCATCGATTTAGACGAACTAACACCCAATTGCTCGATTAGCGTTTTCGTGGATGTTCCATTCGACTCGAACCTCGAAAGTCACTCGAAGCATTAATATTTCTCGATGTTCGTTGAAATTCAGTCAAAAACTGTTGAAACATGCATTTTCATCAATTTAGACGAACTAACACTCAATCTCTGGATTTGCGGTCTCGTCGATTGTCCGTTCGACTCGAACCTCGAAAGTGACTCGCGACATGAAAATTTCTCGATGTTCATTGAAACTCAGTCAAAAACTGTTGAAACCTGCGTTTTCATCGTTTTAGTCGAAAATACACCAATCGATCGATTTGCGATTTCGTCGATGGTCCGATCGACTCGAACCTCGAATGTGACTCGGAACATGAAAATTTCTCGGTTTTCGTTGAAATTCAGTCAAAAAATATTGAAACCTGCATTTTCGTCGTTTTAGACGAAATAACACTTAATCGGTCGATCTCCATTCTCGTCTATGGTCCGATCGATTCGAACCTCGAAAATGACTCGGAACATGAAAATTTCTCGATTTTCGTTGAAATTCAGTCAAAAATTATTGAAACCTGCATTTTCATCGTTTTAAACGAAATAACACCCAATCGATCGATTTGCGATTTCGTCGATGGTCCGATCGACTCGAACCCGAATGTGACTCAGAACATGAAAATTTCTCGATTTTCGTTGAAATTCAGTCAGAACTGTTGATACATGCATTTTCATCGATTTAGACGAACTAACACCCAATTGCTCGATTAGCGTTTTCGTGGATGGTCAATTCGACTCGAACCTCGAAAGTCAGTCGAAGCATTAATATTTCTCGATGTTCGTTGAAATTCAGTCAAAAACTGTTGAAACATGCATTTTCATCAATTTAGACGAACTAACACTCAATCTCTGGATTTGCGGTCTCGTCGATGGTCCGATCGACTCGAACCTCGAATGTGACTCAGAACATGAAAATTTCTCGATTTTCGTTGAAATTCAGTCAGAACTATTGATACCTGCATTTTCATCGATTTAGACGAACTAACACCCAATTGCTCGATTAGCGTTTTCGTGGATGGTCCATTCGACTCGAACCTCGAAAGTCAGTCGAAGCATTAATAATTCTCGATGTTCGTTGAAATTCAGTCAGAAACTGTTGAAACATGCATTTTCATCAATTTAGACGAACTAACACTCAACCTCTGGATTTGCGGTCCCGTCGATGGTCCGTTCGACGCGAACCTCGAGAATGACTCGCAACATGAAAATTTCTCGATTTACGTTGAAACTCAGTCAAAAACTGTTGAAACCTGCGTTTTCATCGTTTTAGACGAACTCACACTCAATTTCTCCATTAGCGTTTTAGTGGATGGTCCATTCGACTCGAACCTCGAAAGTCACTCGAAGCATTAAAATTTCTCGATGTTCGTTGAATATCAGTCAAAAACTGTTGAAACCTGGATTTTCATCGATTCAGACGAAATAACACCAATCGATCGATTTGCGATTTCGTCGATGGTCCGATCGACTCGAACCTCGAATGTGACTCGGAACATCAAAATTTCTCGGTTTTCGTTTAAATTCAGTCAAAAACTATTGAAACCTGTATTTTCATCGTTTTAGACGAAATAAAACCCAATCGATCGATTTGCGATCTCGTCGATGGTCCTATCGACTCGAACCTCGAATGTGACTCGGAACATGAAAATTTCTCGATTTTCGTTGAAATTCAGTCAGAACTGTTGATACCTGCATTTTCATCGATTTAGACGAACTAACACCCAATTGCTCGATTAGCGTTTTCGTGGATGTTCCATTCGACTCGAACCTCGAAAGTCAGTCGAAGCATTAATATTTCTCGATGTTCGTTGAAATTCAGTCAAAAACTGTTGAAACATGCATTTTCATCAATTTAGACGAACTAACACTCAATCTCTGGATTTCCGTTCTCGTCGATGGTCCGATCGACTCGAACTTCGAAAGTGACTCGGAACATGAAAATTTCTCGATTTTCGTTGAAATTCAGTCAGAACTATTGATACCTGCATTTTCATCGATTTAGACGAACTAACACCCAATTGCTCGATTAGCGTTTTCGTGGATGGTCCATTAGTCTCGAACCTCGAAAGTCAGTCGAAGCATTAATAGTTCTCGATGTTCGTTGAAATTCAGTCAAAAACTGTTGAAACATGCATTTTCATCAATTTAGACGAACTAACACTCAATCTCTGGATTTGCGGTCTCGTCGATGGTCCGTTCGACGCCAACCTCGAGAATGACTCGCAACATGAAAATTTCTCGATTTTCGTTGAAACTCAGTCAAAAACTGTTGAAACCTGCATTTTCATCGTTTTTGACGAACTAACACTTAATCGGTCGATTTCCATTCTCGTCGATGGTCCGATCGACTTGAACCTCAAAAGTGACCCGGAACATGAAAATTTCTCGATTTTCGTTGAAATTCAGTCAAAAACTATTGAAACCTGCATTTTCATCGTTTTAGACGAAATAACACCCAATCGATCGATTTGCGATTTCGTCGATGGTCCGATCGACTCGAACCTCGAATGTGACTCAGAACATGAAAATTTCTCGATTTTCGTTGAAATTCAGTCAGAACTATTGATACCTGTATTTTCATCGATTTGGACGAACTAACACCCAATTGCTCGATTAGCGTTTTCGTGGATGGTCCATTCGACTCGAACCTCGAAAGTCAGTCGAAACATTAATAATTCTCGATGTTCGTTGAAATTCAGTCAGAAACTGTTGAAACATGCATTTTCATCAATTTAGACGAACTAACACTCAACCTCTGGATTTGCGGTCCCGTCGATGGTCCGTTCGACGCGAACCTCGAGAATGACTCGCAACATGAAAATTTCTCGATTTACGTTGAAACTCAGTCAAAAACTGTTGAAACCTGCGTTTTCATCGTTTTAGACGAACTCACACTCAATTTCTCCATTAGCGTTTTCGTGGATGGTCCAATTGACTCGAACCTCGAAAGTCACTCGAAGCATTAAAATTTCTCGATGTTCGTTGAATATCAGTCAAAAACTGTTGAAACCTGCATTTTCATCCTTTTAGACGAAATAACACCAATCGATCGATTTGCGATTTCGTCGATGGTCCGATCGACTCGAACCTCGAAAGTGACTCGGAACATCAAAGTTTCTCGGTTTTCGTTGAAATTCAGTCAAAAACTATTGAAACCTGCATTTTCATCCTTTTAGACGAAATAACACCAATCGATCGATTTGCGTTTTCGTCGATGGTCCGATCGACTCGAACCTCGAAAGTGACTCCGAACATGAAAATTTCTCGATTTTCGTTGAAATTCAATCAGAACTGTTGATACCTGCATTTTCATCGATTTAGACGAACTAACACCCAATTGCTCGATTAGCGTTTTCGTGGATGGTCCATTCGACTCGAACCTCGAAAGTCACTCGAAGCATTAAAATTTCTCGATGTTCGTTGAAATTCAGTCAAAAACTCTTGAAACCTGCATTTTCATTGATTTAGACGAACTAAACCTCAATCTCTGGATTTGCGGTCTCGTCGATGGTCCGTTCGACTCGAACATCGAAAGTCGTTCGAAGCATTAAAATTTCTCGATTTTCGTTGAAATTCAGTCAAAAACTGTTGAAACCTGCATTTTCATCGTTTTTGACGATCTAACACTTAATCGGTCGATTTCCATTCTCGTCGATGGTCCGATCGAATCGAACTTCGAAAGTGACTCGGAACATGAAAATTTCTCGATTTTCGTTGAAATTCAGTCGAAAACTATTGAAACCTGCATTTTCATCGTTTTAGACGAAATAACACCCAATCGATCGATTTGCGATTTCGTCGATGGTCCGATCGACTTGAACCCGAATGTCACTCAGAACATGAAAATTTCTCGATTTTCATTGAAATTCAGTCAGAACTGTTGATACCTGCATTTTCATCGATTTAGACGAACTAACACCCATTTGCTCGATTAGCGTTTTCGTGGATGGTCCATTCGACTCGAACCTCGAAAGTCAGTCGAAGCATTAACATTTCTCGATGTTCGTTGAAATTCAGTCAAAAACTGTTGAAACCTGCATTTTCATCGTTTTTGACGAACTAACACTTAATCGGTCGATTTCCATTCTCGTCGATGGTCCGATCGACTCGAACTTCGAAAGTGACTCGGAACATGAAAATTTCTCGATTTTCGTTGAAATTCAGTCAAAAACTATTGAAACCTGCATTTTCATCGTTTTAGACGAAATAACACCCAATCGATCGATTTGCGATTTCGTCGATGGTCCGATCGACTCGAACCTCGAATGTGACTCAGAACATGAAAATTTCTCGATTTTCGTTGAAATTCAGTCAGAACTGTTGATACCTGCATTTTCATCGATTTAGACGAACTAACACCCAATTGCTCGATTAGCGTTTTCGTGGATGGTCCATTCGACTCGAACCTCGAAAGTCACTCGAAGCATTAATATTTCTCGATGTTCGTTGAAATTCAGTCAAAAACTGTTGAAACATGCATTTTCATCAATTTAGACGAACTAACACTCAATCTCTGGATTTGCGGTCTCGTCGATTGTCCGTTCGACTCGAACCTCGAAAGTGACTCGCGACATGAAAATTTCTCGATGTTCATTGAAACTCAGTCAAAAACTGTTGAAACCTGCGTTTTCATCGTTTTAGTCGAAAATACACCAATCGATCGATTTGCGATTTCGTCGATGGTCCGATCGACTCGAACCTCGAATGTGACTCGGAACATGAAAATTTCTCGGTTTTCGTTGAAATTCAGTCAAAAAATATTGAAACCTGCATTTTCATCGTTTTAGACGAAATAACACTTAATCGGTCGATCTCCATTCTCGTCTATGGTCCGATCGATTCGAACCTCGAAAATGACTCGGAACATGAAAATTTCTCGATTTTCGTTGAAATTCAGTCAGAACTGTTGATACCTGCATTTTCATCGATTTAGACGAACTAACACCCAATTGCTCGATTAGCGTTTTCGTGGATGTTCCATTCGACTCGAACCTCGAAAGTCAGTCAAAGCATTAATATTTCTCGATGTTCGTTGAAATTCAGTCAAAAACTGTTGAAACATGCATTTTCATCAATTTAGACGAACTAACACTCAATCTCTGGATTTCCGTTCTCGTCGATGGTCCGATCGACTCGAACTTCGAAAGTGACTCGGAACATGAAAATTTCTCGATTTTCGTTGAAATTCAGTCAGAACTATTGATACCTGCATTTTCATCAATTTAGACGAACTAACACTCAATCTCTGGATTTGCGGTCTCGTCGATGGTCCGTTCGACGCCAACCTCGAGAATGACTCGCAACATGAAAATTTCTCGATTTTCGTTGAAACTCAGTCAAAAACTGTTGAAACCTGCATTTTCATCGTTTTTGACGAACTAACACTTAATCGGTCGATTTCCATTCTCGTCGATGGTCCGATCGACTCGAACCTCAAAAGTGACCCGGAACATGAAAATTTCTCGATTTTCGTTGAAATTCAGTCAAAAACTATTGAAACCTGCATTTTCATCGTTTTAGACGAAATAACACCCAATCGATCGATTTGCGATTTCGTCGATGGTCCGATCGACTCGAACCTCGAATGTGACTCAGAACATGAAAATTTCTCGATTTTCGTTGAAATTCAGTCAGAACTGTTGATACCTGCATTTTCATCGATTTAGACGAACTAACACCCAATTGCTCGATTAGCGTTTTCGTCGATGGTCCATTCGACTCGAACCTCGAAAGTCACTCGAAGCATTAATATTTCTCGATGTTCGTTGAAATTCAGTCAAAAACTGTTGAAACCTGCATTTTCATCGTTTTAGACGAAATAACACCAATCGATCGATTTGCGATTTCGTCGATGGTCCGATCGACTCGAACCTCGAAAGTGACTCGGAACATAAAAATTTCTCGGTTTTCGTTGAAATTCAGAAAAAAAATATTGAAACCTGCATTTTCATCGTTTTAGACGAAATAACACTTAATCGGTCGATTTCCATTCTCATCGATGGTCCGATCGACTCGAACCTCGAAAGTGACTCCGAACATGAAAATTTCTCGATTTTCGTTGAAATTCAATCAGAACTGTTGATACCTGCATTTTCATCGATTTAGACGAACTAACACCCGATTGCTCGATTTGCGATTTCGTCGATGGTCCGATCGACTCGAACCCGAATGTGACTCAGAACATGAAAATTTCTCGATTTTCGTTGAAATTCAGTCAGAACTGTTGATACATGCATTTTCATCGATTTAGACGAACTAACACCCAATTGCTCGATTAGCGTTTTCGTGGATGGTCAATTCGACTCGAACCTCGAAAGTCAGTCGAAGCATTAATATTTCTCGATGTTCGTTGAAATTCAGTCAAAAACTGTTGAAACATGCATTTTCATCAATTTAGACGAACTAACACTCAATCTCTGGATTTGCGGTCTCGTCGATGGTCCGATCGACTCGAACCTCGAATGTGACTCAGAACATGAAAATTTCTCGATTTTCGTTGAAATTCAGTCAGAACTATTGATACCTGCATTTTCATCGATTTAGACGAACTAACACCCAATTGCTCGATTAGCGTTTTCGTGGATGGTCCATTCGACTCGAACCTCGAAAGTCAGTCGAAGCATTAATAATTCTCGATGTTCGTTGAAATTCAGTCAGAAACTGTTGAAACATGCATTTTCATCAATTTAGACGAACTAATACTCAACCTCTGGATTTGCGGTCCCGTCGATGGTCCGTTCGACGCGAACCTCGAGAATGACTCGCAACATGAAAATTTCTCGATTTACGTTGAAACTCAGTCAAAAACTGTTGAAACCTGCGTTTTCATCGTTTTAGACGAACTCACACTCAATTTCTCCATTAGCGTTTTCGTGGATGGTCCATTCGACTCGAACCTCGAAAGTCACTCGAAGCATTAAAATTTCTCGATGTTCGTTGAATATCAGTCAAAAACTGTTGAAACCGGCATTTTCATCGTTTCAGACGAAATAACACCAATCGATCGATTTGCGATTTCGTCGATGGTCCGATCGACTCGAACCTCGAATGTGACTCGGAACATCAAAATTTCTCGGTTTTCGTTTAAATTCAGTCAAAAACTATTGAAACCTGCATTTTCATCGTTTTTGACGAACTAACACTTAATCGGTCGATTTCCATTCTCGTCGATGGTCCGATCGACTCGAACCTCAAAAGTGACCCGGAACATGAAAATTTCTCGATTTTCGTTGAAATTCAGTCAAAAACTATTGAAACCTGCATTTTCATCGTTTTAGACGAAATAACACCCAATCGATCGATTTGCGATTTCGTCGATGGTCCGATCGACTCGAACCTCGAATGTGACTCAGAACATGAAAATTTCTCGATTTTCGTTGAAATTCAGTCAGAACTGTTGATACCTGCATTTTCATCGATTTAGACGAACTAACACCCAATTGCTCGATTAGCGTTTTCGTGGATGGTCCATTCGACTCGAACCTCGAAAGTCACTCGAAGCATTAATATTTCTCGATGTTCGTTGAAATTCAGTCAAAAACTGTTGAAACATGCATTTTCATCAATTTAGACGAACTAACACTCAATCTCTGGATTTGCGGTCTCGTCGATTGTCCGTTCGACTCGAACCTCGAAAGTGACTCGCGACATGAAAATTTCTCGATGTTCATTGAAACTCAGTCAAAAACTGTTGAAACCTGCGTTTTCATCGTTTTAGTCGAAAATACACCAATCGATCGATTTGCGATTTCGTCGATGGTCCGATCGACTCGAACCTCGAATGTGACTCGGAACATGAAAATTTCTCGGTTTTCGTTGAAATTCAGTCAAAAAATATTGAAACCTGCATTTTCATCGTTTTAGACGAAATAACACTTAATCGGTCGATCTCCATTCTCGTCTATGGTCCGATCGATTCGAACCTCGAAAATGACTCGGAACATGAAAATTTCTCGATTTTCGTTGAAATTCAGTCAAAAATTATTGAAACCTGCATTTTCATCGTTTTAAACGAAATAACACCCAATCGATCGATTTGCGATTTCGTCGATGGTCCGATCGACTCGAACCCGAATGTGACTCAGAACATGAAAATTTCTCGATTTTCGTTGAAATTCAGTCAGAACTGTTGATACATGCATTTTCATCGATTTAGACGAACTAACACCCAATTGCTCGATTAGCGTTTTCGTGGATGGTCAATTCGACTCGAACCTCGAAAGTCAGTCGAAGCATTAATATTTCTCGATATTCGTTGAAATTCAGTCAAAAACTGTTGAAACATGCATTTTCATCAATTTAGACGAACTAACACTCAATCTCTGGATTTGCGGTCTCGTCGATGGTCCGATCGACTCGAACCTCGAATGTGACTCAGAACATGAAAATTTCTCGATTTTCGTTGAAATTCAGTCAGAACTATTGATACCTGCATTTTCATCGATTTAGACGAACTAACACCCAATTGCTCGATTAGCGTTTTCGTGGATGGTCCATTCGACTCGAACCTCGAAAGTCAGTCGAAGCATTAATAATTCTCGATGTTCGTTGAAATTCAGTCAGAAACTGTTGAAACATGCATTTTCATCAATTTAGACGAACTAACACTCAACCTCTGGATTTGCGGTCCCGTCGATGGTCCGTTCGACGCGAACCTCGAGAATGACTCGCAACATGAAAATTTCTCGATTTACGTTGAAACTCAGTCAAAAACTGTTGAAACCTGCGTTTTCATCGTTTTAGACGAACTCACACTCAATTTCTCCATTAGCGTTTTCGTGGATGGTCCATTCGACTCGAACCTCGAAAGTCACTCGAAGCATTAAAATTTCTCGATGTTCGTTGAATATCAGTCAAAAAATGTTGAAACCTGGATTTTCATCGTTTCAGACGAAATAACACCAATCGATCGATTTGCGATTTCGTCGATGGTCCGATCGACTCGAACCTCGAATGTGACTCGGAACATCAAAATTTCTCGGTTTTCGTTTAAATTCAGTCAAAAACTATTGAAACCTGTATTTTCATCGTTTTAGACGAAATAAAACCCAATCGATCGATTTGCGATCTCGTCGATGGTCCTATCGACTCGAACCTCGAATGTGACTCGGAACATGAAAATTTCTCGATTTTCGTTGAAATTCAGTCAGAACTGTTGATACCTGCATTTTCATCGATTTAGACGAACTAACACCCAATTGCTCGATTAGCGTTTTCGTGGATGTTCCATTCGACTCGAACCTCGAAAGTCAGTCGAAGCATTAATATTTCTCGATGTTCGTTGAAATTCAGTCAAAAACTGTTGAAACATGCATTTTCATCAATTTAGACGAACTAACACTCAATCTCTGGATTTCCGTTCTCGTCGATGGTCCGATCGACTCGAACTTCGAATGTGACTCAGAACATGAAAATTTCTCGATTTTCATTGAAATTCAGTCAGAACTGTTGATACCTGCATTTTCATCGATTTAGACGAACTAACACCCATTTGCTCGATTAGCGTTTTCGTGGATGGTCCATTCGACTCGAACCTCGAAAGTCAGTCGAAGCATTAACATTTCTCGATGTTCGTTGAAATTCAGTCAAAAACTGTTGAAACCTGCATTTTCATCGTTTTTGACGAACTAACACTTAATCGTTCGATTTCCATTCTCGTCGATGGTCCGATCGACTCGAACTTCGAAAGTGACTCGGAACATGAAAATTTCTCGATTTTCGTTGAAATTCAGTCAAAAACTATTGAAACCTGCATTTTCATCGTTTTAGACGAAATAACACCCAATCGATCGATTTGCGATTTCGTCGATGGTCCGATCGACTCGAACCCGAATGTGACTCAGAACATGAAAATTTCTCGATTTTCGTTGAAATTCAGTCAGAACTGTTGATACATGCATTTTCATCGATTTAGACGAACTAACACCCAATTGCTCGATTAGCGTTTTCGTGGATGGTCAATTCGACTCGAACCTCGAAAGTCAGTCGAAGCATTAATATTTCTCGATGTTCGTTGAAATTCAGTCAAAAACTGTTGAAACATGCATTTTCATCAATTTAGACGAACTAACACTCAATCTCTGGATTTGCGGTCTCGTCGATTGTCCGTTCGACTCGAACCTCGAAAGTGACTCGCGACATGAAAATTTCTCGATGTTCATTGAAACTCAGTCAAAAACTGTTGAAACCTGCGTTTTCATCGTTTTAGTCGAAAATACACCAATCGATCGATTTGCGATTTCGTCGATGGTCCGATCGACTCGAACCTCGCATGTGACTCGGAACATGAAAATTTCTCGGTTTTCGTTGAAATTCAGTCAAAAAATATTGAAACCTGCATTTTCATCGTTTTAGACGAAATAACACTTAATCGGTCGATCTCCATTCTCGTCTATGGTCCGATCGATTCGAACCTCGAAAATGACTCGGAACATGAAAATTTCTCGATTTTCGTTGAAATTCAGTCAAAAATTATTGAAACCTGCATTTTCATCGTTTTAAACGAAATAACACCCAATCGATCGATTTGCGATTTCGTCGATGGTCCGATCGACTCGAACCCGAATGTGACTCAGAACATGAAAATTTCTCGATTTTCGTTGAAATTCAGTCAGAACTGTTGATACATGCATTTTCATCGATTTAGACGAACTAACACCCAATTGCTCGATTAGCGTTTTCGTGGATGGTCAATTCGACTCGAACCTCGAAAGTCAGTCGAAGCATTAATATTTCTCGATGTTCGTTGAAATTCAGTCAAAAACTGTTGAAACATGCATTTTCATCAATTTAGACGAACTAACACTCAATCTCTGGATTTGCGGTCTCGTCGATGGTCCGATCGACTCGAACCTCGAATGTGACTCAGAACATGAAAATTTCTCGATTTTCGTTGAAATTCAGTCAGAACTATTGATACCTGCATTTTCATCGATTTAGACGAACTAACACCCAATTGCTCGATTATCGTTTTCGTGGATGGTCCATTCGACTCGAACCTCGAAAGTCAGTCGAAGCATTAATAATTCTCGATGTTCGTTGAAATTCAGTCAGAAACTGTTGAAACATGCATTTTCATCAATTTAGACGAACTAACACTCAACCTCTGGATTTGCGGTCCCGTCGATGGTCCGTTCGACGCGAACCTCGAGAATGACTCGCAACATGAAAATTTCTCGATTTACGTTGAAACTCAGTCAAAAACTGTTGAAACCTGCGTTTTCATCGTTTTAGACGAACTCACACTCAATTTCTCCATTAGCGTTTTCGTGGATGGTCCATTCGACTCGAACCTCGAAAGTCACTCGAAGCATTAAAATTTCTCGATGTTCGTTGAATATCAGTCAAAAACTGTTGAAACCTGCATTTTCATCGTTTCAGACGAAATAACACCAATCGATCGATTTGCGATTTCGTCGATGGTCCGATCGACTCGAACCTCGAATGTGACTCGGAACATCAAAATTTCTCGGTTTTCGTTTAAATTCAGTCAAAAACTATTGAAACCTGCATTTTCATCGTTTTTGACGAACTAACACTTAATCGGTCGATTTCCATTCTCGTCGATGGTCCGATCGACTCGAACCTCAAAAGTGACCCGGAACATGAAAATTTCTCGATTTTCGTTGAAATTCAGTCAAAAACTATTGAAACCTGCATTTTCATCGTTTTAGACGAAATAACACCCAATCGATCGATTTGCGATTTCGTCGATGGTCCGATCGACTCGAACCTCGAATGTGACTCAGAACATGAAAATTTCTCGATTTTCGTTGAAATTCAGTCAGAACTGTTGATACCTGCATTTTCATCGATTTAGACGAACTAACACCCAATTGCTCGATTAGCGTTTTCGTGGATGGTCCATTCGACTCGAACCTCGAAAGTCAGTCGAAGCATTAATATTTCTCGATGTTCGTTGAAATTCAGTCAAAAACTGTTGAAACATGCATTTTCATCAATTTAGACGAACTAACACTCAATCTCTGGATTTGCGGTCTCGTCGATTGTCCGTTCGACTCGAACCTCGAAAGTGACTCGCGACATGAAAATTTCTCGATGTTCATTGAAACTCAGTCAAAAACTGTTGAAACCTGCGTTTTCATCGTTTTAGTCGAAAATACACCAATCGATCGATTTGCGATTTCGTCGATGGTCCGATCGACTCGAACCTCGCATGTGACTCGGAACATGAAAATTTCTCGGTTTTCGTTGAAATTCAGTCAAAAAATATTGAAACCTGCATTTTCATCGTTTTAGACGAAATAACACTTAATCGGTCGATCTCCATTCTCGTCTATGGTCCGATCGATTCGAACCTCGAAAATGACTCGGAACATGAAAATTTCTCGATTTTCGTTGAAATTCAGTCAAATATTATTGAAACCTGCATTTTCATCGTTTTAAACGAAATAACACCCAATCGATCGATTTGCGATTTCGTCGATGGTCCGATCGACTCGAACCCGAATGTGACTCAGAACATGAAAATTTCTCGATTTTCGTTGAAATTCAGTCAGAACTGTTGATACATGCATTTTCATCGATTTAGACGAACTAACACCCAATTGCTCGATTAGCGTTTTCGTGGATGGTCAATTCGACTCGAACCTCGAAAGTCAGTCGAAGCATTAATATTTCTCGATGTTCGTTGAAATTCAGTCAAAAACTGTTGAAACATGCATTTTCATCAATTTAGACGAACTAACACTCAATCTCTGGATTTGCGGTCTCGTCGATGGTCCGATCGACTCGAACCTCGAATGTGACTCAGAACATGAAAATTTCTCGATTTTCGTTGAAATTCAGTCAGAACTATTGATACCTGCATTTTCATCGATTTAGACGAACTAACACCCAATTGCTCGATTATCGTTTTCGTGGATGGTCCATTCGACTCGAACCTCGAAAGTCAGTCGAAGCATTAATAATTCTCGATGTTCGTTGAAATTCAGTCAGAAACTGTTGAAACATGCATTTTCATCAATTTAGACGAACTAACACTCAACCTCTGGATTTGCGGTCCCGTCGATGGTCCGTTCGACGCGAACCTCGAGAATGACTCGCAACATGAAAATTTCTCGATTTACGTTGAAACTCAGTCAAAAACTGTTGAAACCTGCGTTTTCATCGTTTTAGACGAACTCACACTCAATTTCTCCATTAGCGTTTTCGTGGATGGTCCATTCGACTCGAACCTCGAAAGTCACTCGAAGCATTAAAATTTCTCGATGTTCGTTGAATATCAGTCAAAAACTGTTGAAACCTGCATTTTCATCGTTTCAGACGAAATAACACCAATCGATCGATTTGCGATTTCGTCGATGGTCCGATCGACTCGAACCTCGAATGTGACTCGGAACATCAAAATTTCTCGGTTTTCGTTTAAATTCAGTCAAAAACTATTGAAACCTGCATTTTCATCGTTTTTGACGAACTAACACTTAATCGGTCGATTTCCATTCTCGTCGATGGTCCGATCGACTCGAACCTCAAAAGTGACCCGGAACATGAAAATTTCTCGATTTTCGTTGAAATTCAGTCAAAAACTATTGAAACCTGCATTTTCATCGTTTTAGACGAAATAACACCCAATCGATCGATTTGCGATTTCGTCGATGGTCCGATCGACTCGAACCTCGAATGTGACTCAGAACATGAAAATTTCTCGATTTTCGTTGAAATTCAGTCAGAACTGTTGATACCTGCATTTTCATCGATTTAGACGAACTAACACCCAATTGCTCGATTAGCGTTTTCGTGGATGGTCCATTCGACTCGAACCTCGAAAGTCAGTCGAAGCATTAATATTTCTCGATGTTCGTTGAAATACAGTCAAAAACTGTTGAAACATGCATTTTCATCAATTTAGACGAACTAACACTCAATCTCTGGATTTGCGGTCTCGTCGATGGTCCGATCGACTCGAACCTCGAATGTGACTCAGAACATGAAAATTTCTCGATTTTCGTTGAAATTCAGTCAGAACTATTGATACCTGCATTTTCATCGATTTAGACGAACTAACACCCAATTGCTCGATTAGCGTTTTCGTGGATGGTCCATTCGACTCGAACCTCGAAAGTCAGTCGAAGCATTAATAATTCTCGATGTTCGTTGAAATTCAGTCAGAAACTGTTGAAACATGCATTTTCATCAATTTAGACGAACTAACACTCAACCTCTGGATTTGCGGTCCCGTCGATGGTCCGTTCGACGCGAACCTCGAGAATGACTCGCAACATGAAAATTTCTCGATTTACGTTGAAACTCAGTCAAAAACTGTTGAAACCTGCGTTTTCATCGTTTTAGACGAACTCACACTCAATTTCTCCATTAGCGTTTTCGTGGATGGTCCATTCGACTCGAACCTCGAAAGTCACTCGAAGCATTAAAATTTCTCGATGTTCGTTGAATATCAGTCAAAAACTGTTGAAACCTGGATTTTCATCGTTTCAGACGAAATAACACCAATCGATCGATTTGCGATTTCGTCGATGGTCCGATCGACTCGAACCTCGAATGTGACTCGGAACATCAAAATTTCTCGGTTTTCGTTTAAATTCAGTCAAAAACTATTGAAACCTGTATTTTCATCGTTTTAGACGAAATAAAACCCAATCGATCGATTTGCGATCTCGTCGATGGTCCTATCGTCTCGAACCTCGAATGTGACTCGGAACATGAAAATTTCTCGATTTTCGTTGAAATTCAGTCAGAACTGTTGATACCTGCATTTTCATCGATTTAGACGAACTAACACCCAATTGCTCGATTAGCGTTTTCGTGGATGTTCCATTCGACTCGAACCTCGAAAGTCAGTCGAAGCATTAATATTTCTCGATGTTCGTTGAAATTCAGTCAAAAACTGTTGAAACATGCATTTTCATCAATTTAGACGAACTAACACTCAATCTCTGGATTTCCGTTCTCGTCGATGGTCCGATCGACTCGAACTTCGAAAGTGACTCGGAACATGAAAATTTCTCGATTTTCGTTGAAATTCAGTCAGAACTATTGATACCTGCATTTTCATCGATTTAGACGAACTAACACCCAATTGCTCGATTAGCGTTTTCGTGGATGGTCCATTAGTCTCGAACCTCGAAAGTCAGTCGAAGCATTAATAGTTCTCGATGTTCGTTGAAATTCAGTCAAAAACTGTTGAAACATGCATTTTCATCAATTTAGACGAACTAACACTCAATCTCTGGATTTGCGGTCTCGTCGATGGTCCGTTCGACGCCAACCTCGAGAATGACTCGCAACATGAAAATTTCTCGATTTTCGTTGAAACTCAGTCAAAAACTGTTGAAACCTGCATTTTCATCGTTTTTGACGAACTAACACTTAATCGGTCGATTTCCATTCTCGTCGATGGTCCGATCGACTCGAACCTCAAAAGTGACCCGGAACATGAAAATTTCTCGATTTTCGTTGAAATTCAGTCAAAAACTATTGAAACCTGCATTTTCATCGTTTTAGACGAAATAACACCCAATCGATCGATTTGCGATTTCGTCGATGGTCCGATCGACTCGAACCTCGAATGTGACTCAGAACATGAAAATTTCTCGATTTTCGTTGAAATTCAGTCAGAACTGTTGATACCTGCATTTTCATCGATTTAGACGAACTAACACCCAATTGCTCGATTAGCGTTTTCGTCGATGGTCCATTCGACTCGAACCTCGAAAGTCACTCGAAGCATTAATATTTCTCGATGTTCGTTGAAATTCAGTCAAAAACTGTTGAAACATGCATTTTCATCAATTTAGACGAACTAACACTCAATCTCTGGATTTGCGGTCTCGTCGATGGTCTGATCGACTCGAACCTCGAATGTGACTCAGAACATGAAAATTTCTCGATTTTCGTTGAAATTCAGTCAGAACTATTGATACCTGCATTTTCATCGATTTAGACGAACTAACACCCAATTGCTCGATTAGCGTTTTCGTGGATGGTCCATTCGACTCGAACCTCGAAAGTCAGTCGAAGCATTAATAATTCTCGATGTTCGTTGAAATTCAGTCAGAAACTGTTGAAACATGCATTTTCATCAATTTAGACGAACTAACACTCAACCTCTGGATTTGCGGTCCCGTCGATGGTCCGTTCGACGCGAACCTCGAGAATGACTCGCAACATGAAAATTTCTCGATTTACGTTGAAACTCAGTCAAAAACTGTTGAAACCTGCGTTTTCATCGTTTTAGACGAACTCTCACTCAATTTCTCCATTAGCGTTTTCGTGGATGGTCCATTTGACTCGAACCTCGAAAGTCACTCGAAGCATTAAAATTTCTCGATGTTCGTTGAATATCAGTCAAAAACTGTTGAAACCTGCATTTTCATCCTTTTAGACGAAATAACACCAATCGATCGATTTGCGATTTCGTCGATGGTCCGATCGACTCGAACCTCGAAAGTGACTCGGAACATCAAAGTTTCTCGGTTTTCGTTGAAATTCAGTCAAAAACTATTGAAACCTGCATTTTCATCGTTTTAGACGAACTAAACCTCAATCTCTGGATTTGCGGTCTCGTCGATGGTCCGTTCGACTCGAACATCGAAAGTCGTTCGAAGCATTAAAATTTCTCGATTTTCGTTGAAATTCAGTCAAAAACTGTTGAAACCTGCATTTTCATCCTTTTAGACGAAATAACACCAATCGATCGATTTGCGATTTCGTCGATGGTCCGATCGTCTCGAACCTCGAAAGTGACTCGGAACATCAAAGTTTCTCGGTTTTCGTTGAAATTCAGTCAAAAACTATTGAAACCTGCATTTTCATCATTTTAGACGAAATAACACCCAATCGATCGATTTGCGATTTCGTCGATGGTCCGATCGACTCGAACCTCGAATGTGACTCGGAACATGAAAATTTCTCGATTTTCGTTGAAATTCAGTCAGAACTGTTGATACCTGCATTTTCATCGATTTAGGCAAACTAACACCGAATTGCTCGATTAGCGTTTTCGTGGATGGTCCATTCGACTCGAACCTCGAAAGTCACTCGAAGCTTTAATATTTCTCGATGTTCGTTGAAATTCAGTCAAAAACTGTTGAAACCTGCATTTTCATCGTTTTAGACGAAATAACACCAATCGATCGATTTGCGATTTCGTCGATGGTCCGATCGACTCGAACCTCGAAAGTGACTCGGAACATAAAAATTTCTCGGTTTTCGTTGAAATTCAGAAAAAAAATATTGAAACCTGCATTTTCATCGTTTTAGACGAAATAACACTTAATCGGTCGATTTCCATTCTCATCGATGGTCCGATCGACTCGAACCTCGAAAGTGACTCCGAACATGAAAATTTCTCGATTTTCGTTGAAATTCAATCAGAACTGTTGATACCTGCATTTTCATCGATTTAGACGAACTAACACCCAATTGCTCGATTTGCGATTTCGTCGATGGTCCGATCGACTCGAACCCGAATGTGACTCAGAACATGAAAATTTCTCGATTTTCGTTGAAATTCAGTCAGAACTGTTGATACATGCATTTTCATCGATTTAGACGAACTAACACCCAATTGCTCGATTAGCGTTTTCGTGGATGGTCAATTCGACTCGAACCTCGAAAGTCAGTCGAAGCATTAATATTTCTCGATGTTCGTTGAAATTCAGTCAAAAACTGTTGAAACATGCATTTTCATCAATTTAGACGAACTAACACTCAATCTCTGGATTTGCGGTCTCGTCGATGGTCCGATCGACTCGAACCTCGAATGTGACTCAGAACATGAAAATTTCTCGATTTTCGTTGAAATTCAGTCAGAACTATTGATACCTGCATTTTCATCGATTTAGACGAACTAACACCCAATTGCTCGATTAGCGTTTTCGTGGATGGTCCATTCGACTCGAACCTCGAAAGTCAGTCGAAGCATTAATAATTCTCGATGTTCGTTGAAATTCAGTCAGAAACTGTTGAAACATGCATTTTCATCAATTTAGACGAACTAACACTCAACCTCTGGATTTGCGGTCCCGTCGATGGTCCGTTCGACGCGAACCTCGAGAATGACTCGCAACATAAAAATTTCTCGATTTACGTTGAAACTCAGTCAAAAACTGTTGAAACCTGCGTTTTCATCGTTTTAGACGAACTCACACTCAATTTCTCCATTAGCGTTTTCGTGGATGGTCCATTCGACTCGAACCTCGAAAGTCACTCGAAGCATTAAAATTTCTCGATGTTCGTTGAATATCAGTCAAAAACTGTTGAAACCTGCATTTTCATCGTTTCAGACGAAATAACACCAATCGATCGATTTGCGATTTCGTCGATGGTCCGATCGACTCGAACCTCGAATGTGACTCGGAACATCAAAATTTCTCGGTTTTCGTTTAAATTCAGTCAAAAACTATTGAAACCTGCATTTTCATCGTTTTTGACGAACTAACACTTAATCGGTCGATTTCCATTCTCGTCGATGGTCCGATCGACTCGAACCTCAAAAGTGACCCGGAACATGAAAATTTCTCGATTTTCGTTGAAATTCAGTCAAAAACTATTGAAACCTGCATTTTCATCGTTTTAGACGAAATAACACCCAATCGATCGATTTGCGATTTCGTCGATGGTCCGATCGACTCGAACCTCGAATGTGACTCAGAACATGAAAATTTCTCGATTTTCGTTGAAATTCAGTCAGAACTGTTGATACCTGCATTTTCATCGATTTAGACGAACTAACACCCAATTGCTCGATTAGCGTTTTCGTGGATGGTCCATTCGACTCGAACCTCGAAAGTCACTCGAAGCATTAATATTTCTCGATGTTCGTTGAAATTCAGTCAAAAACTGTTGAAACATGCATTTTCATCAATTTAGACGAACTAACACTCAATCTCTGGATTTGCGGTCTCGTCGATTGTCCGTTCGACTCGAACCTCGAAAGTGACTCGCGACATGAAAATTTCTCGATGTTCATTGAAACTCAGTCAAAAACTGTTGAAACCTGCGTTTTCATCGTTTTAGTCGAAAATACACCAATCGATCGATTTGCGATTTCGTCGATGGTCCGATCGACTCGAACCTCGAATGTGACTCGGAACATGAAAATTTCTCGGTTTTCGTTGAAATTCAGTCAAAAAATATTGAAACCTGCATTTTCGTCGTTTTAGACGAAATAACACTTAATCGGTCGATCTCCATTCTCGTCTATGGTCCGATCGATTCGAACCTCGAAAATGACTCGGAACATGAAAATTTCTCGATTTTCGTTGAAATTCAGTCAAAAATTATTGAAACCTGCATTTTCATCGTTTTAAACGAAATAACACCCAATCGATCGATTTGCGATTTCGTCGATGGTCCGATCGACTCGAACCCGAATGTGACTCAGAACATGAAAATTTCTCGGTTTTCGTTGAAATTCAGTCAAAAACTATTGAAACCTGCATTTTCATCATTTTAGACGAAATAACACCCAATCGATCGATTTGCGATTTCGTCGATGGTCCGATCGACTCGAACCTCGAATGTGACTCGGAACATGAAAATTTCTCGATTTTCGTTGAAATTCAGTCAGAACTGTTGATACCTGCATTTTCATCGATTTAGGCAAACTAACACCGAATTGCTCGATTAGCGTTTTCGTGGATGGTCCATTCGACTCGAACCTCGAAAGTCACTCGAAGCTTTAATATTTCTCGATGTTCGTTGAAATTCAGTCAAAAACTGTTGAAACCTGCATTTTCATCGTTTTAGACGAAATAACACCAATCGATCGATTTGCGATTTCGTCGATGGTCCGATCGACTCGAACCTCGAAAGTGACTCGGAACATAAAAATTTCTCGGTTTTCGTTGAAATTCAGAAAAAAAATATTGAAACCTGCATTTTCATCGTTTTAGACGAAATAACACTTAATCGGTCGATTTCCATTCTCATCGATGGTCCGATCGACTCGAACCTCGAAAGTGACTCCGAACATGAAAATTTCTCGATTTTCGTTGAAATTCAATCAGAACTGTTGATACCTGCATTTTCATCGATTTAGACGAACTAACACCCAATTGCTCGATTTGCGATTTCGTCGATGGTCCGATCGACTCGAACCCGAATGTGACTCAGAACATGAAAATTTCTCGATTTTCGTTGAAATTCAGTCAGAACTGTTGATACATGCATTTTCATCGATTTAGACGAACTAACACCCAATTGCTCGATTAGCGTTTTCGTGGATGGTCAATTCGACTCGAACCTCGAAAGTCAGTCGAAGCATTAATATTTCTCGATGTTCGTTGAAATTCAGTCAAAAACTGTTGAAACATGCATTTTCATCAATTTAGACGAACTAACACTCAATCTCTGGATTTGCGGTCTCGTCGATGGTCCGATCGACTCGAACCTCGAATGTGACTCAGAACATGAAAATTTCTCGATTTTCGTTGAAATTCAGTCAGAACTATTGATACCTGCATTTTCATCGATTTAGACGAACTAACACCCAATTGCTCGATTAGCGTTTTCGTGGATGGTCCATTCGACTCGAACCTCGAAAGTCAGTCGAAGCATTAATAATTCTCGATGTTCGTTGAAATTCAGTCAGAAACTGTTGAAACATGCATTTTCATCAATTTAGACGAACTAACACTCAACCTCTGGATTTGCGGTCCCGTCGATGGTCCGTTCGACGCGAACCTCGAGAATGACTCGCAACATAAAAATTTCTCGATTTACGTTGAAACTCAGTCAAAAACTGTTGAAACCTGCGTTTTCATCGTTTTAGACGAACTCACACTCAATTTCTCCATTAGCGTTTTCGTGGATGGTCCATTCGACTCGAACCTCGAAAGTCACTCGAAGCATTAAAATTTCTCGATGTTCGTTGAATATCAGTCAAAAACTGTTGAAACCTGCATTTTCATCGTTTCAGACGAAATAACACCAATCGATCGATTTGCGATTTCGTCGATGGTCCGATCGACTCGAACCTCGAATGTGACTCGGAACATCAAAATTTCTCGGTTTTCGTTTAAATTCAGTCAAAAACTATTGAAACCTGCATTTTCATCGTTTTTGACGAACTAACACTTAATCGGTCGATTTCCATTCTCGTCGATGGTCCGATCGACTCGAACCTCAAAAGTGACCCGGAACATGAAAATTTCTCGATTTTCGTTGAAATTCAGTCAAAAACTATTGAAACCTGCATTTTCATCGTTTTAGACGAAATAACACCCAATCGATCGATTTGCGATTTCGTCGATGGTCCGATCGACTCGAACCTCGAATGTGACTCAGAACATGAAAATTTCTCGATTTTCGTTGAAATTCAGTCAGAACTGTTGATACCTGCATTTTCATCGATTTAGACGAACTAACACCCAATTGCTCGATTAGCGTTTTCGTGGATGGTCCATTCGACTCGAACCTCGAAAGTCACTCGAAGCATTAATATTTCTCGATGTTCGTTGAAATTCAGTCAAAAACTGTTGAAACATGCATTTTCATCAATTTAGACGAACTAACACTCAATCTCTGGATTTGCGGTCTCGTCGATTGTCCGTTCGACTCGAACCTCGAAAGTGACTCGCGACATGAAAATTTCTCGATGTTCATTGAAACTCAGTCAAAAACTGTTGAAACCTGCGTTTTCATCGTTTTAGTCGAAAATACACCAATCGATCGATTTGCGATTTCGTCGATGGTCCGATCGACTCGAACCTCGAATGTGACTCGGAACATGAAAATTTCTCGGTTTTCGTTGAAATTCAGTCAAAAAATATTGAAACCTGCATTTTCGTCGTTTTAGACGAAATAACACTTAATCGGTCGATCTCCATTCTCGTCTATGGTCCGATCGATTCGAACCTCGAAAATGACTCGGAACATGAAAATTTCTCGATTTTCGTTGAAATTCAGTCAAAAATTATTGAAACCTGCATTTTCATCGTTTTAAACGAAATAACACCCAATCGATCGATTTGCGATTTCGTCGATGGTCCGATCGACTCGAACCCGAATGTGACTCAGAACATGAAAATTTCTCGATTTTCGTTGAAATTCAGTCAGAACTGTTGATACATGCATTTTCATCGATTTAGACGAACTAACACCCAATTGCTCGATTAGCGTTTTCGTGGATGGTCAATTCGACTCGAACCTCGAAAGTCAGTCGAAGCATTAATATTTCTCGATGTTCGTTGAAATTCAGTCAAAAACTGTTGAAACATGCATTTTCATCAATTTAGACGAACTAACACTCAATCTCTGGATTTGCGGTCTCGTCGATGGTCCGATCGACTCGAACCTCGAATGTGACTCAGAACATGAAAATTTCTCGATTTTCGTTGAAATTCAGTCAGAACTATTGATACCTGCATTTTCATCGATTTAGACGAACTAACACCCAATTGCTCGATTAGCGTTTTCGTGGATGGTCCATTCGACTCGAACCTCGAAAGTCAGTCGAAGCATTAATAATTCTCGATGTTCGTTGAAATTCAGTCAGAAACTGTTGAAACATGCATTTTCATCAATTTAGACGAACTAACACTCAACCTCTGGATTTGCGGTCCCGTCGATGGTCCGTTCGACGCGAACCTCGAGAATGACTCGCAACATGAAAATTTCTCGATTTACGTTGAAACTCAGTCAAAAACTGTTGAAACCTGCGTTTTCATCGTTTTAGACGAACTCACACTCAATTTCTCCATTAGCGTTTTAGTGGATGGTCCATTCGACTCGAACCTCGAAAGTCACTCGAAGCATTAAAATTTCTCGATGTTCGTTGAATATCAGTCAAAAACTGTTGAAACCTGGATTTTCATCGATTCAGACGAAATAACACCAATCGATCGATTTGCGATTTCGTCGATGGTCCGATCGACTCGAACCTCGAATGTGACTCGGAACATCAAAATTTCTCGGTTTTCGTTTAAATTCAGTCAAAAACTATTGAAACCTGTATTTTCATCGTTTTAGACGAAATAAAACCCAATCGATCGATTTGCGATCTCGTCGATGGTCCTATCGACTCGAACCTCGAATGTGACTCGGAACATGAAAATTTCTCGATTTTCGTTGAAATTCAGTCAGAACTGTTGATACCTGCATTTTCATCGATTTAGACGAACTAACACCCAATTGCTCGATTAGCGTTTTCGTGGATGTTCCATTCGACTCGAACCTCGAAAGTCAGTCGAAGCATTAATATTTCTCGATGTTCGTTGAAATTCAGTCAAAAACTGTTGAAACATGCATTTTCATCAATTTAGACGAACTAACACTCAATCTCTGGATTTCCGTTCTCGTCGATGGTCCGATCGACTCGAACTTCGAAAGTGACTCGGAACATGAAAATTTCTCGATTTTCGTTGAAATTCAGTCAGAACTATTGATACCTGCATTTTCATCGATTTAGACGAACTAACACCCAATTGCTCGATTAGCGTTTTCGTGGATGGTCCATTAGTCTCGAACCTCGAAAGTCAGTCGAAGCATTAATAGTTCTCGATGTTCGTTGAAATTCAGTCAAAAACTGTTGAAACATGCATTTTCATCAATTTAGACGAACTAACACTCAATCTCTGGATTTGCGGTCTCGTCGATGGTCCGTTCGACGCCAACCTCGAGAATGACTCGCAACATGAAAATTTCTCGATTTTCGTTGAAACTCAGTCAAAAACTGTTGAAACCTGCATTTTCATCGTTTTTGACGAACTAACACTTAATCGGTCGATTTCCATTCTCGTCGATGGTCCGATCGACTTGAACCTCAAAAGTGACCCGGAACATGAAAATTTCTCGATTTTCGTTGAAATTCAGTCAGAAACTATTGAAACCTGCATTTTCATCGTTTTAGACGAAATAACACCCAATCGATCGATTTGCGATTTCGTCGATGGTCCGATCGACTCGAACCTCGAATGTGACTCAGAACATGAAAATTTCTCGATTTTCGTTGAAATTCAGTCAGAACTATTGATACCTGTATTTTCATCGATTTGGACGAACTAACACCCAATTGCTCGATTAGCGTTTTCGTGGATGGTCCATTCGACTCGAACCTCGAAAGTCAGTCGAAACATTAATAATTCTCGATGTTCGTTGAAATTCAGTCAGAAACTGTTGAAACATGCATTTTCATCAATTTAGACGAACTAACACTCAACCTCTGGATTTGCGGTCCCGTCGATGGTCCGTTCGACGCGAACCTCGAGAATGACTCGCAACATGAAAATTTCTCGATTTACGTTGAAACTCAGTCAAAAACTGTTGAAACCTGCGTTTTCATCGTTTTAGACGAACTCACACTCAATTTCTCCATTAGCGTTTTCGTGGATGGTCCAATTGACTCGAACCTCGAAAGTCACTCGAAGCATTAAAATTTCTCGATGTTCGTTGAATATCAGTCAAAAACTGTTGAAACCTGCATTTTCATCCTTTTAGACGAAATAACACCAATCGATCGATTTGCGATTTCGTCGATGGTCCGATCGACTCGAACCTCGAAAGTGACTCGGAACATCAAAGTTTCTCGGTTTTCGTTGAAATTCAGTCAAAAACTATTGAAACCTGCATTTTCATCCTTTTAGACGAAATAACACCAATCGATCGATTTGCGATTTCGTCGATGGTCCGATCGACTCGAACCTCGAAAGTGACTCCGAACATGAAAATTTCTCGATTTTCGTTGAAATTCAATCAGAACTGTTGATACCTGCATTTTCATCGATTTAGACGAACTAACACCCAATTGCTCGATTAGCGTTTTCGTGGATGGTCCATTCGACTCGAACCTCGAAAGTCACTCGAAGCATTAAAATTTCTCGATGTTCGTTGAAATTCAGTCAAAAACTCTTGAAACCTGCATTTTCATTGATTTAGACGAACTAAACCTCAATCTCTGGATTTGCGGTCTCGTCGATGGTCCGTTCGACTCGAACATCGAAAGTCGTTCGAAGCATTAAAATTTCTCGATTTTCGTTGAAATTCAGTCAAAAACTGTTGAAACCTGCATTTTCATCGTTTTTGACGATCTAACACTTAATCGGTCGATTTCCATTCTCGTCGATGGTCCGATCGAATCGAACTTCGAAAGTGACTCGGAACATGAAAATTTCTCGATTTTCGTTGAAATTCAGTCGAAAACTATTGAAACCTGCATTTTCATCGTTTTAGACGAAATAACACCCAATCGATCGATTTGCGATTTCGTCGATGGTCCGATCGACTTGAACCCGAATGTCACTCAGAACATGAAAATTTCTCGATTTTCATTGAAATTCAGTCAGAACTGTTGATACCTGCATTTTCATCGATTTAGACGAACTAACACCCATTTGCTCGATTAGCGTTTTCGTGGATGGTCCATTCGACTCGAACCTCGAAAGTCAGTCGAAGCATTAACATTTCTCGATGTTCGTTGAAATTCAGTCAAAAACTGTTGAAACCTGCATTTTCATCGTTTTTGACGAACTAACACTTAATCGGTCGATTTCCATTCTCGTCGATGGTCCGATCGACTCGAACTTCGAAAGTGACTCGGAACATGAAAATTTCTCGATTTTCGTTGAAATTCAGTCAAAAACTATTGAAACCTGCATTTTCATCGTTTTAGACGAAATAACACCCAATCGATCGATTTGCGATTTCGTCGATGGTCCGATCGACTCGAACCTCGAATGTGACTCAGAACATGAAAATTTCTCGATTTTCGTTGAAATTCAGTCAGAACTGTTGATACCTGCATTTTCATCGATTTAGACGAACTAACACCCAATTGCTCGATTAGCGTTTTCGTGGATGGTCCATTCGACTCGAACCTCGAAAGTCACTCGAAGCATTAATATTTCTCGATGTTCGTTGAAATTCAGTCAAAAACTGTTGAAACATGCATTTTCATCAATTTAGACGAACTAACACTCAATCTCTGGATTTGCGGTCTCGTCGATTGTCCGTTCGACTCGAACCTCGAAAGTGACTTGCGACATGAAAATTTCTCGATGTTCATTGAAACTCAGTCAAAAACTGTTGAAACCTGCGTTTTCATCGTTTTAGTCGAAAATACACCAATCGATCGATTTGCGATTTCGTCGATGGTCCGATCGACTCGAACCTCGAATGTGACTCGGAACATGAAAATTTCTCGGTTTTCGTTGAAATTCAGTCAAAAAATATTGAAACCTGCATTTTCATCGTTTTAGACGAAATAACACTTAATCGGTCGATCTCCATTCTCGTCTATGGTCCGATCGATTCGAACCTCGAAAATGACTCGGAACATGAAAATTTCTCGATTTTCGTTGAAATTCAGTCAGAACTGTTGATACCTGCATTTTCATCGATTTAGACGAACTAACACCCAATTGCTCGATTAGCGTTTTCGTGGATGTTCCATTCGACTCGAACCTCGAAAGTCAGTCAAAGCATTAATATTTCTCGATGTTCGTTGAAATTCAGTCAAAAACTGTTGAAACATGCATTTTCATCAATTTAGACGAACTAACACTCAATCTCTGGATTTCCGTTCTCGTCGATGGTCCGATCGACTCGAACTTCGAAAGTGACTCGGAACATGAAAATTTCTCGATTTTCGTTGAAATTCAGTCAGAACTATTGATACCTGCATTTTCATCAATTTAGACGAACTAACACTCAATCTCTGGATTTGCGGTCTCGTCGATGGTCCGTTCGACGCCAACCTCGAGAATGACTCGCAACATGAAAATTTCTCGATTTTCGTTGAAACTCAGTCAAAAACTGTTGAAACCTGCATTTTCATCGTTTTTGACGAACTAACACTTAATCGGTCGATTTCCATTCTCGTCGATGGTCCGATCGACTCGAACCTCAAAAGTGACCCGGAACATGAAAATTTCTCGATTTTCGTTGAAATTCAGTCAAAAACTATTGAAACCTGCATTTTCATCGTTTTAGACGAAATAACACCCAATCGATCGATTTGCGATTTCGTCGATGGTCCGATCGACTCGAACCTCGAATGTGACTCAGAACATGAAAATTTCTCGATTTTCGTTGAAATTCAGTCAGAACTGTTGATACCTGCATTTTCATCGATTTAGACGAACTAACACCCAATTGCTCGATTAGCGTTTTCGTCGATGGTCCATTCGACTCGAACCTCGAAAGTCACTCGAAGCATTAATATTTCTCGATGTTCGTTGAAATTCAGTCAAAAACTGTTGAAACCTGCATTTTCATCGTTTTAGACGAAATAACACCAATCGATCGATTTGCGATTTCGTCGATGGTCCGATCGACTCGAACCTCGAAAGTGACTCGGAACATAAAAATTTCTCGGTTTTCGTTGAAATTCAGAAAAAAAATATTGAAACCTGCATTTTCATCGTTTTAGACGAAATAACACTTAATCGGTCGATTTCCATTCTCATCGATGGTCCGATCGACTCGAACCTCGAAAGTGACTCCGAACATGAAAATTTCTCGATTTTCGTTGAAATTCAATCAGAACTGTTGATACCTGCATTTTCATCGATTTAGACGAACTAACACCCGATTGCTCGATTTGCGATTTCGTCGATGGTCCGATCGACTCGAACCCGAATGTGACTCAGAACATGAAAATTTCTCGATTTTCGTTGAAATTCAGTCAGAACTGTTGATACATGCATTTTCATCGATTTAGACGAACTAACACCCAATTGCTCGATTAGCGTTTTCGTGGATGGTCAATTCGACTCGAACCTCGAAAGTCAGTCGAAGCATTAATATTTCTCGATGTTCGTTGAAATTCAGTCAAAAACTGTTGAAACATGCATTTTCATCAATTTAGACGAACTAACACTCAATCTCTGGATTTGCGGTCTCGTCGATGGTCCGATCGACTCGAACCTCGAATGTGACTCAGAACATGAAAATTTCTCGATTTTCGTTGAAATTCAGTCAGAACTATTGATACCTGCATTTTCATCGATTTAGACGAACTAACACCCAATTGCTCGATTAGCGTTTTCGTGGATGGTCCATTCGACTCGAACCTCGAAAGTCAGTCGAAGCATTAATAATTCTCGATGTTCGTTGAAATTCAGTCAGAAACTGTTGAAACATGCATTTTCATCAATTTAGACGAACTAATACTCAACCTCTGGATTTGCGGTCCCGTCGATGGTCCGTTCGACGCGAACCTCGAGAATGACTCGCAACATGAAAATTTCTCGATTTACGTTGAAACTCAGTCAAAAACTGTTGAAACCTGCGTTTTCATCGTTTTAGACGAACTCACACTCAATTTCTCCATTAGCGTTTTCGTGGATGGTCCATTCGACTCGAACCTCGAAAGTCACTCGAAGCATTAAAATTTCTCGATGTTCGTTGAATATCAGTCAAAAACTGTTGAAACCGGCATTTTCATCGTTTCAGACGAAATAACACCAATCGATCGATTTGCGATTTCGTCGATGGTCCGATCGACTCGAACCTCGAATGTGACTCGGAACATCAAAATTTCTCGGTTTTCGTTTAAATTCAGTCAAAAACTATTGAAACCTGCATTTTCATCGTTTTTGACGAACTAACACTTAATCGGTCGATTTCCATTCTCGTCGATGGTCCGATCGACTCGAACCTCAAAAGTGACCCGGAACATGAAAATTTCTCGATTTTCGTTGAAATTCAGTCAAAAACTATTGAAACCTGCATTTTCATCGTTTTAGACGAAATAACACCCAATCGATCGATTTGCGATTTCGTCGATGGTCCGATCGACTCGAACCTCGAATGTGACTCAGAACATGAAAATTTCTCGATTTTCGTTGAAATTCAGTCAGAACTGTTGATACCTGCATTTTCATCGATTTAGACGAACTAACACCCAATTGCTCGATTAGCGTTTTCGTGGATGGTCCATTCGACTCGAACCTCGAAAGTCACTCGAAGCATTAATATTTCTCGATGTTCGTTGAAATTCAGTCAAAAACTGTTGAAACATGCATTTTCATCAATTTAGACGAACTAACACTCAATCTCTGGATTTGCGGTCTCGTCGATTGTCCGTTCGACTCGAACCTCGAAAGTGACTCGCGACATGAAAATTTCTCGATGTTCATTGAAACTCAGTCAAAAACTGTTGAAACCTGCGTTTTCATCGTTTTAGTCGAAAATACACCAATCGATCGATTTGCGATTTCGTCGATGGTCCGATCGACTCGAACCTCGAATGTGACTCGGAACATGAAAATTTCTCGGTTTTCGTTGAAATTCAGTCAAAAAATATTGAAACCTGCATTTTCATCGTTTTAGACGAAATAACACTTAATCGGTCGATCTCCATTCTCGTCTATGGTCCGATCGATTTGAACCTCGAAAATGACTCGGAACATGAAAATTTCTCGATTTTCGTTGAAATTCAGTCAAAAATTATTGAAACCTGCATTTTCATCGTTTTAAACGAAATAACACCCAATCGATCGATTTGCGATTTCGTCGATGGTCCGATCGACTCGAACCCGAATGTGACTCAGAACATGAAAATTTCTCGATTTTCGTTGAAATTCAGTCAGAACTGTTGATACATGCATTTTCATCGATTTAGACGAACTAACACCCAATTGCTCGATTAGCGTTTTCGTGGATGGTCAATTCGACTCGAACCTCGAAAGTCAGTCGAAGCATTAATATTTCTCGATATTCGTTGAAATTCAGTCAAAAACTGTTGAAACATGCATTTTCATCAATTTAGACGAACTAACACTCAATCTCTGGATTTGCGGTCTCGTCGATGGTCCGATCGACTCGAACCTCGAATGTGACTCAGAACATGAAAATTTCTCGATTTTCGTTGAAATTCAGTCAGAACTATTGATACCTGCATTTTCATCGATTTAGACGAACTAACACCCAATTGCTCGATTAGCGTTTTCGTGGATGGTCCATTCGACTCGAACCTCGAAAGTCAGTCGAAGCATTAATAATTCTCGATGTTCGTTGAAATTCAGTCAGAAACTGTTGAAACATGCATTTTCATCAATTTAGACGAACTAACACTCAACCTCTGGATTTGCGGTCCCGTCGATGGTCCGTTCGACGCGAACCTCGAGAATGACTCGCAACATGAAAATTTCTCGATTTACGTTGAAACTCAGTCAAAAACTGTTGAAACCTGCGTTTTCATCGTTTTAGACGAACTCACACTCAATTTCTCCATTAGCGTTTTCGTGGATGGTCCATTCGACTCGAACCTCGAAAGTCACTCGAAGCATTAAAATTTCTCGATGTTCGTTGAATATCAGTCAAAAACTGTTGAAACCTGGATTTTCATCGTTTCAGACGAAATAACACCAATCGATCGATTTGCGATTTCGTCGATGGTCCGATCGACTCGAACCTCGAATGTGACTCGGAACATCAAAATTTCTCGGTTTTCGTTTAAATTCAGTCAAAAACTATTGAAACCTGTATTTTCATCGTTTTAGACGAAATAAAACCCAATCGATCGATTTGCGATCTCGTCGATGGTCCTATCGACTCGAACCTCGAATGTGACTCGGAACATGAAAATTTCTCGATTTTCGTTGAAATTCAGTCAGAACTGTTGATACCTGCATTTTCATCGATTTAGACGAACTAACACCCAATTGCTCGATTAGCGTTTTCGTGGATGTTCCATTCGACTCGAACCTCGAAAGTCAGTCGAAGCATTAATATTTCTCGATGTTCGTTGAAATTCAGTCAAAAACTGTTGAAACATGCATTTTCATCAATTTAGACGAACTAACACTCAATCTCTGGATTTCCGTTCTCGTCGATGGTCCGATCGACTCGAACTTCGAATGTGACTCAGAACATGAAAATTTCTCGATTTTCATTGAAATTCAGTCAGAACTGTTGATACCTGCATTTTCATCGATTTAGACGAACTAACACCCATTTGCTCGATTAGCGTTTTCGTGGATGGTCAATTCGACTCGAACCTCGAAAGTCAGTCGAAGCATTAATATTTCTCGATGTTCGTTGAAATTCAGTCAAAAACTGTTGAAACATGCATTTTCATCAATTTAGACGAACTAACACTCAATCTCTGGATTTGCGGTCTCGTCGATTGTCCGTTCGACTCGAACCTCGAAAGTGACTCGCGACATGAAAATTTCTCGATGTTCATTGAAACTCAGTCAAAAACTGTTGAAACCTGCGTTTTCATCGTTTTAGTCGAAAATACACCAATCGATCGATTTGCGATTTCGTCGATGGTCCGATCGACTCGAACCTCGCATGTGACTCGGAACATGAAAATTTCTCGGTTTTCGTTGAAATTCAGTCAAAAAATATTGAAACCTGCATTTTCATCGTTTTAGACGAAATAACACTTAATCGGTCGATCTCCATTCTCGTCTATGGTCCGATCGATTCGAACCTCGAAAATGACTCGGAACATGAAAATTTCTCGATTTTCGTTGAAATTCAGTCAAAAATTATTGAAACCTGCATTTTCATCGTTTTAAACGAAATAACACCCAATCGATCGATTTGCGATTTCGTCGATGGTCCGATCGACTCGAACCCGAATGTGACTCAGAACATGAAAATTTCTCGATTTTCGTTGAAATTCAGTCAGAACTGTTGATACATGCATTTTCATCGATTTAGACGAACTAACACCCAATTGCTCGATTAGCGTTTTCGTGGATGGTCAATTCGACTCGAACCTCGAAAGTCAGTCGAAGCATTAATATTTCTCGATGTTCGTTGAAATTCAGTCAAAAACTGTTGAAACATGCATTTTCATCAATTTAGACGAACTAACACTCAATCTCTGGATTTGCGGTCTCGTCGATGGTCCGATCGACTCGAACCTCGAATGTGACTCAGAACATGAAAATTTCTCGATTTTCGTTGAAATTCAGTCAGAACTGTTGATACCTGCATTTTCATCGATTTAGACGAACTAACACCCAATTGCTCGATTAGCGTTTTCGTGGATGGTCCATTCGACTCGAACCTCGAAAGTCAGTCGAAGCATTAATATTTCTCGATGTTCGTTGAAATTCAGTCAAAAACTGTTGAAACATGCATTTTCATCAATTTAGACGAACTAACACTCAATCTCTGGATTTGCGGTCTCGTCGATTGTCCGTTCGACTCGAACCTCGAAAGTGACTCGCGACATGAAAATTTCTCGATGTTCATTGAAACTCAGTCAAAAACTGTTGAAACCTGCGTTTTCATCGTTTTAGTCGAAAATACACCAATCGATCGATTTGCGATTTCGTCGATGGTCCGATCGACTCGAACCTCGCATGTGACTCGGAACATGAAAATTTCTCGGTTTTCGTTGAAATTCAGTCAAAAAATATTGAAACCTGCATTTTCATCGTTTTAGACGAAATAACACTTAATCGGTCGATCTCCATTCTCGTCTATGGTCCGATCGATTCGAACCTCGAAAATGACTCGGAACATGAAAATTTCTCGATTTTCGTTGAAATTCAGTCAAATATTATTGAAACCTGCATTTTCATCGTTTTAAACGAAATAACACCCAATCGATCGATTTGCGATTTCGTCGATGGTCCGATCGACTCGAACCCGAATGTGACTCAGAACATGAAAATTTCTCGATTTTCGTTGAAATTCAGTCAGAACTGTTGATACATGCATTTTCATCGATTTAGACGAACTAACACCCAATTGCTCGATTAGCGTTTTCGTGGATGGTCAATTCGACTCGAACCTCGAAAGTCAGTCGAAGCATTAATATTTCTCGATGTTCGTTGAAATTCAGTCAAAAACTGTTGAAACATGCATTTTCATCAATTTAGACGAACTAACACTCAATCTCTGGATTTGCGGTCTCGTCGATGGTCCGATCGACTCGAACCTCGAATGTGACTCAGAACATGAAAATTTCTCGATTTTCGTTGAAATTCAGTCAGAACTATTGATACCTGCATTTTCATCGATTTAGACGAACTAACACCCAATTGCTCGATTATCGTTTTCGTGGATGGTCCATTCGACTCGAACCTCGAAAGTCAGTCGAAGCATTAATAATTCTCGATGTTCGTTGAAATTCAGTCAGAAACTGTTGAAACATGCATTTTCATCAATTTAGACGAACTAACACTCAACCTCTGGATTTGCGGTCCCGTCGATGGTCCGTTCGACGCGAACCTCGAGAATGACTCGCAACATGAAAATTTCTCGATTTACGTTGAAACTCAGTCAAAAACTGTTGAAACCTGCGTTTTCATCGTTTTAGACGAACTCACACTCAATTTCTCCATTAGCGTTTTCGTGGATGGTCCATTCGACTCGAACCTCGAAAGTCACTCGAAGCATTAAAATTTCTCGATGTTCGTTGAATATCAGTCAAAAACTGTTGAAACCTGCATTTTCATCGTTTCAGACGAAATAACACCAATCGATCGATTTGCGATTTCGTCGATGGTCCGATCGACTCGAACCTCGAATGTGACTCGGAACATCAAAATTTCTCGGTTTTCGTTTAAATTCAGTCAAAAACTATTGAAACCTGCATTTTCATCGTTTTTGACGAACTAACACTTAATCGGTCGATTTCCATTCTCGTCGATGGTCCGATCGACTCGAACCTCAAAAGTGACCCGGAACATGAAAATTTCTCGATTTTCGTTGAAATTCAGTCAAAAACTATTGAAACCTGCATTTTCATCGTTTTAGACGAAATAACACCCAATCGATCGATTTGCGATTTCGTCGATGGTCCGATCGACTCGAACCTCGAATGTGACTCAGAACATGAAAATTTCTCGATTTTCGTTGAAATTCAGTCAGAACTGTTGATACCTGCATTTTCATCGATTTAGACGAACTAACACCCAATTGCTCGATTAGCGTTTTCGTGGATGGTCCATTCGACTCGAACCTCGAAAGTCAGTCGAAGCATTAATATTTCTCGATGTTCGTTGAAATACAGTCAAAAACTGTTGAAACATGCATTTTCATCAATTTAGACGAACTAACACTCAATCTCTGGATTTGCGGTCTCGTCGATGGTCCGATCGACTCGAACCTCGAATGTGACTCAGAACATGAAAATTTCTCGATTTTCGTTGAAATTCAGTCAGAACTATTGATACCTGCATTTTCATCGATTTAGACGAACTAACACCCAATTGCTCGATTAGCGTTTTCGTCGATGGTCCGTTCGACGCGAACCTCGAGAATGACTCGCAACATGAAAATTTCTCGATTTACGTTGAAACTCAGTCAAAAACTGTTGAAACCTGCGTTTTCATCGTTTTAGACGAACTCACACTCAATTTCTCCATTAGCGTTTTCGTGGATGGTCCATTCGACTCGAACTTCGAAAGTGACTCGGAACATGAAAATTTCTCGATTTTCGTTGAAATTCAGTCAGAACTATTGATACCTGCATTTTCATCGATTTAGACGAACTAACACCCAATTGCTCGATTAGCGTTTTCGTGGATGGTCCATTAGTCTCGAACCTCGAAAGTCAGTCGAAGCATTAATAGTTCTCGATGTTCGTTGAAATTCAGTCAAAAACTGTTGAAACATGCATTTTCATCAATTTAGACGAACTAACACTCAATCTCTGGATTTGCGGTCTCGTCGATGGTCCGTTCGACGCCAACCTCGAGAATGACTCGCAACATGAAAATTTCTCGATTTTCGTTGAAACTCAGTCAAAAACTGTTGAAACCTGCATTTTCATCGTTTTTGACGAACTAACACTTAATCGGTCGATTTCCATTCTCGTCGATGGTCCGATCGACTCGAACCTCAAAAGTGACCCGGAACATGAAAATTTCTCGATTTTCGTTGAAATTCAGTCAAAAACTATTGAAACCTGCATTTTCATCGTTTTAGACGAAATAACACCCAATCGATCGATTTGCGATTTCGTCGATGGTCCGATCGACTCGAACCTCGAATGTGACTCAGAACATGAAAATTTCTCGATTTTCGTTGAAATTCAGTCAGAACTGTTGATACCTGCATTTTCATCGATTTAGACGAACTAACACCCAATTGCTCGATTAGCGTTTTCGTCGATGGTCCATTCGACTCGAACCTCGAAAGTCACTCGAAGCATTAATATTTCTCGATGTTCGTTGAAATTCAGTCAAAAACTGTTGAAACATGCATTTTCATCAATTTAGACGAACTAACACTCAATCTCTGGATTTGCGGTCTCGTCGATGGTCTGATCGACTCGAACCTCGAATGTGACTCAGAACATGAAAATTTCTCGATTTTCGTTGAAATTCAGTCAGAACTATTGATACCTGCATTTTCATCGATTTAGACGAACTAACACCCAATTGCTCGATTAGCGTTTTCGTGGATGGTCCATTCGACTCGAACCTCGAAAGTCAGTCGAAGCATTAATAATTCTCGATGTTCGTTGAAATTCAGTCAGAAACTGTTGAAACATGCATTTTCATCAATTTAGACGAACTAACACTCAACCTCTGGATTTGCGGTCCCGTCGATGGTCCGTTCGACGCGAACCTCGAGAATGACTCGCAACATGAAAATTTCTCGATTTACGTTGAAACTCAGTCAAAAACTGTTGAAACCTGCGTTTTCATCGTTTTAGACGAACTCACACTCAATTTCTCCATTAGCGTTTTCGTGGATGGTCCATTTGACTCGAACCTCGAAAGTCACTCGAAGCATTAAAATTTCTCGATGTTCGTTGAATATCAGTCAAAAACTGTTGAAACCTGCATTTTCATCCTTTTAGACGAAATAACACCAATCGATCGATTTGCGATTTCGTCGATGGTCCGATCGACTCGAACCTCGAAAGTGACTCGGAACATCAAAGTTTCTCGGTTTTCGTTGAAATTCAGTCAAAAACTATTGAAACCTGCATTTTCATCGTTTTAGACGAACTAAACCTCAATCTCTGGATTTGCGGTCTCGTCGATGGTCCGTTCGACTCGAACATCGAAAGTCGTTCGAAGCATTAAAATTTCTCGATTTTCGTTGAAATTCAGTCAAAAACTGTTGAAACCTGCATTTTCATCCTTTTAGACGAAATAACACCAATCGATCGATTTGCGATTTCGTCGATGGTCCGATCGTCTCGAACCTCGAAAGTGACTCGGAACATCAAAGTTTCTCGGTTTTCGTTGAAATTCAGTCAAAAACTATTGAAACCTGCATTTTCATCATTTTAGACGAAATAACACCCAATCGATCGATTTGCGATTTCGTCGATGGTCCGATCGACTCGAACCTCGAAAGTGACTCGGAACATAAAAATTTCTCGGTTTTCGTTGAAATTCAGTCAGAACTGTTGATACCTGCATTTTCATCGATTTAGACGAACTAACACCCAATTGCTCGATTAGCGTTTTCGTGGATGGTCCATTCGACTCGAACCTCGAAAGTCACTCGAAGCATTAATATTTCTCGATGTTCGTTGAAATTCAGTCAAAAACTGTTGAAACATGCATTTTCATCAATTTAGACGAACTAACACTCAATCTCTGGATTTGCGGTCTCGTCGATTGTCCGTTCGACTCGAACCTCGAAAGTGACTCGCGACATGAAAATTTCTCGATGTTCATTGAAACTCAGTCAAAAACTGTTGAAACCTGCGTTTTCATCGTTTTAGTCGAAAATACACCAATCGATCGATTTGCGATTTCGTCGATGGTCCGATCGACTCGAACCTCGAATGTGACTCGGAACATGAAAATTTCTCGGTTTTCGTTGAAATTCAGTCAAAAAATATTGAAACCTGCATTTTCATCGTTTTAGACGAAATAACACTTAATCGGTCGATCTCCATTCTCGTCTATGGTCCGATCGATTCGAACCTCGAAAATGACTCGGAACATGAAAATTTCTCGATTTTCGTTGAAATTCAGTCAAAAATTATTGAAACCTGCATTTTCATCGTTTTAAACGAAATAACACCCAATCGATCGATTTGCGATTTCGTCGATGGTCCGATCGACTCGAACCCGAATGTGACTCAGAACATGAAAATTTCTCGATTTTCGTTGAAATTCAGTCAGAACTGTTGATACATGCATTTTCATCGATTTAGACGAACTAACACCCAATTGCTCGATTAGCGTTTTCGTGGATGGTCAATTCGACTCGAACCTCGAAAGTCAGTCGAAGCATTAATATTTCTCGATATTCGTTGAAATTCAGTCAAAAACTGTTGAAACATGCATTTTCATCAATTTAGACGAACTAACACTCAATCTCTGGATTTGCGGTCTCGTCGATGGTCCGATCGACTCGAACCTCGAATGTGACTCAGAACATGAAAATTTCTCGATTTTCGTTGAAATTCAGTCAGAACTATTGATACCTGCATTTTCATCGATTTAGACGAACTAACACCCAATTGCTCGATTAGCGTTTTCGTGGATGGTCCATTCGACTCGAACCTCGAAAGTCAGTCGAAGCATTAATAATTCTCGATGTTCGTTGAAATTCAGTCAGAAACTGTTGAAACATGCATTTTCATCAATTTAGACGAACTAACACTCAACCTCTGGATTTGCGGTCCCGTCGATGGTCCGTTCGACGCGAACCTCGATAATGACTCGCAACATGAAAATTTCTCGATTTACGTTGAAACTCAGTCAAAAACTGTTGAAACCTGCGTTTTCATCGTTTTAGACGAACTCACACTCAATTTCTCCATTAGCGTTTTTCCGTGGATGGTCCATTCGACTCGAACCTCGAAAGTCACTCGAAGCATTAAAATTTCTCGATGTTCGTTGAATATCAGTCAAAAACTGTTGAAACCTGGATTTTCATCGTTTCAGACGAAATAACACCAATCGATCGATTTGCGATTTCGTCGATGGTCCGATCGACTCGAACCTCGAATGTGACTCGGAACATCAAAATTTCTCGGTTTTCGTTTAAATTCAGTCAAAAACTATTGAAACCTGTATTTTCATCGTTTTAGACGAAATAAAACCCAATCGATCGATTTGCGATCTCGTCGATGGTCCTATCGACTCGAACCTCGAATGTGACTCGGAACATGAAAATTTCTCGATTTTCGTTGAAATTCAGTCAGAACTGTTGATACCTGCATTTTCATCGATTTAGACGAACTAACACCCAATTGCTCGATTAGCGTTTTCGTGGATGTTCCATTCGACTCGAACCTCGAAAGTCAGTCGAAGCATTAATATTTCTCGATGTTCGTTGAAATTCAGTCAAAAACTGTTGAAACATGCATTTTCATCAATTTAGACGAACTAACACTCAATCTCTGGATTTCCGTTCTCGTCGATGGTCCGATCGACTCGAACTTCGAATGTGACTCAGAACATGAAAATTTCTCGATTTTCATTGAAATTCAGTCAGAACTGTTGATACCTGCATTTTCATCGATTTAGACGAACTAACACCCATTTGCTCGATTAGCGTTTTCGTGGATGGTCCATTCGACTCGAACCTCGAAAGTCAGTCGAAGCATTAACATTTCTCGATGTTCGTTGAAATTCAGTCAAAAACTGTTGAAACCTGCATTTTCATCGTTTTTGACGAACTAACACTTAATCGTTCGATTTCCATTCTCGTCGATGGTCCGATCGACTCGAACTTCGAAAGTGACTCGGAACATGAAAATTTCTCGATTTTCGTTGAAATTCAGTCAAAAACTATTGAAACCTGCATTTTCATCGTTTTAGACGAAATAACACCCAATCGATCGATTTGCGATTTCGTCGATGGTCCGATCGACTCGAACCCGAATGTGACTCAGAACATGAAAATTTCTCGATTTTCGTTGAAATTCAGTCAGAACTGTTGATACATGCATTTTCATCGATTTAGACGAACTAACACCCAATTGCTCGATTAGCGTTTTCGTGGATGGTCAATTCGACTCGAACCTCGAAAGTCAGTCGAAGCATTAATATTTCTCGATGTTCGTTGAAATTCAGTCAAAAACTGTTGAAACATGCATTTTCATCAATTTAGACGAACTAACACTCAATCTCTGGATTTGCGGTCTCGTCGATTGTCCGTTCGACTCGAACCTCGAAAGTGACTCGCGACATGAAAATTTCTCGATGTTCATTGAAACTCAGTCAAAAACTGTTGAAACCTGCGTTTTCATCGTTTTAGTCGAAAATACACCAATCGATCGATTTGCGATTTCGTCGATGGTCCGATCGACTCGAACCTCGCATGTGACTCGGAACATGAAAATTTCTCGGTTTTCGTTGAAATTCAGTCAAAAAATATTGAAACCTGCATTTTCATCGTTTTAGACGAAATAACACTTAATCGGTCGATCTCCATTCTCGTCTATGGTCCGATCGATTCGAACCTCGAAAATGACTCGGAACATGAAAATTTCTCGATTTTCGTTGAAATTCAGTCAAAAATTATTGAAACCTGCATTTTCATCGTTTTAAACGAAATAACACCCAATCGATCGATTTGCGATTTCGTCGATGGTCCGATCGACTCGAACCCGAATGTGACTCAGAACATGAAAATTTCTCGATTTTCGTTGAAATTCAGTCAGAACTGTTGATACATGCATTTTCATCGATTTAGACGAACTAACACCCAATTGCTCGATTAGCGTTTTCGTGGATGGTCAATTCGACTCGAACCTCGAAAGTCAGTCGAAGCATTAATATTTCTCGATGTTCGTTGAAATTCAGTCAAAAACTGTTGAAACATGCATTTTCATCAATTTAGACGAACTAACACTCAATCTCTGGATTTGCGGTCTCGTCGATGGTCCGATCGACTCGAACCTCGAATGTGACTCAGAACATGAAAATTTCTCGATTTTCGTTGAAATTCAGTCAGAACTATTGATACCTGCATTTTCATCGATTTAGACGAACTAACACCCAATTGCTCGATTATCGTTTTCGTGGATGGTCCATTCGACTCGAACCTCGAAAGTCAGTCGAAGCATTAATAATTCTCGATGTTCGTTGAAATTCAGTCAGAAACTGTTGAAACATGCATTTTCATCAATTTAGACGAACTAACACTCAACCTCTGGATTTGCGGTCCCGTCGATGGTCCGTTCGACGCGAACCTCGAGAATGACTCGCAACATGAAAATTTCTCGATTTACGTTGAAACTCAGTCAAAAACTGTTGAAACCTGCGTTTTCATCGTTTTAGACGAACTCACACTCAATTTCTCCATTAGCGTTTTCGTGGATGGTCCATTCGACTCGAACCTCGAAAGTCACTCGAAGCATTAAAATTTCTCGATGTTCGTTGAATATCAGTCAAAAACTGTTGAAACCTGCATTTTCATCGTTTCAGACGAAATAACACCAATCGATCGATTTGCGATTTCGTCGATGGTCCGATCGACTCGAACCTCGAATGTGACTCGGAACATCAAAATTTCTCGGTTTTCGTTTAAATTCAGTCAAAAACTATTGAAACCTGCATTTTCATCGTTTTTGACGAACTAACACTTAATCGGTCGATTTCCATTCTCGTCGATGGTCCGATCGACTCGAACCTCAAAAGTGACCCGGAACATGAAAATTTCTCGATTTTCGTTGAAATTCAGTCAAAAACTATTGAAACCTGCATTTTCATCGTTTTAGACGAAATAACACCCAATCGATCGATTTGCGATTTCGTCGATGGTCCGATCGACTCGAACCTCGAATGTGACTCAGAACATGAAAATTTCTCGATTTTCGTTGAAATTCAGTCAGAACTGTTGATACCTGCATTTTCATCGATTTAGACGAACTAACACCCAATTGCTCGATTAGCGTTTTCGTGGATGGTCCATTCGACTCGAACCTCGAAAGTCAGTCGAAGCATTAATATTTCTCGATGTTCGTTGAAATTCAGTCAAAAACTGTTGAAACATGCATTTTCATCAATTTAGACGAACTAACACTCAATCTCTGGATTTGCGGTCTCGTCGATTGTCCGTTCGACTCGAACCTCGAAAGTGACTCGCGACATGAAAATTTCTCGATGTTCATTGAAACTCAGTCAAAAACTGTTGAAACCTGCGTTTTCATCGTTTTAGTCGAAAATACACCAATCGATCGATTTGCGATTTCGTCGATGGTCCGATCGACTCGAACCTCGCATGTGACTCGGAACATGAAAATTTCTCGGTTTTCGTTGAAATTCAGTCAAAAAATATTGAAACCTGCATTTTCATCGTTTTAGACGAAATAACACTTAATCGGTCGATCTCCATTCTCGTCTATGGTCCGATCGATTCGAACCTCGAAAATGACTCGGAACATGAAAATTTCTCGATTTTCGTTGAAATTCAGTCAAATATTATTGAAACCTGCATTTTCATCGTTTTAAACGAAATAACACCCAATCGATCGATTTGCGATTTCGTCGATGGTCCGATCGACTCGAACCCGAATGTGACTCAGAACATGAAAATTTCTCGATTTTCGTTGAAATTCAGTCAGAACTGTTGATACATGCATTTTCATCGATTTAGACGAACTAACACCCAATTGCTCGATTAGCGTTTTCGTGGATGGTCAATTCGACTCGAACCTCGAAAGTCAGTCGAAGCATTAATATTTCTCGATGTTCGTTGAAATTCAGTCAAAAACTGTTGAAACATGCATTTTCATCAATTTAGACGAACTAACACTCAATCTCTGGATTTGCGGTCTCGTCGATGGTCCGATCGACTCGAACCTCGAATGTGACTCAGAACATGAAAATTTCTCGATTTTCGTTGAAATTCAGTCAGAACTATTGATACCTGCATTTTCATCGATTTAGACGAACTAACACCCAATTGCTCGATTATCGTTTTCGTGGATGGTCCATTCGACTCGAACCTCGAAAGTCAGTCGAAGCATTAATAATTCTCGATGTTCGTTGAAATTCAGTCAGAAACTGTTGAAACATGCATTTTCATCAATTTAGACGAACTAACACTCAACCTCTGGATTTGCGGTCCCGTCGATGGTCCGTTCGACGCGAACCTCGAGAATGACTCGCAACATGAAAATTTCTCGATTTACGTTGAAACTCAGTCAAAAACTGTTGAAACCTGCGTTTTCATCGTTTTAGACGAACTCACACTCAATTTCTCCATTAGCGTTTTCGTGGATGGTCCATTCGACTCGAACCTCGAAAGTCACTCGAAGCATTAAAATTTCTCGATGTTCGTTGAATATCAGTCAAAAACTGTTGAAACCTGCATTTTCATCGTTTCAGACGAAATAACACCAATCGATCGATTTGCGATTTCGTCGATGGTCCGATCGACTCGAACCTCGAATGTGACTCGGAACATCAAAATTTCTCGGTTTTCGTTTAAATTCAGTCAAAAACTATTGAAACCTGCATTTTCATCGTTTTTGACGAACTAACACTTAATCGGTCGATTTCCATTCTCGTCGATGGTCCGATCGACTCGAACCTCAAAAGTGACCCGGAACATGAAAATTTCTCGATTTTCGTTGAAATTCAGTCAAAAACTATTGAAACCTGCATTTTCATCGTTTTAGACGAAATAACACCCAATCGATCGATTTGCGATTTCGTCGATGGTCCGATCGACTCGAACCTCGAATGTGACTCAGAACATGAAAATTTCTCGATTTTCGTTGAAATTCAGTCAGAACTGTTGATACCTGCATTTTCATCGATTTAGACGAACTAACACCCAATTGCTCGATTAGCGTTTTCGTGGATGGTCCATTCGACTCGAACCTCGAAAGTCAGTCGAAGCATTAATATTTCTCGATGTTCGTTGAAATACAGTCAAAAACTGTTGAAACATGCATTTTCATCAATTTAGACGAACTAACACTCAATCTCTGGATTTGCGGTCTCGTCGATGGTCCGATCGACTCGAACCTCGAATGTGACTCAGAACATGAAAATTTCTCGATTTTCGTTGAAATTCAGTCAGAACTATTGATACCTGCATTTTCATCGATTTAGACGAACTAACACCCAATTGCTCGATTAGCGTTTTCGTGGATGGTCCATTCGACTCGAACCTCGAAAGTCAGTCGAAGCATTAATAATTCTCGATGTTCGTTGAAATTCAGTCAGAAACTGTTGAAACATGCATTTTCATCAATTTAGACGAACTAACACTCAACCTCTGGATTTGCGGTCCCGTCGATGGTCCGTTCGACGCGAACCTCGAGAATGACTCGCAACATGAAAATTTCTCGATTTACGTTGAAACTCAGTCAAAAACTGTTGAAACCTGCGTTTTCATCGTTTTAGACGAACTCACACTCAATTTCTCCATTAGCGTTTTCGTGGATGGTCCATTCGACTCGAACCTCGAAAGTCACTCGAAGCATTAAAATTTCTCGATGTTCGTTGAATATCAGTCAAAAACTGTTGAAACCTGGATTTTCATCGTTTCAGACGAAATAACACCAATCGATCGATTTGCGATTTCGTCGATGGTCCGATCGACTCGAACCTCGAATGTGACTCGGAACATCAAAATTTCTCGGTTTTCGTTTAAATTCAGTCAAAAACTATTGAAACCTGTATTTTCATCGTTTTAGACGAAATAAAACCCAATCGATCGATTTGCGATCTCGTCGATGGTCCTATCGTCTCGAACCTCGAATGTGACTCGGAACATGAAAATTTCTCGATTTTCGTTGAAATTCAGTCAGAACTGTTGATACCTGCATTTTCATCGATTTAGACGAACTAACACCCAATTGCTCGATTAGCGTTTTCGTGGATGTTCCATTCGACTCGAACCTCGAAAGTCAGTCGAAGCATTAATATTTCTCGATGTTCGTTGAAATTCAGTCAAAAACTGTTGAAACATGCATTTTCATCAATTTAGACGAACTAACACTCAATCTCTGGATTTCCGTTCTCGTCGATGGTCCGATCGACTCGAACTTCGAAAGTGACTCGGAACATGAAAATTTCTCGATTTTCGTTGAAATTCAGTCAGAACTATTGATACCTGCATTTTCATCGATTTAGACGAACTAACACCCAATTGCTCGATTAGCGTTTTCGTGGATGGTCCATTAGTCTCGAACCTCGAAAGTCAGTCGAAGCATTAATAGTTCTCGATGTTCGTTGAAATTCAGTCAAAAACTGTTGAAACATGCATTTTCATCAATTTAGACGAACTAACACTCAATCTCTGGATTTGCGGTCTCGTCGATGGTCCGTTCGACGCCAACCTCGAGAATGACTCGCAACATGAAAATTTCTCGATTTTCGTTGAAACTCAGTCAAAAACTGTTGAAACCTGCATTTTCATCGTTTTTGACGAACTAACACTTAATCGGTCGATTTCCATTCTCGTCGATGGTCCGATCGACTCGAACCTCAAAAGTGACCCGGAACATGAAAATTTCTCGATTTTCGTTGAAATTCAGTCAAAAACTATTGAAACCTGCATTTTCATCGTTTTAGACGAAATAACACCCAATCGATCGATTTGCGATTTCGTCGATGGTCCGATCGACTCGAACCTCGAATGTGACTCAGAACATGAAAATTTCTCGATTTTCGTTGAAATTCAGTCAGAACTGTTGATACCTGCATTTTCATCGATTTAGACGAACTAACACCCAATTGCTCGATTAGCGTTTTCGTCGATGGTCCATTCGACTCGAACCTCGAAAGTCACTCGAAGCATTAATATTTCTCGATGTTCGTTGAAATTCAGTCAAAAACTGTTGAAACATGCATTTTCATCAATTTAGACGAACTAACACTCAATCTCTGGATTTGCGGTCTCGTCGATGGTCTGATCGACTCGAACCTCGAATGTGACTCAGAACATGAAAATTTCTCGATTTTCGTTGAAATTCAGTCAGAACTATTGATACCTGCATTTTCATCGATTTAGACGAACTAACACCCAATTGCTCGATTAGCGTTTTCGTGGATGGTCCATTCGACTCGAACCTCGAAAGTCAGTCGAAGCATTAATAATTCTCGATGTTCGTTGAAATTCAGTCAGAAACTGTTGAAACATGCATTTTCATCAATTTAGACGAACTAACACTCAACCTCTGGATTTGCGGTCCCGTCGATGGTCCGTTCGACGCGAACCTCGAGAATGACTCGCAACATGAAAATTTCTCGATTTACGTTGAAACTCAGTCAAAAACTGTTGAAACCTGCGTTTTCATCGTTTTAGACGAACTCACACTCAATTTCTCCATTAGCGTTTTCGTGGATGGTCCATTTGACTCGAACCTCGAAAGTCACTCGAAGCATTAAAATTTCTCGATGTTCGTTGAATATCAGTCAAAAACTGTTGAAACCTGCATTTTCATCCTTTTAGACGAAATAACACCAATCGATCGATTTGCGATTTCGTCGATGGTCCGATCGACTCGAACCTCGAAAGTGACTCGGAACATCAAAGTTTCTCGGTTTTCGTTGAAATTCAGTCAAAAACTATTGAAACCTGCATTTTCATCGTTTTAGACGAACTAAACCTCAATCTCTGGATTTGCGGTCTCGTCGATGGTCCGTTCGACTCGAACATCGAAAGTCGTTCGAAGCATTAAAATTTCTCGATTTTCGTTGAAATTCAGTCAAAAACTGTTGAAACCTGCATTTTCATCCTTTTAGACGAAATAACACCAATCGATCGATTTGCGATTTCGTCGATGGTCCGATCGTCTCGAACCTCGAAAGTGACTCGGAACATCAAAGTTTCTCGGTTTTCGTTGAAATTCAGTCAAAAACTATTGAAACCTGCATTTTCATCATTTTAGACGAAATAACACCCAATCGATCGATTTGCGATTTCGTCGATGGTCCGATCGACTCGAACCTCGAATGTGACTCGGAACATGAAAATTTCTCGATTTTCGTTGAAATTCAGTCAGAACTGTTGATACCTGCATTTTCATCGATTTAGGCAAACTAACACCGAATTGCTCGATTAGCGTTTTCGTGGATGGTCCATTCGACTCGAACCTCGAAAGTCACTCGAAGCTTTAATATTTCTCGATGTTCGTTGAAATTCAGTCAAAAACTGTTGAAACCTGCATTTTCATCGTTTTAGACGAAATAACACCAATCGATCGATTTGCGATTTCGTCGATGGTCCGATCGACTCGAACCTCGAAAGTGACTCGGAACATAAAAATTTCTCGGTTTTCGTTGAAATTCAGAAAAAAAATATTGAAACCTGCATTTTCATCGTTTTAGACGAAATAACACTTAATCGGTCGATTTCCATTCTCATCGATGGTCCGATCGACTCGAACCTCGAAAGTGACTCCGAACATGAAAATTTCTCGATTTTCGTTGAAATTCAATCAGAACTGTTGATACCTGCATTTTCATCGATTTAGACGAACTAACACCCAATTGCTCGATTTGCGATTTCGTCGATGGTCCGATCGACTCGAACCCGAATGTGACTCAGAACATGAAAATTTCTCGATTTTCGTTGAAATTCAGTCAGAACTGTTGATACATGCATTTTCATCGATTTAGACGAACTAACACCCAATTGCTCGATTAGCGTTTTCGTGGATGGTCAATTCGACTCGAACCTCGAAAGTCAGTCGAAGCATTAATATTTCTCGATGTTCGTTGAAATTCAGTCAAAAACTGTTGAAACATGCATTTTCATCAATTTAGACGAACTAACACTCAATCTCTGGATTTGCGGTCTCGTCGATGGTCCGATCGACTCGAACCTCGAATGTGACTCAGAACATGAAAATTTCTCGATTTTCGTTGAAATTCAGTCAGAACTATTGATACCTGCATTTTCATCGATTTAGACGAACTAACACCCAATTGCTCGATTAGCGTTTTCGTGGATGGTCCATTCGACTCGAACCTCGAAAGTCAGTCGAAGCATTAATAATTCTCGATGTTCGTTGAAATTCAGTCAGAAACTGTTGAAACATGCATTTTCATCAATTTAGACGAACTAACACTCAACCTCTGGATTTGCGGTCCCGTCGATGGTCCGTTCGACGCGAACCTCGAGAATGACTCGCAACATAAAAATTTCTCGATTTACGTTGAAACTCAGTCAAAAACTGTTGAAACCTGCGTTTTCATCGTTTTAGACGAACTCACACTCAATTTCTCCATTAGCGTTTTCGTGGATGGTCCATTCGACTCGAACCTCGAAAGTCACTCGAAGCATTAAAATTTCTCGATGTTCGTTGAATATCAGTCAAAAACTGTTGAAACCTGCATTTTCATCGTTTCAGACGAAATAACACCAATCGATCGATTTGCGATTTCGTCGATGGTCCGATCGACTCGAACCTCGAATGTGACTCGGAACATCAAAATTTCTCGGTTTTCGTTTAAATTCAGTCAAAAACTATTGAAACCTGCATTTTCATCGTTTTTGACGAACTAACACTTAATCGGTCGATTTCCATTCTCGTCGATGGTCCGATCGACTCGAACCTCAAAAGTGACCCGGAACATGAAAATTTCTCGATTTTCGTTGAAATTCAGTCAAAAACTATTGAAACCTGCATTTTCATCGTTTTAGACGAAATAACACCCAATCGATCGATTTGCGATTTCGTCGATGGTCCGATCGACTCGAACCTCGAATGTGACTCAGAACATGAAAATTTCTCGATTTTCGTTGAAATTCAGTCAGAACTGTTGATACCTGCATTTTCATCGATTTAGACGAACTAACACCCAATTGCTCGATTAGCGTTTTCGTGGATGGTCCATTCGACTCGAACCTCGAAAGTCACTCGAAGCATTAATATTTCTCGATGTTCGTTGAAATTCAGTCAAAAACTGTTGAAACATGCATTTTCATCAATTTAGACGAACTAACACTCAATCTCTGGATTTGCGGTCTCGTCGATTGTCCGTTCGACTCGAACCTCGAAAGTGACTCGCGACATGAAAATTTCTCGATGTTCATTGAAACTCAGTCAAAAACTGTTGAAACCTGCGTTTTCATCGTTTTAGTCGAAAATACACCAATCGATCGATTTGCGATTTCGTCGATGGTCCGATCGACTCGAACCTCGAATGTGACTCGGAACATGAAAATTTCTCGGTTTTCGTTGAAATTCAGTCAAAAAATATTGAAACCTGCATTTTCGTCGTTTTAGACGAAATAACACTTAATCGGTCGATCTCCATTCTCGTCTATGGTCCGATCGATTCGAACCTCGAAAATGACTCGGAACATGAAAATTTCTCGATTTTCGTTGAAATTCAGTCAAAAATTATTGAAACCTGCATTTTCATCGTTTTAAACGAAATAACACCCAATCGATCGATTTGCGATTTCGTCGATGGTCCGATCGACTCGAACCCGAATGTGACTCAGAACATGAAAATTTCTCGGTTTTCGTTGAAATTCAGTCAAAAACTATTGAAACCTGCATTTTCATCATTTTAGACGAAATAACACCCAATCGATCGATTTGCGATTTCGTCGATGGTCCGATCGACTCGAACCTCGAATGTGACTCGGAACATGAAAATTTCTCGATTTTCGTTGAAATTCAGTCAGAACTGTTGATACCTGCATTTTCATCGATTTAGGCAAACTAACACCGAATTGCTCGATTAGCGTTTTCGTGGATGGTCCATTCGACTCGAACCTCGAAAGTCACTCGAAGCTTTAATATTTCTCGATGTTCGTTGAAATTCAGTCAAAAACTGTTGAAACCTGCATTTTCATCGTTTTAGACGAAATAACACCAATCGATCGATTTGCGATTTCGTCGATGGTCCGATCGACTCGAACCTCGAAAGTGACTCGGAACATAAAAATTTCTCGGTTTTCGTTGAAATTCAGAAAAAAAATATTGAAACCTGCATTTTCATCGTTTTAGACGAAATAACACTTAATCGGTCGATTTCCATTCTCATCGATGGTCCGATCGACTCGAACCTCGAAAGTGACTCCGAACATGAAAATTTCTCGATTTTCGTTGAAATTCAATCAGAACTGTTGATACCTGCATTTTCATCGATTTAGACGAACTAACACCCAATTGCTCGATTTGCGATTTCGTCGATGGTCCGATCGACTCGAACCCGAATGTGACTCAGAACATGAAAATTTCTCGATTTTCGTTGAAATTCAGTCAGAACTGTTGATACATGCATTTTCATCGATTTAGACGAACTAACACCCAATTGCTCGATTAGCGTTTTCGTGGATGGTCAATTCGACTCGAACCTCGAAAGTCAGTCGAAGCATTAATATTTCTCGATGTTCGTTGAAATTCAGTCAAAAACTGTTGAAACATGCATTTTCATCAATTTAGACGAACTAACACTCAATCTCTGGATTTGCGGTCTCGTCGATGGTCCGATCGACTCGAACCTCGAATGTGACTCAGAACATGAAAATTTCTCGATTTTCGTTGAAATTCAGTCAGAACTATTGATACCTGCATTTTCATCGATTTAGACGAACTAACACCCAATTGCTCGATTAGCGTTTTCGTGGATGGTCCATTCGACTCGAACCTCGAAAGTCAGTCGAAGCATTAATAATTCTCGATGTTCGTTGAAATTCAGTCAGAAACTGTTGAAACATGCATTTTCATCAATTTAGACGAACTAACACTCAACCTCTGGATTTGCGGTCCCGTCGATGGTCCGTTCGACGCGAACCTCGAGAATGACTCGCAACATGAAAATTTCTCGATTTACGTTGAAACTCAGTCAAAAACTGTTGAAACCTGCGTTTTCATCGTTTTAGACGAACTCACACTCAATTTCTCCATTAGCGTTTTAGTGGATGGTCCATTCGACTCGAACCTCGAAAGTCACTCGAAGCATTAAAATTTCTCGATGTTCGTTGAATATCAGTCAAAAACTGTTGAAACCTGGATTTTCATCGATTCAGACGAAATAACACCAATCGATCGATTTGCGATTTCGTCGATGGTCCGATCGACTCGAACCTCGAATGTGACTCGGAACATCAAAATTTCTCGGTTTTCGTTTAAATTCAGTCAAAAACTATTGAAACCTGTATTTTCATCGTTTTAGACGAAATAAAACCCAATCGATCGATTTGCGATCTCGTCGATGGTCCTATCGACTCGAACCTCGAATGTGACTCGGAACATGAAAATTTCTCGATTTTCGTTGAAATTCAGTCAGAACTGTTGATACCTGCATTTTCATCGATTTAGACGAACTAACACCCAATTGCTCGATTAGCGTTTTCGTGGATGTTCCATTCGACTCGAACCTCGAAAGTCAGTCGAAGCATTAATATTTCTCGATGTTCGTTGAAATTCAGTCAAAAACTGTTGAAACATGCATTTTCATCAATTTAGACGAACTAACACTCAATCTCTGGATTTCCGTTCTCGTCGATGGTCCGATCGACTCGAACTTCGAAAGTGACTCGGAACATGAAAATTTCTCGATTTTCGTTGAAATTCAGTCAGAACTATTGATACCTGCATTTTCATCGATTTAGACGAACTAACACCCAATTGCTCGATTAGCGTTTTCGTGGATGGTCCATTAGTCTCGAACCTCGAAAGTCAGTCGAAGCATTAATAGTTCTCGATGTTCGTTGAAATTCAGTCAAAAACTGTTGAAACATGCATTTTCATCAATTTAGACGAACTAACACTCAATCTCTGGATTTGCGGTCTCGTCGATGGTCCGTTCGACGCCAACCTCGAGAATGACTCGCAACATGAAAATTTCTCGATTTTCGTTGAAACTCAGTCAAAAACTGTTGAAACCTGCATTTTCATCGTTTTTGACGAACTAACACTTAATCGGTCGATTTCCATTCTCGTCGATGGTCCGATCGACTTGAACCTCAAAAGTGACCCGGAACATGAAAATTTCTCGATTTTCGTTGAAATTCAGTCAAAAACTATTGAAACCTGCATTTTCATCGTTTTAGACGAAATAACACCCAATCGATCGATTTGCGATTTCGTCGATGGTCCGATCGACTCGAACCTCGAATGTGACTCAGAACATGAAAATTTCTCGATTTTCGTTGAAATTCAGTCAGAACTATTGATACCTGTATTTTCATCGATTTGGACGAACTAACACCCAATTGCTCGATTAGCGTTTTCGTGGATGGTCCATTCGACTCGAACCTCGAAAGTCAGTCGAAACATTAATAATTCTCGATGTTCGTTGAAATTCAGTCAGAAACTGTTGAAACATGCATTTTCATCAATTTAGACGAACTAACACTCAACCTCTGGATTTGCGGTCCCGTCGATGGTCCGTTCGACGCGAACCTCGAGAATGACTCGCAACATGAAAATTTCTCGATTTACGTTGAAACTCAGTCAAAAACTGTTGAAACCTGCGTTTTCATCGTTTTAGACGAACTCACACTCAATTTCTCCATTAGCGTTTTCGTGGATGGTCCAATTGACTCGAACCTCGAAAGTCACTCGAAGCATTAAAATTTCTCGATGTTCGTTGAATATCAGTCAAAAACTGTTGAAACCTGCATTTTCATCCTTTTAGACGAAATAACACCAATCGATCGATTTGCGATTTCGTCGATGGTCCGATCGACTCGAACCTCGAAAGTGACTCGGAACATCAAAGTTTCTCGGTTTTCGTTGAAATTCAGTCAAAAACTATTGAAACCTGCATTTTCATCCTTTTAGACGAAATAACACCAATCGATCGATTTGCGATTTCGTCGATGGTCCGATCGACTCGAACCTCGAAAGTGACTCCGAACATGAAAATTTCTCGATTTTCGTTGAAATTCAATCAGAACTGTTGATACCTGCATTTTCATCGATTTAGACGAACTAACACCCAATTGCTCGATTAGCGTTTTCGTGGATGGTCCATTCGACTCGAACCTCGAAAGTCACTCGAAGCATTAAAATTTCTCGATGTTCGTTGAAATTCAGTCAAAAACTCTTGAAACCTGCATTTTCATTGATTTAGACGAACTAAACCTCAATCTCTGGATTTGCGGTCTCGTCGATGGTCCGTTCGACTCGAACATCGAAAGTCGTTCGAAGCATTAAAATTTCTCGATTTTCGTTGAAATTCAGTCAAAAACTGTTGAAACCTGCATTTTCATCGTTTTTGACGATCTAACACTTAATCGGTCGATTTCCATTCTCGTCGATGGTCCGATCGAATCGAACTTCGAAAGTGACTCGGAACATGAAAATTTCTCGATTTTCGTTGAAATTCAGTCGAAAACTATTGAAACCTGCATTTTCATCGTTTTAGACGAAATAACACCCAATCGATCGATTTGCGATTTCGTCGATGGTCCGATCGACTTGAACCCGAATGTCACTCAGAACATGAAAATTTCTCGATTTTCATTGAAATTCAGTCAGAACTGTTGATACCTGCATTTTCATCGATTTAGACGAACTAACACCCATTTGCTCGATTAGCGTTTTCGTGGATGGTCCATTCGACTCGAACCTCGAAAGTCAGTCGAAGCATTAACATTTCTCGATGTTCGTTGAAATTCAGTCAAAAACTGTTGAAACCTGCATTTTCATCGTTTTTGACGAACTAACACTTAATCGGTCGATTTCCATTCTCGTCGATGGTCCGATCGACTCGAACTTCGAAAGTGACTCGGAACATGAAAATTTCTCGATTTTCGTTGAAATTCAGTCAAAAACTATTGAAACCTGCATTTTCATCGTTTTAGACGAAATAACACCCAATCGATCGATTTGCGATTTCGTCGATGGTCCGATCGACTCGAACCTCGAATGTGACTCAGAACATGAAAATTTCTCGATTTTCGTTGAAATTCAGTCAGAACTGTTGATACCTGCATTTTCATCGATTTAGACGAACTAACACCCAATTGCTCGATTAGCGTTTTCGTGGATGGTCCATTCGACTCGAACCTCGAAAGTCACTCGAAGCATTAATATTTCTCGATGTTCGTTGAAATTCAGTCAAAAACTGTTGAAACATGCATTTTCATCAATTTAGACGAACTAACACTCAATCTCTGGATTTGCGGTCTCGTCGATTGTCCGTTCGACTCGAACCTCGAAAGTGACTCGCGACATGAAAATTTCTCGATGTTCATTGAAACTCAGTCAAAAACTGTTGAAACCTGCGTTTTCATCGTTTTAGTCGAAAATACACCAATCGATCGATTTGCGATTTCGTCGATGGTCCGATCGACTCGAACCTCGAATGTGACTCGGAACATGAAAATTTCTCGGTTTTCGTTGAAATTCAGTCAAAAAATATTGAAACCTGCATTTTCATCGTTTTAGACGAAATAACACTTAATCGGTCGATCTCCATTCTCGTCTATGGTCCGATCGATTCGAACCTCGAAAATGACTCGGAACATGAAAATTTCTCGATTTTCGTTGAAATTCAGTCAGAACTGTTGATACCTGCATTTTCATCGATTTAGACGAACTAACACCCAATTGCTCGATTAGCGTTTTCGTGGATGTTCCATTCGACTCGAACCTCGAAAGTCAGTCAAAGCATTAATATTTCTCGATGTTCGTTGAAATTCAGTCAAAAACTGTTGAAACATGCATTTTCATCAATTTAGACGAACTAACACTCAATCTCTGGATTTCCGTTCTCGTCGATGGTCCGATCGACTCGAACTTCGAAAGTGACTCGGAACATGAAAATTTCTCGATTTTCGTTGAAATTCAGTCAGAACTATTGATACCTGCATTTTCATCAATTTAGACGAACTAACACTCAATCTCTGGATTTGCGGTCTCGTCGATGGTCCGTTCGACGCCAACCTCGAGAATGACTCGCAACATGAAAATTTCTCGATTTTCGTTGAAACTCAGTCAAAAACTGTTGAAACCTGCATTTTCATCGTTTTTGACGAACTAACACTTAATCGGTCGATTTCCATTCTCGTCGATGGTCCGATCGACTCGAACCTCAAAAGTGACCCGGAACATGAAAATTTCTCGATTTTCGTTGAAATTCAGTCAAAAACTATTGAAACCTGCATTTTCATCGTTTTAGACGAAATAACACCCAATCGATCGATTTGCGATTTCGTCGATGGTCCGATCGACTCGAACCTCGAATGTGACTCAGAACATGAAAATTTCTCGATTTTCGTTGAAATTCAGTCAGAACTGTTGATACCTGCATTTTCATCGATTTAGACGAACTAACACCCAATTGCTCGATTAGCGTTTTCGTCGATGGTCCATTCGACTCGAACCTCGAAAGTCACTCGAAGCATTAATATTTCTCGATGTTCGTTGAAATTCAGTCAAAAACTGTTGAAACATGCATTTTCATCAATTTAGACGAACTAACACTCAATCTCTGGATTTGCGGTCTCGTCGATGGTCTGATCGACTCGAACCTCGAATGTGACTCAGAACATGAAAATTTCTCGATTTTCGTTGAAATTCAGTCAGAACTATTGATACCTGCATTTTCATCGATTTAGACGAACTAACACCCAATTGCTCGATTAGCGTTTTCGTGGATGGTCCATTCGACTCGAACCTCGAAAGTCAGTCGAAGCATTAATAATTCTCGATGTTCGTTGAAATTCAGTCAGAAACTGTTGAAACATGCATTTTCATCAATTTAGACGAACTAACACTCAACCTCTGGATTTGCGGTCCCGTCGATGGTCCGTTCGACGCGAACCTCGAGAATGACTCGCAACATGAAAATTTCTCGATTTACGTTGAAACTCAGTCAAAAACTGTTGAAACCTGCGTTTTCATCGTTTTAGACGAACTCACACTCAATTTCTCCATTAGCGTTTTCGTGGATGGTCCATTTGACTCGAACCTCGAAAGTCACTCGAAGCATTAAAATTTCTCGATGTTCGTTGAATATCAGTCAAAAACTGTTGAAACCTGCATTTTCATCCTTTTAGACGAAATAACACCAATCGATCGATTTGCGATTTCGTCGATGGTCCGATCGACTCGAACCTCGAAAGTGACTCGGAACATCAAAGTTTCTCGGTTTTCGTTGAAATTCAGTCAAAAACTATTGAAACCTGCATTTTCATCGTTTTAGACGAACTAAACCTCAATCTCTGGATTTGCGGTCTCGTCGATGGTCCGTTCGACTCGAACATCGAAAGTCGTTCGAAGCATTAAAATTTCTCGATTTTCGTTGAAATTCAGTCAAAAACTGTTGAAACCTGCATTTTCATCCTTTTAGACGAAATAACACCAATCGATCGATTTGCGATTTCGTCGATGGTCCGATCGACTCGAACCTCGAAAGTGACTCGGAACATCAAAGTTTCTCGGTTTTCGTTGAAATTCAGTCAAAAACTATTGAAACCTGCATTTTCATCATTTTAGACGAAATAACACCCAATCGATCGATTTGCGATTTCGTCGATGGTCCGATCGACTCGAACCTCGAATGTGACTCGGAACATGAAAATTTCTCGATTTTCGTAGAAATTCAGTCAGAACTGTTGATACCTGCATTTTTATCGATTTAGGCAAACTAACACCGAATTGCTCGATTAGCGTTTTCGTGGATGGTCCATTCGACTCGAACCTCGAAAGTCACTCGAAGCTTTAATATTTCTCGATGTTCGTTGAAATTCAGTCAAAAACTGTTGAAACCTGCATTTTCATCGTTTTAGACGAAATAACACCAATCGATCGATTTGCGATTTCGTCGATGGTCCGATCGACTCGAACCTCGAAAGTGACTCGGAACATAAAAATTTCTCGGTTTTCGTTGAAATTCAGAAAAAAAATATTGAAACCTGCATTTTCATCGTTTTAGACGAAATAACACTTAATCGGTCGATTTCCATTCTCATCGATGGTCCGATCGACTCGAACCTCGAAAGTGACTCCGAACATGAAAATTTCTCGATTTTCGTTGAAATTCAATCAGAACTGTTGATACCTGCATTTTCATCGATTTAGACGAACTAACACCCAATTGCTCGATTTGCGATTTCGTCGATGGTCCGATCGACTCGAACCCGAATGTGACTCAGAACATGAAAATTTCTCGATTTTCGTTGAAATTCAGTCAGAACTGTTGATACATGCATTTTCATCGATTTAGACGAACTAACACCCAATTGCTCGATTAGCGTTTTCGTGGATGGTCAATTCGACTCGAACCTCGAAAGTCAGTCGAAGCATTAATATTTCTCGATGTTCGTTGAAATTCAGTCAAAAACTGTTGAAACATGCATTTTCATCAATTTAGACGAACTAACACTCAATCTCTGGATTTGCGGTCTCGTCGATGGTCCGATCGACTCGAACCTCGAATGTGACTCAGAACATGAAAATTTCTCGATTTTCGTTGAAATTCAGTCAGAACTATTGATACCTGCATTTTCATCGATTTAGACGAACTAACACCCAATTGCTCGATTAGCGTTTTCGTGGATGGTCCATTCGACTCGAACCTCGAAAGTCAGTCGAAGCATTAATAATTCTCGATGTTCGTTGAAATTCAGTCAGAAACTGTTGAAACATGCATTTTCATCAATTTAGACGAACTAACACTCAACCTCTGGATTTGCGGTCCCGTCGATGGTCCGTTCGACGCGAACCTCGAGAATGACTCGCAACATGAAAATTTCTCGATTTACGTTGAAACTCAGTCAAAAACTGTTGAAACCTGCGTTTTCATCGTTTTAGACGAACTCACACTCAATTTCTCCATTAGCGTTTTCGTGGATGGTCCATTTGACTCGAACCTCGAAAGTCACTCGAAGCATTAAAATTTCTCGATGTTCGTTGAATATCAGTCAAAAACTGTTGAAACCTGCATTTTCATCCTTTTAGACGAAATAACACCAATCGATCGATTTGCGATTTCGTCGATGGTCCGATCGACTCGAACCTCGAAAGTGACTCGGAACATCAAAGTTTCTCGGTTTTCGTTGAAATTCAGTCAAAAACTATTGAAACCTGCATTTTCATCGTTTTAGACGAACTAAACCTCAATCTCTGGATTTGCGGTCTCGTCGATGGTCCGTTCGACTCGAACATCGAAAGTCGTTCGAAGCATTAAAATTTCTCGATTTTCGTTGAAATTCAGTCAAAAACTGTTGAAACCTGCATTTTCATCCTTTTAGACGAAATAACACCAATCGATCGATTTGCGATTTCGTCGATGGTCCGATCGACTCGAACCTCGAAAGTGACTCGGAACATCAAAGTTTCTCGGTTTTCGTTGAAATTCAGTCAAAAACTATTGAAACCTGCATTTTCATCATTTTAGACGAAATAACACCCAATCGATCGATTTGCGATTTCGTCGATGGTCCGATCGACTCGAACCTCGAATGTGACTCGGAACATGAAAATTTCTCGATTTTCGTAGAAATTCAGTCAGAACTGTTGATACCTGCATTTTTATCGATTTAGGCAAACTAACACCGAATTGCTCGATTAGCGTTTTCGTGGATGGTCCATTCGACTCGAACCTCGAAAGTCACTCGAAGCTTTAATATTTCTCGATGTTCGTTGAAATTCAGTCAAAAACTGTTGAAACCTGCATTTTCATCGTTTTAGACGAAATAACACCAATCGATCGATTTGCGATTTCGTCGATGGTCCGATCGACTCGAACCTCGAAAGTGACTCGGAACATAAAAATTTCTCGGTTTTCGTTGAAATTCAGAAAAAAAATATTGAAACCTGCATTTTCATCGTTTTAGACGAAATAACACTTAATCGGTCGATTTCCATTCTCATCGATGGTCCGATCGACTCGAACCTCGAAAGTGACTCCGAACATGAAAATTTCTCGATTTTCGTTGAAATTCAATCAGAACTGTTGATACCTGCATTTTCATCGATTTAGACGAACTAACACCCAATTGCTCGATTTGCGATTTCGTCGATGGTCCGATCGACTCGAACCCGAATGTGACTCAGAACATGAAAATTTCTCGATTTTCGTTGAAATTCAGTCAGAACTGTTGATACATGCATTTTCATCGATTTAGACGAACTAACACCCAATTGCTCGATTAGCGTTTTCGTGGATGGTCAATTCGACTCGAACCTCGAAAGTCAGTCGAAGCATTAATATTTCTCGATGTTCGTTGAAATTCAGTCAAAAACTGTTGAAACATGCATTTTCATCAATTTAGACGAACTAACACTCAATCTCTGGATTTGCGGTCTCGTCGATGGTCCGATCGACTCGAACCTCGAATGTGACTCAGAACATGAAAATTTCTCGATTTTCGTTGAAATTCAGTCAGAACTATTGATACCTGCATTTTCATCGATTTAGACGAACTAACACCCAATTGCTCGATTAGCGTTTTCGTGGATGGTCCATTCGACTCGAACCTCGAAAGTCAGTCGAAGCATTAATAATTCTCGATGTTCGTTGAAATTCAGTCAGAAACTGTTGAAACATGCATTTTCATCAATTTAGACGAACTAACACTCAACCTCTGGATTTGCGGTCCCGTCGATGGTCCGTTCGACGCGAACCTCGAGAATGACTCGCAACATGAAAATTTCTCGATTTACGTTGAAACTCAGTCAAAAACTGTTGAAACCTGCGTTTTCATCGTTTTAGACGAACTCACACTCAATTTCTCCATTAGCGTTTTCGTGGATGGTCCAATTGACTCGAACCTCGAAAGTCACTCGAAGCATTAAAATTTCTCGATGTTCGTTGAATATCAGTCAAAAACTGTTGAAACCTGCATTTTCATCCTTTTAGACGAAATAACACCAATCGATCGATTTGCGATTTCGTCGATGGTCCGATCGACTCGAACCTCGAAAGTGACTCGGAACATCAAAGTTTCTCGGTTTTCGTTGAAATTCAGTCAAAAACTATTGAAACCTGCATTTTCATCCTTTTAGACGAAATAACACCAATCGATCGATTTGCGATTTCGTCGATGGTCCGATCGACTCGAACCTCGAAAGTGACTCCGAACATGAAAATTTCTCGATTTTCGTTGAAATTCAATCAGAACTGTTGATACCTGCATTTTCATCGATTTAGACGAACTAACACCCAATTGCTCGATTAGCGTTTTCGTGGATGGTCCATTCGACTCGAACCTCGAAAGTCACTCGAAGCATTAAAATTTCTCGATGTTCGTTGAAATTCAGTCAAAAACTCTTGAAACCTGCATTTTCATTGATTTAGACGAACTAAACCTCAATCTCTGGATTTGCGGTCTCGTCGATGGTCCGTTCGACTCGAACATCGAAAGTCGTTCGAAACATTAAAATTTCTCGATTTTCGTTGAAATTCAGTCAAAAACTGTTGAAACCTGCATTTTCATCGTTTTTGACGTTCTAACACTTAATCGGTCGATTTCCATTCTCGTCGATGGTCCGATCGAATCGAACTTCGAAAGTGACTCGGAACATGAAAATTTCTCGATTTTCGTTGAAATTCAGTCGAAAACTATTGAAACCTGCATTTTCATCGTTTTAGACGAAATAACACCCAATCGATCGATTTGCGATTTCGTCGATGGTCCGATCGACTTGAACCCGAATGTCACTCAGAACATGAAAATTTCTCGATTTTCATTGAAATTCAGTCAGAACTGTTGATACCTGCATTTTCATCGATTTAGACGAACTAACACCCATTTGCTCGATTAGCGTTTTCGTGGATGGTCCATTCGACTCGAACCTCGAAAGTCAGTCGAAGCATTAACATTTCTCGATGTTCGTTGAAATTCAGTCAAAAACTGTTGAAACCTCCATTTTCATCGTTTTTGACGAACTAACACTTAATCGGTCGATTTCCATTCTCGTCGATGGTCCGATCGACTCGAACCTCGAAAGTCACTCGAAGCATTAATATTTCTCGATGTTCGTTGAAATTCAGTCAAAAACTGTTGAAACATGCATTTTCATCAATTTAGACGAACTAACACTCAATCTCTGGATTTGCGGTCTCGTCGATTGTCCGTTCGACTCGAACCTCGAAAGTGACTCGCGACATGAAAATTTCTCGATGTTCATTGAAACTCAGTCAAAAACTGTTGAAACCTGCGTTTTCATCGTTTTAGTCGAAAATACACCAATCGATCGATTTGCGATTTCGTCGATGGTCCGATCGACTCGAACCTCGAATGTGACTCGGAACATGAAAATTTCTCGGTTTTCGTTGAAATTCAGTCAAAAAATATTGAAACCTGCATTTTCATCGTTTTTGACGAACTAACACTTAATCGGTCGATTTCCATTCTCGTCGATGGTCCGATCGACTCGAACCTCAAAAGTGACCCGGAACATGAAAATTTCTCGATTTTCGTTGAAATTCAGTCAAAAACTATTGAAACCTGCATTTTCATCGTTTTAGACGAAATAACACCCAATCGATCGATTTGCGATTTCGTCGATGGTCCGATCGACTCGAACCTCGAATGTGACTCAGAACATGAAAATTTCTCGATTTTCGTTGAAATTCAGTCAGAACTGTTGATACCTGCATTTTCATCGATTTAGACGAACTAACACCCAATTGCTCGATTAGCGTTTTCGTGGATGGTCCATTCGACTCGAACCTCGAAAGTCAGTCGAAGCATTAATATTTCTCGATGTTCGTTGAAATTCAGTCAAAAACTGTTGAAACATGCATTTTCATCAATTTAGACGAACTAACACTCAATCTCTGGATTTGCGGTCTCGTCGATTGTCCGTTCGACTCGAACCTCGAAAGTGACTCGCGACATGAAAATTTCTCGATGTTCATTGAAACTCAGTCAAAAACTGTTGAAACCTGCGTTTTCATCGTTTTAGTCGAAAATACACCAATCGATCGATTTGCGATTTCGTCGATGGTCCGATCGACTCGAACCTCGCATGTGACTCGGAACATGAAAATTTCTCGGTTTTCGTTGAAATTCAGTCAAAAAATATTGAAACCTGCATTTTCATCGTTTTAGACGAAATAACACTTAATCGGTCGATCTCCATTCTCGTCTATGGTCCGATCGATTCGAACCTCGAAAATGACTCGGAACATGAAAATTTCTCGATTTTCGTTGAAATTCAGTCAAAAATTATTGAAACCTGCATTTTCATCGTTTTAAACGAAATAACACCCAATCGATCGATTTGCGATTTCGTCGATGGTCCGATCGACTCGAACCCGAATGTGACTCAGAACATGAAAATTTCTCGATTTTCGTTGAAATTCAGTCAGAACTGTTGATACATGCATTTTCATCGATTTAGACGAACTAACACCCAATTGCTCGATTAGCGTTTTCGTGGATGGTCAATTCGACTCGAACCTCGAAAGTCAGTCGAAGCATTAATATTTCTCGATGTTCGTTGAAATTCAGTCAAAAACTGTTGAAACATGCATTTTCATCAATTTAGACGAACTAACACTCAATCTCTGGATTTGCGGTCTCGTCGATGGTCCGATCGACTCGAACCTCGAATGTGACTCAGAACATGAAAATTTCTCGATTTTCGTTGAAATTCAGTCAGAACTATTGATACCTGCATTTTCATCGATTTAGACGAACTAACACCCAATTGCTCGATTATCGTTTTCGTGGATGGTCCATTCGACTCGAACCTCGAAAGTCAGTCGAAGCATTAATAATTCTCGATGTTCGTTGAAATTCAGTCAGAAACTGTTGAAACATGCATTTTCGTCAATTTAGACGAACTAACACTCAACCTCTGGATTTGCGGTCCCGTCGATGGTCCGTTCGACGCGAACCTCGAGAATGACTCGCAACATGAAAATTTCTCGATTTACGTTGAAACTCAGTCAAAAACTGTTGAAACCTGCGTTTTCATCGTTTTAGACGAACTCACACTCAATTTCTCCATTAGCGTTTTCGTGGATGGTCCATTCGACTCGAACCTCGAAAGTCACTCGAAGTATTAAAATTTCTCGATGTTCGTTGAATATCAGTCAAAAACTGTTGAAACCTGCATTTTCATCGTTTCAGACGAAATAACACCAATCGATCGATTTGCGATTTCGTCGATGGTCCGATCGACTCGAACCTCGAATGTGACTCGGAACATCAAAATTTCTCGGTTTTCGTTTAAATTCAGTCAAAAACTATTGAAACCTGCATTTTCATCGTTTTTGACGAACTAACACTTAATCGGTCGATTTCCATTCTCGTCGATGGTCCGATCGACTCGAACCTCAAAAGTGACCCGGAACATGAAAATTTCTCGATTTTCGTTGAAATTCAGTCAAAAACTATTGAAACCTGCATTTTCATCGTTTTAGACGAAATAACACCCAATCGATCGATTTGCGATTTCGTCGATGGTCCGATCGACTCGAACCTCGAATGTGACTCAGAACATGAAAATTTCTCGATTTTCGTTGAAATTCAGTCAGAACTGTTGATACCTGCATTTTCATCGATTTAGACGAACTAACACCCAATTGCTCGATTAGCGTTTTCGTGGATGGTCCATTCGACTCGAACCTCGAAAGTCAGTCGAAGCATTAATATTTCTCGATGTTCGTTGAAATTCAGTCAAAAACTGTTGAAACATGCATTTTCATCAATTTAGACGAACTAACACTCAATCTCTGGATTTGCGGTCTCGTCGATGGTCCGATCGACTCGAACCTCGAATGTGACTCAGAACATGAAAATTTCTCGATTTTCGTTGAAATTCAGTCAGAACTATTGATACCTGCATTTTCATCGATTTAGACGAACTAACACCCAATTGCTCGATTAGCGTTTTCGTGGATGGTCCATTCGACTCGAACCTCGAAAGTCAGTCGAAGCATTAATAATTCTCGATGTTCGTTGAAATTCAGTCAGAAACTGTTGAAACATGCATTTTCATCAATTTAGACGAACTAACACTCAACCTCTGGATTTGCGGTCCCGTCGATGGTCCGTTCGACGCGAACCTCGAGAATGACTCGCAACATGAAAATTTCTCGATTTACGTTGAAACTCAGTCAAAAACTGTTGAAACCTGCGTTTTCATCGTTTTAGACGAACTCACACTCAATTTCTCCATTAGCGTTTTCGTGGATGGTCCATTCGACTCGAACCTCGAAAGTCACTCGAAGCATTAAAATTTCTCGATGTTCGTTGAATATCAGTCAAAAACTGTTGAAACCTGGATTTTCATCGTTTCAGACGAAATAACACCAATCGATCGATTTGCGATTTCGTCGATGGTCCGATCGACTCGAACCTCGAATGTGACTCGGAACATCAAAATTTCTCGGTTTTCGTTTAAATTCAGTCAAAAACTATTGAAACCTGTATTTTCATCGTTTTAGACGAAATAAAACCCAATCGATCGATTTGCGATCTCGTCGATGGTCCTATCGACTCGAACCTCGAATGTGACTCGGAACATGAAAATTTCTCGATTTTCGTTGAAATTCAGTCAGAACTGTTGATACCTGCATTTTCATCGATTTAGACGAACTAACACCCAATTGCTCGATTTGCGATTTCGTCGATGGTCCGATCGACTCGAACCCGAATGTGACTCAGAACATGAAAATTTCTCGATTTTCGTTGAAATTCAGTCAGAACTGTTGATACATGCATTTTCATCGATTTAGACGAACTAACACCCAATTGCTCGATTAGCGTTTTCGTGGATGGTCAATTCGACTCGAACCTCGAAAGTCAGTCGAAGCATTAATATTTCTCGATGTTCGTTGAAATTCAGTCAAAAACTGTTGAAACATGCATTTTCATCAATTTAGACGAACTAACACTCAATCTCTGGATTTGCGGTCTCGTCGATGGTCCGATCGACTCGAACCTCGAATGTGACTCAGAACATGAAAATTTCTCGATTTTCGTTGAAATTCAGTCAGAACTATTGATACCTGCATTTTCATCGATTTAGACGAACTAACACCCAATTGCTCGATTAGCGTTTTCGTGGATGGTCCATTCGACTCGAACCTCGAAAGTCAGTCGAAGCATTAATAATTCTCGATGTTCGTTGAAATTCAGTCAGAAACTGTTGAAACATGCATTTTCATCAATTTAGACGAACTAACACTCAACCTCTGGATTTGCGGTCCCGTCGATGGTCCGTTCGACGCGAACCTCGAGAATGACTCGCAACATGAAAATTTCTCGATTTACGTTGAAACTCAGTCAAAAACTGTTGAAACCTGCGTTTTCATCGTTTTAGACGAACTCACACTCAATTTCTCCATTAGCGTTTTCGTGGATGGTCCATTTGACTCGAACCTCGAAAGTCACTCGAAGCATTAAAATTTCTCGATGTTCGTTGAATATCAGTCAAAAACTGTTGAAACCTGCATTTTCATCCTTTTAGACGAAATAACACCAATCGATCGATTTGCGATTTCGTCGATGGTCCGATCGACTCGAACCTCGAAAGTGACTCGGAACATCAAAGTTTCTCGGTTTTCGTTGAAATTCAGTCAAAAACTATTGAAACCTGCATTTTCATCGTTTTAGACGAACTAAACCTCAATCTCTGGATTTGCGGTCTCGTCGATGGTCCGTTCGACTCGAACATCGAAAGTCGTTCGAAGCATTAAAATTTCTCGATTTTCGTTGAAATTCAGTCAAAAACTGTTGAAACCTGCATTTTCATCCTTTTAGACGAAATAACACCAATCGATCGATTTGCGATTTCGTCGATGGTCCGATCGACTCGAACCTCGAAAGTGACTCGGAACATCAAAGTTTCTCGGTTTTCGTTGAAATTCAGTCAAAAACTATTGAAACCTGCATTTTCATCATTTTAGACGAAATAACACCCAATCGATCGATTTGCGATTTCGTCGATGGTCCGATCGACTCGAACCTCGAATGTGACTCGGAACATGAAAATTTCTCGATTTTCGTAGAAATTCAGTCAGAACTGTTGATACCTGCATTTTTATCGATTTAGGCAAACTAACACCGAATTGCTCGATTAGCGTTTTCGTGGATGGTCCATTCGACTCGAACCTCGAAAGTCACTCGAAGCTTTAATATTTCTCGATGTTCGTTGAAATTCAGTCAAAAACTGTTGAAACCTGCATTTTCATCGTTTTAGACGAAATAACACCAATCGATCGATTTGCGATTTCGTCGATGGTCCGATCGACTCGAACCTCGAAAGTGACTCGGAACATAAAAATTTCTCGGTTTTCGTTGAAATTCAGAAAAAAAATATTGAAACCTGCATTTTCATCGTTTTAGACGAAATAACACTTAATCGGTCGATTTCCATTCTCATCGATGGTCCGATCGACTCGAACCTCGAAAGTGACTCCGAACATGAAAATTTCTCGATTTTCGTTGAAATTCAATCAGAACTGTTGATACCTGCATTTTCATCGATTTAGACGAACTAACACCCAATTGCTCGATTTGCGATTTCGTCGATGGTCCGATCGACTCGAACCCGAATGTGACTCAGAACATGAAAATTTCTCGATTTTCGTTGAAATTCAGTCAGAACTGTTGATACATGCATTTTCATCGATTTAGACGAACTAACACCCAATTGCTCGATTAGCGTTTTCGTGGATGGTCAATTCGACTCGAACCTCGAAAGTCAGTCGAAGCATTAATATTTCTCGATGTTCGTTGAAATTCAGTCAAAAACTGTTGAAACATGCATTTTCATCAATTTAGACGAACTAACACTCAATCTCTGGATTTGCGGTCTCGTCGATGGTCCGATCGACTCGAACCTCGAATGTGACTCAGAACATGAAAATTTCTCGATTTTCGTTGAAATTCAGTCAGAACTATTGATACCTGCATTTTCATCGATTTAGACGAACTAACACCCAATTGCTCGATTAGCGTTTTCGTGGATGGTCCATTCGACTCGAACCTCGAAAGTCAGTCGAAGCATTAATAATTCTCGATGTTCGTTGAAATTCAGTCAGAAACTGTTGAAACATGCATTTTCATCAATTTAGACGAACTAACACTCAACCTCTGGATTTGCGGTCCCGTCGATGGTCCGTTCGACGCGAACCTCGAGAATGACTCGCAACATGAAAATTTCTCGATTTACGTTGAAACTCAGTCAAAAACTGTTGAAACCTGCGTTTTCATCGTTTTAGACGAACTCACACTCAATTTCTCCATTAGCGTTTTCGTGGATGGTCCAATTGACTCGAACCTCGAAAGTCACTCGAAGCATTAAAATTTCTCGATGTTCGTTGAATATCAGTCAAAAACTGTTGAAACCTGCATTTTCATCCTTTTAGACGAAATAACACCAATCGATCGATTTGCGATTTCGTCGATGGTCCGATCGACTCGAACCTCGAAAGTGACTCGGAACATCAAAGTTTCTCGGTTTTCGTTGAAATTCAGTCAAAAACTATTGAAACCTGCATTTTCATCCTTTTAGACGAAATAACACCAATCGATCGATTTGCGATTTCGTCGATGGTCCGATCGACTCGAACCTCGAAAGTGACTCCGAACATGAAAATTTCTCGATTTTCGTTGAAATTCAATCAGAACTGTTGATACCTGCATTTTCATCGATTTAGACGAACTAACACCCAATTGCTCGATTAGCGTTTTCGTGGATGGTCCATTCGACTCGAACCTCGAAAGTCACTCGAAGCATTAAAATTTCTCGATGTTCGTTGAAATTCAGTCAAAAACTCTTGAAACCTGCATTTTCATTGATTTAGACGAACTAAACCTCAATCTCTGGATTTGCGGTCTCGTCGATGGTCCGTTCGACTCGAACATCGAAAGTCGTTCGAAACATTAAAATTTCTCGATTTTCGTTGAAATTCAGTCAAAAACTGTTGAAACCTGCATTTTCATCGTTTTTGACGATCTAACACTTAATCGGTCGATTTCCATTCTCGTCGATGGTCCGATCGAATCGAACTTCGAAAGTGACTCGGAACATGAAAATTTCTCGATTTTCGTTGAAATTCAGTCGAAAACTATTGAAACCTGCATTTTCATCGTTTTAGACGAAATAACACCCAATCGATCGATTTGCGATTTCGTCGATGGTCCGATCGACTCGAACCCGAATGTGACTCAGAACATGAAAATTTCTCGATTTTCGTTGAAATTCAGTCAGAACTGTTGATACATGCATTTTCATCGATTTAGACGAACTAACACCCAATTGCTCGATTAGCGTTTTCGTGGATGGTCAATTCGACTCGAACCTCGAAAGTCAGTCGAAGCATTAATATTTCTCGATGTTCGTTGAAATTCAGTCAAAAACTGTTGAAACATGCATTTTCATCAATTTAGACGAACTAACACTCAATCTCTGGATTTGCGGTCTCGTCGATGGTCCGATCGACTCGAACCTCGAATGTGACTCAGAACATGAAAATTTCTCGATTTTCGTTGAAATTCAGTCAGAACTATTGATACCTGCATTTTCATCGATTTAGACGAACTAACACCCAATTGCTCGATTATCGTTTTCGTGGATGGTCCATTCGACTCGAACCTCGAAAGTCAGTCGAAGCATTAATAATTCTCGATGTTCGTTGAAATTCAGTCAGAAACTGTTGAAACATGCATTTTCGTCAATTTAGACGAACTAACACTCAACCTCTGGATTTGCGGTCCCGTCGATGGTCCGTTCGACGCGAACCTCGAGAATGACTCGCAACATGAAAATTTCTCGATTTACGTTGAAACTCAGTCAAAAACTGTTGAAACCTGCGTTTTCATCGTTTTAGACGAACTCACACTCAATTTCTCCATTAGCGTTTTCGTGGATGGTCCATTCGACTCGAACCTCGAAAGTCACTCGAAGTATTAAAATTTCTCGATGTTCGTTGAATATCAGTCAAAAACTGTTGAAACCTGCATTTTCATCGTTTCAGACGAAATAACACCAATCGATCGATTTGCGATTTCGTCGATGGTCCGATCGACTCGAACCTCGAATGTGACTCGGAACATCAAAATTTCTCGGTTTTCGTTTAAATTCAGTCAAAAACTATTGAAACCTGCATTTTCATCGTTTTTGACGAACTAACACTTAATCGGTCGATTTCCATTCTCGTCGATGGTCCGATCGACTCGAACCTCAAAAGTGACCCGGAACATGAAAATTTCTCGATTTTCGTTGAAATTCAGTCAAAAACTATTGAAACCTGCATTTTCATCGTTTTAGACGAAATAACACCCAATCGATCGATTTGCGATTTCGTCGATGGTCCGATCGACTCGAACCTCGAATGTGACTCAGAACATGAAAATTTCTCGATTTTCGTTGAAATTCAGTCAGAACTGTTGATACCTGCATTTTCATCGATTTAGACGAACTAACACCCAATTGCTCGATTAGCGTTTTCGTGGATGGTCCATTCGACTCGAACCTCGAAAGTCAGTCGAAGCATTAACATTTCTCGATGTTCGTTGAAATTCAGTCAAAAACTGTTGAAACCTCCATTTTCATCGTTTTTGACGAACTAACACTTAATCGGTCGATTTCCATTCTCGTCGATGGTCCGATCGACTCGAACCTCGAAAGTCACTCGAAGCATTAATATTTCTCGATGTTCGTTGAAATTCAGTCAAAAACTGTTGAAACATGCATTTTCATCAATTTAGACGAACTAACACTCAATCTCTGGATTTGCGGTCTCGTCGATTGTCCGTTCGACTCGAACCTCGAAAGTGACTCGCGACATGAAAATTTCTCGATGTTCATTGAAACTCAGTCAAAAACTGTTGAAACCTGCGTTTTCATCGTTTTAGTCGAAAATACACCAATCGATCGATTTGCGATTTCGTCGATGGTCCGATCGACTCGAACCTCGCATGTGACTCGGAACATGAAAATTTCTCGGTTTTCGTTGAAATTCAGTCAAAAAATATTGAAACCTGCATTTTCATCGTTTTAGACGAAATAACACTTAATCGGTCGATCTCCATTCTCGTCTATGGTCCGATCGATTCGAACCTCGAAAATGACTCGGAACATGAAAATTTCTCGATTTTCGTTGAAATTCAGTCAAAAATTATTGAAACCTGCATTTTCATCGTTTTAAACGAAATAACACCCAATCGATCGATTTGCGATTTCGTCGATGGTCCGATCGACTCGAACCCGAATGTGACTCAGAACATGAAAATTTCTCGATTTTCGTTGAAATTCAGTCAGAACTGTTGATACATGCATTTTCATCGATTTAGACGAACTAACACCCAATTGCTCGATTAGCGTTTTCGTGGATGGTCAATTCGACTCGAACCTCGAAAGTCAGTCGAAGCATTAATATTTCTCGATGTTCGTTGAAATTCAGTCAAAAACTGTTGAAACATGCATTTTCATCAATTTAGACGAACTAACACTCAATCTCTGGATTTGCGGTCTCGTCGATGGTCCGATCGACTCGAACCTCGAATGTGACTCAGAACATGAAAATTTCTCGATTTTCGTTGAAATTCAGTCAGAACTATTGATACCTGCATTTTCATCGATTTAGACGAACTAACACCCAATTGCTCGATTATCGTTTTCGTGGATGGTCCATTCGACTCGAACCTCGAAAGTCAGTCGAAGCATTAATAATTCTCGATGTTCGTTGAAATTCAGTCAGAAACTGTTGAAACATGCATTTTCGTCAATTTAGACGAACTAACACTCAACCTCTGGATTTGCGGTCCCGTCGATGGTCCGTTCGACGCGAACCTCGAGAATGACTCGCAACATGAAAATTTCTCGATTTACGTTGAAACTCAGTCAAAAACTGTTGAAACCTGCGTTTTCATCGTTTTAGACGAACTCACACTCAATTTCTCCATTAGCGTTTTCGTGGATGGTCCATTCGACTCGAACCTCGAAAGTCACTCGAAGTATTAAAATTTCTCGATGTTCGTTGAATATCAGTCAAAAACTGTTGAAACCTGCATTTTCATCGTTTCAGACGAAATAACACCAATCGATCGATTTGCGATTTCGTCGATGGTCCGATCGACTCGAACCTCGAATGTGACTCGGAACATCAAAATTTCTCGGTTTTCGTTTAAATTCAGTCAAAAACTATTGAAACCTGCATTTTCATCGTTTTTGACGAACTAACACTTAATCGGTCGATTTCCATTCTCGTCGATGGTCCGATCGACTCGAACCTCAAAAGTGACCCGGAACATGAAAATTTCTCGATTTTCGTTGAAATTCAGTCAAAAACTATTGAAACCTGCATTTTCATCGTTTTAGACGAAATAACACCCAATCGATCGATTTGCGATTTCGTCGATGGTCCGATCGACTCGAACCTCGAATGTGACTCAGAACATGAAAATTTCTCGATTTTCGTTGAAATTCAGTCAGAACTGTTGATACCTGCATTTTCATCGATTTAGACGAACTAACACCCAATTGCTCGATTAGCGTTTTCGTGGATGGTCCATTCGACTCGAACCTCGAAAGTCAGTCGAAGCATTAATATTTCTCGATGTTCGTTGAAATTCAGTCAAAAACTGTTGAAACATGCATTTTCATCAATTTAGACGAACTAACACTCAATCTCTGGATTTGCGGTCTCGTCGATGGTCCGATCGACTCGAACCTCGAATGTGACTCAGAACATGAAAATTTCTCGATTTTCGTTGAAATTCAGTCAGAACTATTGATACCTGCATTTTCATCGATTTAGACGAACTAACACCCAATTGCTCGATTAGCGTTTTCGTGGATGGTCCATTCGACTCGAACCTCGAAAGTCAGTCGAAGCATTAATAATTCTCGATGTTCGTTGAAATTCAGTCAGAAACTGTTGAAACATGCATTTTCATCAATTTAGACGAACTAACACTCAACCTCTGGATTTGCGGTCCCGTCGATGGTCCGTTCGACGCGAACCTCGAGAATGACTCGCAACATGAAAATTTCTCGATTTACGTTGAAACTCAGTCAAAAACTGTTGAAACCTGCGTTTTCATCGTTTTAGACGAACTCACACTCAATTTCTCCATTAGCGTTTTCGTGGATGGTCCATTCGACTCGAACCTCGAAAGTCACTCGAAGCATTAAAATTTCTCGATGTTCGTTGAATATCAGTCAAAAACTGTTGAAACCTGGATTTTCATCGTTTCAGACGAAATAACACCAATCGATCGATTTGCGATTTCGTCGATGGTCCGATCGACTCGAACCTCGAATGTGACTCGGAACATCAAAATTTCTCGGTTTTCGTTTAAATTCAGTCAAAAACTGTTGAAACCTGTATTTTCATCGTTTTAGACGAAATAAAACCCAATCGATCGATTTGCGATCTCGTCGATGGTCCTATCGACTCGAACCTCGAATGTGACTCGGAACATGAAAATTTCTCGATTTTCGTTGAAATTCAGTCAGAACTGTTGATACCTGCATTTTCATCGATTTAGACGAACTAACACCCAATTGCTCGATTAGCGTTTTCGTGGATGTTCCATTCGACTCGAACCTCGAAAGTCAGTCGAAGCATTAATATTTCTCGATGTTCGTTGAAATTCAGTCAAAAACTGTTGAAACATGCATTTTCATCAATTTAGACGAACTAACACTCAATCTCTGGATTTCCGTTCTCGTCGATGGTCCGATCGACTCGAACTTCGAAAGTGACTCGGAACATGAAAATTTCTCGATTTTCGTTGAAATTCAGTCAGAACTATTGATACCTGCATTTTCATCGATTTAGACGAACTAACACCCAATTGCTCGATTAGCGTTTTCGTGGATGGTCCATTAGTCTCGAACCTCGAAAGTCAGTCGAAGCATTAATAGTTCTCGATGTTCGTTGAAATTCAGTCAAAAACTGTTGAAACATGCATTTTCATCAATTTAGACGAACTAACACTCAATCTCTGGATTTGCGGTCTCGTCGATGGTCCGTTCGACGCCAACCTCGAGAATGACTCGCAACATGAAAATTTCTCGATTTTCGTTGAAACTCAGTCAAAAACTGTTGAAACCTGCATTTTCATCGTTTTTGACGAACTAACACTTAATCGGTCGATTTCCATTCTCGTCGATGGTCCGATCGACTCGAACCTCAAAAGTGACCCGGAACATGAAAATTTCTCGATTTTCGTTGAAATTCAGTCAAAAACTATTGAAACCTGCATTTTCATCGTTTTAGACGAAATAACACCCAATCGATCGATTTGCGATTTCGTCGATGGTCCGATCGACTCGAACCTCGAATGTGACTCAGAACATGAAAATTTCTCGATTTTCGTTGAAATTCAGTCAGAACTATTGATACCTGCATTTTCATCGATTTAGACGAACTAACACCCAATTGCTCGATTAGCGTTTTCGTGGATGGTCCATTCGACTCGAACCTCGAAAGTCAGTCGAAGCATTAATAATTCTCGATGTTCGTTGAAATTCAGTCAGAAACTGTTGAAACATGCATTTTCATCAATTTAGACGAACTAACACTCAACCTCTGGATTTGCGGTCCCGTCGATGGTCCGTTCGACGCGAACCTCGAGAATGACTCGCAACATGAAAATTTCTCGATTTACGTTGAAACTCAGTCAAAAACTGTTGAAACCTGCGTTTTCATCGTTTTAGACGAACTCACACTCAATTTCTCCATTAGCGTTTTCGTGGATGGTCCATTCGACTCGAACCTCGAAAGTCACTCGAAGCATTAAAATTTCTCGATGTTCGTTGAATATCAGTCAAAAACTGTTGAAACCTGCATTTTCATCGTTTCAGACGAAATAACACCAATCGATCGATTTGCGATTTCGTCGATGGTCCGATCGACTCGAACCTCGAATGTGACTCGGAACATCAAAATTTCTCGGTTTTCGTTTAAATTCAGTCAAAAACTATTGAAACCTGCATTTTCATCGTTTTTGACGAACTAACACTTAATCGGTCGATTTCCATTCTCGTCGATGGTCCGATCGACTCGAACCTCAAAAGTGACCCGGAACATGAAAATTTCTCGATTTTCGTTGAAATTCAGTCAAAAACTATTGAAACCTGCATTTTCATCGTTTTAGACGAAATAACACCCAATCGATCGATTTGCGATTTCGTCGATGGTCCGATCGACTCGAACCTCGAATGTGACTCAGAACATGAAAATTTCTCGATTTTCGTTGAAATTCAGTCAGAACTGTTGATACCTGCATTTTCATCGATTTAGACGAACTAACACCCAATTGCTCGATTAGCGTTTTCGTGGATGGTCCATTCGACTCGAACCTCGAAAGTCAGTCGAAGCATTAATATTTCTCGATGTTCGTTGAAATTCAGTCAAAAACTGTTGAAACATGCATTTTCATCAATTTAGACGAACTAACACTCAATCTCTGGATTTGCGGTCTCGTCGATTGTCCGTTCGACTCGAACCTCGAAAGTGACTCGCGACATGAAAATTTCTCGATGTTCATTGAAACTCAGTCAAAAACTGTTGAAACCTGCGTTTTCATCGTTTTAGTCGAAAATACACCAATCGATCGATTTGCGATTTCGTCGATGGTCCGATCGACTCGAACCTCGCATGTGACTCGGAACATGAAAATTTCTCGGTTTTCGTTGAAATTCAGTCAAAAAATATTGAAACCTGCATTTTCATCGTTTTTGACGAACTAACACTTAATCGGTCGATTTCCATTCTCGTCGATGGTCCGATCGACTCGAACCTCAAAAGTGACCCGGAACATGAAAATTTCTCGATTTTCGTTGAAATTCAGTCAAAAACTATTGAAACCTGCATTTTCATCGTTTTAGACGAAATAACACCCAATCGATCGATTTGCGATTTCGTCGATGGTCCGATCGACTCGAACCTCGAATGTGACTCAGAACATGAAAATTTCTCGATTTTCGTTGAAATTCAGTCAGAACTGTTGATACCTGCATTTTCATCGATTTAGACGAACTAACACCCAATTGCTCGATTAGCGTTTTCGTGGATGGTCCATTCGACTCGAACCTCGAAAGTCAGTCGAAGCATTAATATTTCTCGATGTTCGTTGAAATTCAGTCAAAAACTGTTGAAACATGCATTTTCATCAATTTAGACGAACTAACACTCAATCTCTGGATTTGCGGTCTCGTCGATTGTCCGTTCGACTCGAACCTCGAAAGTGACTCGCGACATGAAAATTTCTCGATGTTCATTGAAACTCAGTCAAAAACTGTTGAAACCTGCGTTTTCATCGTTTTAGTCGAAAATACACCAATCGATCGATTTGCGATTTCGTCGATGGTCCGATCGACTCGAACCTCGCATGTGACTCGGAACATGAAAATTTCTCGGTTTTCGTTGAAATTCAGTCAAAAAATATTGAAACCTGCATTTTCATCGTTTTAGACGAAATAACACTTAATCGGTCGATCTCCATTCTCGTCTATGGTCCGATCGATTCGAACCTCGAAAATGACTCGGAACATGAAAATTTCTCGATTTTCGTTGAAATTCAGTCAAAAATTATTGAAACCTGCATTTTCATCGTTTTAAACGAAATAACACCCAATCGATCGATTTGCGATTTCGTCGATGGTCCGATCGACTCGAACCCGAATGTGACTCAGAACATGAAAATTTCTCGATTTTCGTTGAAATTCAGTCAGAACTGTTGATACATGCATTTTCATCGATTTAGACGAACTAACACCCAATTGCTCGATTAGCGTTTTCGTGGATGGTCAATTCGACTCGAACCTCGAAAGTCAGTCGAAGCATTAATATTTCTCGATGTTCGTTGAAATTCAGTCAAAAACTGTTGAAACATGCATTTTCATCAATTTAGACGAACTAACACTCAATCTCTGGATTTGCGGTCTCGTCGATGGTCCGATCGACTCGAACCTCGAATGTGACTCAGAACATGAAAATTTCTCGATTTTCGTCGAAATTCAGTCAGAACTATTGATACCTGCATTTTCATCGATTTAGACGAACTAACACCCAATTGCTCGATTATCGTTTTCGTGGATGGTCCATTCGACTCGAACCTCGAAAGTCAGTCGAAGCATTAATAATTCTCGATGTTCGTTGAAATTCAGTCAGAAACTGTTGAAACATGCATTTTCGTCAATTTAGACGAACTAACACTCAACCTCTGGATTTGCGGTCCCGTCGATGGTCCGTTCGACGCGAACCTCGAGAATGACTCGCAACATGAAAATTTCTCGATTTACGTTGAAACTCAGTCAAAAACTGTTGAAACCTGCGTTTTCATCGTTTTAGACGAACTCACACTCAATTTCTCCATTAGCGTTTTCGTGGATGGTCCATTCGACTCGAACCTCGAAAGTCACTCGAAGTATTAAAATTTCTCGATGTTCGTTGAATATCAGTCAAAAACTGTTGAAACCTGCATTTTCATCGTTTCAGACGAAATAACACCAATCGATCGATTTGCGATTTCGTCGATGGTCCGATCGACTCGAACCTCGAATGTGACTCGGAACATCAAAATTTCTCGGTTTTCGTTTAAATTCAGTCAAAAACTATTGAAACCTGCATTTTCATCGTTTTTGACGAACTAACACTTAATCGGTCGATTTCCATTCTCGTCGATGGTCCGATCGACTCGAACCTCAAAAGTGACCCGGAACATGAAAATTTCTCGATTTTCGTTGAAATTCAGTCAAAAACTATTGAAACCTGCATTTTCATCGTTTTAGACGAAATAACACCCAATCGATCGATTTGCGATTTCGTCGATGGTCCGATCGACTCGAACCTCGAATGTGACTCAGAACATGAAAATTTCTCGATTTTCGTTGAAATTCAGTCAGAACTGTTGATACCTGCATTTTCATCGATTTAGACGAACTAACACCCAATTGCTCGATTAGCGTTTTCGTGGATGGTCCATTCGACTCGAACCTCGAAAGTCAGTCGAAGCATTAATATTTCTCGATGTTCGTTGAAATTCAGTCAAAAACTGTTGAAACATGCATTTTCATCAATTTAGACGAACTAACACTCAATCTCTGGATTTGCGGTCTCGTCGATGGTCCGATCGACTCGAACCTCGAATGTGACTCAGAACATGAAAATTTCTCGATTTTCGTTGAAATTCAGTCAGAACTATTGATACCTGCATTTTCATCGATTTAGACGAACTAACACCCAATTGCTCGATTAGCGTTTTCGTGGATGGTCCATTCGACTCGAACCTCGAAAGTCAGTCGAAGCATTAATAATTCTCGATGTTCGTTGAAATTCAGTCAGAAACTGTTGAAACATGCATTTTCATCAATTTAGACGAACTAACACTCAACCTCTGGATTTGCGGTCCCGTCGATGGTCCGTTCGACGCGAACCTCGAGAATGACTCGCAACATGAAAATTTCTCGATTTACGTTGAAACTCAGTCAAAAACTGTTGAAACCTGCGTTTTCATCGTTTTAGACGAACTCACACTCAATTTCTCCATTAGCGTTTTCGTGGATGGTCCATTCGACTCGAACCTCGAAAGTCACTCGAAGCATTAAAATTTCTCGATGTTCGTTGAATATCAGTCAAAAACTGTTGAAACCTGGATTTTCATCGTTTCAGACGAAATAACACCAATCGATCGATTTGCGATTTCGTCGATGGTCCGATCGACTCGAACCTCGAATGTGACTCGGAACATCAAAATTTCTCGGTTTTCGTTTAAATTCAGTCAAAAACTATTGAAACCTGTATTTTCATCGTTTTAGACGAAATAAAACCCAATCGATCGATTTGCGATCTCGTCGATGGTCCTATCGACTCGAACCTCGAATGTGACTCGGAACATGAAAATTTCTCGATTTTCGTTGAAATTCAGTCAGAACTGTTGATACCTGCATTTTCATCGATTTAGACGAACTAACACCCAATTGCTCGATTAGCGTTTTCGTGGATGTTCCATTCGACTCGAACCTCGAAAGTCAGTCGAAGCATTAATATTTCTCGATGTTCGTTGAAATTCAGTCAAAAACTGTTGAAACATGCATTTTCATCAATTTAGACGAACTAACACTCAATCTCTGGATTTCCGTTCTCGTCGATGGTCCGATCGACTCGAACTTCGAAAGTGACTCGGAACATGAAAATTTCTCGATTTTCGTTGAAATTCAGTCAGAACTATTGATACCTGCATTTTCATCGATTTAGACGAACTAACACCCAATTGCTCGATTAGCGTTTTCGTGGATGGTCCATTAGTCTCGAACCTCGAAAGTCAGTCGAAGCATTAATAGTTCTCGATGTTCGTTGAAATTCAGTCAAAAACTGTTGAAACATGCATTTTCATCAATTTAGACGAACTAACACTCAATCTCTGGATTTGCGGTCTCGTCGATGGTCCGTTCGACGCCAACCTCGAGAATGACTCGCAACATGAAAATTTCTCGATTTTCGTTGAAACTCAGTCAAAAACTGTTGAAACCTGCATTTTCATCGTTTTTGACGAACTAACACTTAATCGGTCGATTTCCATTCTCGTCGATGGTCCGATCGACTCGAACCTCAAAAGTGACCCGGAACATGAAAATTTCTCGATTTTCGTTGAAATTCAGTCAAAAACTATTGAAACCTGCATTTTCATCGTTTTAGACGAAATAACACCCAATCGATCGATTTGCGATTTCGTCGATGGTCCGATCGACTCGAACCCGATTGTCACTCAGAACATGAAAATTTCTCGATTTTCATTGAAATTCAGTCAGAACTGTTGATACCTGCATTTTCATCGATTTAGACGAACTAACACCCATTTGCTCGATTAGCGTTTTCGTGGATGGTCCATTCGACTCGAACCTCGAAAGTCAGTCGAAGCATTAACATTTCTCGATGTTCGTTGAAATTCAGTCAAAAACTGTTGAAACCTGCATTTTCATCGTTTTTGACGAACTAACACTTAATCGGTCGATTTCCATTCTCGTCGATGGTCCGATCGACTCGAACTTCGAAAGTGACTCGGAACATGAAAATTTCTCGATTTTCGTTGAAATTCAGTCAAAAACTATTGAAACCTGCATTTTCATCGTTTTAGACGAAATAACACCCAATCGATCGATTTGCGATTTCGTCGATGGTCCGATCGACTCGAACCCGAATGTGACTCAGAACATGAAAATTTCTCGATTTTCGTTGAAATTCAGTCAGAACTGTTGATACATGCATTTTCATCGATTTAGACGAACTAACACCCAATTGCTCGATTAGCGTTTTCGTGGATGGTCAATTCGACTCGAACCTCGAAAGTCAGTCGAAGCATTAATATTTCTCGATGTTCGTTGAAATTCAGTCAAAAACTGTTGAAACATGCATTTTCATCAATTTAGACGAACTAACACTCAATCTCTGGATTTGCGGTCTCGTCGATTGTCCGTTCGACTCGAACCTCGAAAGTGACTCGCGACATGAAAATTTCTCGATGTTCATTGAAACTCAGTCAAAAACTGTTGAAACCTGCGTTTTCATCGTTTTAGTCGAAAATACACCAATCGATCGATTTGCGATTTCGTCGATGGTCCGATCGACTCGAACCTCGAATGTGACTCGGAACATGAAAATTTCTCGGTTTTCGTTGAAATTCAGTCAAAAAATATTGAAACCTGCATTTTCATCGTTTTAGACGAAATAACACTTAATCGGTCGATTTCCATTCTCGTCGATGGTCCGATCGACTCGAACCTCAAAAGTGACCCGGAACATGAAAATTTCTCGATTTTCGTTGAAATTCAGTCAAAAACTATTGAAACCTGCATTTTCATCGTTTTAGACGAAATAACACCCAATCGATCGATTTGCGATTTCGTCGATGGTCCGATCGACTCGAACCTCGAATGTGACTCAGAACATGAAAATTTCTCGATTTTCGTTGAAATTCAGTCAGAACTGTTGATACCTGCATTTTCATCGATTTAGACGAACTAACACCCAATTGCTCGATTAGCGTTTTCGTCGATGGTCCATTCGACTCGAACCTCGAAAGTCACTCGAAGCATTAATATTTCTCGATGTTCGTTGAAATTCAGTCAAAAACTGTTGAAACATGCATTTTCATCAATTTAGACGAACTAACACTCAATCTCTGGATTTGCGGTCTCGTCGATGGTCCGATCGACTCGAACCTCGAATGTGACTCAGAACATGAAAATTTCTCGATTTTCGTTGAAATTCAGTCAGAACTATTGATACCTGCATTTTCATCGATTTAGACGAACTAACACCCAATTGCTCGATTAGCGTTTTCGTGGATGGTCCATTCGACTCGAACCTCGAAAGTCAGTCGAAGCATTAATAATTCTCGATGTTCGTTGAAATTCAGTCAGAAACTGTTAAAACATGCATTTTCATCAATTTAGACGAACTAACACTCAACCTCTGGATTTGCGGTCCCGTCGATGGTCCGTTCGACGCGAACCTCGAGAATGACTCGCAACATGAAAATTTCTCGATTTACGTTGAAACTCAGTCAAAAACTGTTGTAACCTGCGTTTTCATCGTTTTAGACGAACTCACACTCAATTTCTCCATTAGCGTTTTCGTGAATGGTCCATTCGACTCGAACCTCGAAAGTCACTCGAAGCATTAAAATTTCTCGATGTTCGTTGAATATCAGTCAAAAACTGTTGAAACCTGCATTTTCATCGTTTCAGACGAAATAACACCAATCGATCGATTTGCGATTTCGTCGATGGTCCGATCGACTCGAACCTCGAATGTGACTCGGAACATCAAAATTTCTCGGTTTTCGTTTAAATTCAGTCAAAAACTATTGAAACCTGCATTTTCATCGTTTTTGACGAACTAACACTTAATCGGTCGATTTCCATTCTCGTCGATGGTCCGATCGACTCGAACCTCAAAAGTGACCCGGAACATGAAAATTTCTCGATTTTCGTTGAAATTCAGTCAAAAACTATTGAAACCTGCATTTTCATCGTTTTAGACGAAATAACACCCAATCGATCGATTTGCGATTTCGTCGATGGTCCGATCGACTCGAACCTCGAATGTGACTCAGAACATGAAAATTTCTCGATTTTCGTTGAAATTCAGTCAGAACTGTTGATACCTGCATTTTCATCGATTTAGACGAACTAACACCCAATTGCTCGATTAGCGTTTTCGTGGATGGTCCATTCGACTCGAACCTCGAAAATCACTCGAAGCATTAATATTTCTCGATGTTCGTTGAAATTCAGTCAAAAACTGTTGAAACATGCATTTTCATCAATTTAGACGAACTAACACTCAATCTCTGGATTTGCGGTCTCGTCGATGGTCCGATCGACTCGAACCTCGAATGTGACTCAGAACATGAAAATTTCTCGATTTTCGTTGAAATTCAGTCAGAACTATTGATACCTGCATTTTCATCGATTTAAACGAACTAACACCCAATTGCTCGATTAGCGTTTTCGTGGATGGTCCATTCGACTCGAACCTCGAAAGTCAGTCGAAGCATTAATAATTCTCGATGTTCGTTGAAATTCAGTCAGAAACTGTTGAAACATGAATTTTCATCAATTTAGACGAACTAACACTCAACCTCTGGATTTGCGGTCCCGTCGATGGTCCGTTCGACGCGATCCTCGAGAATGACTCGCAACATGAAAATTTCTCGATTTACGTTGAAACTCAGTCAAAAACTGTTGAAACCTGCGTTTTCATCGTTTTAGACGAACTCACACTCAATTTCTCCATTAGCGTTTTCGTGGATGGTCCATTCGACTCGAACCTCGAAAGTCACTCGAAGCATTAAAATTTCTCGATGTTCGTTGAATATCAGTCAAAAACTGTTGAAACCTGGATTTTCATCGTTTCAGACGAAATAACACCAATCGATCGATTTGCGATTTCGTCGATGGTCCGATCGACTCGAACCTCGAATGTGACTCGGAACATCAAAATTTCTCGGTTTTCGTTTAAATTCAGTCAAAAACTATTGAAACCTGTATTTTCATCGTTTTAGACGAAATAAAACCCAATCGATCGATTTTCGATCTCGTCGATGGTCCTATCGACTCGAACCTCGAATGTGACTCGGAACATGAAAATTTCTCGATTTTCGTTGAAATTCAGTCAGAACTGTTGATACCTGCATTTTCATCGATTTAGACGAACTAACACCCAATTGCTCGATTAGCGTTTTCGTGGATGTTCCATTCGACTCGAACCTCGAAAGTCAGTCGAAGCATTAATATTTCTCGATGTTCGTTGAAATTCAGTCAAAAACTGTTGAAACATGCATTTTCATCAATTTAGACGAACTAACACTCAATCTCTGGATTTCCGTTCTCGTCGATGGTCCGATCGACTCGAACTTCGAAAGTGACTCGGAACATGAAAATTTCTCGATTTTCGTTGAAATTCAGTCAGAACTATTGATACCTGCATTTTCATCGATTTAGACGAACTAACACCCAATTGCTCGATTAGCGTTTTCGTGGATGGTCCATTAGTCTCGAACCTCGAAAGTCAGTCGAAGCATTAATAGTTCTCGATGTTCGTTGAAATTCAGTCAAAAACTGTTGAAACATGCATTTTCATCAATTTAGACGAACTAACACTCAATCTCTGGATTTGCGGTCTCGTCGATGGTCCGTTCGACGCCAACCTCGAGAATGACTCGCAACATGAAAATTTCTCGATTTTCGTTGAAACTCAGTCAAAAACTGTTGAAACCTGCATTTTCATCGTTTTTGACGAACTAACACTTAATCGGTTGATTTCCATTCTCGTCGATGGTCCGATCGACTCGAACCTCAAAAGTGACCCGGAACATGAAAATTTCTCGATTTTCGTTGAAATTCAGTCAAAAACTATTGAAACCTGCATTTTCATCGTTTTAGACGAAATAACACCCAATCGATCGATTTGCGATTTCGTCGATGGTCCGATCGACTCGAACCTCGAATGTGACTCAGAACATGAAAATTTCTCGATTTTCGTTGAAATTCAGTCAGAACTATTGATACCTGCATTTTCATCGATTTAGACGAACTAACACCCAATTGCTCGATTAGCGTTTTCGTGGATGGTCCATTCGACTCGAACCTCGAAAGTCAGTCGAAGCATTAATAATTCTCGATGTTCGTTGAAATTCAGTCAGAAACTGTTGAAACATGCATTTTCATCAATTTAGACGAACTAACACTCAACCTCTGGATTTGCGGTCCCGTCGATGGTCCGTTCGACGCGAACCTCGAGAATGACTCGCAACATGAAAATTTCTCGATTTACGTTGAAACTCAGTCAAAAACTGTTGAAACCTGCGTTTTCATCGTTTTAGACGAACTCACACTCAATTTCTCCATTAGCGTTTTCGTGGATGGTCCATTCGACTCGAACCTCGAAAGTCACTCGAAGCATTAAAATTTCTCGATGTTCGTTGAATATCAGTCAAAAACTGTTGAAACCTGCATTTTCATCGTTTCAGACGAAATAACACCAATCGATCGATTTGCGATTTCGTCGATGGTCCGATCGACTCGAACCTCGAATGTGACTCGGAACATCAAAATTTCTCGGTTTTCGTTTAAATTCAGTCAAAAACTATTGAAACCTGCATTTTCATCGTTTTTGACGAACTAACACTTAATCGGTCGATTTCCATTCTCGTCGATGGTCCGATCGACTCGAACCTCAAAAGTGACCCGGAACATGAAAATTTCTCGATTTTCGTTGAAATTCAGTCAAAAACTATTGAAACCTGCATTTTCATCGTTTTAGACGAAATAACACCCAATCGATCGATTTGCGATTTCGTCGATGGTCCGATCGACTCGAACCTCGAATGTGACTCAGAACATGAAAATTTCTCGATTTTCGTTGAAATTCAGTCAGAACTGTTGATACCTGCATTTTCATCGATTTAGACGAACTAACACCCAATTGCTCGATTAGCGTTTTCGTGGATGGTCCATTCGACTCGAACCTCGAAAGTCAGTCGAAGCATTAATATTTCTCGATGTTCGTTGAAATTCAGTCAAAAACTGTTGAAACATGCATTTTCATCAATTTAGACGAACTAACACTCAATCTCTGGATTTGCGGTCTCGTCGATTGTCCGTTCGACTCGAACCTCGAAAGTGACTCGCGACATGAAAATTTCTCGATGTTCATTGAAACTCAGTCAAAAACTGTTGAAACCTGCGTTTTCATCGTTTTAGTCGAAAATACACCAATCGATCGATTTGCGATTTCGTCGATGGTCCGATCGACTCGAACCTCGCATGTGACTCGGAACATGAAAATTTCTCGGTTTTCGTTGAAATTCAGTCAAAAAATATTGAAACCTGCATTTTCATCGTTTTAGACGAAATAACACTTAATCGGTCGATCTCCATTCTCGTCTATGGTCCGATCGATTCGAACCTCGAAAATGACTCGGAACATGAAAATTTCTCGATTTTCGTTGAAATTCAGTCAAAAATTATTGAAACCTGCATTTTCATCGTTTTAAACGAAATAACACCCAATCGATCGATTTGCGATTTCGTCGATGGTCCGATCGACTCGAACCCGAATGTGACTCAGAACATGAAAATTTCTCGATTTTCGTTGAAATTCAGTCAGAACTGTTGATACATGCATTTTCATCGATTTAGACGAACTAACACCCAATTGCTCGATTAGCGTTTTCGTGGATGGTCAATTCGACTCGAACCTCGAAAGTCAGTCGAAGCATTAATATTTCTCGATGTTCGTTGAAATTCAGTCAAAAACTGTTGAAACATGCATTTTCATCAATTTAGACGAACTAACACTCAATCTCTGGATTTGCGGTCTCGTCGATGGTCCGATCGACTCGAACCTCGAATGTGACTCAGAACATGAAAATTTCTCGATTTTCGTTGAAATTCAGTCAGAACTATTGATACCTGCATTTTCATCGATTTAGACGAACTAACACCCAATTGCTCGATTATCGTTTTCGTGGATGGTCCATTCGACTCGAACCTCGAAAGTCAGTCGAAGCATTAATAATTCTCGATGTTCGTTGAAATTCAGTCAGAAACTGTTGAAACATGCATTTTCATCAATTTAGACGAACTAACACTCAACCTCTGGATTTGCGGTCCCGTCGATGGTCCGTTCGACGCGAACCTCGAGAATGACTCGCAACATGAAAATTTCTCGATTTACGTTGAAACTCAGTCAAAAACTGTTGAAACCTGCGTTTTCATCGTTTTAGACGAACTCACACTCAATTTCTCCATTAGCGTTTTCGTGGATGGTCCATTCGACTCGAACCTCGAAAGTCACTCGAAGCATTAAAATTTCTCGATGTTCGTTGAATATCAGTCAAAAACTGTTGAAACCTGCATTTTCATCGTTTCAGACGAAATAACACCAATCGATCGATTTGCGATTTCGTCGATGGTCCGATCGACTCGAACCTCGAATGTGACTCGGAACATCAAAATTTCTCGGTTTTCGTTTAAATTCAGTCAAAAACTATTGAAACCTGCATTTTCATCGTTTTTGACGAACTAACACTTAATCGGTCGATTTCCATTCTCGTCGATGGTCCGATCGACTCGAACCTCAAAAGTGACCCGGAACATGAAAATTTCTCGATTTTCGTTGAAATTCAGTCAAAAACTATTGAAACCTGCATTTTCATCGTTTTAGACGAAATAACACCCAATCGATCGATTTGCGATTTCGTCGATGGTCCGATCGACTCGAACCTCGAATGTGACTCAGAACATGAAAATTTCTCGATTTTCGTTGAAATTCAGTCAGAACTGTTGATACCTGCATTTTCATCGATTTAGACGAACTAACACCCAATTGCTCGATTAGCGTTTTCGTGGATGGTCCATTCGACTCGAACCTCGAAAGTCAGTCGAAGCATTAATATTTCTCGATGTTCGTTGAAATTCAGTCAAAAACTGTTGAAACATGCATTTTCATCAATTTAGACGAACTAACACTCAATCTCTGGATTTGCGGTCTCGTCGATGGTCCGATCGACTCGAACCTCGAATGTGACTCAGAACATGAAAATTTCTCGATTTTCGTTGAAATTCAGTCAGAACTATTGATACCTGCATTTTCATCGATTTAGACGAACTAACACCCAATTGCTCGATTAGCGTTTTCGTGGATGGTCCATTCGACTCGAACCTCGAAAGTCAGTCGAAGCATTAATAATTCTCGATGTTCGTTGAAATTCAGTCAGAAACTGTTGAAACATGCATTTTCATCAATTTAGACGAACTAACACTCAACCTCTGGATTTGCGGTCCCGTCGATGGTCCGTTCGACGCGAACCTCGAGAATGACTCGCAACATGAAAATTTCTCGATTTACGTTGAAACTCAGTCAAAAACTGTTGAAACCTGCGTTTTCATCGTTTTAGACGAACTCACACTCAATTTCTCCATTAGCGTTTTCGTGGATGGTCCATTCGACTCGAACCTCGAAAGTCACTCGAAGCATTAAAATTTCTCGATGTTCGTTGAATATCAGTCAAAAACTGTTGAAACCTGGATTTTCATCGTTTCAGACGAAATAACACCAATCGATCGATTTGCGATTTCGTCGATGGTCCGATCGACTCGAACCTCGAATGTGACTCGGAACATCAAAATTTCTCGGTTTTCGTTTAAATTCAGTCAAAAACTATTGAAACCTGTATTTTCATCGTTTTAGACGAAATAAAACCCAATCGATCGATTTGCGATCTCGTCGATGGTCCTATCGACTCGAACCTCGAATGTGACTCGGAACATGAAAATTTCTCGATTTTCGTTGAAATTCAGTCAGAACTGTTGATACCTGCATTTTCATCGATTTAGACGAACTAACACCCAATTGCTCGATTAGCGTTTTCGTGGATGTTCCATTCGACTCGAACCTCGAAAGTCAGTCGAAGCATTAATATTTCTCGATGTTCGTTGAAATTCAGTCAAAAACTGTTGAAACATGCATTTTCATCAATTTAGACGAACTAACACTCAATCTCTGGATTTCCGTTCTCGTCGATGGTCCGATCGACTCGAACTTCGAAAGTGACTCGGAACATGAAAATTTCTCGATTTTCGTTGAAATTCAGTCAGAACTATTGATACCTGCATTTTCATCGATTTAGACGAACTAACACCCAATTGCTCGATTAGCGTTTTCGTGGATGGTCCATTAGTCTCGAACCTCGAAAGTCAGTCGAAGCATTAATAGTTCTCGATGTTCGTTGAAATTCAGTCAAAAACTGTTGAAACATGCATTTTCATCAATTTAGACGAACTAACACTCAATCTCTGGATTTGCGGTCTCGTCGATGGTCCGTTCGACGCCAACCTCGAGAATGACTCGCAACATGAAAATTTCTCGATTTTCGTTGAAACTCAGTCAAAAACTGTTGAAACCTGCATTTTCATCGTTTTTGACGAACTAACACTTAATCGGTCGATTTCCATTCTCGTCGATGGTCCGATCGACTCGAACCTCAAAAGTGACCCGGAACATGAAAATTTCTCGATTTTCGTTGAAATTCAGTCAAAAACTATTGAAACCTGCATTTTCATCGTTTTAGACGAAATAACACCCAATCGATCGATTTGCGATTTCGTCGATGGTCCGATCGACTCGAACCTCGAATGTGACTCAGAACATGAAAATTTCTCGATTTTCGTTGAAATTCAGTCAGAACTGTTGATACCTGCATTTTCATCGATTTAGACGAACTAACACCCAATTGCTCGATTAGCGTTTTCGTCGATGGTCCATTCGACTCGAACCTCGAAAGTCACTCGAAGCATTAATATTTCTCGATGTTCGTTGAAATTCAGTCAAAAACTGTTGAAACATGCATTTTCATCAATTTAGACGAACTAACACTCAATCTCTGGATTTGCGGTCTCGTCGATGGTCTGATCGACTCGAACCTCGAATGTGACTCAGAACATGAAAATTTCTCGATTTTCGTTGAAATTCAGTCAGAACTATTGATACCTGCATTTTCATCGATTTAGACGAACTAACACCCAATTGCTCGATTAGCGTTTTCGTGGATGGTCCATTCGACTCGAACCTCGAAAGTCAGTCGAAGCATTAATAATTCTCGATGTTCGTTGAAATTCAGTCAGAAACTGTTGAAACATGCATTTTCATCAATTTAGACGAACTAACACTCAACCTCTGGATTTGCGGTCCCGTCGATGGTCCGTTCGACGCGAACCTCGAGAATGACTCGCAACATGAAAATTTCTCGATTTACGTTGAAACTCAGTCAAAAACTGTTGAAACCTGCGTTTTCATCGTTTTAGACGAACTCACACTCAATTTCTCCATTAGCGTTTTCGTGGATGGTCCATTTGACTCGAACCTCGAAAGTCACTCGAAGCATTAAAATTTCTCGATGTTCGTTGAATATCAGTCAAAAACTGTTGAAACCTGCATTTTCATCCTTTTAGACGAAATAACACCAATCGATCGATTTGCGATTTCGTCGATGGTCCGATCGACTCGAACCTCGAAAGTGACTCGGAACATCAAAGTTTCTCGGTTTTCGTTGAAATTCAGTCAAAAACTATTGAAACCTGCATTTTCATCGTTTTAGACGAACTAAACCTCAATCTCTGGATTTGCGGTCTCGTCGATGGTCCGTTCGACTCGAACATCGAAAGTCGTTCGAAGCATTAAAATTTCTCGATTTTCGTTGAAATTCAGTCAAAAACTGTTGAAACCTGCATTTTCATCCTTTTAGACGAAATAACACCAATCGATCGATTTGCGATTTCGTCGATGGTCCGATCGTCTCGAACCTCGAAAGTGACTCGGAACATAAAAATTTCTCGGTTTTCGTTGAAATTCAGAAAAAAAATATTGAAACCTGCATTTTCATCGTTTTAGACGAAATAACACTTAATCGGTCGATTTCCATTCTCATCGATGGTCCGATCGACTCGAACCTCGAAAGTGACTCCGAACATGAAAATTTCTCGATTTTCGTTGAAATTCAATCAGAACTGTTGATACCTGCATTTTCATCGATTTAGACGAACTAACACCCAATTGCTCGATTTGCGATTTCGTCGATGGTCCGATCGACTCGAACCCGAATGTGACTCAGAACATGAAAATTTCTCGATTTTCGTTGAAATTCAGTCAGAACTGTTGATACATGCATTTTCATCGATTTAGACGAACTAACACCCAATTGCTCGATTAGCGTTTTCGTGGATGGTCAATTCGACTCGAACCTCGAAAGTCAGTCGAAGCATTAATATTTCTCGATGTTCGTTGAAATTCAGTCAAAAACTGTTGAAACATGCATTTTCATCAATTTAGACGAACTAACACTCAATCTCTGGATTTGCGGTCTCGTCGATGGTCCGATCGACTCGAACCTCGAATGTGACTCAGAACATGAAAATTTCTCGATTTTCGTTGAAATTCAGTCAGAACTATTGATACCTGCATTTTCATCGATTTAGACGAACTAACACCCAATTGCTCGATTAGCGTTTTCGTGGATGGTCCATTCGACTCGAACCTCGAAAGTCAGTCGAAGCATTAATAATTCTCGATGTTCGTTGAAATTCAGTCAGAAACTGTTGAAACATGCATTTTCATCAATTTAGACGAACTAACACTCAACCTCTGGATTTGCGGTCCCGTCGATGGTCCGTTCGACGCGAACCTCGAGAATGACTCGCAACATGAAAATTTCTCGATTTACGTTGAAACTCAGTCAAAAACTGTTGAAACCTGCGTTTTCATCGTTTTAGACGAACTCACACTCAATTTCTCCATTAGCGTTTTCGTGGATGGTCCATTCGACTCGAACCTCGAAAGTCACTCGAAGCATTAAAATTTCTCGATGTTCGTTGAATATCAGTCAAAAACTGTTGAAACCTGGATTTTCATCGTTTCAGACGAAATAACACCAATCGATCGATTTGCGATTTCGTCGATGGTCCGATCGACTCGAACCTCGAATGTGACTCGGAACATCAAAATTTCTCGGTTTTCGTTTAAATTCAGTCAAAAACTATTGAAACCTGTATTTTCATCGTTTTAGACGAAATAAAACCCAATCGATCGATTTGCGATCTCGTCGATGGTCCTATCGACTCGAACCTCGAATGTGACTCGGAACATGAAAATTTCTCGATTTTCGTTGAAATTCAGTCAGAACTGTTGATACCTGCATTTTCATCGATTTAGACGAACTAACACCCAATTGCTCGATTAGCGTTTTCGTGGATGTTCCATTCGACTCGAACCTCGAAAGTCAGTCGAAGCATTAATATTTCTCGATGTTCGTTGAAATTCAGTCAAAAACTGTTGAAACATGCATTTTCATCAATTTAGACGAACTAACACTCAATCTCTGGATTTCCGTTCTCGTCGATGGTCCGATCGACTCGAACTTCGAAAGTGACTCGGAACATGAAAATTTCTCGATTTTCGTTGAAATTCAGTCAGAACTATTGATACCTGCATTTTCATCGATTTAGACGAACTAACACCCAATTGCTCGATTAGCGTTTTCGTGGATGGTCCATTAGTCTCGAACCTCGAAAGTCAGTCGAAGCATTAATAGTTCTCGATGTTCGTTGAAATTCAGTCAAAAACTGTTGAAACATGCATTTTCATCAATTTAGACGAACTAACACTCAATCTCTGGATTTGCGGTCTCGTCGATGGTCCGTTCGACGCCAACCTCGAGAATGACTCGCAACATGAAAATTTCTCGATTTTCGTTGAAACTCAGTCAAAAACTGTTGAAACCTGCATTTTCATCGTTTTTGACGAACTAACACTTAATCGGTCGATTTCCATTCTCGTCGATGGTCCGATCGACTCGAACCTCAAAAGTGACCCGGAACATGAAAATTTCTCGATTTTCGTTGAAATTCAGTCAAAAACTATTGAAACCTGCATTTTCATCGTTTTAGACGAAATAACACCCAATCGATCGATTTGCGATTTCGTCGATGGTCCGATCGACTCGAACCTCGAATGTGACTCAGAACATGAAAATTTCTCGATTTTCGTTGAAATTCAGTCAGAACTGTTGATACCTGCATTTTCATCGATTTAGACGAACTAACACCCAATTGCTCGATTAGCGTTTTCGTGGATGGTCCATTCGACTCGAACCTCGAAAGTCAGTCGAAGCATTAATAATTCTCGATGTTCGTTGAAATTCAGTCAGAAACTGTTGAAACATGCATTTTCATCAATTTAGACGAACTAACACTCAATCTCTGGATTTGCGGTCTCGTCGATGGTCTGATCGACTCGAACCTCGAATGTGACTCAGAACATGAAAATTTCTCGATTTTCGTTGAAATTCAGTCAGAACTATTGATACCTGCATTTTCATCGATTTAGACGAACTAACACCCAATTGCTCGATTAGCGTTTTCGTGGATGGTCCATTCGACTCGAACCTCGAAAGTCAGTCGAAGCATTAATAATTCTCGATGTTCGTTGAATATCAGTCATAAACTGTTGAAACCTGCATTTTCATCCTTTTAGACGAAATAACACCAATCGATCGATTTGCGATTTCGTCGATGGTCCGATCGACTCGAACCTCGAAAGTGACTCGGAACATCAAAGTTTCTCGGTTTTCGTTGAAATTCAGTCAAAAACTATTGAAACCTGCATTTTCATCGTTTTAGACGAACTAAACCTCAATCTCTGGATTTGCGGTCTCGTCGATGGTCCGTTCGACTCGAACATCGAAAGTCGTTCGAAGCATTAAAATTTCTCGATTTTCGTTGAAATTCAGTCAAAAACTGTTGAAACCTGCATTTTCATCCTTTTAGACGAAATAACACCAATCGATCGATTTGCGATTTCGTCGATGGTCCGATCGACTCGAACCTCGAAAGTGACTCGGAACATCAAAGTTTCTCGGTTTTCGTTGAAATTCAGTCAAAAACTATTGAAACCTGCATTTTCATCATTTTAGACGAAATAACACCCAATCGATCGATTTGCGATTTCGTCGATGGTCCGATCGACTCGAACCTCGAATGTGACTCGGAACATGAAAATTTCTCGATTTTCGTTGAAATTCAGTCAGAACTGTTGATACCTGCATTTTCATCGATTTAGGCAAACTAACACCGAATTGCTCGATTAGCGTTTTCGTGGATGGTCCATTCGACTCGAACCTCGAAAGTCACTCGAAGCTTTAATATTTCTCGATGTTCGTTGAAATTCAGTCAAAAACTGTTGAAACCTGCATTTTCATCGTTTTAGACGAAATAACACCAATCGATCGATTTGCGATTTCGTCGATGGTCCGATCGACTCGAACCTCGAAAGTGACTCGGAACATGAAAATGTCTTGAGTTTCGTTGAAATTGAGTTAAAAATTGATGAAACCTGCATTTTCATCGTTTTAGACGAACTCACACACAATCTCTCTATTAGCGATTTCGTGGATGGTCCGATCGACTCGAACCTCGAAAGCGACTCGGAACATGAAAATTTCTCGATGTTCGTTGAAATTCAGTCAAAGACTGTTGAAGCCTGCATTTTCGTCGTTTTTGACGAACTAACACCCAATCTCTCGATATGCGTGCTCGTAGATGGTCCGTTCGTCTTGAACCTCGAAAGTGACTCGCAACATGAAAATGTCTCGGGTTTCGTTGAAATTCAGTCAAAAACTGTTGAAACCTGCATTTTCATCGATTTTCGTTGAAATTCAGTCAAAAACTATTGAAACATGCATTTTCATAGTTTTAGACGAAATAACACCCAATCGATCGATTTGTGATATTGTCGATGGTTCGTTCGAGTCAAATCTCGAAAGTAACTCGGAACATTGAAATTTCTCGATTTTCGTTGAAATTCAGTCAAAAACTATTGGAACCTGAATTTTCATCGTGTTAGACGAACTAACACCCAATCTCTCGATATGGGTTCTCGTCAATGGTCCGTTCGGCTCGAACCTCGAAAGTTACTCGCAACATGAAAATGTCTCGAGTTTCGTCGAAATTCAGTCGAAAACTGTTGAAACCTGCTTTATCATCTTTTTAGACGAAATTACACCCATTCGTTCGATTTGCGATCTCGTCGATGGTCCGATCGACTCGAACCTCGAAAGCGACTCGGAACATGAAAATTTCTCGATGTTCGTTGAAATTCAGTCAAAGACTGTTGAAGCCTGCATTTTCGTCGTTTTTGACGAACTAACACCCAATCTCTCGATATGCGTTCTCGTCGATGGTCCGTTCGTCTCGAATCTCGAAAGTGACTCGCAACATGAAAATGTCTTGAGTTTCGTTGAAATTGAGTTAAAAATTGATGAAACCTGCATTTTCATCGTTTTAGACGAACTCACACACAATCTCTCTATTAGCTATTTCGTGGAAGGTCCGATAGACTCGAACCTCGAAAGTGACTCGGAACATGAAAATTTCGCGATGTTCGTTGAAATTCAGTCAAAAACTGTTGAAACCTGTATTCTCATCGATTTAGACGAACTAACACTCAATATCTGGATTTGCGGTCTCGGCGATGGTCCGTTCGACTCGAACCTCGAAAGTGACTAGGAACATGAAAATTTCTTGATTTTCGGTGAAATTCAGTCAGAAATGTTGAAACCTGCCTTTTCATCGATTTTCGTTGAAATTCAGTCAAAAACTATTGAAACATGCATTTTCATAGTTTTAGACGAAATAACACCCAATCGATCGATTTGTGATATCGTCGATGGTTCGCTCGAGTCAAATCTCGAAAGTAACTCGGAACATTGAAATTTCTCGGTTTTCGTTGAAATTCAGTCAAAAACTATTGGAACCTGAATTTTCATCGTTTTAGACGAACTAGCACCCAATCTCTCGATATGGGTTCTCGTCAATGGTCCGTTCGGCTCGAACCTCGAAAGTGACTCGCAACATGAAAATGTCTCGAGTTTTGTTGAAATTCAGTCAAAAACTGTTGAAACCTGCTTTTTCATCTTTTTAGACGAAATTACACCCATTCGTTCGATTTGCGATCTCGTCGATGGTCCGATCGACTCGAACCTCGAAAGTGACTCGGAACATGAAAATTTCTCGATGTTCGTTGAAATTCAGTCAAAGACTGTTGAAACCTGCATTTTGATCGTTTTAGACGAACTAACACTCAATCTCTCGATATGCATTCTCGTTGGGGGTCCGTTCGTCTCGAACCTCGAAAGTGACTCGCAACATGAAAATTTCACGATATTCGTTGAAATTCAATCGGAACTGTTGATACCTGCATTTTCATCGATTTAGACGAACTAACATCCAATTGCTCGATTAGCGTTTTCGTGGATGGTCATTCGACTCGAACCTCGAAAGTCACTCGAAGCATTAAAATTTCTCGATGTTCGTTGAATATCAGTCAAAAACTGTTGAAACCTGCATTTTCATCCTTTTAGACGAAATAACACCAATCGATCGATTTGCGATTTCGTCGATGGTCCGATCGACTCGAACCTCGAAAGTGACTCGGAACATGAAAATTTCTCGATTTTCGTTGAAATTCAGTCGAAAACTATTGAAACCTGCATTTTCATCGTTTTAGACGATATAACACCCAATCGATCGATTTGCGATTTCGTCGATGGTCCGATCGACTCGAACCCGAATGTCACTCAGAACATGAAAATTTCTCGATTTTCATTGAAATTCAGTCAGAACTGTTGATACCTGCATTTTCATCGATTTAGACGAACTAACACCCATTTGCTCGATTAGCGTTTTCGTGGATGGTCCATTCGACTCGAACCTCGAAAGTCAGTCGAAGCATTAACATTTCTCGATGTTCGTTGAAATTCAGTCAAAAACTGTTGAAACCTGCATTTTCATCGTTTTTGCCGAACTAACACTTAATCGGTCGATTTCCATTCTCGTCGATGGTCCGATCGACTCGAACTTCGAAAGTGACTCGGAACATGAAAATTTCTCGATTTTCGTTGAAATTCAGTCAAAAACTATTGAAACCTGCATTTTCATCGTTTTAGACGAAATAACACCCAATCGATCGATTTGCGATTTCGTCGATGGTCCGATCGACTCGAACCCGAATGTGACTCAGAACATGAAAATTTCTCGATTTTCGTTGAAATTCAGTCAGAACTGTTGATACATGCATTTTCATCGATTTAGACGAACTAACACCCAATTGCTCGATTAGCGTTTTCGTGGATGGTCAATTCGACTCGAACCTCGAAAGTCAGTCGAAGCATTAATATTTCTCGATGTTCGTTGAAATTCAGTCAAAAACTGTTGAAACATGCATTTTCATCAATTTAGACGAACTAACACTCAATCTCTGGATTTGCGGTCTCGTCGATTGTCCGTTCGACTCGAACCTCGAAAGTGACTCGCGACATGAAAATTTCTCGATGTTCATTGAAACTCAGTCAAAAACTGTTGAAACCTGCGTTTTCATCGTTTTAGTCGAAAATACACCAATCGATCGATTTGCGATTTCGTCGATGGTCCGATCGACTCGAACCTCGAATGTGACTCGGAACATGAAAATTTCTCGGTTTTCGTTGAAATTCAGTCAAAAAATATTGAAACCTGCATTTTCATCGTTTTAGACGAAATAACACTTAATCGGTCGATCTCCATTTTCGTCTATGGTCCGATCGATTCGAACCTCGAAAATGACTCGGAACATGAAAATTTCTCGATTTTCGTTGAAATTCAGTCAAAAATTATTGAAACCTGCATTTTCATCGTTTTAAACGAAATAACACCCAATCGATCGATTTGCGATTTCGTCGATGGTCCGATCGACTCGAACCCGAATGTGACTCAGAACATGAAAATTTCTCGATGTTCGTTGAAATTCAGTCAAAAACTGTTGAAACATGCATTTTCATCAATTTAGACGAACTAACACTCAATCTCTGGATTTGCGGTCTCGTCGATGGTCCGATCGACTCGAACCTCGAATGTGACTCAGAACATGAAAATTTCTCGATTTTCGTTGAAATTCAGTCAGAACTATTGATACCTGCATTTTCATCGATTTAGACGAACTAACACCCAATTGCTCGATTAGCGTTTTCGTGGATGGTCCATTCGACTCGAACCTCGAAAGTCAGTCGAAGCATTAATAATTCTCGATGTTCGTTGAAATTCAGTCAGAAACTGTTGAAACATGCATTTTCATCAATTTAGACGAACTAACACTCAACCTCTGGATTTGCGGTCCCGTCGATGGTCCGTTCGACGCGAACCTCGAGAATGACTCGCAACATGAAAATTTCTCGATTTACGTTGAAACTCAGTCAAAAACTGTTGAAACCTGCGTTTTCATCGTTTTAGACGAACTCACACTCAATTTCTCCATTAGCGTTTTCGTGGATGGTCCATTCGACTCGAACCTCGAAAGTCACTCGAAGCATTAAAATTTCTCGATGTTCGTTGAATATCAGTCAAAAACTGTTGAAACCTGCATTTTCATCGTTTCAGACGAAATAACACCAATCGATCGATTTGCGATTTCGTCGATGGTCCGATCGACTCGAACCTCGAATGTGACTCGCAACATGAAAATTTCACGATGTTCGTTGAAATTAAGTCGAAAACTGTTGAAACTTGCACTTTCATCTTTTTACACGAAATTACACCCAATCCTTCGATTTGCGATCCCGTCGATGGTCCGATCTACTCGTAACTTGAAAGAGACTCGGAACATGAAAATGTCTCGAGTTTCGTTGAAATTCAGTCAAAATCTGTTGAAACCTGCTTTTTCGTCGTTTTTGACGAACTAACAACGAATCTCTCGATATGCGTGCTCGTAGATGGTCCGTTCGTCTTGAACCTCGAAAGTGACTCGCAACATGAAAATGTCTCGGGTTTCGTTGAAATTCAGTCAAAAACTGTTGAAACCTGCTTTTTCATCGTTTTAGACGAACTAACAACGAATCTCTCGATATGCGTGCTCGTCAGTGGTCCGTTCGACTCGAACCTCGAAAGTGACTAGGAACATGAAAATTTCTTGATTTTCGGTGAAATTCAGTCAGAAATGTTGAAACCTGCCTTTTCATCGATTTTCGTTGAAATTCAGTCAAAACTATTGAAACATGCATTTTGATAGTTTTAGACGAAATAACACCCAATCGATCGATTTGTGATATTGTCGATGGTTCGTTCGAGTCAAATCTCGAAAGTAACTCGGAACATTGAAATTTCTCGATTTTCGTTGAAATTCAGTCAGAACTGTTGATACATGCATTTTCATCGATTTAGACGAACTAACACCCAATTGCTCGATTAGCGTTTTCGTGGATGGTCAATTCGACTCGAACCTCGAAAGTCAGTCGAAGCATTAATATTTCTCGATGTTCGTTGAAATTCAGTCAAAAACTGTTGAAACATGCATTTTCATCAATTTAGACGAACTAACACTCAATCTCTGGATTTGCGGTCTCGTCGATGGTCCGATCGACTCGAACCTCGAATGTGACTCAGAACATGAAAATTTCTCGATTTTCGTTGAAATTCAGTCAGAACTATTGATACCTGCATTTTCATCGATTTAGACGAACTAACACCCAATTGCTCGATTAGCGTTTTCGTGGATGGTCCATTCGACTCGAACCTCGAAAGTCAGTCGAAGCATTAATAATTCTCGATGTTCGTTGAAATTCAGTCAGAAACTGTTGAAACATGCATTTTCATTGATTTAGACGAACTAAACCTCAATCTCTGGATTTGCGGTCTCGTCGATGGTCCGTTCGACTCGAACATCGAAAGTCGTTCGAAGCATTAAAATTTCTCGATTTTCATTGAAATTCAGTCAAAAACTGTTGAAACCTGCATTTTCATCGTTTTTGACGATCTAACACTTAATCGGTCGATTTCCATTCTCGTCGATGGTCCGATCGAATCGAACTTCGAAAGTGACTCGGAACATGAAAATTTCTCGATTTTCGTTGAAATTCAGTCGAAAACTATTGAAACCTGCATTTTCATCGTTTTAGACGAAATAACACCCAATCGATCGATTTGCGATTTCGTCGATGGTCCGATCGACTTGAACCCGAATGTCACTCAGAACATGAAAATTTCTCGATTTTCATTGAAATTCAGTCAGAACTGTTGATACCTGCATTTTCATCGATTTAGACGAACTAACACCCATTTGCTCGATTAGCGTTTTCGTGGATGGTCCATTCGACTCGAACCTCGAAAGTCAGTCGAAGCATTAACATTTCTCGATGTTCGTTGAAATTCAGTCAAAAACTGTTGAAACCTGCATTTTCATCGTTTTTGACGAACTAACACTTAATCGGTCGATTTCCATTCTCGTCGATGGTCCGATCGACTCGAACCTCGAAAGTCACTCGAAGCATTAATATTTCTCGATGTTCGTTGAAATTCAGTCAAAAACTGTTGAAACATGCATTTTCATCAATTTAGACGAACTAACACTCAATCTCTGGATTTGCGGTCTCGTTGATTGTCCGTTCGACTCGAACCTCGAAAGTGACTCGCGACATGAAAATTTCTCGATGTTCATTGAAACTCAGTCAAAAACTGTTGAAACCTGCGTTTTCATCGTTTTAGTCGAAAATACACCAATCGATCGATTTGCGATTTCGTCGATGGTCCGATCGACTCGAACCTCGAATGTGACTCGGAACATGAAAATTTCTCGGTTTTCGTTGAAATTCAGTCAAAAAATATTGAAACCTGCATTTTCATCGTTTTAGACGAAATAACACTTAATCGGTCGATCTCCATTCTCGTCTATGGTCCGATCGATTCGAACCTCGAAAATGACTCGGAACATGAAAATTTCTCGATTTTCGTTGAAATTCAGTCAGAACTGTTGATACCTGCATTTTCATCGATTTAGACGAACTAACACCCAATTGCTCGATTAGCGTTTTCGTGGATGTTCCATTCGACTCGAACCTCGAAAGTCAGTCAAAGCATTAATATTTCTCGATGTTCGTTGAAATTCAGTCAAAAACTGTTGAAACATGCATTTTCATCAATTTAGACGAACTAACACTCAACCTCTGGATTTGCGGTCCCGTCGATGGTCCGTTCGACGCGAACCTCGAGAATGACTCGCAACATGAAAATTTCTCGATTTACGTTGAAACTCAGTCAAAAACTGTTGAAACCTGCGTTTTCATCGTTTTAGACGAACTCGCACTCAATTTCTCCATTAGCGTTTTCGTGGATGGTCCATTCGACTCGAACCTCGAAAGTCACTCGAAGCATTAAAATTTCTCGATGTTCGTTGAATATCAGTCAAAAACTGTTGAAACCTGCATTTTCATCGTTTCAGACGAAATAACACCAATCGATCGATTTGCGATTTCGTCGATGGTCCGATCGACTCGAACCTCGAATGTGACTCGGAACATCAAAATTTCTCGGTTTTCGTTTAAATTCAGTCAAAAACTATTGAAACCTGCATTTTCATCGTTTTTGACGAACTAACACTTAATCGGTCGATTTCCATTCTCGTCGATGGTCCGATCGACTCGAACCTCAAAAGTGACCCGGAACATGAAAATTTCTCGATTTTCGTTGAAATTCAGTCAAAAACTATTGAAACCTGCATTTTCATCGTTTTAGACGAAATAACACCCAATCGATCGATTTGCGATTTCGTCGATGGTCCGATCGACTCGAACCTCGAATGTGACTCAGAACATGAAAATTTCTCGATTTTCGTTGAAATTCAGTCAGAACTGTTGATACCTGCATTTTCATCGATTTAGACGAACTAACACCCAATTGCTCGATTAGCGTTTTCGTGGATGGTCCATTCGACTCGAACCTCGAAAGTCAGTCGAAGCATTAATATTTCTCGATGTTCGTTGAAATTCAGTCAAAAACTGTTGAAACATGCATTTTCATCAATTTAGACGAACTAACACTCAATCTCTGGATTTGCGGTCTCGTCGATTGTCCGTTCGACTCGAACCTCGAAAGTGACTCGCGACATGAAAATTTCTCGATGTTCATTGAAACTCAGTCAAAAACTGTTGAAACCTGCGTTTTCATCGTTTTAGTCGAAAATACACCAATCGATCGATTTGCGATTTCGTCGATGGTCCGATCGACTCGAACCTCGCATGTGACTCGGAACATGAAAATTTCTCGGTTTTCGTTGAAATTCAGTCAAAAAATATTGAAACCTGCATTTTCATCGTTTTAGACGAAATAACACTTAATCGGTCGATCTCCATTCTCGTCTATGGTCCGATCGATTCGAACCTCGAAAATGACTCGGAACATGAAAATTTCTCGATTTTCGTTGAAATTCAGTCAAAAATTATTGAAACCTGCATTTTCATCGTTTTAAACGAAATAACACCCAATCGATCGATTTGCGATTTCGTCGATGGTCCGATCGACTCGAACCCGAATGTGACTCAGAACATGAAAATTTCTCGATTTTCGTTGAAATTCAGTCAGAACTGTTGATACATGCATTTTCATCGATTTAGACGAAATAACACCCAATTGCTCGATTAGCGTTTTCGTGGATGGTCAATTCGACTCGAACCTCGAAAGTCAGTCGAAGCATTAATATTTCTCGATGTTCGTTGAAATTCAGTCAAAAACTGTTGAAACATGCATTTTCATCAATTTAGACGAACTAACACTCAATCTCTGGATTTGCGGTCTCGTCGATGGTCCGATCGACTCGAACCTCGAATGTGACTCAGAACATGAAAATTTCTCGATTTTCGTTGAAATTCAGTCAGAACTATTGATACCTGCATTTTCATCGATTTAGACGAACTAACACCCAATTGCTCGATTAGCGTTTTCGTGGATGGTCCATTCGACTCGAACCTCGAAAGTCAGTCGAAGCATTAATAATTCTCGATGTTCGTTGAAATTCAGTCAGAAACTGTTGAAACATGCATTTTCATCAATTTAGACGAACTAACACTCAACCTCTGGATTTGCGGTCCCGTCGATGGTCCGTTCGACGCGAACCTCGAGAATGACTCGCAACATGAAAATTTCTCGATTTACGTTGAAACTCAGTCAAAAACTGTTGAAACCTGCGTTTTCATCGTTTTAGACGAACTCACACTCAATTTCTCCATTAGCGTTTTCGTGGATGGTCCATTCGACTCGAACCTCGAAAGTCACTCGAAGCATTAAAATTTCTCGATGTTCGTTGAATATCAGTCAAAAACTGTTGAAACCTGGATTTTCATCGTTTCAGACGAAATAACACCAATCGATCGATTTGCGATTTCGTCGATGGTCCGATCGACTCGAACCTCGAATGTGACTCGGAACATCAAAATTTCTCGGTTTTCGTTTAAATTCAGTCAAAAACTATTGAAACCTGTATTTTCATCGTTTTAGACGAAATAAAACCCAATCGATCGATTTGCGATCTCGTCGATGGTCCTATCGACTCGAACCTCGAATGTGACTCGGAACATGAAAATTTCTCGATTTTCGTTGAAATTCAGTCAGAACTGTTGATACCTGCATTTTCATCGATTTAGACGAACTAACACCCAATTGCTCGATTAGCGTTTTCGTGGATGTTCCATTCGACTCGAACCTCGAAAGTCAGTCGAAGCATTAATATTTCTCGATGTTCGTTGAAATTCAGTCAAAAACTGTTGAAACATGCATTTTCATCAATTTAGACGAACTAACACTCAATCTCTGGATTTCCGTTCTCGTCGATGGTCCGATCGACTCGAACTTCGAAAGTGACTCGGAACATGAAAATTTCTCGATTTTCGTTGAAATTCAGTCAGAACTATTGATACCTGCATTTTCATCGATTTAGACGAACTAACACCCAATTGCTCGATTAGCGTTTTCGTGGATGGTCCATTAGTCTCGAACCTCGAAAGTCAGTCGAAGCATTAATAGTTCTCGATGTTCGTTGAAATTCAGTCAAAAACTGTTGAAACATGCATTTTCATCAATTTAGACGAACTAACACTCAATCTCTGGATTTGCGGTCTCGTCGATGGTCCGTTCGACGCCAACCTCGAGAATGACTCGCAACATGAAAATTTCTCGATTTTCGTTGAAACTCAGTCAAAAACTGTTGAAACCTGCATTTTCATCGTTTTTGACGAACTAACACTTAATCGGTCGATTTCCATTCTCGTCGATGGTCCGATCGACTCGAACCTCAAAAGTGACCCGGAACATGAAAATTTCTCGATTTTCGTTGAAATTCAGTCAAAAACTATTGAAACCTGCATTTTCATCGTTTTAGACGAAATAACACCCAATCGATCGATTTGCGATTTCGTCGATGGTCCGATCGACTCGAACCTCGAATGTGACTCAGAACATGAAAATTTCTCGATTTTCGTTGAAATTCAGTCAGAACTGTTGATACCTGCATTTTCATCGATTTAGACGAACTAACACCCAATTGCTCGATTAGCGTTTTCGTCGATGGTCCATTCGACTCGAACCTCGAAAGTCACTCGAAGCATTAATATTTCTCGATGTTCGTTGAAATTCAGTCAAAAACTGTTGAAACATGCATTTTCATCAATTTAGACGAACTAACACTCAATCTCTGGATTTGCGGTCTCGTCGATGGTCTGATCGACTCGAACCTCGAATGTGACTCAGAACATGAAAATTTCTCGATTTTCGTTGAAATTCAGTCAGAACTATTGATACCTGCATTTTCATCGATTTAGACGAACTAACACCCAATTGCTCGATTAGCGTTTTCGTGGATGGTCCATTCGACTCGAACCTCGAAAGTCAGTCGAAGCATTAATAATTCTCGATGTTCGTTGAAATTCAGTCAGAAACTGTTGAAACATGCATTTTCATCAATTTAGACGAACTAACACTCAACCTCTGGATTTGCGGTCCCGTCGATGGTCCGTTCGACGCGAACCTCGAGAATGACTCGCAACATGAAAATTTCTCGATTTACGTTGAAACTCAGTCAAAAACTGTTGAAACCTGCGTTTTCATCGTTTTAGACGAACTCACACTCAATTTCTCCATTAGCGTTTTCGTGGATGGTCCATTTGACTCGAACCTCGAAAGTCACTCGAAGCATTAAAATTTCTCGATGTTCGTTGAATATCAGTCAAAAACTGTTGAAACCTGCATTTTCATCCTTTTAGACGAAATAACACCAATCGATCGATTTGCGATTTCGTCGATGGTCCGATCGACTCGAACCTCGAAAGTGACTCGGAACATCAAAGTTTCTCGGTTTTCGTTGAAATTCAGTCAAAAACTATTGAAACCTGCATTTTCATCGTTTTAGACGAACTAAACCTCAATCTCTGGATTTGCGGTCTCGTCGATGGTCCGTTCGACTCGAACATCGAAAGTCGTTCGAAGCATTAAAATTTCTCGATTTTCGTTGAAATTCAGTCAAAAACTGTTGAAACCTGCATTTTCATCCTTTTAGACGAAATAACACCAATCGATCGATTTGCGATTTCGTCGATGGTCCGATCGTCTCGAACCTCGAAAGTGACTCGGAACATAAAAATTTCTCGGTTTTCGTTGAAATTCAGAAAAAAAATATTGAAACCTGCATTTTCATCGTTTTAGACGAAATAACACTTAATCGGTCGATTTCCATTCTCATCGATGGTCCGATCGACTCGAACCTCGAAAGTGACTCCGAACATGAAAATTTCTCGATTTTCGTTGAAATTCAATCAGAACTGTTGATACCTGCATTTTCATCGATTTAGACGAACTAACACCCAATTGCTCGATTTGCGATTTCGTCGATGGTCCGATCGACTCGAACCCGAATGTGACTCAGAACATGAAAATTTCTCGATTTTCGTTGAAATTCAGTCAGAACTGTTGATACATGCATTTTCATCGATTTAGACGAACTAACACCCAATTGCTCGATTAGCGTTTTCGTGGATGGTCAATTCGACTCGAACCTCGAAAGTCAGTCGAAGCATTAATATTTCTCGATGTTCGTTGAAATTCAGTCAAAAACTGTTGAAACATGCATTTTCATCAATTTAGACGAACTAACACTCAATCTCTGGATTTGCGGTCTCGTCGATGGTCCGATCGACTCGAACCTCGAATGTGACTCAGAACATGAAAATTTCTCGATTTTCGTTGAAATTCAGTCAGAACTATTGATACCTGCATTTTCATCGATTTAGACGAACTAACACCCAATTGCTCGATTAGCGTTTTCGTGGATGGTCCATTCGACTCGAACCTCGAAAGTCAGTCGAAGCATTAATAATTCTCGATGTTCGTTGAAATTCAGTCAGAAACTGTTGAAACATGCATTTTCATCAATTTAGACGAACTAACACTCAACCTCTGGATTTGCGGTCCCGTCGATGGTCCGTTCGACGCGAACCTCGAGAATGACTCGCAACATAAAAATTTCTCGATTTACGTTGAAACTCAGTCAAAAACTGTTGAAACCTGCGTTTTCATCGTTTTAGACGAACTCACACTCAATTTCTCCATTAGCGTTTTCGTGGATGGTCCATTCGACTCGAACCTCGAAAGTCACTCGAAGCATTAAAATTTCTCGATGTTCGTTGAATATCAGTCAAAAACTGTTGAAACCTGCATTTTCATCGTTTCAGACGAAATAACACCAATCGATCGATTTGCGATTTCGTCGATGGTCCGATCGACTCGAACCTCGAATGTGACTCGGAACATCAAAATTTCTCGGTTTTCGTTTAAATTCAGTCAAAAACTATTGAAACCTGCATTTTCATCGTTTTTGACGAACTAACACTTAATCGGTCGATTTCCATTCTCGTCGATGGTCCGATCGACTCGAACCTCAAAAGTGACCCGGAACATGAAAATTTCTCGATTTTCGTTGAAATTCAGTCAAAAACTATTGAAACCTGCATTTTCATCGTTTTAGACGAAATAACACCCAATCGATCGATTTGCGATTTCGTCGATGGTCCGATCGACTCGAACCTCGAATGTGACTCAGAACATGAAAATTTCTCGATTTTCGTTGAAATTCAGTCAGAACTGTTGATACCTGCATTTTCATCGATTTAGACGAACTAACACCCAATTGCTCGATTAGCGTTTTCGTGGATGGTCCATTCGACTCGAACCTCGAAAGTCACTCGAAGCATTAATATTTCTCGATGTTCGTTGAAATTCAGTCAAAAACTGTTGAAACATGCATTTTCATCAATTTAGACGAACTAACACTCAATCTCTGGATTTGCGGTCTCGTCGATTGTCCGTTCGACTCGAACCTCGAAAGTGACTCGCGACATGAAAATTTCTCGATGTTCATTGAAACTCAGTCAAAAACTGTTGAAACCTGCGTTTTCATCGTTTTAGTCGAAAATACACCAATCGATCGATTTGCGATTTCGTCGATGGTCCGATCGACTCGAACCTCGAATGTGACTCGGAACATGAAAATTTCTCGGTTTTCGTTGAAATTCAGTCAAAAAATATTGAAACCTGCATTTTCATCGTTTTAGACGAAATAACACTTAATCGGTCGATCTCCATTCTCGTCTATGGTCCGATCGATTCGAACCTCGAAAATGACTCGGAACATGAAAATTTCTCGATTTTCGTTGAAATTCAGTCAAAAATTATTGAAACCTGCATTTTCATCGTTTTAAACGAAATAACACCCAATCGATCGATTTGCGATTTCGTCGATGGTCCGATCGACTCGAACCCGAATGTGACTCAGAACATGAAAATTTCTCGATTTTCGTTGAAATTCAGTCAGAACTGTTGATACATGCATTTTCATCGATTTAGACGAACTAACACCCAATTGCTCGATTAGCGTTTTCGTGGATGGTCAATTCGACTCGAACCTCGAAAGTCAGTCGAAGCATTAATATTTCTCGATGTTCGTTGAAATTCAGTCAAAAACTGTTGAAACATGCATTTTCATCAATTTAGACGAACTAACACTCAATCTCTGGATTTGCGGTCTCGTCGATGGTCCGATCGACTCGAACCTCGAATGTGACTCAGAACATGAAAATTTCTCGATTTTCGTTGAAATTCAGTCAGAACTATTGATACCTGCATTTTCATCGATTTAGACGAACTAACACCCAATTGCTCGATTAGCGTTTTCGTGGATGGTCCATTCGACTCGAACCTCGAAAGTCAGTCGAAGCATTAATAATTCTCGATGTTCGTTGAAATTCAGTCAGAAACTGTTGAAACATGCATTTTCATCAATTTAGACGAACTAACACTCAACCTCTGGATTTGCGGTCCCGTCGATGGTCCGTTCGACGCGAACCTCGAGAATGACTCGCAACATGAAAATTTCTCGATTTACGTTGAAACTCAGTCAAAAACTGTTGAAACCTGCGTTTTCATCGTTTTAGACGAACTCACACTCAATTTCTCCATTAGCGTTTTCGTGGATGGTCCATTCGACTCGAACCTCGAAAGTCACTCGAAGCATTAAAATTTCTCGATGTTCGTTGAATATCAGTCAAAAACTGTTGAAACCTGGATTTTCATCGTTTCAGACGAAATAACACCAATCGATCGATTTGCGATTTCGTCGATGGTCCGATCGACTCGAACCTCGAATGTGACTCGGAACATCAAAATTTCTCGGTTTTCGTTTAAATTCAGTCAAAAACTATTGAAACCTGTATTTTCATCGTTTTAGACGAAATAAAACCCAATCGATCGATTTGCGATCTCGTCGATGGTCCTATCGACTCGAACCTCGAATGTGACTCGGAACATGAAAATTTCTCGATTTTCGTTGAAATTCAGTCAGAACTGTTGATACCTGCATTTTCATCGATTTAGACGAACTAACACCCAATTGCTCGATTAGCGTTTTCGTGGATGTTCCATTCGACTCGAACCTCGAAAGTCAGTCGAAGCATTAATATTTCTCGATGTTCGTTGAAATTCAGTCAAAAACTGTTGAAACATGCATTTTCATCAATTTAGACGAACTAACACTCAATCTCTGGATTTCCGTTCTCGTCGATGGTCCGATCGACTCGAACTTCGAAAGTGACTCGGAACATGAAAATTTCTCGATTTTCGTTGAAATTCAGTCAGAACTATTGATACCTGCATTTTCATCGATTTAGACGAACTAACACCCAATTGCTCGATTAGCGTTTTCGTGGATGGTCCATTAGTCTCGAACCTCGAAAGTCAGTCGAAGCATTAATAGTTCTCGATGTTCGTTGAAATTCAGTCAAAAACTGTTGAAACATGCATTTTCATCAATTTAGACGAACTAACACTCAATCTCTGGATTTGCGGTCTCGTCGATGGTCCGTTCGACGCCAACCTCGAGAATGACTCGCAACATGAAAATTTCTCGATTTTCGTTGAAACTCAGTCAAAAACTGTTGAAACCTGCATTTTCATCGTTTTTGACGAACTAACACTTAATCGGTCGATTTCCATTCTCGTCGATGGTCCGATCGACTCGAACCTCAAAAGTGACCCGGAACATGAAAATTTCTCGATTTTCGTTGAAATTCAGTCAAAAACTATTGAAACCTGCATTTTCATCAATTTAGACGAACTAACACTCAATCTCTGGATTTGCGGTCTCGTCGATGGTCTGATCGACTCGAACCTCGAATGTGACTCAGAACATGAAAATTTCTCGATTTTCGTTGAAATTCAGTCAGAACTATTGATACCTGCATTTTCATCGATTTAGACGAACTAACACCCAATTGCTCGATTAGCGTTTTCGTGGATGGTCCATTCGACTCGAACCTCGAAAGTCAGTCGAAGCATTAATAATTCTCGATGTTCGTTGAAATTCAGTCAGAAACTGTTGAAACATGCATTTTCATCAATTTAGACGAACTAACACTCAACCTCTGGATTTGCGGTCCCGTCGATGGTCCGTTCGACGCGAACCTCGAGAATGACTCGCAACATAAAAATTTCTCGATTTACGTTGAAACTCAGTCAAAAACTGTTGAAACCTGCGTTTTCATCGTTTTAGACGAACTCACACTCAATTTCTCCATTAGCGTTTTCGTGGATGGTCCATTTGACTCGAACCTCGAAAGTCACTCGAAGCATTAAAATTTCTCGATGTTCGTTGAATATCAGTCAAAAACTGTTGAAACCTGCATTTTCATCCTTTTAGACGAAATAACACCAATCGATCGATTTGCGATTTCGTCGATGGTCCGATCGACTCGAACCTCGAAAGTGACTCGGAACATCAAAGTTTCTCGGTTTTTGTTGAAATTCAGTCAAAAACTATTGAAACCTGCATTTTCATCGTTTTAGACGAACTAAACCTCAATCTCTGGATTTGCGGTCTCGTCGATGGTCCGTTCGACTCGAACATCGAAAGTCGTTCGAAGCATTAAAATTTCTCGATTTTCGTTGAAATTCAGTCAAAAACTGTTGAAACCTGCATTTTCATCCTTTTAGACGAAATAACACCAATCGATCGATTTGCGATTTCGTCGATGGTCCGATCGACTCGAACCTCGAAAGTGACTCGGAACATCAAAGTTTCTCGGTTTTCGTTGAAATTCAGTGAAAAACTATTGAAACCTGCATTTTCATCATTTTAGACGAAATAACACCCAATCGATCGATTTGCGATTTCGTCGATGGTCCGATCGACTCGAACCTCGAATGTGACTCGGAACATGAAAATTTCTCGATTTTCGTTGAAATTCAGTCAGAACTGTTGATACCTGCATTTTCATCGATTTAGGCAAACTAACACCGAATTGCTCGATTAGCGTTTTCGTGGATGGTCCATTCGACTCGAACCTCGAAAGTCACTCGAAGCTTTAATATTTCTCGATGTTCGTTGAAATTCAGTCAAAAACTGTTGAAACCTGCATTTTCATCGTTTTAGACGAAATAACACCAATCGATCGATTTGCGATTTCGTCGATGGTCCGATCGACTCGAACCTCGAAAGTGACTCGGAACATAAAAATTTCTCGGTTTTCGTTGAAATTCAGAAAAAAAATATTGAAACCTGCATTTTCATCGTTTTAGACGAAATAACACTTAATCGGTCGATTTCCATTCTCATCGATGGTCCGATCGACTCGAACCTCGAAAGCGACTCGGAACATGAAAATTTCTCGATGTTCGTTGAAATTCAGTCAAAGACTGTTGAAGCCTGCATTTTCGTCGTTTTTGACGAACTAACACCCAATCTCTCGATATGCGTTCTCGTCGATGGTCCGTTCGTCTCGAATCTCGAAAGTGACTCGCAACATGAAAATGTCTTGAGTTTCATTGAAATTGAGTTAAAAATTGATGAAACCTGCATTTTCATCGTTTTAGACGAACTCACACACAATCTCTCTATTAGCTATTTCGTGGAAGGTCCGATAGACTCGAACCTCGAAAGTGACTCGGAACATGACAATTTCTCGATGTTCGTTGAAATTCAGTCAAAGACTGTTGAAGCCTGCATTTTCACCGTTTTAGACGAACTAACAACGAATCTCTCGATATGCGTGCTCGTAGATGGTCCGTTTGACTCGAACCTCGAAAGTGACTCGGATCATGAAAATTTCTCGATTTTCGTTGAAATTCAGTCAAAAACTGTTGAAACCTGCATTTTGATCGTTTTAGACGAACTAACACTCAATCTCTCGATATGCATTCTCGTTGGTGGTCCGTTCGTCTCGAACCTCGAAAGTGACTCGCAACATGAAAATTTCACGATATTCGTTGAAATTCAGTCAAAAACTGTTGAAACCTGCACTTTCATCTTTTTACACGAAATTAGACCCAATCCTTCGATTTGCGATCCCGTCGATGGTCAGATCTACTCGAAACTCGAAAGAGACTCGGAACATGAAAATGTCTCGAGTTTCGTTGAAATTCAGTCAAAAACTGTTGAAACCTGCTTTTTCATCGTTTTAGACGAACTAACAACGAATCTCTCGACATGCGTGCTCGTCGGTGGTCCGTTCGTCTCGAACCTCGAAAGGGACTCGCAACATGAAAATTTCGCGATGTTCGTTGAAATTCAGTCAAAAACTGTTGAAACCTGTATTCTCATCGATTTAGACGAACTAACACTCAATATCTGGATTTGCGGTCTCGGCGATGGTCCGTTCGACTCGAACCTCGAAAGTGACTAGGAACATGAAAATTTCTTGATTTTCGGTGAAATTCAGTCAGAAATGTTGAAACCTGCCTTTTCATCGATTTTCGTTGAAATTCAGTCAAAAACTATTGAAACATGCATTTTCATAGTTTTAGACGAAATAACACCCAATCGATCGATTTGTGCTATCGTCGATGGTTCGCTCGAGTCAAATCTCGAAAGTAACTCGGAACATTGAAATTTCTCGGTTTTCGTTGAAATTCAGTCAAAAACTATTGGAACCTGAATTTTCATCGTTTTAGACGAACTAGCACCCAATCTCTCGATATGGGTTCTCGTCAATGGTCCGTTCGGCTCGAACCTCGAAAGTGACTCACAACATGAAAATGTCTCGAGTTTTGTTGAAATTCAGTCAAAAACTGTTGAAACCTGCTTTTTCATCTTTTTAGACGAAATTACACCCATTCGTTCGATTTGCGATCTCGTCGATGGTCCGATCGACTCGAACCTCGAAAGTGACTCGGAACATGAAAATTTCTCGATGTTCGTTGAAATTCAGTCAAAGACTGTTGAAACATGCATTTTGATCGTTTTAGACGAACTAACACTCAATCTCTCGATATGCATTCTCGTTGGTGGTCCGTTCGTCTCGAACCTTGAAAGTTACTCGCAACATGAAAATGTCTTGAGTTTCGTTGAAATTGAGTCAAAAACTGTTGAAACCTGCATTTTGATCGTTTTAGACGAACTAACACTCAATCTCTCGATATGCATTCTCGTTGGTGGTCCGTTCGTCTCGAACCTCGAAAGTGACTCGCAACATGAAAATTTCACGATATTCGTTGAAATTCAATCGGAACTGTTGATACCTGCATTTTCATCGATTTAGACGAACTAACATCCAATTGCTCGATTAGCGTTTTCGTGGATGGTCCATTCGACTCGAACCTCGAAAGTCACTCGAAGCGTTAATAATTCTCGATGTTCGTTGAAATTCAGTCAAAAACTGTTGAAACATGCATTTTCATCAATTTAGATGAACTAACACTCAATCTCTGGATTTGCGGTCTCGTCGAACTCAGTCGAAAACTATTGAAACCTGCATTTTCATCGTTTTAGTCGAAATAACACCCAATCGATCGATTTGCGATTTCGTCGATGGTCCGATCGACTCGAACCCGAATGTGACTCAGAACATGAAAATTTCTCGATTTTCGTTGAAATTCAGTCAGAACTATTGATACCTGCATTTTCATCGATTTAGACGAACTAACACCCAATTGCTCGATTACCGTTTTCGTGGATGGTCCATTAGTCTCGAACCTCGAAAGTCAGTCGAAGCATTAATAGTTCTCGATGTTCGTTGAAATTCAGTCAAAAACTGTTGAAACATGCATTTTCATCAATTTAGACGAACTAACACTCAATCTCTGGATTTGCGGTCTCGTCGATGGTCCGTTCGACGCCAACCTCGAGAATGACTCGCAACATGAAAATTTCTCGATTTTCGTTGAAACTCAGTCAAAAACTGTTGAAACCTGCATTTTCATCGTTTTTGACGAACTAACACTTAATCGGTCGATTTCCATTCTCGTCGATGGTCCGATCGACTTGAACCTCAAAAGTGACCCGGAACATGAAAATTTCTCGATTTTCGTTGAAATTCAGTCAAAAACTATTGAAACCTGTATTTTCATCGTTTTAGACGAAATAACACCCAATCGATCGATTTGCGATTTCGTCGATGGTCCGATCGACTCGAACCTCGAATGTGACTCAGAACATGAAAATTTCTCGATTTTCGTTGAAATTCAGTCAGAACTATTGATACCTGTATTTTCATCGATTTAGACGAACTAACACCCAATTGCTCGATTAGCGTTTTCGTGGATGGTCCATTCGACTCGAACCTCGAAAGTCAGTCGAAGCATTAATAATTCTCGATGTTCGTTGAAATTCAGTCAGAAACTGTTGAAACATGCATTTTCATCAATTTAGACGAACTAACACTCAACCTCTGGATTTGCGGTCCCGTCGATGGTCCGTTCGACGCGAACCTCGAGAATGACTCGCAACATGAAAATTTCTCGATTTACGTTGAAACTCAGTCAAAAACTGTTGAAACCTGCGTTTTCATCGTTTTAGACGAACTCACACTCAATTTCTCCATTAGCGTTTTCGTGGATGGTCCAATTGACTCGAACCTCGAAAGTCACTCGAAGCATTAAAATTTCTCGATGTTCGTTGAATATCAGTCAAAAACTGTTGAAACCTGCATTTTCATCCTTTTAGACGAAATAACACCAATCGATCGATTTGCGATTTCGTCGATGGTCCGATCGACTCGAACCTCGAAAGTGACTCGGAACATCAAAGTTTCTCGGTTTTCGTTGAAATTCAGTCAAAAACTATTGAAACCTGCATTTTCATCCTTTTAGACGAAATAACACCAATCGATCGATTTGCGATTTCGTCGATGGTCCGATCGACTCGAACCTCGAAAGTGACTCGCAACATGAAAATGTCTCGAGTTTTGTTGAAATTCAGTCAAAAACTGTTGAAACCTGCTTTTTCATCTTTTTAGACGAAATTACACCCATTCGTTCGATTTGCGATCTCGTCGATGGTCCGATCGACTCGAACCTCGAAAGTGACTCGGAACATGAAAATTTCTCGATGTTCGTTGAAATTCAGTCAAAGACTGTTGAAACCTGCATTTTGATCGTTTTAGACGAACTAACACTCAATCTCTCGATATGCATTCTCGTTGGTGGTCCGTTCGTCTCGAACCTTGAAAGTTACTCGCAACATGAAAATGTCTTGAGTTTCGTTGAAATTGAGTCAAAAACTGTTGAAACCTGCATTTTGATCGTTTTAGACGAACTAACACTCAATCTCTCGATATGCATTCTCGTTGGTGGTCCGTTCGTCTCGAACCTCGAAAGTGACTCGCAACATGAAAATTTCACGATATTCGTTGAAATTCAATCGGAACTGTTGATACCTGCATTTTCATCGATTTAGACGAACTAACATCCAATTGCTCGATTAGCGTTTTCGTGGATGGTCCATTCGACTCGAACCTCGAAAGTCACTCGAAGCGTTAATAATTCTCGATGTTCGTTGAAATTCAGTCAAAAACTGTTGAAACATGCATTTTCATCAATTTAGATGAACTAACACTCAATCTCTGGATTTGCGGTCTCGTCGAACTCAGTCGAAAACTATTGAAACCTGCATTTTCATCGTTTTAGTCGAAATAACACCCAATCGATCGATTTGCGATTTCGTCGATGGTCCGATCGACTCGAACCCGAATGTGACTCAGAACATGAAAATTTCTCGATTTTCGTTGAAATTCAGTCAGAACTATTGATACCTGTGTTTTCATCGATTTAGACGAACTAACACCCAATTGCTCGATTAGCGTTTTCGTGGATGGTCCATTCGACTCGAACCTCGAAAGTCAGTCGAAGCATTAATAATTCTCGATGTTCGTTGAAATTCAGTCAGAAACTGTTGAAACATGCATTTTCATCAATTTAGACGAACTAACACTCAACCTCTGGATTTGCGGTCCCGTCGATGGTCCGTTCGACGCGAACCTCGAGAATGACTCGCAACATGAAAATTTCTCGATTTACGTTGAAACTCAGTCAAAAACTGTTGAAACCTGCGTTTTCATCGTTTTAGACGAACTCACACTCAATTTCTCCATTAGCGTTTTCGTGGATGGTCCAATTGACTCGAACCTCGAAAGTCACTCGAAGCATTAAAATTTCTCGATGTTCGTTGAATATCAGTCAAAAACTGTTGAAACCTGCATTTTCATCCTTTTAGACGAAATAACACCAATCGATCGATTTGCGATTTCGTCGATGGTCCGATCGACTCGAACCTCGAAAGTGACTCGGAACATCAAAGTTTCTCGGTTTTCGTTGAAATTCAGTCAAAAACTATTGAAACCTGCATTTTCATCCTTTTAGACGAAATAACACCAATCGATCGATTTGCGATTTCGTCGATGGTCCGATCGACTCGAACCTCGAAAGTGACTCCGAACATGAAAATTTCTCGATTTTCGTTGAAATTCAATCAGAACTGTTGATACCTGCATTTTCATCGATTTAGACGAACTAACACCCAATTGCTCGATTAGCGTTTTCGTGGATGGTCCATTCGACTCGAACCTCGAAAGTCAGTCGAAGCATTAACATTTCTCGATGTTCGTTGAAATTCAGTCAAAAACTGTTGAAACCTGCATTTTCATCGTTTTTGACGAACTAACACTTAATCGGTCGATTTCCATTCTCGTCGATGGTCCGATCGACTCGAACTTCGAAAGTGACTCGGAACATGAAAATTTCTCGATTTTCGTTGAAATTCAGTCAAAAACTATTGAAACCTGCATTTTCATCGTTTTAGACGAAATAACACCCAATCGATCGATTTGCGATTTCGTCGATGGTCCGATCGACTCGAACCTCGAATGTGACTCAGAACATGAAAATTTCTCGATTTTCGTTGAAATTCAGTCAGAACTGTTGATACCTGCATTTTCATCGATTTAGACGAACTAACACCCAATTGCTCGATTAGCGTTTTCGTGGATGGTCCATTCGACTCGAACCTCGAAAGTCACTCGAAGCATTGATATTTCTCGATGTTCGTTGAAATTCAGTCAAAAACTGTTGAAACATGCATTTTCATCAATTTAGACGAACTAACACTCAATCTCTGGATTTGCGGTCTCGTCGATTGTCCGTTCGACTCGAACCTCGAAAGTGACTCGCGACATGAAAATTTCTCGATGTTCATTGAAACTCAGTCAAAAACTGTTGAAACCTGCGTTTTCATCGTTTTAGTCGAAAATACACCAATCGATCGATTTGCGATTTCGTCGATGGTCCGATCGACTCGAACCTCGAATGTGACTCGGAACATGAAAATTTCTCGGTTTTCGTTGAAATTCAGTCGAAAAATATTGAAACCTGCATTTTCATCGTTTTAGACGAAATAACACTTAATCGGTCGATCTCCATTCTCGTCTATGGTCCGATCGATTCGAACCTCGAAAATGACTCGGAACATGAAAATTTCTCGATTTTCGTTGAAATTCAGTCAGAACTGTTGATACCTGCATTTTCATCGATTTAGACGAACTAACACCCAATTGCTCGATTAGCGTTTTCGTGGATGTTCCATTCGACTCGAACCTCGAAAGTCAGTCAAAGCATTAATATTTCTCGATGTTCGTTGAAATTCAGTCAAAAACTGTTGAAACATGCATTTTCATCAATTTAGACGAACTAACACTCAATCTCTGGATTTCCGTTCTCGTCGATGGTCCGATCGACTCGAACTTCGAAAGTGACTCGGAACATGAAAATTTCTCGATTTTCGTTGAAATTCAGTCAGAACTATTGATACCTGCATTTTCATCAATTTAGACGAACTAACACTCAATCTCTGGATTTGCGGTCTCGTCGATGGTCCGTTCGACGCCAACCTCGAGAATGACTCGCAACATGAAAATTTCTCGATTTTCGTTGAAACTCAGTCAAAAACTGTTGAAACCTGCATTTTCATCGTTTTTGACGAACTAACACTTAATCGGTCGATTTCCATTCTCGTCGATGGTCCGATCGACTCGAACCTCAAAAGTGACCCGGAACATGAAAATTTCTCGATTTTCGTTGAAATTCAGTCAAAAACTATTGAAACCTGCATTTTCATCGTTTTAGACGAAATAACACCCAATCGATCGATTTGCGATTTCGTCGATGGTCCGATCGACTCGAACCTCGAATGTGACTCAGAACATGAAAATTTCTCGATTTTCGTTGAAATTCAGTCAGAACTGTTGATACCTGCATTTTCATCGATTTAGACGAACTAACACCCAATTGCTCGATTAGCGTTTTCGTGGATGGTCCATTCGACTCGAACCTCGAAAGTCAGTCGAAGCATTAATAATTCTCGATGTTCGTTGAAATTCAGTCAGAAACTGTTGAAACATGCATTTTCATCAATTTAGACGAACTAACACTCAATCTCTGGATTTGCGGTCTCGTCGATGGTCTGATCGACTCGAACCTCGAATGTGACTCAGAACATGAAAATTTCTCGATTTTCGTTGAAATTCAGTCAGAACTATTGATACCTGCATTTTCATCGATTTAGACGAACTAACACCCAATTGCTCGATTAGCGTTTTCGTGGATGGTCCATTCGACTCGAACCTCGAAAGTCAGTCGAAGCATTAATAATTCTCGATGTTCGTTGAATATCAGTCATAAACTGTTGAAACCTGCATTTTCATCCTTTTAGACGAAATAACACCAATCGATCGATTTGCGATTTCGTCGATGGTCCGATCGACTCGAACCTCGAAAGTGACTCGGAACATCAAAGTTTCTCGGTTTTCGTTGAAATTCAGTCAAAAACTATTGAAACCTGCATTTTCATCGTTTTAGACGAACTAAACCTCAATCTCTGGATTTGCGGTCTCGTCGATGGTCCGTTCGACTCGAACATCGAAAGTCGTTCGAAGCATTAAAATTTCTCGATTTTCGTTGAAATTCAGTCAAAAACTGTTGAAACCTGCATTTTCATCCTTTTAGACGAAATAACACCAATCGATCGATTTGCGATTTCGTCGATGGTCCGATCGACTCGAACCTCGAAAGTGACTCGGAACATCAAAGTTTCTCGGTTTTCGTTGAAATTCAGTCAAAAACTATTGAAACCTGCATTTTCATCATTTTAGACGAAATAACACCCAATCGATCGATTTGCGATTTCGTCGATGGTCCGATCGACTCGAACCTCGAATGTGACTCGGAACATGAAAATTTCTCGATTTTCGTTGAAATTCAGTCAGAACTGTTGATACCTGCATTTTCATCGATTTAGGCAAACTAACACCGAATTGCTCGATTAGCGTTTTCGTGGATGGTCCATTCGACTCGAACCTCGAAAGTCACTCGAAGCTTTAATATTTCTCGATGTTCGTTGAAATTCAGTCAAAAACTGTTGAAACCTGCATTTTCATCGTTTTAGACGAAATAACACCAATCGATCGATTTGCGATTTCGTCGATGGTCCGATCGACTCGAACCTCGAAAGTGACTCGGAACATAAAAATTTCTCGGTTTTCGTTGAAATTCAGAAAAAAAATATTGAAACCTGCATTTTCATCGTTTTAGACGAAATAACACTTAATCGGTCGATTTCCATTCTCATCGATGGTCCGATCGACTCGAACCTCGAAAGCGACTCGGAACATGAAAATTTCTCGATGTTCGTTGAAATTCAGTCAAAGACTGTTGAAGCCTGCATTTTCGTCGTTTTTGACGAACTAACACCCAATCTCTCGATATGCGTTCTCGTCGATGGTCCGTTCGTCTCGAATCTCGAAAGTGACTCGCAACATGAAAATGTCTTGAGTTTCATTGAAATTGAGTTAAAAATTGATGAAACCTGCATTTTCATCGTTTTAGACGAACTCACACACAATCTCTCTATTAGCTATTTCGTGGAAGGTCCGATAGACTCGAACCTCGAAAGTGACTCGGAACATGACAATTTCTCGATGTTCGTTGAAATTCAGTCAAAGACTGTTGAAGCCTGCATTTTCACCGTTTTAGACGAACTAACAACGAATCTCTCGATATGCGTGCTCGTAGATGGTCCGTTTGACTCGAACCTCGAAAGTGACTCGGATCATGAAAATTTCTCGATTTTCGTTGAAATTCAGTCAAAAACTGTTGAAACCTGCATTTTGATCGTTTTAGACGAACTAACACTCAATCTCTCGATATGCATTCTCGTTGGTGGTCCGTTCGTCTCGAACCTCGAAAGTGACTCGCAACATGAAAATTTCACGATATTCGTTGAAATTCAGTCAAAAACTGTTGAAACCTGCACTTTCATCTTTTTACACGAAATTACACCCAATCCTTCGATTTGCGATCCCGTCGATGGTCAGATCTACTCGAAACTCGAAAGAGACTCGGAACATGAAAATGTCTCGAGTTTCGTTGAAATTCAGTCAAAAACTGTTGAAACCTGCTTTTTCATCGTTTTAGACGAACTAACAACGAATCTCTCGACATGCGTGCTCGTCGGTGGTCCGTTCGTCTCGAACCTCGAAAGGGACTCGCAACATGAAAATTTCGCGATGTTCGTTGAAATTCAGTCAAAAACTGTTGAAACCTGTATTCTCATCGATTTAGACGAACTAACACTCAATATCTGGATTTGCGGTCTCGGCGATGGTCCGTTCGACTCGAACCTCGAAAGTGACTAGGAACATGAAAATTTCTTGATTTTCGGTGAAATTCAGTCAGAAATGTTGAAACCTGCCTTTTCATCGATTTTCGTTGAAATTCAGTCAAAAACTATTGAAACATGCATTTTCATAGTTTTAGACGAAATAACACCCAATCGATCGATTTGTGCTATCGTCGATGGTTCGCTCGAGTCAAATCTCGAAAGTAACTCGGAACATTGAAATTTCTCGGTTTTCGTTGAAATTCAGTCAAAAACTATTGGAACCTGAATTTTCATCGTTTTAGACGAACTAGCACCCAATCTCTCGATATGGGTTCTCGTCAATGGTCCGTTCGGCTCGAACCTCGAAAGTGACTCACAACATGAAAATGTCTCGAGTTTTGTTGAAATTCAGTCAAAAACTGTTGAAACCTGCTTTTTCATCTTTTTAGACGAAATTACACCCATTCGTTCGATTTGCGATCTCGTCGATGGTCCGATCGACTCGAACCTCGAAAGTGACTCGGAACATGAAAATTTCTCGATGTTCGTTGAAATTCAGTCAAAGACTGTTGAAACCTGCATTTTGATCGTTTTAGACGAACTAACACTCAATCTCTCGATATGCATTCTCGTTGGTGGTCCGTTCGTCTCGAACCTTGAAAGTTACTCGCAACATGAAAATGTCTTGAGTTTCGTTGAAATTGAGTCAAAAACTGTTGAAACCTGCATTTTGATCGTTTTAGACGAACTAACACTCAATCTCTCGATATGCATTCTCGTTGGTGGTCCGTTCGTCTCGAACCTCGAAAGTGACTCGCAACATGAAAATTTCACGATATTCGTTGAAATTCAATCGGAACTGTTGATACCTGCATTTTCATCGATTTAGACGAACTAACATCCAATTGCTCGATTAGCGTTTTCGTGGATGGTCCATTCGACTCGAACCTCGAAAGTCACTCGAAGCGTTAATAATTCTCGATGTTCGTTGAAATTCAGTCAAAAACTGTTGAAACATGCATTTTCATCAATTTAGATGAACTAACACTCAATCTCTGGATTTGCGGTCTCGTCGAACTCAGTCGAAAACTATTGAAACCTGCATTTTCATCGTTTTAGTCGAAATAACACCCAATCGATCGATTTGCGATTTCGTCGATGGTCCGATCGACTCGAACCCGAATGTGACTCAGAACATGAAAATTTCTCGATTTTCGTTGAAATTCAGTCAGAACTATTGATACCTGCATTTTCATCGATTTAGACGAACTAACACCCAATTGCTCGATTACCGTTTTCGTGGATGGTCCATTAGTCTCGAACCTCGAAAGTCAGTCGAAGCATTAATAGTTCTCGATGTTCGTTGAAATTCAGTCAAAAACTGTTGAAACATGCATTTTCATCAATTTAGACGAACTAACACTCAATCTCTGGATTTGCGGTCTCGTCGATGGTCCGTTCGACGCCAACCTCGAGAATGACTCGCAACATGAAAATTTCTCGATTTTCGTTGAAACTCAGTCAAAAACTGTTGAAACCTGCATTTTCATCGTTTTTGACGAACTAACACTTAATCGGTCGATTTCCATTCTCGTCGATGGTCCGATCGACTTGAACCTCAAAAGTGACCCGGAACATGAAAATTTCTCGATTTTCGTTGAAATTCAGTCAAAAACTATTGAAACCTGCATTTTCATCGTTTTAGACGAAATAACACCCAATCGATCGATTTGCGATTTCGTCGATGGTCCGATCGACTCGAACCTCGAATGTGACTCAGAACATGAAAATTTCTCGATTTTCGTTGAAATTCAGTCAGAACTATTGATACCTGTATTTTCATCGATTTAGACGAACTAACACCCAATTGCTCGATTAGCGTTTTCGTGGATGGTCCATTCGACTCGAACCTCGAAAGTCAGTCGAAGCATTAATAATTCTCGATGTTCGTTGAAATTCAGTCAGAAACTGTTGAAACATGCATTTTCATCAATTTAGACGAACTAACACTCAACCTCTGGATTTGCGGTCCCGTCGATGGTCCGTTCGACGCGAACCTCGAGAATGACTCGCAACATGAAAATTTCTCGATTTACGTTGAAACTCAGTCAAAAACTGTTGAAACCTGCGTTTTCATCGTTTTAGACGAACTCACACTCAATTTCTCCATTAGCGTTTTCGTGGATGGTCCAATTGACTCGAACCTCGAAAGTCACTCGAAGCATTAAAATTTCTCGATGTTCGTTGAATATCAGTCAAAAACTGTTGAAACCTGCATTTTCATCCTTTTAGACGAAATAACACCAATCGATCGATTTGCGATTTCGTCGATGGTCCGATCGACTCGAACCTCGAAAGTGACTCGGAACATCAAAGTTTCTCGGTTTTCGTTGAAATTCAGTCAAAAACTATTGAAACCTGCATTTTCATCCTTTTAGACGAAATAACACCAATCGATCGATTTGCGATTTCGTCGATGGTCCGATCGACTCGAACCTCGAAAGTGACTCGCAACATGAAAATGTCTCGAGTTTTGTTGAAATTCAGTCAAAAACTGTTGAAACCTGCTTTTTCATCTTTTTAGACGAAATTACACCCATTCGTTCGATTTGCGATCTCGTCGATGGTCCGATCGACTCGAACCTCGAAAGTGACTCGGAACATGAAAATTTCTCGATGTTCGTTGAAATTCAGTCAAAGACTGTTGAAACCTGCATTTTGATCGTTTTAGACGAACTAACACTCAATCTCTCGATATGCATTCTCGTTGGTGGTCCGTTCGTCTCGAACCTTGAAAGTTACTCGCAACATGAAAATGTCTTGAGTTTCGTTGAAATTGAGTCAAAAACTGTTGAAACCTGCATTTTGATCGTTTTAGACGAACTAACACTCAATCTCTCGATATGCATTCTCGTTGGTGGTCCGTTCGTCTCGAACCTCGAAAGTGACTCGCAACATGAAAATTTCACGATATTCGTTGAAATTCAATCGGAACTGTTGATACCTGCATTTTCATCGATTTAGACGAACTAACATCCAATTGCTCGATTAGCGTTTTCGTGGATGGTCCATTCGACTCGAACCTCGAAAGTCACTCGAAGCGTTAATAATTCTCGATGTTCGTTGAAATTCAGTCAAAAACTGTTGAAACATGCATTTTCATCAATTTAGATGAACTAACACTCAATCTCTGGATTTGCGGTCTCGTCGAACTCAGTCGAAAACTATTGAAACCTGCATTTTCATCGTTTTAGTCGAAATAACACCCAATCGATCGATTTGCGATTTCGTCGATGGTCCGATCGACTCGAACCCGAATGTGACTCAGAACATGAAAATTTCTCGATTTTCGTTGAAATTCAGTCAGAACTATTGATACCTGCATTTTCATCGATTTAGACGAACTAACACCCAATTGCTCGATTACCGTTTTCGTGGATGGTCCATTAGTCTCGAACCTCGAAAGTCAGTCGAAGCATTAATAGTTCTCGATGTTCGTTGAAATTCAGTCAAAAACTGTTGAAACATGCATTTTCATCAATTTAGACGAACTAACACTCAATCTCTGGATTTGCGGTCTCGTCGATGGTCCGTTCGACGCCAACCTCGAGAATGACTCGCAACATGAAAATTTCTCGATTTTCGTTGAAACTCAGTCAAAAACTGTTGAAACCTGCATTTTCATCGTTTTTGACGAACTAACACTTAATCGGTCGATTTCCATTCTCGTCGATGGTCCGATCGACTTGAACCTCAAAAGTGACCCGGAACATGAAAATTTCTCGATTTTCGTTGAAATTCAGTCAAAAACTATTGAAACCTGCATTTTCATCGTTTTAGACGAAATAACACCCAATCGATCGATTTGCGATTTCGTCGATGGTCCGATCGACTCGAACCTCGAATGTGACTCAGAACATGAAAATTTCTCGATTTTCGTTGAAATTCAGTCAGAACTATTGATACCTGTGTTTTCATCGATTTAGACGAACTAACACCCAATTGCTCGATTAGCGTTTTCGTGGATGGTCCATTCGACTCGAACCTCGAAAGTCAGTCGAAGCATTAATAATTCTCGATGTTCGTTGAAATTCAGTCAGAAACTGTTGAAACATGCATTTTCATCAATTTAGACGAACTAACACTCAACCTCTGGATTTGCGGTCCCGTCGATGGTCCGTTCGACGCGAACCTCGAGAATGACTCGCAACATGAAAATTTCTCGATTTACGTTGAAACTCAGTCAAAAACTGTTGAAACCTGCGTTTTCATCGTTTTAGACGAACTCACACTCAATTTCTCCATTAGCGTTTTCGTGGATGGTCCAATTGACTCGAACCTCGAAAGTCACTCGAAGCATTAAAATTTCTCGATGTTCGTTGAATATCAGTCAAAAACTGTTGAAACCTGCATTTTCATCCTTTTAGACGAAATAACACCAATCGATCGATTTGCGATTTCGTCGATGGTCCGATCGACTCGAACCTCGAAAGTGACTCGGAACATCAAAGTTTCTCGGTTTTCGTTGAAATTCAGTCAAAAACTATTGAAACCTGCATTTTCATCCTTTTAGACGAAATAACACCAATCGATCGATTTGCGATTTCGTCGATGGTCCGATCGACTCGAACCTCGAAAGTGACTCCGAACATGAAAATTTCTCGATTTTCGTTGAAATTCAATCAGAACTGTTGATACCTGCATTTTCATCGATTTAGACGAACTAACACCCAATTGCTCGATTAGCGTTTTCGTGGATGGTCCATTCGACTCGAACCTCGAAAGTCAGTCGAAGCATTAACATTTCTCGATGTTCGTTGAAATTCAGTCAAAAACTGTTGAAACCTGCATTTTCATCGTTTTTGACGAACTAACACTTAATCGGTCGATTTCCATTCTCGTCGATGGTCCGATCGACTCGAACTTCGAAAGTGACTCGGAACATGAAAATTTCTCGATTTTCGTTGAAATTCAGTCAAAAACTATTGAAACCTGCATTTTCATCGTTTTAGACGAAATAACACCCAATCGATCGATTTGCGATTTCGTCGATGGTCCGATCGACTCGAACCTCGAATGTGACTCAGAACATGAAAATTTCTCGATTTTCGTTGAAATTCAGTCAGAACTGTTGATACCTGCATTTTCATCGATTTAGACGAACTAACACCCAATTGCTCGATTAGCGTTTTCGTGGATGGTCCATTCGACTCGAACCTCGAAAGTCACTCGAAGCATTGATATTTCTCGATGTTCGTTGAAATTCAGTCAAAAACTGTTGAAACATGCATTTTCATCAATTTAGACGAACTAACACTCAATCTCTGGATTTGCGGTCTCGTCGATTGTCCGTTCGACTCGAACCTCGAAAGTGACTCGCGACATGAAAATTTCTCGATGTTCATTGAAACTCAGTCAAAAACTGTTGAAACCTGCGTTTTCATCGTTTTAGTCGAAAATACACCAATCGATCGATTTGCGATTTCGTCGATGGTCCGATCGACTCGAACCTCGAATGTGACTCGGAACATGAAAATTTCTCGGTTTTCGTTGAAATTCAGTCGAAAAATATTGAAACCTGCATTTTCATCGTTTTAGACGAAATAACACTTAATCGGTCGATCTCCATTCTCGTCTATGGTCCGATCGATTCGAACCTCGAAAATGACTCGGAACATGAAAATTTCTCGATTTTCGTTGAAATTCAGTCAGAACTGTTGATACCTGCATTTTCATCGATTTAGACGAACTAACACCCAATTGCTCGATTAGCGTTTTCGTGGATGTTCCATTCGACTCGAACCTCGAAAGTCAGTCAAAGCATTAATATTTCTCGATGTTCGTTGAAATTCAGTCAAAAACTGTTGAAACATGCATTTTCATCAATTTAGACGAACTAACACTCAATCTCTGGATTTCCGTTCTCGTCGATGGTCCGATCGACTCGAACTTCGAAAGTGACTCGGAACATGAAAATTTCTCGATTTTCGTTGAAATTCAGTCAGAACTATTGATACCTGCATTTTCATCAATTTAGACGAACTAACACTCAATCTCTGGATTTGCGGTCTCGTCGATGGTCCGTTCGACGCCAACCTCGAGAATGACTCGCAACATGAAAATTTCTCGATTTTCGTTGAAACTCAGTCAAAAACTGTTGAAACCTGCATTTTCATCGTTTTTGACGAACTAACACTTAATCGGTCGATTTCCATTCTCGTCGATGGTCCGATCGACTCGAACCTCAAAAGTGACCCGGAACATGAAAATTTCTCGATTTTCGTTGAAATTCAGTCAAAAACTATTGAAACCTGCATTTTCATCGTTTTAGACGAAATAACACCCAATCGATCGATTTGCGATTTCGTCGATGGTCCGATCGACTCGAACCTCGAATGTGACTCAGAACATGAAAATTTCTCGATTTTCGTTGAAATTCAGTCAGAACTGTTGATACCTGCATTTTCATCGATTTAGACGAACTAACACCCAATTGCTCGATTAGCGTTTTCGTGGATGGTCCATTCGACTCGAACCTCGAAAGTCAGTCGAAGCATTAATAATTCTCGATGTTCGTTGAAATTCAGTCAGAAACTGTTGAAACATGCATTTTCATCAATTTAGACGAACTAACACTCAATCTCTGGATTTGCGGTCTCGTCGATGGTCTGATCGACTCGAACCTCGAATGTGACTCAGAACATGAAAATTTCTCGATTTTCGTTGAAATTCAGTCAGAACTATTGATACCTGCATTTTCATCGATTTAGACGAACTAACACCCAATTGCTCGATTAGCGTTTTCGTGGATGGTCCATTCGACTCGAACCTCGAAAGTCAGTCGAAGCATTAATAATTCTCGATGTTCGTTGAAATTCAGTCAGAAACTGTTGACACATGCATTTTCATCAATTTAGACGAACTAACACTCAACCTCTGGATTTGCGGTCCCGTCGATGGTCCGTTCGACGCGAACCTCGAGAATGACTCGCAACATGAAAATTTCTCGATTTACGTTGAAACTCAGTCAAAAACTGTTGAAACCTGCGTTTTCATCGTTTTAGACGAACTCACACTCAATTTCTCCATTAGCGTTTTCGTGGATGGTCCATTTGACTCGAACCTCGAAAGTCACTCGAAGCATTAAAATTTCTCGATGTTCGTTGAATATCAGTCATAAACTGTTGAAACCTGCATTTTCATCCTTTTAGACGAAATAACACCAATCGATCGATTTGCGATTTCGTCGATGGTCCGATCGACTCGAACCTCGAAAGTGACTCGGAACATCAAAGTTTCTCGGTTTTCGTTGAAATTCAGTCAAAAACTATTGAAACCTGCATTTTCATCGTTTTAGACGAACTAAACCTCAATCTCTGGATTTGCGGTCTCGTCGATGGTCCGTTCGACTCGAACATCGAAAGTCGTTCGAAGCATTAAAATTTCTCGATTTTCGTTGAAATTCAGTCAAAAACTGTTGAAACCTGCATTTTCATCCTTTTAGACGAAATAACACCAATCGATCGATTTGCGATTTCGTCGATGGTCCGATCGACTCGAACCTCGAAAGTGACTCGGAACATCAAAGTTTCTCGGTTTTCGTTGAAATTCAGTCAAAAACTATTGAAACCTGCATTTTCATCATTTTAGACGAAATAACACCCAATCGATCGATTTGCGATTTCGTCGATGGTCCGATCGACTCGAACCTCGAATGTGACTCGGAACATGAAAATTTCTCGATTTTCGTTGAAATTCAGTCAGAACTGTTGATACCTGCATTTTCATCGATTTAGGCAAACTAACACCGAATTGCTCGATTAGCGTTTTCGTGGATGGTCCATTCGACTCGAACCTCGAAAGTCACTCGAAGCTTTAATATTTCTCGATGTTCGTTGAAATTCAGTCAAAAACTGTTGAAACCTGCATTTTCATCGTTTTAGACGAAATAACACCAATCGATCGATTTGCGATTTCGTCGATGGTCCGATCGACTCGAACCTCGAAAGTGACTCGGAACATAAAAATTTCTCGGTTTTCGTTGAAATTCAGAAAAAAAATATTGAAACCTGCATTTTCATCGTTTTAGACGAAATAACACTTAATCGGTCGATTTCCATTCTCATCGATGGTCCGATCGACTCGAACCTCGAAAGTGACTCCGAACATGAAAATTTCTCGATTTTCGTTGAAATTCAATCAGAACTGTTGATACCTGCATTTTCATCGATTTAGACGAACTAACACCCAATTGCTCGATTTGCGATTTCGTCGATGGTCCGATCGACTCGAACCCGAATGTGACTCAGAACATGAAAATTTCTCGATTTTCGTTGAAATTCAGTCAGAACTGTTGATACATGCATTTTCATCGATTTAGACGAACTAACACCCAATTGCTCGATTAGCGTTTTCGTGGATGGTCAATTCGACTCGAACCTCGAAAGTCAGTCGAAGCATTAATATTTCTCGATGTTCGTTGAAATTCAGTCAAAAACTGTTGAAACATGCATTTTCATCAATTTAGACGAACTAACACTCAATCTCTGGATTTGCGGTCTCGTCGATGGTCCGATCGACTCGAACCTCGAATGTGACTCAGAACATGAAAATTTCTCGATTTTCGTTGAAATTCAGTCAGAACTATTGATACCTGCATTTTCATCGATTTAGACGAACTAACACCCAATTGCTCGATTAGCGTTTTCGTGGATGTTCCATTCGACTCGAACCTCGAAAGTCAGTCGAAGCATTAATATTTCTCGATGTTCGTTGAAATTCAGTCAAAAACTGTTGAAACATGCATTTTCATCAATTTAGACGAACTAACACTCAATCTCTGGATTTCCGTTCTCGTCGATGGTCCGATCGACTCGAACTTCGAAAGTGACTCGGAACATGAAAATTTCTCGATTTTCGTTGAAATTCAGTCAGAACTATTGATACCTGCATTTTCATCGATTTAGACGAACTAACACCCAATTGCTCGATTAGCGTTTTCGTGGATGGTCCATTAGTCTCGAACCTCGAAAGTCAGTCGAAGCATTAATAGTTCTCGATGTTCGTTGAAATTCAGTCAAAAACTGTTGAAACATGCATTTTCATCAATTTAGACGAACTAACACTCAATCTCTGGATTTGCGGTCTCGTCGATGGTCCGTTCGACGCCAACCTCGAGAATGACTCGCAACATGAAAATTTCTCGATTTTCGTTGAAACTCAGTCAAAAACTGTTGAAACCTGCATTTTCATCGTTTTTGACGAACTAACACTTAATCGGTCGATTTCCATTCTCGTCGATGGTCCGATCGACTCGAACCTCAAAAGTGACCCGGAACATGAAAATTCCTCGATTTTCGTTGAAATTCAGTCATAAACTATTGAAACCTGCATTTTCATCGTTTTAGACGAAATAACACCCAATCGATCGATTTGCGATTTCGTCGATGGTCCGATCGACTCGAACCTCGAATGTGACTCAGAACATGAAAATTTCTCGATTTTCGTTGAAATTCAGTCAGAACTGTTGATACCTGCATTTTCATCGATTTAGACGAACTAACACCCAATTGCTCGATTAGCGTTTTCGTCGATGGTCCATTCGACTCGAACCTCGAAAGTCACTCGAAGCATTAATATTTCTCGATGTTCGTTGAAATTCAGTCAAAAACTGTTGAAACATGCATTTTCATCAATTTGGACGAACTAACACTCAATCTCTGGATTTGCGGTCTCGTCGATGGTCTGATCGACTCGAACCTCGAATGTGACTCAGAACATGAAAATTTCTCGATTTTCGTTGAAATTCAGTCAGAACTATTGATACCTGCATTTTCATCGATTTAGACGAACTAACACCCAATTTCTCCATTAGCGTTTTCGTGGATGGTCCATTTGACTCGAACCTCGAAAGTCACTCGAAGCATTAAAATTTCTCGATGTTCGTTGAATATCAGTCATAAACTGTTGAAACCTGCATTTTCATCCTTTTAGACGAAATAACACCAATCGATCGATTTGCGATTTCGTCGATGGTCCGATCGACTCGAACCTCGAAAGTGACTCGGAACATCAAAGTTTCTCGGTTTTCGTTGAAATTCAGTCAAAAACTATTGAAACCTGCATTTTCATCGTTTTAGACGAACTAAACCTCAATCTCTGGATTTGCGGTCTCGTCGATGGTCCGTTCGACTCGAACATCGAAAGTCGTTCGAAGCATTAAAATTTCTCGATTTTCGTTGAAATTCAGTCAAAAACTGTTGAAACCTGCATTTTCATCCTTTTAGACGAAATAACACCAATCGATCGATTTGCGATTTCGTCGATGGTCCGATCGACTCGAACCTCGAAAGTGACTCGGAACATCAAAGTTTCTCGGTTTTCGTTGAAATTCAGTCAAAAACTATTGAAACCTGCATTTTCATCATTTTAGACGAAATAACACCCAATCGATCGATTTGCGATTTCGTCGATGGTCCGATCGACTCGAACCTCGAATGTGACTCGGAACATGAAAATTTCTCGATTTTCGTTGAAATTCAGTCAGAACTGTTGATACCTGCATTTTCATCGATTTAGGCAAACTAACACCGAATTGCTCGATTAGCGTTTTCGTGGATGGTCCATTCGACTCGAACCTCGAAAGTCACTCGAAGCTTTAATATTTCTCGATGTTCGTTGAAATTCAGTCAAAAACTGTTGAAACCTGCATTTTCATCGTTTTAGACGAAATAACACCAATCGATCGATTTGCGATTTCGTCGATGATCCGATCGACTCGAACCTCGAAAGTGACTCGGAACATAAAAATTTCTCGGTTTTCGTTGAAATTCAGAAAAAAAATATTGAAACCTGCATTTTCATCGTTTTAGACGAAATAACACTTAATCGGTCGATTTCCATTCTCATCGATGGTCCGATCGACTCGAACCTCGAAAGTGACTCCGAACATGAAAATTTCTCGATTTTCGTTGAAATTCAATCAGAACTGTTGATACCTGCATTTTCATCGATTTAGACGAACTAACACCCAATTGCTCGATTTGCGATTTCGTCGATGGTCCGATCGACTCGAACCCGAATGTGACTCAGAACATGAAAATTTCTCGATTTTCGTTGAAATTCAGTCAGAACTGTTGATACATGCATTTTCATCGATTTAGACGAACTAACACCCAATTGCTCGATTAGCGTTTTCGTGGATGGTCAATTCGACTCGAACCTCGAAAGTCAGTCGAAGCATTAATATTTCTCGATGTTCGTTGAAATTCAGTCAAAAACTGTTGAAACATGCATTTTCATCAATTTAGACGAACTAACACTCAATCTCTGGATTTGCGGTCTCGTCGATGGTCCGATCGACTCGAACCTCGAATGTGACTCAGAACATGAAAATTTCTCGATTTTCGTTGAAATTCAGTCAGAACTATTGATACCTGCATTTTCATCGATTTAGACGAACTAACACCCAATTGCTCGATTAGCGTTTTCGTGGATGGTCCATTCGACTCGAACCTCGAAAGTCAGTCGAAGCATTAATAATTCTCGATGTTCGTTGAAATTCAGTCAGAAACTGTTGAAACATGCATTTTCATCAATTTAGACGAACTAACACTCAACCTCTGGATTTGCGGTCCCGTCGATGGTCCGTTCGACGCGAACCTCGAGAATGACTCGCAACATGAAAATTTCTCGATTTACGTTGAAACTCAGTCAAAAACTGTTGAAACCTGCGTTTTCATCGTTTTAGACGAACTCACACTCAATTTCTCCATTAGCGTTTTCGTGGATGGTCCATTCGACTCGAACCTCGAAAGTCACTCGAAGCATTAAAATTTCTCGATGTTCGTTGAATATCAGTCAAAAACTGTTGAAACCTGCATTTTCATCGTTTCAGACGAAATAACACCAATCGATCGATTTGCGATTTCGTCGATGGTCCGATCGACTCGAACCTCAAAAGTGACCCGGAACATGAAAATTTCTCGATTTTCGTTGAAATTCAGTCAAAAACTATTGAAACCTGCATTTTCATCGTTTTAGACGAAATAACACCCAATCGATCGATTTGCGATTTCGTCGATGGTCCGATCGACTCGAACCTCGAATGTGACTCAGAACATGAAAATTTCTCGATTTTCGTTGAAATTCAGTCAGAACTGTTGATACCTGCATTTTCATCGATTTAGACGAACTAACACCCAATTGCTCGATTAGCGTTTTCGTGGATGGTCCATTCGACTCGAACCTCGAAAGTCACTCGAAGCATTAATATTTCTCGATGTTCGTTGAAATTCAGTCAAAAACTGTTGAAACATGCATTTTCATCAATTTAGACGAACTAACACTCAATCTCTGGATTTGCGGTCTCGTCGATTGTCCGTTCGACTCGAACCTCGAAAGTGACTCGCGACATGAAAATTTCTCGATGTTCATTGAAACTCAGTCAAAAACTGTTGAAACCTGCGTTTTCATCGTTTTAGTCGAAAATACACCAATCGATCGATTTGCGATTTCGTCGATGGTCCGATCGACTCGAACCTCGAATGTGACTCGGAACATGAAAATTTCTCGGTTTTCGTTGAAATTCAGTCAAAAAATATTGAAACCTGCATTTTCATCGTTTTAGACGAAATAACACTTAATCGGTCGATCTCCATTCTCGTCTATGGTCCGATCGATTCGAACCTCGAAAATGACTCGGAACATGAAAATTTCTCGATTTTCGTTGAAATTCAGTCAAAAATTATTGAAACCTGCATTTTCATCGTTTTAAACGAAATAACACCCAATCGATCGATTTGCGATTTCGTCGATGGTCCGATCGACTCGAACCCGAATGTGACTCAGAACATGAAAATTTCTCGATTTTCGTTGAAATTCAGTCAGAACTGTTGATACATGCATTTTCATCGATTTAGACGAACTAACACCCAATTGCTCGATTAGCGTTTTCGTGGATGGTCAATTCGACTCGAACCTCGAAAGTCACTCGAAGCATTAAAATTTCTCGATGTTCGTTGAATATCAGTCAAAAACTGTTGAAACCTGCATTTTCATCGTTTCAGACGAAATAACACCAATCGATCGATTGGCGATTTCGTCGATGGTCCGATCGACTCGAACCTCGAAAGTGACTCGGAACATGAAAATTTCTCGATGTTCGTTGAAATTCAGTCAAAGACTGTTGAAACCTGCTTTTTCGTCGTTTTTGACGAACTAACACCCAATCTCTCGATATGGGTTCTCGTCAATGGTCCGTTCGGCTCGAACCTCGAAAGTGACTCGCAACATGAAAATGTCTCGAGTTTTGTTGAAATTCAGTCAAAAACTGTTGAAACCTGCTTTTTCATCTTTTTAGACGAAATTACACCCGTTCGTTCGATTTGCGATCTCGTCGATGGTCCGATCGACTCGAACCTCGAAAGTGACTCGGAACATGAAAATTTCTCGATGTTCGTTGAAATTCAGTCAAAGACTGTTGAAACCTGCATTTTCATCGTTTTAGACGAACTAACACTCAATATCTGGATTTGCGGTCTCGGCGATGGTCCGTTCGACTCGAACCTCGAAAGTGACTCGCAACATGAAAATGTCGCGGGTTTCGTTGAAATTCAGTCAAAAACTGTTGAAACCTGCATTTTCATCGATTTTCGTTGAAATTCAGTCAAAAACTATTGAAACATGCATTTTCATAGTTTTAGACGAAATAACACCCAATCGATCGATTTGTGATATTGTCGATGGTTCGTTCGAGTCAAATCTCGAAAGTAACTCGGAACATTGAAATTTCTCGATTTTCGTTGAAATTCAGTCAAAAACTATTGGAACCTGAATTTTCATCGTGTTAGACGAACTAACACCCAATCTCTCGATATGGGTTCTCGTCAATGGTCCGTTCGGCTCGAACCTCGAAAGTTACTCGCAACATGAAAATGTCTCGAGTTTCGTCGAAATTCAGTCGAAAACTGTTGAAACCTGCTTTATCATCTTTTTAGACGAAATTACACCCATTCGTTCGATTTGCGATCTCGTCGATGGTCCGATCGACTCGAACCTCGAAAGCGACTCGGAACATGAAAATTTCTCGATGTTCGTTGAAATTCAGTCAAAGACTGTTGAAGCCTGCATTTTCGTCGTTTTTGACGAACTAACACCCAATCTCTCGATATGCGTTCTCGTCGATGGTCCGTTCGTCTCGAATCTCGAAAGTGACTCGCAACATGAAAATGTCTTGAGTTTCGTTGAAATTGAGTTAAAAATTGATGAAACCTGCATTTTCATCGTTTTAGACGAACTCACACACAATCTCTCTATTAGCTATTTCGTGGAAGGTCCGATAGACTCGAACCTCGAAAGTGACTCGGAACATGACAATTTCTCGATGTTCGTTGAAATTCAGTCAAAGACTGTTGAAGCCTGCATTTTCACCGTTTTAGACGAACTAACAACGAATCTCTCGATATGCGTGCTCGTAGATGGTCCGTTTGACTCGAACCTCGAAAGTGACTCGGATCATGAAAATTTCTCGATTTTCGTTGAAATTCAGTCAAAAGCTGTTGAAACCTGCATTTTGATCGTTTTAGACGAACTAACACTCAATCTCTCGATATGCATTCTCGTTGGTGGTCCGTTCGTCTCGAACCTCGAAAGTGACTCGCAACATGAAAATTTCACGATATTCGTTGAAATTCAGTCAAAAACTGTTGAAACCTGCACTTTCATCTTTTTACACGAAATTACACCCAATCCTTCGATTTGCGATCCCGTCGATGGTCCGATCTACTCGAAACTCGAAAGAGACTCGGAACATGAAAATGTCTCGAGTTTCGTTGAAATTCAGTCAAAAACTGTTGAAACCTGCTTTTTCATCGTTTTAGACGAACTAACAACGAATCTCTCGACATGCGTGCTCGTCGGTGGTCCGTTCGTCTCGAACCTCGAAAGGGACTCGCAACATGAAAATTTCGCGATGTTCGTTGAAATTCAGTCAAAAACTGTTGAAACCTGTATTCTCATCGATTTAGACGAACTAACACTCAATATCTGGATTTGCGGTCTCGGCGATGGTCCGTTCGACTCGAACCTCGAAAGTGACTAGGAACATGAAAATTTCTTGATTTTCGGTGAAATTCAGTCAGAAATGTTGAAACCTGCCTTTTCATCGATTTTCGTTGAAATTCAGTCAAAAACTATTGAAACATGCATTTTCATAGTTTTAGACGAAATAACACCCAATCGATCGATTTGTGATATCGTCGATGGTTCGCTCGAGTCAAATCTCGAAAGTAACTCGAAACATTGAAATTTCTCGGTTTTCGTTGAAATTCAGTCAAAAACTATTGGAACCTGAATTTTCATCGTTTTAGACGAACTAGCACCCAATCTCTCGATATGGGTTCTCGTCAATGGTCCGTTCGGCTCGAACCTCGAAAGTGACTCGCAACATGAAAATGTCTCGAGTTTTGTTGAAATTCAGTCAAAAACTGTTGAAACCTGCTTTTTCATCTTTTTAGACGAAATTACACCCATTCGTTCGATTTGCGATCTCGTCGATGGTCCGATCGACTCGAACCTCGAAAGTGACTCGGAACATGAAAATTTCTCGATGTTCGTTGAAATTCAGTCAAAGACTGTTGAAACCTGCATTTTGATCGTTTTAGACGAACTAACACTCAATCTCTCGATATGCATTCTCGTTGGTGGTCCGTTCGTCTCGAACCTTGAAAGTTACTCGCAACATGAAAATGTCTTGAGTTTCGTTGAAATTGAGTCAAAAATTGTTGAAACCTGCATTTTGATCGTTTTAGACGAACTAACACTCAATCTCTCGATATGCATTCTCGTTGGTGGTCCGTTCGTCTCGAACCTCGAAAGTGACTCGCAACATGAAAATTTCACGATATTCGTTGAAATTCAATCGGAACTGTTGATACCTGCATTTTCATCGATTTAGACGAACTAACACCCAATTGCTCGATTAGCGTTTTCGTGGATGGTCCATTCGACTCGAACCTCGAAAGTCAGTCGAAGCATTAATAATTCTCGATGTTCGTTGAAATTCAGTCAGAAACTGTTGAAACATGCATTTTCATCAATTTAGACGAACTAACACTCAACCTCTGGATTTGCGGTCCCGTCGATGGTCCGTTCGACGCGAACCTCGAGAATGACTCGCAACATGAAAATTTCTCGATTTACGTTGAAACTCAGTCAAAAACTGTTGAAACCTGCGTTTTCATCGTTTTAGACGAACTCACACTCAATTTCTCCATTAGCGTTTTCGTGGATGGTCCAATTGACTCGAACCTCGAAAGTCACTCGAAGCATTAAAATTTCTCGATGTTCGTTGAATATCAGTCAAAAACTGTTGAAACCTGCATTTTCATCCTTTTAGACGAAATAACACCAATCGATCGATTTGCGATTTCGTCGATGGTCCGATCGACTCGAACCTCGAAAGTGACTCGGAACATCAAAGTTTCTCGGTTTTCGTTGAAATTCAGTCAAAAACTATTGAAACCTGCATTTTCATCCTTTTAGACGAAATAACACCAATCGATCGATTTGCGATTTCGTCGATGGTCCGATCGACTCGAACCTCGAAAGTGACTCGCAACATGAAAATGTCTCGAGTTTTGTTGAAATTCAGTCAAAAACTGTTGAAACCTGCTTTTTCATCTTTTTAGACGAAATTACACCCATTCGTTCGATTTGCGATCTCGTCGATGGTCCGATCGACTCGAACCTCGAAAGTGACTCGGAACATGAAAATTTCTCGATGTTCGTTGAAATTCAGTCAAAGACTGTTGAAACCTGCATTTTGATCGTTTTAGACGAACTAACACTCAATCTCTCGATATGCATTCTCGTTGGTGGTCCGTTCGTCTCGAACCTTGAAAGTTACTCGCAACATGAAAATGTCTTGAGTTTCGTTGAAATTGAGTCAAAAACTGTTGAAACCTGCATTTTGATCGTTTTAGACGAACTAACACTCAATCTCTCGATATGCATTCTCGTTGGTGGTCCGTTCGTCTCGAACCTCGAAAGTGACTCGCAACATGAAAATTTCACGATATTCGTTGAAATTCAATCGGAACTGTTGATACCTGCATTTTCATCGATTTAGACGAACTAACATCCAATTGCTCGATTAGCGTTTTCGTGGATGGTCCATTCGACTCGAACCTCGAAAGTCACTCGAAGCGTTAATAATTCTCGATGTTCGTTGAAATTCAGTCAAAAACTGTTGAAACATGCATTTTCATCAATTTAGATGAACTAACACTCAATCTCTGGATTTGCGGTCTCGTCGAACTCAGTCGAAAACTATTGAAACCTGCATTTTCATCGTTTTAGTCGAAATAACACCCAATCGATCGATTTGCGATTTCGTCGATGGTCCGATCGACTCGAACCCGAATGTGACTCAGAACATGAAAATTTCTCGATTTACGTTGAAACTCAGTCAAAAACTGTTGAAACCTGCGTTTTCATCGTTTTAGACGAACTCACACTCAATTTCTCCATTAGCGTTTTCGTGGATGGTCCATTCGACTCGAACCTCGAAAGTCACTCGAAGCATTAAAATTTCTCGATGTTCGTTGAATATCAGTCAAAAACTGTTGAAACCTGGATTTTCATCGTTTCAGACGAAATAACACCAATCGATCGATTTGCGATTTCGTCGATGGTCCGATCGACTCGAACCTCGAATGTGACTCGGAACATCAAAATTTCTCGGTTTTCGTTTAAATTCAGTCAAAAACTATTGAAACCTGTATTTTCATCGATTTAGACGAAATAAAACCCAATCGATCGATTTGCGATCTCGTCGATGGTCCTATCGACTCGAACCTCGAATGTGACTCGGAACATGAAAATTTCTCGATTTTCGTTGAAATTCAGTCAGAACTGTTGATACCTGCATTTTCATCGATTTAGACGAACTAACACCCAATTGCTCGATTAGCGTTTTCGTGGATGTTCCATTCGACTCGAACCTCGAAAGTCAGTCGAAGCATTAATATTTCTCGATGTTCGTTGAAATTCAGTCAAAAACTGTTGAAACATGCATTTTCATCAATTTAGACGAACTAACACTCAATCTCTGGATTTCCGTTCTCGTCGATGGTCCGATCGACTCGAACTTCGAAAGTGACTCGGAACATGAAAATTTCTCGATTTTCGTTGAAATTCAGTCAGAACTATTGATACCTGCATTTTCATCGATTTAGACGAACTAACACCCAATTGCTCGATTAGCGTTTTCGTGGATGGTCCATTAGTCTCGAACCTCGAAAGTCAGTCGAAGCATTAATAGTTCTCGATGTTCGTTGAAATTCAGTCAAAAACTGTTGAAACATGCATTTTCATCAATTTAGACGAACTAACACTCAATCTCTGGATTTGCGGTCTCGTCGATGGTCCGTTCGACGCCAACCTCGAGAATGACTCGCAACATGAAAATTTCTCGATTTTCGTTGAAACTCAGTCAAAAACTGTTGAAACCTGCATTTTCATCGTTTTTGACGAACTAACACTTAATCGGTCGATTTCCATTCTCGTCGATGGTCCGATCGACTCGAACCTCAAAAGTGACCCGGAACATGAAAATTCCTCGATTTTCGTTGAAATTCAGTCATAAACTATTGAAACCTGCATTTTCATCGTTTTAGACGAAATAACACCCAATCGATCGATTTGCGATTTCGTCGATGGTCCGATCGACTCGAACCTCGAATGTGACTCAGAACATGAAAATTTCTCGATTTTCGTTGAAATTCAGTCAGAACTGTTGATACCTGCATTTTCATCGATTTAGACGAACTAACACCCAATTGCTCGATTAGCGTTTTCGTCGATGGTCCATTCGACTCGAACCTCGAAAGTCACTCGAAGCATTAATATTTCTCGATGTTCGTTGAAATTCAGTCAAAAACTGTTGAAACATGCATTTTCATCAATTTGGACGAACTAACACTCAATATCTGGATTTGCGGTCTCGGCGATGGTCCGTTCGACTCGAACCTCGAAAGTGACTCGCAACATGAAAATGTCGCGGGTTTCGTTGAAATTCAGTCAAAAACTGTTGAAACCTGCATTTTCATCGATTTTCGTTGAAATTCAGTCAAAAACTATTGAAACATGCATTTTCATAGTTTTAGACGAAATAACACCCAATCGATCGATTTGTGATATTGTCGATGGTTCGTTCGAGTCAAATCTCGAAAGTAACTCGGAACATTGAAATTTCTCGATTTTCGTTGAAATTCAGTCAAAAACTATTGGAACCTGAATTTTCATCGTGTTAGACGAACTAACACCCAATCTCTCGATATGGGTTCTCGTCAATGGTCCGTTCGGCTCGAACCTCGAAAGTTACTCGCAACATGAAAATGTCTCGAGTTTCGTCGAAATTCAGTCGAAAACTGTTGAAACCTGCTTTATCATCTTTTTAGACGAAATTACACCCATTCGTTCGATTTGCGATCTCGTCGATGGTCCGATCGACTCGAACCTCGAAAGCGACTCGGAACATGAAAATTTCTCGATGTTCGTTGAAATTCAGTCAAAGACTGTTGAAGCCTGCATTTTCGTCGTTTTTGACGAACTAACACCCAATCTCTCGATATGCGTTCTCGTCGATGGTCCGTTCGTCTCGAATCTCGAAAGTGACTCGCAACATGAAAATGTCTTGAGTTTCGTTGAAATTGAGTTAAAAATTGATGAAACCTGCATTTTCATCGTTTTAGACGAACTCACACACAATCTCTCTATTAGCTATTTCGTGGAAGGTCCGATAGACTCGAACCTCGAAAGTGACTCGGAACATGACAATTTCTCGATGTTCGTTGAAATTCAGTCAAAGACTGTTGAAGCCTGCATTTTCACCGTTTTAGACGAACTAACAACGAATCTCTCGATATGCGTGCTCGTAGATGGTCCGTTTGACTCGAACCTCGAAAGTGACTCGGATCATGAAAATTTCTCGATTTTCGTTGAAATTCAGTCAAAAACTGTTGAAACCTGCATTTTGATCGTTTTAGACGAACTAACACTCAATCTCTCGATATGCATTCTCGTTGATGGTCCGTTCGTCTCGAACCTCGAAAGTGACTCGCAACATGAAAATTTCACGATATTCGTTGAAATTCAGTCAAAAACTGTTGAAACCTGCACTTTCATCTTTTTACACGAAATTACACCCAATCCTTCGATTTGCGATCCCGTCGATGGTCCGATCTACTCGAAACTCGAAAGAGACTCGGAACATGAAAATGTCTCGAGTTTCGTTGAAATTCAGTCAAAAACTGTTGAAACCTGCTTTTTCATCGTTTTAGACGAACTAACAACGAATCTCTCGACATGCGTGCTCGTCGGTGGTCCGTTCGTCTCGAACCTCGAAAGGGACTCGCAACATGAAAATTTCGCGATGTTCGTTGAAATTCAGTCAAAAACTGTTGAAACCTGTATTCTCATCGATTTAGACGAACTAACACTCAATATCTGGATTTGCGGTCCCGTCGATGGTCCGTTCGACGCGAACCTCGAGAATGACTCGCAACATGAAAATTTCTCGATTTACGTTGAAACTCAGTCAAAAACTGTTGAAACCTGCGTTTTCATCGTTTTAGACGAACTCACACTCAATTTCTCCATTAGCGTTTTCGTGGATGGTCCAATTGACTCGAACCTCGAAAGTCACTCGAAGCATTAAAATTTCTCGATGTTCGTTGAATATCAGTCAAAAACTGTTGAAACCTGCATTTTCATCCTTTTAGACGAAATAACACCAATCGATCGATTTGCGATTTCGTCGATGGTCCGATCGACTCGAACCTCGAAAGTGACTCGGAACATCAAAGTTTCTCGGTTTTCGTTGAAATTCAGTCAAAAACTATTGAAACCTGCATTTTCATCCTTTTAGACGAAATAACACCAATCGATCGATTTGCGATTTCGTCGATGGTCCGATCGACTCGAACCTCGAAAGTGACTCGCAACATGAAAATGTCTCGAGTTTTGTTGAAATTCAGTCAAAAACTGTTGAAACCTGCTTTTTCATCTTTTTAGACGAAATTACACCCATTCGTTCGATTTGCGATCTCGTCGATGGTCCGATCGACTCGAACCTCGAAAGTGACTCGGAACATGAAAATTTCTCGATGTTCGTTGAAATTCAGTCAAAGACTGTTGAAACCTGCATTTTGATCGTTTTAGACGAACTAACACTCAATCTCTCGATATGCATTCTCGTTGGTGGTCCGTTCGTCTCGAACCTTGAAAGTTACTCGCAACATGAAAATGTCTTGAGTTTCGTTGAAATTGAGTCAAAAACTGTTGAAACCTGCATTTTGATCGTTTTAGACGAACTAACACTCAATCTCTCGATATGCATTCTCGTTGGTGGTCCGTTCGTCTCGAACCTCGAAAGTGACTCGCAACATGAAAATTTCACGATATTCGTTGAAATTCAATCGGAACTGTTGATACCTGCATTTTCATCGATTTAGACGAACTAACATCCAATTGCTCGATTAGCGTTTTCGTGGATGGTCCATTCGACTCGAACCTCGAAAGTCACTCGAAGCGTTAATATTTCTCGATGTTCGTTGAAATTCAGTCAAAAACTGTTGAAACATGCATTTTCATCAATTTAGATGAACTAACACTCAATCTCTGGATTTGCGGTCTCGTCGAACTCAGTCGAAAACTATTGAAACCTGCATTTTCATCGTTTTAGTCGAAATAACACCCAATCGATCGATTTGCGATTTCGTCGATGGTCCGATCGACTCGAACCCGAATGTGACTCAGAACATGAAAATTTCTCGATTTACGTTGAAACTCAGTCAAAAACTGTTGAAACCTGCGTTTTCATCGTTTTAGACGAACTCACACTCAATTTCTCCATTAGCGTTTTCGTGGATGGTCCATTCGACTCGAACCTCGAAAGTCACTCGAAGCATTAAAATTTCTCGATGTTCGTTGAATATCAGTCAAAAACTGTTGAAACCTGGATTTTCATCGTTTCAGACGAAATAACACCAATCGATCGATTTGCGATTTCGTCGATGGTCCGATCGACTCGAACCTCGAATGTGACTCGGAACATCAAAATTTCTCGGTTTTCGTTTAAATTCAGTCAAAAACTATTGAAACCTGTATTTTCATCGATTTAGACGAAATAAAACCCAATCGATCGATTTGCGATCTCGTCGATGGTCCTATCGACTCGAACCTCGAATGTGACTCGGAACATGAAAATTTCTCGATTTTCGTTGAAATTCAGTCAGAACTGTTGATACCTGCATTTTCATCGATTTAGACGAACTAACACCCAATTGCTCGATTAGCGTTTTCGTGGATGTTCCATTCGACTCGAACCTCGAAAGTCAGTCGAAGCATTAATATTTCTCGATGTTCGTTGAAATTCAGTCAAAAACTGTTGAAACATGCATTTTCATCAATTTAGACGAACTAACACTCAATCTCTGGATTTCCGTTCTCGTCGATGGTCCGATCGACTCGAACTTCGAAAGTGACTCGGAACATGAAAATTTCTCGATTTTCGTTGAAATTCAGTCAGAACTATTGATACCTGCATTTTCATCGATTTAGACGAACTAACACCCAATTGCTCGATTAGCGTTTTCGTGGATGGTCCATTAGTCTCGAACCTCGAAAGTCAGTCGAAGCATTAATAGTTCTCGATGTTCGTTGAAATTCAGTCAAAAACTGTTGAAACATGCATTTTCATCAATTTAGACGAACTAACACTCAATCTCTGGATTTGCGGTCTCGTCGATGGTCCGTTCGACGCCAACCTCGAGAATGACTCGCAACATGAAAATTTCTCGATTTTCGTTGAAACTCAGTCAAAAACTGTTGAAACCTGCATTTTCATCGTTTTTGACGAACTAACACTTAATCGGTCGATTTCCATTCTCGTCGATGGTCCGATCGACTCGAACCTCAAAAGTGACCCGGAACATGAAAATTCCTCGATTTTCGTTGAAATTCAGTCATAAACTATTGAAACCTGCATTTTCATCGTTTTAGACGAAATAACACCCAATCGATCGATTTGCGATTTCGTCGATGGTCCGATCGACTCGAACCTCGAATGTGACTCAGAACATGAAAATTTCTCGATTTTCGTTGAAATTCAGTCAGAACTGTTGATACCTGCATTTTCATCGATTTAGACGAACTAACACCCAATTGCTCGATTAGCGTTTTCGTCGATGGTCCATTCGACTCGAACCTCGAAAGTCACTCGAAGCATTAATATTTCTCGATGTTCGTTGAAATTCAGTCAAAAACTGTTGAAACATGCATTTTCATCAATTTGGACGAACTAACACTCAATATCTGGATTTGCGGTCTCGGCGATGGTCCGTTCGACTCGAACCTCGAAAGTGACTCGCAACATGAAAATGTCGCGGGTTTCGTTGAAATTCAGTCAAAAACTGTTGAAACCTGCATTTTCATCGATTTTCGTTGAAATTCAGTCAAAAACTATTGAAACATGCATTTTCATAGTTTTAGACGAAATAACACCCAATCGATCGATTTGTGATATTGTCGATGGTTCGTTCGAGTCAAATCTCGAAAGTAACTCGGAACATTGAAATTTCTCGATTTTCGTTGAAATTCAGTCAAAAACTATTGGAACCTGAATTTTCATCGTGTTAGACGAACTAACACCCAATCTCTCGATATGGGTTCTCGTCAATGGTCCGTTCGGCTCGAACCTCGAAAGTTACTCGCAACATGAAAATGTCTCGAGTTTCGTCGAAATTCAGTCGAAAACTGTTGAAACCTGCTTTATCATCTTTTTAGACGAAATTACACCCATTCGTTCGATTTGCGATCTCGTCGATGGTCCGATCGACTCGAACCTCGAAAGCGACTCGGAACATGAAAATTTCTCGATGTTCGTTGAAATTCAGTCAAAGACTGTTGAAGCCTGCATTTTCGTCGTTTTTGACGAACTAACACCCAATCTCTCGATATGCGTTCTCGTCGATGGTCCGTTCGTCTCGAATCTCGAAAGTGACTCGCAACATGAAAATGTCTTGAGTTTCGTTGAAATTGAGTTAAAAATTGATGAAACCTGCATTTTCATCGTTTTAGACGAACTCACACACAATCTCTCTATTAGCTATTTCGTGGAAGGTCCGATAGACTCGAACCTCGAAAGTGACTCGGAACATGACAATTTCTCGATGTTCGTTGAAATTCAGTCAAAGACTGTTGAAGCCTGCATTTTCACCGTTTTAGACGAACTAACAACGAATCTCTCGATATGCGTGCTCGTAGATGGTCCGTTTGACTCGAACCTCGAAAGTGACTCGGATCATGAAAATTTCTCGATTTTCGTTGAAATTCAGTCAAAAACTGTTGAAACCTGCATTTTGATCGTTTTAGACGAACTAACACTCAATCTCTCGATATGCATTCTCGTTGGTGGTCCGTTCGTCTCGAACCTCGAAAGTGACTCGCAACATGAAAATTTCACGATATTCGTTGAAATTCAGTCAAAAACTGTTGAAACCTGCACTTTCATCTTTTTACACGAAATTACACCCAATCCTTCGATTTGCGATCCCGTCGATGGTCCGATCTACTCGAAACTCGAAAGAGACTCGGAACATGAAAATGTCTCGAGTTTCGTTGAAATTCAGTCAAAAACTGTTGAAACCTGCTTTTTCATCGTTTTAGACGAACTAACAACGAATCTCTCGACATGCGTGCTCGTCGGTGGTCCGTTCGTCTCGAACCTCGAAAGGGACTCGCAACATGAAAATTTCGCGATGTTCGTTGAAATTCAGTCAAAAACTGTTGAAACCTGTATTCTCATCGATTTAGACGAACTAACACTCAATATCTGGATTTGCGGTCTCGGCGATGGTCCGTTCGACTCGAACCTCGAAAGTGACTAGGAACATGAAAATTTCTTGATTTTCGGTGAAATTCAGTCAGAAATGTTGAAACCTGCCTTTTCATCGATTTTCGTTGAAATTCAGTCAAAAACTATTGAAACATGCATTTTCATAGTTTTAGACGAAATAACACCCAATCGATCGATTTGTGATATCGTCGATGGTTCGCTCGAGTCAAATCTCGAAAGTAACTCGAAACATTGAAATTTCTCGGTTTTCGTTGAAATTCAGTCAAAAACTATTGGAACCTGAATTTTCATCGTTTTAGACGAACTAGCACCCAATCTCTCGATATGGGTTCTCGTCAATGGTCCGTTCGGCTCGAACCTCGAAAGTGACTCGCAACATGAAAATGTCTCGAGTTTTGTTGAAATTCAGTCAAAAACTGTTGAAACCTGCTTTTTCATCTTTTTAGACGAAATTACACCCATTCGTTCGATTTGCGATCTCGTCGATGGTCCGATCGACTCGAACCTCGAAAGTGACTCGGAACATGAAAATTTCTCGATGTTCGTTGAAATTCAGTCAAAGACTGTTGAAACCTGCATTTTGATCGTTTTAGACGAACTAACACTCAATCTCTCGATATGCATTCTCGTTGGTGGTCCGTTCGTCTCGAACCTTGAAAGTTACTCGCAACATGAAAATGTCTTGAGTTTCGTTGAAATTGAGTCAAAAACTGTTGAAACCTGCATTTTGATCGTTTTAGACGAACTAACACTCAATCTCTCGATATGCATTCTCGTTGGTGGTCCGTTCGTCTCGAACCTCGAAAGTGACTCGCAACATGAAAATTTCACGATATTCGTTGAAATTCAATCGGAACTGTTGATACCTGCATTTTCATCGATTTAGACGAACTAACACCCAATTGCTCGATTAGCGTTTTCGTGGATGGTCCATTCGACTCGAACCTCGAAAGTCAGTCGAAGCATTAATAATTCTCGATGTTCGTTGAAATTCAGTCAGAAACTGTTGAAACATGCATTTTCATCAATTTAGACGAACTAACACTCAACCTCTGGATTTGCGGTCCCGTCGATGGTCCGTTCGACGCGAACCTCGAGAATGACTCGCAACATGAAAATTTCTCGATTTACGTTGAAACTCAGTCAAAAACTGTTGAAACCTGCGTTTTCATCGTTTTAGACGAACTCACACTCAATTTCTCCATTAGCGTTTTCGTGGATGGTCCAATTGACTCGAACCTCGAAAGTCACTCGAAGCATTAAAATTTCTCGATGTTCGTTGAATATCAGTCAAAAACTGTTGAAACCTGCATTTTCATCCTTTTAGACGAAATCGATCGATTGCGATTTCGTCGATGGTCCGATCGACTCGAACCTCGAAAGTGACTCGGAACATCAAAGTTTCTCGGTTTTCGTTGAAATTCAGTCAAAAACTATTGAAACCTGCATTTTCATCCTTTTAGACGAAATAACACCAATCGATCGATTTGCGATTTCGTCGATGGTCCGATCGACTCGAACCTCGAAAGTGACTCGCAACATGAAAATGTCTCGAGTTTTGTTGAAATTCAGTCAAAAACTGTTGAAACCTGCTTTTTCATCTTTTTAGACGAAATTACACCCATTCGTTCGATTTGCGATCTCGTCGATGGTCCGATCGACTCGAACCTCGAAAGTGACTCGGAACATGAAAATTTCTCGATGTTCGTTGAAATTCAGTCAAAGACTGTTGAAACCTGCATTTTGATCGTTTTAGACGAACTAACACTCAATCTCTCGATATGCATTCTCGTTGGTGGTCCGTTCGTCTCGAACCTTGAAAGTTACTCGCAACATGAAAATGTCTTGAGTTTCGTTGAAATTGAGTCAAAAACTGTTGAAACCTGCATTTTGATCGTTTTAGACGAACTAACACTCAATCTCTCGATATGCATTCTCGTTGGTGGTCCGTTCGTCTCGAACCTCGAAAGTGACTCGCAACATGAAAATTTCACGATATTCGTTGAAATTCAATCGGAACTGTTGATACCTGCATTTTCATCGATTTAGACGAACTAACATCCAATTGCTCGATTAGCGTTTTCGTGGATGGTCCATTCGACTCGAACCTCGAAAGTCACTCGAAGCGTTAATAATTCTCGATGTTCGTTGAAATTCAGTCAAAAACTGTTGAAACATGCATTTTCATCAATTTAGATGAACTAACACTCAATCTCTGGATTTGCGGTCTCGTCGAACTCAGTCGAAAACTATTGAAACCTGCATTTTCATCGTTTTAGTCGAAATAACACCCAATCGATCGATTTGCGATTTCGTCGATGGTCCGATCGACTCGAACCCGAATGTGACTCAGAACATGAAAATTTCTCGATTTACGTTGAAACTCAGTCAAAAACTGTTGAAACCTGCGTTTTCATCGTTTTAGACGAACTCACACTCAATTTCTCCATTAGCGTTTTCGTGGATGGTCCATTCGACTCGAACCTCGAAAGTCACTCGAAGCATTAAAATTTCTCGATGTTCGTTGAATATCAGTCAAAAACTGTTGAAACCTGGATTTTCATCGTTTCAGACGAAATAACACCAATCGATCGATTTGCGATTTCGTCGATGGTCCGATCGACTCGAACCTCGAATGTGACTCGGAACATCAAAATTTCTCGGTTTTCGTTTAAATTCAGTCAAAAACTATTGAAACCTGTATTTTCATCGATTTAGACGAAATAAAACCCAATCGATCGATTTGCGATCTCGTCGATGGTCCTATCGACTCGAACCTCGAATGTGACTCGGAACATGAAAATTTCTCGATTTTCGTTGAAATTCAGTCAGAACTGTTGATACCTGCATTTTCATCGATTTAGACGAACTAACACCCAATTGCTCGATTAGCGTTTTCGTGGATGTTCCATTCGACTCGAACCTCGAAAGTCAGTCGAAGCATTAATATTTCTCGATGTTCGTTGAAATTCAGTCAAAAACTGTTGAAACATGCATTTTCATCAATTTAGACGAACTAACACTCAATCTCTGGATTTCCGTTCTCGTCGATGGTCCGATCGACTCGAACTTCGAAAGTGACTCGGAACATGAAAATTTCTCGATTTTCGTTGAAATTCAGTCAGAACTATTGATACCTGCATTTTCATCGATTTAGACGAACTAACACCCAATTGCTCGATTAGCGTTTTCGTGGATGGTCCATTAGTCTCGAACCTCGAAAGTCAGTCGAAGCATTAATAGTTCTCGATGTTCGTTGAAATTCAGTCAAAAACTGTTGAAACATGCATTTTCATCAATTTAGACGAACTAACACTCAATCTCTGGATTTGCGGTCTCGTCGATGGTCCGTTCGACGCCAACCTCGAGAATGACTCGCAACATGAAAATTTCTCGATTTTCGTTGAAACTCAGTCAAAAACTGTTGAAACCTGCATTTTCATCGTTTTTGACGAACTAACACTTAATCGGTCGATTTCCATTCTCGTCGATGGTCCGATCGACTCGAACCTCAAAAGTGACCCGGAACATGAAAATTCCTCGATTTTCGTTGAAATTCAGTCATAAACTATTGAAACCTGCATTTTCATCGTTTTAGACGAAATAACACCCAATCGATCGATTTGCGATTTCGTCGATGGTCCGATCGACTCGAACCTCGAATGTGACTCAGAACATGAAAATTTCTCGATTTTCGTTGAAATTCAGTCAGAACTGTTGATACCTGCATTTTCATCGATTTAGACGAACTAACACCCAATTGCTCGATTAGCGTTTTCGTCGATGGTCCATTCGACTCGAACCTCGAAAGTCACTCGAAGCATTAATATTTCTCGATGTTCGTTGAAATTCAGTCAAAAACTGTTGAAACATGCATTTTCATCAATTTGGACGAACTAACACTCAATCTCTGGATTTGCGGTCTCGTCGATGGTCTGATCGACTCGAACCTCGAATGTGACTCAGAACATGAAAATTTCTCGATTTTCGTTGAAATTCAGTCAGAACTATTGATACCTGCATTTTCATCGATTTAGACGAACTAACACCCAATTTCTCCATTAGCGTTTTCGTGGATGGTCCATTTGACTCGAACCTCGAAAGTCACTCGAAGCATTAAAATTTCTCGATGTTCGTTGAATATCAGTCATAAACTGTTGAAACCTGCATTTTCATCCTTTTAGACGAAATAACACCAATCGATCGATTTGCGATTTCGTCGATGGTCCGATCGACTCGAACCTCGAAAGTGACTCGGAACATCAAAGTTTCTCGGTTTTCGTTGAAATTCAGTCAAAAACTATTGAAACCTGCATTTTCATCGTTTTAGACGAACTAAACCTCAATCTCTGGATTTGCGGTCTCGTCGATGGTCCGTTCGACTCGAACATCGAAAGTCGTTCGAAGCATTAAAATTTCTCGATTTTCGTTGAAATTCAGTCAAAAACTGTTGAAACCTGCATTTTCATCCTTTTAGACGAAATAACACCAATCGATCGATTTGCGATTTCGTCGATGGTCCGATCGACTCGAACCTCGAAAGTGACTCGGAACATCAAAGTTTCTCGGTTTTCGTTGAAATTCAGTCAAAAACTATTGAAACCTGCATTTTCATCATTTTAGACGAAATAACACCCAATCGATCGATTTGCGATTTCGTCGATGGTCCGATCGACTCGAACCTCGAATGTGACTCGGAACATGAAAATTTCTCGATTTTCGTTGAAATTCAGTCAGAACTGTTGATACCTGCATTTTCATCGATTTAGGCAAACTAACACCGAATTGCTCGATTAGCGTTTTCGTGGATGGTCCATTCGACTCGAACCTCGAAAGTCACTCGAAGCTTTAATATTTCTCGATGTTCGTTGAAATTCAGTCAAAAACTGTTGAAACCTGCATTTTCATCGTTTTAGACGAAATAACACCAATCGATCGATTTGCGATTTCGTCGATGATCCGATCGACTCGAACCTCGAAAGTGACTCGGAACATAAAAATTTCTCGGTTTTCGTTGAAATTCAGAAAAAAAATATTGAAACCTGCATTTTCATCGTTTTAGACGAAATAACACTTAATCGGTCGATTTCCATTCTCATCGATGGTCCGATCGACTCGAACCTCGAAAGTGACTCCGAACATGAAAATTTCTCGATTTTCGTTGAAATTCAATCAGAACTGTTGATACCTGCATTTTCATCGATTTAGACGAACTAACACCCAATTGCTCGATTTGCGATTTCGTCGATGGTCCGATCGACTCGAACCCGAATGTGACTCAGAACATGAAAATTTCTCGATTTTCGTTGAAATTCAGTCAGAACTGTTGATACATGCATTTTCATCGATTTAGACGAACTAACACCCAATTGCTCGATTAGCGTTTTCGTGGATGGTCAATTCGACTCGAACCTCGAAAGTCAGTCGAAGCATTAATATTTCTCGATGTTCGTTGAAATTCAGTCAAAAACTGTTGAAACATGCATTTTCATCAATTTAGACGAACTAACACTCAATCTCTGGATTTGCGGTCTCGTCGATGGTCCGATCGACTCGAACCTCGAATGTGACTCAGAACATGAAAATTTCTCGATTTTCGTTGAAATTCAGTCAGAACTATTGATACCTGCATTTTCATCGATTTAGACGAACTAACACCCAATTGCTCGATTAGCGTTTTCGTGGATGGTCCATTCGACTCGAACCTCGAAAGTCAGTCGAAGCATTAATAATTCTCGATGTTCGTTGAAATTCAGTCAGAAACTGTTGAAACATGCATTTTCATCAATTTAGACGAACTAACACTCAACCTCTGGATTTGCGGTCCCGTCGATGGTCCGTTCGACGCGAACCTCGAGAATGACTCGCAACATGAAAATTTCTCGATTTACGTTGAAACTCAGTCAAAAACTGTTGAAACCTGCGTTTTCATCGTTTTAGACGAACTCACACTCAATTTCTCCATTAGCGTTTTCGTGGATGGTCCATTCGACTCGAACCTCGAAAGTCACTCGAAGCATTAAAATTTCTCGATGTTCGTTGAATATCAGTCAAAAACTGTTGAAACCTGGATTTTCATCGTTTCAGACGAAATAACACCAATCGATCGATTTGCGATTTCGTCGATGGTCCGATCGACTCGAACCTCGAATGTGACTCGGAACATCAAAATTTCTCGGTTTTCGTTTAAATTCAGTCAAAAACTATTGAAACCTGTATTTTCATCGTTTTAGACGAAATAAAACCCAATCGATCGATTTGCGATCTCGTCGATGGTCCGATCGACTCGAACCTCGAATGTGACTCAGAACATGAAAATTTCTCGATTTTCGTTGAAATTCAGTCAGAACTGTTGATACCTGCATTTTCATCGATTTAGACGAACTAACACCCAATTGCTCGATTAGCGTTTTCGTGGATGGTCCATTCGACTCGAACCTCGAAAGTCACTCGAAGCATTAATATTTCTCGATGTTCGTTGAAATTCAGTCAAAAACTGTTGAAACATGCATTTTCATCAATTTAGACGAACTAACACTCAATCTCTGGATTTGCGGTCTCGTCGATTGTCCGTTCGACTCGAACCTCGAAAGTGACTCGCGACATGAAAATTTCTCGATGTTCATTGAAACTCAGTCAAAAACTGTTGAAACCTGCGTTTTCATCGTTTTAGTCGAAAATACACCAATCGATCGATTTGCGATTTCGTCGATGGTCCGATCGACTCGAACCTCGAATGTGACTCGGAACATGAAAATTTCTCGGTTTTCGTTGAAATTCAGTCAAAAAATATTGAAACCTGCATTTTCATCGTTTTAGACGAAATAACACTTAATCGGTCGATCTCCATTCTCGTCTATGGTCCGATCGATTCGAACCTCGAAAATGACTCGGAACATGAAAATTTCTCGATTTTCGTTGAAATTCAGTCAAAAATTATTGAAACCTGCATTTTCATCGTTTTAAACGAAATAACACCCAATCGATCGATTTGCGATTTCGTCGATGGTCCGATCGACTCGAACCCGAATGTGACTCAGAACATGAAAATTTCTCGATTTTCGTTGAAATTCAGTCAGAACTGTTGATACATGCATTTTCATCGATTTAGACGAACTAACACCCAATTGCTCGATTAGCGTTTTCGTGGATGGTCAATTCGACTCGAACCTCGAAAGTCAGTCGAAGCATTAATATTTCTCGATATTCGTTGAAATTCAGTCAAAAACTGTTGAAACATGCATTTTCATCAATTTAGACGAACTAACACTCAATCTCTGGATTTGCGGTCTCGTCGATGGTCCGATCGACTCGAACCTCGAATGTGACTCAGAACATGAAAATTTCTCGATTTTCGTTGAAATTCAGTCAGAACTATTGATACCTGCATTTTCATCGATTTAGACGAACTAACACCCAATTGCTCGATTAGCGTTTTCGTGGATGGTCCATTCGACTCGAACCTCGAAAGTCAGTCGAAGCATTAATAATTCTCGATGTTCGTTGAAATTCAGTCAGAAACTGTTGAAACATGCATTTTCATCAATTTAGACGAACTAACACTCAACCTCTGGATTTGCGGTCCCGTCGATGGTCCGTTCGACGCGAACCTCGAGAATGACTCGCAACATGAAAATTTCTCGATTTACGTTGAAACTCAGTCAAAAACTGTTGAAACCTGCGTTTTCATCGTTTTAGACGAACTCACACTCAATTTCTCCATTAGCGTTTTCGTGGATGGTCCATTCGACTCGAACCTCGAAAGTCACTCGAAGCATTAAAATTTCTCGATGTTCGTTGAATATCAGTCAAAAACTGTTGAAACCTGGATATTCATCGTTTCAGACGAAATAACACCAATCGATCGATTTGCGATTTCGTCGATGGTCCGATCGACTCGAACCTCGAATGTGACTCGGAACATCAAAATTTCTCGGTTTTCGTTTAAATTCAGTCAAAAACTATTGAAACCTGTATTTTCATCGTTTTAGACGAAATAAAACCCAATCGATCGATTTGCGATCTCGTCGATGGTCCTATCGACTCGAACCTCGAATGTGACTCGGAACATGAAAATTTCTCGATTTTCGTTGAAATTCAGTCAGAACTGTTGATACCTGCATTTTCATCGATTTAGACGAACTAACACCCAATTGCTCGATTAGCGTTTTCGTGGATGTTCCATTCGACTCGAACCTCGAAAGTCAGTCGAAGCATTAATATTTCTCGATGTTCGTTGAAATTCAGTCAAAAACTGTTGAAACATGCATTTTCATCAATTTAGACGAACTAACACTCAATCTCTGGATTTCCGTTCTCGTCGATGGTCCGATCGACTCGAACTTCGAAAGTGACTCGGAACATGAAAATTTCTCGATTTTCGTTGAAATTCAGTCAGAACTATTGATACCTGCATTTTCATCGATTTAGACGAACTAACACCCAATTGCTCGATTAGCGTTTTCGTGGATGGTCCATTAGTCTCGAACCTCGAAAGTCAGTCGAAGCATTAATAGTTCTCGATGTTCGTTGAAATTCAGTCAAAAACTGTTGAAACATGCATTTTCATCAATTTAGACGAACTAACACTCAATCTCTGGATTTGCGGTCTCGTCGATGGTCCGTTCGACGCCAACCTCGAGAATGACTCGCAACATGAAAATTTCTCGATTTTCGTTGAAACTCAGTCAAAAACTGTTGAAACCTGCATTTTCATCGTTTTTGACGAACTAACACTTAATCGGTCGATTTCCATTCTCGTCGATGGTCCGATCGACTCGAACCTCAAAAGTGACCCGGAACATGAAAATTTCTCGATTTTCGTTGAAATTCAGTCAAAAACTATTGAAACCTGCATTTTCATCGTTTTAGACGAAATAACACCCAATCGATCGATTTGCGATTTCGTCGATGGTCCGATCGACTCGAACCCGAATGTCACTCAGAACATGAAAATTTCTCGATTTTCATTGAAATTCAGTCAGAACTGTTGATACCTGCATTTTCATCGATTTAGACGAACTAACACCCATTTGCTCGATTAGCGTTTTCGTGGATGGTCCATTCGACTCGAACCTCGAAAGTCAGTCGAAGCATTAACATTTCTCGATGTTCGTTGAAATTCAGTCAAAAACTGTTGAAACCTGCATTTTCATCGTTTTTGACGAACTAACACTTAATCGGTCGATTTCCATTCTCGTCGATGGTCCGATCGACTCGAACTTCGAAAGTGACTCGGAACATGAAAATTTCTCGATTTTCGTTGAAATTCAGTCAAAAACTATTGAAACCTGCATTTTCATCGTTTTAGACGAAATAACACCCAATCGATCGATTTGCGATTTCGTCGATGGTCCGATCGACTCGAACCCGAATGTGACTCAGAACATGAAAATTTCTCGATTTTCGTTGAAATTCAGTCAGAACTATTGATACCTGCATTTTCATCGATTTAGACGAACTAACACCCAATTGCTCGATTACCGTTTTCGTGGATGGTCCATTAGTCTCGAACCTCGAAAGTCAGTCGAAGCATTAATAGTTCTCGATGTTCGTTGAAATTCAGTCAAAAACTGTTGAAACATGCATTTTCATCAATTTAGACGAACTAACACTCAATCTCTGGATTTGCGGTCTCGTCGATGGTCCGTTCGACGCCAACCTCGAGAATGACTCGCAACATGAAAATTTCTCGATTTTCGTTGAAACTCAGTCAAAAACTGTTGAAACCTGCATTTTCATCGTTTTTGACGAACTAACACTTAATCGGTCGATTTCCATTCTCGTCGATGGTCCGATCGACTTGAACCTCAAAAGTGACCCGGAACATGAAAATTTCTCGATTTTCGTTGAAATTCAGTCAAAAACTATTGAAACCTGCATTTTCATCGTTTTAGACGAAATAACACCCAATCGATCGATTTGCGATTTCGTCGATGGTCCGATCGACTCGAACCTCGAATGTGACTCAGAACATGAAAATTTCTCGATTTTCGTTGAAATTCAGTCAGAACTATTGATACCTGTATTTTCATCGATTTAGACGAACTAACACCCAATTGCTCGATTAGCGTTTTCGTGGATGGTCCATTCGACTCGAACCTCGAAAGTCAGTCGAAGCATTAATAATTCTCGATGTTCGTTGAAATTCAGTCAGAAACTGTTGAAACATGCATTTTCATCAATTTAGACGAACTAACACTCAACCTCTGGATTTGCGGTCCCGTCGATGGTCCGTTCGACGCGAACCTCGAGAATGACTCGCAACATGAAAATTTCTCGATTTACGTTGAAACTCAGTCAAAAACTGTTGAAACCTGCGTTTTCATCGTTTTAGACGAACTCACACTCAATTTCTCCATTAGCGTTTTCGTGGATGGTCCAATTGACTCGAACCTCGAAAGTCACTCGAAGCATTAAAATTTCTCGATGTTCGTTGAATATCAGTCAAAAACTGTTGAAACCTGCATTTTCATCCTTTTAGACGAAATAACACCAATCGATCGATTTGCGATTTCGTCGATGGTCCGATCGACTCGAACCTCGAAAGTGACTCGGAACATCAAAGTTTCTCGGTTTTCGTTGAAATTCAGTCAAAAACTATTGAAACCTGCATTTTCATCCTTTTAGACGAAATAACACCAATCGATCGATTTGCGATTTCGTCGATGGTCCGATCGACTCGAACCTCGAAAGTGACTCGCAACATGAAAATGTCTCGAGTTTTGTTGAAATTCAGTCAAAAACTGTTGAAACCTGCTTTTTCATCTTTTTAGACGAAATTACACCCATTCGTTCGATTTGCGATCTCGTCGATGGTCCGATCGACTCGAACCTCGAAAGTGACTCGGAACATGAAAATTTCTCGATGTTCGTTGAAATTCAGTCAAAGACTGTTGAAACCTGCATTTTGATCGTTTTAGACGAACTAACACTCAATCTCTCGATATGCATTCTCGTTGGTGGTCCGTTCGTCTCGAACCTTGAAAGTTACTCGCAACATGAAAATGTCTTGAGTTTCGTTGAAATTGAGTCAAAAACTGTTGAAACCTGCATTTTGATCGTTTTAGACGAACTAACACTCAATCTCTCGATATGCATTCTCGTTGGTGGTCCGTTCGTCTCGAACCTCGAAAGTGACTCGCAACATGAAAATTTCACGATATTCGTTGAAATTCAATCGGAACTGTTGATACCTGCATTTTCATCGATTTAGACGAACTAACATCCAATTGCTCGATTAGCGTTTTCGTGGATGGTCCATTCGACTCGAACCTCGAAAGTCACTCGAAGCGTTAATAATTCTCGATGTTCGTTGAAATTCAGTCAAAAACTGTTGAAACATGCATTTTCATCAATTTAGATGAACTAACACTCAATCTCTGGATTTGCGGTCTCGTCGAACTCAGTCGAAAACTATTGAAACCTGCATTTTCATCGTTTTAGTCGAAATAACACCCAATCGATCGATTTGCGATTTCGTCGATGGTCCGATCGACTCGAACCCGAATGTGACTCAGAACATGAAAATTTCTCGATTTACGTTGAAACTCAGTCAAAAACTGTTGAAACCTGCGTTTTCATCGTTTTAGACGAACTCACACTCAATTTCTCCATTAGCGTTTTCGTGGATGGTCCATTCGACTCGAACCTCGAAACTCACTCGAAGCATTAAAATTTCTCGATGTTCGTTGAATATCAGTCAAAAACTGTTGAAACCTGGATTTTCATCGTTTCAGACGAAATAACACCAATCGATCGATTTGCGATTTCGTCGATGGTCCGATCGACTCGAACCTCGAATGTGACTCGGAACATCAAAATTTCTCGGTTTTCGTTTAAATTCAGTCAAAAACTATTGAAACCTGTATTTTCATCGATTTAGACGAAATAAAACCCAATCGATCGATTTGCGATCTCGTCGATGGTCCTATCGACTCGAACCTCGAATGTGACTCGGAACATGAAAATTTCTCGATTTTCGTTGAAATTCAGTCAGAACTGTTGATACCTGCATTTTCATCGATTTAGACGAACTAACACCCAATTGCTCGATTAGCGTTTTCGTGGATGTTCCATTCGACTCGAACCTCGAAAGTCAGTCGAAGCATTAATATTTCTCGATGTTCGTTGAAATTCAGTCAAAAACTGTTGAAACATGCATTTTCATCAATTTAGACGAACTAACACTCAACCTCTGGATTTGCGGTCCCGTCGATGGTCCGTTCGACGCGAACCTCGAGAATGACTCGCAACATGAAAATTTCTCGATTTACGTTGAAACTCAGTCAAAAACTGTTGAAACCTGCGTTTTCATCGTTTTAGACGAACTCACACTCAATTTCTCCATTAGCGTTTTCGTGGATGGTCCAATTGACTCGAACCTCGAAAGTCACTCGAAGCATTAAAATTTCTCGATGTTCGTTGAATATCAGTCAAAAACTGTTGAAACCTGCATTTTCATCCTTTTAGACGAAATAACACCAATCGATCGATTTGCGATTTCGTCGATGGTCCGATCGACTCGAACCTCGAAAGTGACTCGGAACATCAAAGTTTCTCGGTTTTCGTTGAAATTCAGTCAAAAACTATTGAAACCTGCATTTTCATCCTTTTAGACGAAATAACACCAATCGATCGATTTGCGATTTCGTCGATGGTCCGATCGACTCGAACCTCGAAAGTGACTCGCAACATGAAAATGTCTCGAGTTTTGTTGAAATTCAGTCAAAAACTGTTGAAACCTGCTTTTTCATCTTTTTAGACGAAATTACACCCATTCGTTCGATTTGCGATCTCGTCGATGGTCCGATCGACTCGAACCTCGAAAGTGACTCGGAACATGAAAATTTCTCGATGTTCGTTGAAATTCAGTCAAAGACTGTTGAAACCTGCATTTTGATCGTTTTAGACGAACTAACACTCAATCTCTCGATATGCATTCTCGTTGGTGGTCCGTTCGTCTCGAACCTTGAAAGTTACTCGCAACATGAAAATGTCTTGAGTTTCGTTGAAATTGAGTCAAAAACTGTTGAAACCTGCATTTTGATCGTTTTAGACGAACTAACACTCAATCTCTCGATATGCATTCTCGTTGGTGGTCCGTTCGTCTCGAACCTCGAAAGTGACTCGCAACATGAAAATTTCACGATATTCGTTGAAATTCAATCGGAACTGTTGATACCTGCATTTTCATCGATTTAGACGAACTAACATCCAATTGCTCGATTAGCGTTTTCGTGGATGGTCCATTCGACTCGAACCTCGAAAGTCACTCGAAGCGTTAATAATTCTCGATGTTCGTTGAAATTCAGTCAAAAACTGTTGAAACATGCATTTTCATCAATTTAGATGAACTAACACTCAATCTCTGGATTTGCGGTCTCGTCGAACTCAGTCGAAAACTATTGAAACCTGCATTTTCATCGTTTTAGTCGAAATAACACCCAATCGATCGATTTGCGATTTCGTCGATGGTCCGATCGACTCGAACCCGAATGTGACTCAGAACATGAAAATTTCTCGATTTACGTTGAAACTCAGTCAAAAACTGTTGAAACCTGCGTTTTCATCGTTTTAGACGAACTCACACTCAATTTCTCCATTAGCGTTTTCGTGGATGGTCCATTCGACTCGAACCTCGAAAGTCACTCGAAGCATTAAAATTTCTCGATGTTCGTTGAATATCAGTCAAAAACTGTTGAAACCTGGATTTTCATCGTTTCAGACGAAATAACACCAATCGATCGATTTGCGATTTCGTCGATGGTCCGATCGACTCGAACCTCGAATGTGACTCGGAACATCAAAATTTCTCGGTTTTCGTTTAAATTCAGTCAAAAACTATTGAAACCTGTATTTTCATCGATTTAGACGAAATAAAACCCAATCGATCGATTTGCGATCTCGTCGATGGTCCTATCGACTCGAACCTCGAATGTGACTCGGAACATGAAAATTTCTCGATTTTCGTTGAAATTCAGTCAGAACTGTTGATACCTGCATTTTCATCGATTTAGACGAACTAACACCCAATTGCTCGATTAGCGTTTTCGTGGATGTTCCATTCGACTCGAACCTCGAAAGTCAGTCGAAGCATTAATATTTCTCGATGTTCGTTGAAATTCAGTCAAAAACTGTTGAAACATGCATTTTCATCAATTTAGACGAACTAACACTCAATCTCTGGATTTCCGTTCTCGTCGATGGTCCGATCGACTCGAACTTCGAAAGTGACTCGGAACATGAAAATTTCTCGATTTTCGTTGAAATTCAGTCAGAACTATTGATACCTGCATTTTCATCGATTTAGACGAACTAACACCCAATTGCTCGATTAGCGTTTTCGTGGATGGTCCATTAGTCTCGAACCTCGAAAGTCAGTCGAAGCATTAATAGTTCTCGATGTTCGTTGAAATTCAGTCAAAAACTGTTGAAACATGCATTTTCATCAATTTAGACGAACTAACACTCAATCTCTGGATTTGCGGTCTCGTCGATGGTCCGTTCGACGCCAACCTCGAGAATGACTCGCAACATGAAAATTTCTCGATTTTCGTTGAAACTCAGTCAAAAACTGTTGAAACCTGCATTTTCATCGTTTTTGACGAACTAACACTTAATCGGTCGATTTCCATTCTCGTCGATGGTCCGATCGACTCGAACCTCAAAAGTGACCCGGAACATGAAAATTCCTCGATTTTCGTTGAAATTCAGTCATAAACTATTGAAACCTGCATTTTCATCGTTTTAGACGAAATAACACCCAATCGATCGATTTGCGATTTCGTCGATGGTCCGATCGACTCGAACCTCGAATGTGACTCAGAACATGAAAATTTCTCGATTTTCGTTGAAATTCAGTCAGAACTGTTGATACCTGCATTTTCATCGATTTAGACGAACTAACACCCAATTGCTCGATTAGCGTTTTCGTCGATGGTCCATTCGACTCGAACCTCGAAAGTCACTCGAAGCATTAATATTTCTCGATGTTCGTTGAAATTCAGTCAAAAACTGTTGAAACATGCATTTTCATCAATTTGGACGAACTAACACTCAATCTCTGGATTTGCGGTCTCGTCGATGGTCTGATCGACTCGAACCTCGAATGTGACTCAGAACATGAAAATTTCTCGATTTTCGTTGAAATTCAGTCAGAACTATTGATACCTGCATTTTCATCGATTTAGACGAACTAACACCCAATTTCTCCATTAGCGTTTTCGTGGATGGTCCATTTGACTCGAACCTCGAAAGTCACTCGAAGCATTAAAATTTCTCGATGTTCGTTGAATATCAGTCATAAACTGTTGAAACCTGCATTTTCATCCTTTTAGACGAAATAACACCAATCGATCGATTTGCGATTTCGTCGATGGTCCGATCGACTCGAACCTCGAAAGTGACTCGGAACATCAAAGTTTCTCGGTTTTCGTTGAAATTCAGTCAAAAACTATTGAAACCTGCATTTTCATCGTTTTAGACGAACTAAACCTCAATCTCTGGATTTGCGGTCTCGTCGATGGTCCGTTCGACTCGAACATCGAAAGTCGTTCGAAGCATTAAAATTTCTCGATTTTCGTTGAAATTCAGTCAAAAACTGTTGAAACCTGCATTTTCATCCTTTTAGACGAAATAACACCAATCGATCGATTTGCGATTTCGTCGATGGTCCGATCGACTCGAACCTCGAAAGTGACTCGGAACATCAAAGTTTCTCGGTTTTCGTTGAAATTCAGTCAAAAACTATTGAAACCTGCATTTTCATCATTTTAGACGAAATAACACCCAATCGATCGATTTGCGATTTCGTCGATGGTCCGATCGACTCGAACCTCGAATGTGACTCGGAACATGAAAATTTCTCGATTTTCGTTGAAATTCAGTCAGAACTGTTGATACCTGCATTTTCATCGATTTAGGCAAACTAACACCGAATTGCTCGATTAGCGTTTTCGTGGATGGTCCATTCGACTCGAACCTCGAAAGTCACTCGAAGCTTTAATATTTCTCGATGTTCGTTGAAATTCAGTCAAAAACTGTTGAAACCTGCATTTTCATCGTTTTAGACGAAATAACACCAATCGATCGATTTGCGATTTCGTCGATGATCCGATCGACTCGAACCTCGAAAGTGACTCGGAACATAAAAATTTCTCGGTTTTCGTTGAAATTCAGAAAAAAAATATTGAAACCTGCATTTTCATCGTTTTAGACGAAATAACACTTAATCGGTCGATTTCCATTCTCATCGATGGTCCGATCGACTCGAACCTCGAAAGTGACTCCGAACATGAAAATTTCTCGATTTTCGTTGAAATTCAATCAGAACTGTTGATACCTGCATTTTCATCGATTTAGACGAACTAACACCCAATTGCTCGATTTGCGATTTCGTCGATGGTCCGATCGACTCGAACCCGAATGTGACTCAGAACATGAAAATTTCTCGATTTTCGTTGAAATTCAGTCAGAACTGTTGATACATGCATTTTCATCGATTTAGACGAACTAACACCCAATTGCTCGATTAGCGTTTTCGTGGATGGTCAATTCGACTCGAACCTCGAAAGTCAGTCGAAGCATTAATATTTCTCGATGTTCGTTGAAATTCAGTCAAAAACTGTTGAAACATGCATTTTCATCAATTTAGACGAACTAACACTCAATCTCTGGATTTGCGGTCTCGTCGATGGTCCGATCGACTCGAACCTCGAATGTGACTCAGAACATGAAAATTTCTCGATTTTCGTTGAAATTCAGTCAGAACTATTGATACCTGCATTTTCATCGATTTAGACGAACTAACACCCAATTGCTCGATTAGCGTTTTCGTGGATGGTCCATTCGACTCGAACCTCGAAAGTCAGTCGAAGCATTAATAATTCTCGATGTTCGTTGAAATTCAGTCAGAAACTGTTGAAACATGCATTTTCATCAATTTAGACGAACTAACACTCAACCTCTGGATTTGCGGTCCCGTCGATGGTCCGTTCGACGCGAACCTCGAGAATGACTCGCAACATGAAAATTTCTCGATTTACGTTGAAACTCAGTCAAAAACTGTTGAAACCTGCGTTTTCATCGTTTTAGACGAACTCACACTCAATTTCTCCATTAGCGTTTTCGTGGATGGTCCATTCGACTCGAACCTCGAAAGTCACTCGAAGCATTAAAATTTCTCGATGTTCGTTGAATATCAGTCAAAAACTGTTGAAACCTGGATTTTCATCGTTTCAGACGAAATAACACCAATCGATCGATTTGCGATTTCGTCGATGGTCCGATCGACTCGAACCTCGAATGTGACTCGGAACATCAAAATTTCTCGGTTTTCGTTTAAATTCAGTCAAAAACTATTGAAACCTGTATTTTCATCGTTTTAGACGAAATAAAACCCAATCGATCGATTTGCGATCTCGTCGATGGTCCGATCGACTCGAACCTCGAATGTGACTCAGAACATGAAAATTTCTCGATTTTCGTTGAAATTCAGTCAGAACTGTTGATACCTGCATTTTCATCGATTTAGACGAACTAACACCCAATTGCTCGATTAGCGTTTTCGTGGATGGTCCATTCGACTCGAACCTCGAAAGTCACTCGAAGCATTAATATTTCTCGATGTTCGTTGAAATTCAGTCAAAAACTGTTGAAACATGCATTTTCATCAATTTAGACGAACTAACACTCAATCTCTGGATTTGCGGTCTCGTCGATTGTCCGTTCGACTCGAACCTCGAAAGTGACTCGCGACATGAAAATTTCTCGATGTTCATTGAAACTCAGTCAAAAACTGTTGAAACCTGCGTTTTCATCGTTTTAGTCGAAAATACACCAATCGATCGATTTGCGATTTCGTCGATGGTCCGATCGACTCGAACCTCGAATGTGACTCGGAACATGAAAATTTCTCGGTTTTCGTTGAAATTCAGTCAAAAAATATTGAAACCTGCATTTTCATCGTTTTAGACGAAATAACACTTAATCGGTCGATCTCCATTCTCGTCTATGGTCCGATCGATTCGAACCTCGAAAATGACTCGGAACATGAAAATTTCTCGATTTTCGTTGAAATTCAGTCAAAAATTATTGAAACCTGCATTTTCATCGTTTTAAACGAAATAACACCCAATCGATCGATTTGCGATTTCGTCGATGGTCCGATCGACTCGAACCCGAATGTGACTCAGAACATGAAAATTTCTCGATTTTCGTTGAAATTCAGTCAGAACTGTTGATACATGCATTTTCATCGATTTAGACGAACTAACACCCAATTGCTCGATTAGCGTTTTCGTGGATGGTCAATTCGACTCGAACCTCGAAAGTCAGTCGAAGCATTAATATTTCTCGATATTCGTTGAAATTCAGTCAAAAACTGTTGAAACATGCATTTTCATCAATTTAGACGAACTAACACTCAATCTCTGGATTTGCGGTCTCGTCGATGGTCCGATCGACTCGAACCTCGAATGTGACTCAGAACATGAAAATTTCTCGATTTTCGTTGAAATTCAGTCAGAACTATTGATACCTGCATTTTCATCGATTTAGACGAACTAACACCCAATTGCTCGATTAGCGTTTTCGTGGATGGTCCATTCGACTCGAACCTCGAAAGTCAGTCGAAGCATTAATAATTCTCGATGTTCGTTGAAATTCAGTCAGAAACTGTTGAAACATGCATTTTCATCAATTTAGACGAACTAACACTCAACCTCTGGATTTGCGGTCCCGTCGATGGTCCGTTCGACGCGAACCTCGAGAATGACTCGCAACATGAAAATTTCTCGATTTACGTTGAAACTCAGTCAAAAACTGTTGAAACCTGCGTTTTCATCGTTTTAGACGAACTCACACTCAATTTCTCCATTAGCGTTTTCGTGGATGGTCCATTCGACTCGAACCTCGAAAGTCACTCGAAGCATTAAAATTTCTCGATGTTCGTTGAATATCAGTCAAAAACTGTTGAAACCTGGATATTCATCGTTTCAGACGAAATAACACCAATCGATCGATTTGCGATTTCGTCGATGGTCCGATCGACTCGAACCTCGAATGTGACTCGGAACATCAAAATTTCTCGGTTTTCGTTTAAATTCAGTCAAAAACTATTGAAACCTGTATTTTCATCGTTTTAGACGAAATAAAACCCAATCGATCGATTTGCGATCTCGTCGATGGTCCTATCGACTCGAACCTCGAATGTGACTCGGAACATGAAAATTTCTCGATTTTCGTTGAAATTCAGTCAGAACTGTTGATACCTGCATTTTCATCGATTTAGACGAACTAACACCCAATTGCTCGATTAGCGTTTTCGTGGATGTTCCATTCGACTCGAACCTCGAAAGTCAGTCGAAGCATTAATATTTCTCGATGTTCGTTGAAATTCAGTCAAAAACTGTTGAAACATGCATTTTCATCAATTTAGACGAACTAACACTCAATCTCTGGATTTCCGTTCTCGTCGATGGTCCGATCGACTCGAACTTCGAAAGTGACTCGGAACATGAAAATTTCTCGATTTTCGTTGAAATTCAGTCAGAACTATTGATACCTGCATTTTCATCGATTTAGACGAACTAACACCCAATTGCTCGATTAGCGTTTTCGTGGATGGTCCATTAGTCTCGAACCTCGAAAGTCAGTCGAAGCATTAATAGTTCTCGATGTTCGTTGAAATTCAGTCAAAAACTGTTGAAACATGCATTTTCATCAATTTAGACGAACTAACACTCAATCTCTGGATTTGCGGTCTCGTCGATGGTCCGTTCGACGCCAACCTCGAGAATGACTCGCAACATGAAAATTTCTCGATTTTCGTTGAAACTCAGTCAAAAACTGTTGAAACCTGCATTTTCATCGTTTTTGACGAACTAACACTTAATCGGTCGATTTCCATTCTCGTCGATGGTCCGATCGACTCGAACCTCAAAAGTGACCCGGAACATGAAAATTTCTCGATTTTCGTTGAAATTCAGTCAAAAACTATTGAAACCTGCATTTTCATCGTTTTAGACGAAATAACACCCAATCGATCGATTTGCGATTTCGTCGATGGTCCGATCGACTCGAACCCGAATGTCACTCAGAACATGAAAATTTCTCGATTTTCATTGAAATTCAGTCAGAACTGTTGATACCTGCATTTTCATCGATTTAGACGAACTAACACCCATTTGCTCGATTAGCGTTTTCGTGGATGGTCCATTCGACTCGAACCTCGAAAGTCAGTCGAAGCATTAACATTTCTCGATGTTCGTTGAAATTCAGTCAAAAACTGTTGAAACCTGCATTTTCATCGTTTTTGACGAACTAACACTTAATCGGTCGATTTCCATTCTCGTCGATGGTCCGATCGACTCGAACTTCGAAAGTGACTCGGAACATGAAAATTTCTCGATTTTCGTTGAAATTCAGTCAAAAACTATTGAAACCTGCATTTTCATCGTTTTAGACGAAATAACACCCAATCGATCGATTTGCGATTTCGTCGATGGTCCGATCGACTCGAACCCGAATGTGACTCAGAACATGAAAATTTCTCGATTTTCGTTGAAATTCAGTCAGAACTATTGATACCTGCATTTTCATCGATTTAGACGAACTAACACCCAATTGCTCGATTACCGTTTTCGTGGATGGTCCATTAGTCTCGAACCTCGAAAGTCAGTCGAAGCATTAATAGTTCTCGATGTTCGTTGAAATTCAGTCAAAAACTGTTGAAACATGCATTTTCATCAATTTAGACGAACTAACACTCAATCTCTGGATTTGCGGTCTCGTCGATGGTCCGTTCGACGCCAACCTCGAGAATGACTCGCAACATGAAAATTTCTCGATTTTCGTTGAAACTCAGTCAAAAACTGTTGAAACCTGCATTTTCATCGTTTTTGACGAACTAACACTTAATCGGTCGATTTCCATTCTCGTCGATGGTCCGATCGACTTGAACCTCAAAAGTGACCCGGAACATGAAAATTTCTCGATTTTCGTTGAAATTCAGTCAAAAACTATTGAAACCTGCATTTTCATCGTTTTAGACGAAATAACACCCAATCGATCGATTTGCGATTTCGTCGATGGTCCGATCGACTCGAACCTCGAATGTGACTCAGAACATGAAAATTTCTCGATTTTCGTTGAAATTCAGTCAGAACTATTGATACCTGTATTTTCATCGATTTAGACGAACTAACACCCAATTGCTCGATTAGCGTTTTCGTGGATGGTCCATTCGACTCGAACCTCGAAAGTCAGTCGAAGCATTAATAATTCTCGATGTTCGTTGAAATTCAGTCAGAAACTGTTGAAACATGCATTTTCATCAATTTAGACGAACTAACACTCAACCTCTGGATTTGCGGTCCCGTCGATGGTCCGTTCGACGCGAACCTCGAGAATGACTCGCAACATGAAAATTTCTCGATTTACGTTGAAACTCAGTCAAAAACTGTTGAAACCTGCGTTTTCATCGTTTTAGACGAACTCACACTCAATTTCTCCATTAGCGTTTTCGTGGATGGTCCAATTGACTCGAACCTCGAAAGTCACTCGAAGCATTAAAATTTCTCGATGTTCGTTGAATATCAGTCAAAAACTGTTGAAACCTGCATTTTCATCCTTTTAGACGAAATAACACCAATCGATCGATTTGCGATTTCGTCGATGGTCCGATCGACTCGAACCTCGAAAGTGACTCGGAACATCAAAGTTTCTCGGTTTTCGTTGAAATTCAGTCAAAAACTATTGAAACCTGCATTTTCATCCTTTTAGACGAAATAACACCAATCGATCGATTTGCGATTTCGTCGATGGTCCGATCGACTCGAACCTCGAAAGTGACTCGCAACATGAAAATGTCTCGAGTTTTGTTGAAATTCAGTCAAAAACTGTTGAAACCTGCTTTTTCATCTTTTTAGACGAAATTACACCCATTCGTTCGATTTGCGATCTCGTCGATGGTCCGATCGACTCGAACCTCGAAAGTGACTCGGAACATGAAAATTTCTCGATGTTCGTTGAAATTCAGTCAAAGACTGTTGAAACCTGCATTTTGATCGTTTTAGACGAACTAACACTCAATCTCTCGATATGCATTCTCGTTGGTGGTCCGTTCGTCTCGAACCTTGAAAGTTACTCGCAACATGAAAATGTCTTGAGTTTCGTTGAAATTGAGTCAAAAACTGTTGAAACCTGCATTTTGATCGTTTTAGACGAACTAACACTCAATCTCTCGATATGCATTCTCGTTGGTGGTCCGTTCGTCTCGAACCTCGAAAGTGACTCGCAACATGAAAATTTCACGATATTCGTTGAAATTCAATCGGAACTGTTGATACCTGCATTTTCATCGATTTAGACGAACTAACATCCAATTGCTCGATTAGCGTTTTCGTGGATGGTCCATTCGACTCGAACCTCGAAAGTCACTCGAAGCGTTAATAATTCTCGATGTTCGTTGAAATTCAGTCAAAAACTGTTGAAACATGCATTTTCATCAATTTAGATGAACTAACACTCAATCTCTGGATTTGCGGTCTCGTCGAACTCAGTCGAAAACTATTGAAACCTGCATTTTCATCGTTTTAGTCGAAATAACACCCAATCGATCGATTTGCGATTTCGTCGATGGTCCGATCGACTCGAACCCGAATGTGACTCAGAACATGAAAATTTCTCGATTTACGTTGAAACTCAGTCAAAAACTGTTGAAACCTGCGTTTTCATCGTTTTAGACGAACTCACACTCAATTTCTCCATTAGCGTTTTCGTGGATGGTCCATTCGACTCGAACCTCGAAACTCACTCGAAGCATTAAAATTTCTCGATGTTCGTTGAATATCAGTCAAAAACTGTTGAAACCTGGATTTTCATCGTTTCAGACGAAATAACACCAATCGATCGATTTGCGATTTCGTCGATGGTCCGATCGACTCGAACCTCGAATGTGACTCGGAACATCAAAATTTCTCGGTTTTCGTTTAAATTCAGTCAAAAACTATTGAAACCTGTATTTTCATCGATTTAGACGAAATAAAACCCAATCGATCGATTTGCGATCTCGTCGATGGTCCTATCGACTCGAACCTCGAATGTGACTCGGAACATGAAAATTTCTCGATTTTCGTTGAAATTCAGTCAGAACTGTTGATACCTGCATTTTCATCGATTTAGACGAACTAACACCCAATTGCTCGATTAGCGTTTTCGTGGATGTTCCATTCGACTCGAACCTCGAAAGTCAGTCGAAGCATTAATATTTCTCGATGTTCGTTGAAATTCAGTCAAAAACTGTTGAAACATGCATTTTCATCAATTTAGACGAACTAACACTCAACCTCTGGATTTGCGGTCCCGTCGATGGTCCGTTCGACGCGAACCTCGAGAATGACTCGCAACATGAAAATTTCTCGATTTACGTTGAAACTCAGTCAAAAACTGTTGAAACCTGCGTTTTCATCGTTTTAGACGAACTCACACTCAATTTCTCCATTAGCGTTTTCGTGGATGGTCCAATTGACTCGAACCTCGAAAGTCACTCGAAGCATTAAAATTTCTCGATGTTCGTTGAATATCAGTCAAAAACTGTTGAAACCTGCATTTTCATCCTTTTAGACGAAATAACACCAATCGATCGATTTGCGATTTCGTCGATGGTCCGATCGACTCGAACCTCGAAAGTGACTCGGAACATCAAAGTTTCTCGGTTTTCGTTGAAATTCAGTCAAAAACTATTGAAACCTGCATTTTCATCCTTTTAGACGAAATAACACCAATCGATCGATTTGCGATTTCGTCGATGGTCCGATCGACTCGAACCTCGAAAGTGACTCGCAACATGAAAATGTCTCGAGTTTTGTTGAAATTCAGTCAAAAACTGTTGAAACCTGCTTTTTCATCTTTTTAGACGAAATTACACCCATTCGTTCGATTTGCGATCTCGTCGATGGTCCGATCGACTCGAACCTCGAAAGTGACTCGGAACATGAAAATTTCTCGATGTTCGTTGAAATTCAGTCAAAGACTGTTGAAACCTGCATTTTGATCGTTTTAGACGAACTAACACTCAATCTCTCGATATGCATTCTCGTTGGTGGTCCGTTCGTCTCGAACCTTGAAAGTTACTCGCAACATGAAAATGTCTTGAGTTTCGTTGAAATTGAGTCAAAAACTGTTGAAACCTGCATTTTGATCGTTTTAGACGAACTAACACTCAATCTCTCGATATGCATTCTCGTTGGTGGTCCGTTCGTCTCGAACCTCGAAAGTGACTCGCAACATGAAAATTTCACGATATTCGTTGAAATTCAATCGGAACTGTTGATACCTGCATTTTCATCGATTTAGACGAACTAACATCCAATTGCTCGATTAGCGTTTTCGTGGATGGTCCATTCGACTCGAACCTCGAAAGTCACTCGAAGCGTTAATAATTCTCGATGTTCGTTGAAATTCAGTCAAAAACTGTTGAAACATGCATTTTCATCAATTTAGATGAACTAACACTCAATCTCTGGATTTGCGGTCTCGTCGAACTCAGTCGAAAACTATTGAAACCTGCATTTTCATCGTTTTAGTCGAAATAACACCCAATCGATCGATTTGCGATTTCGTCGATGGTCCGATCGACTCGAACCCGAATGTGACTCAGAACATGAAAATTTCTCGATTTACGTTGAAACTCAGTCAAAAACTGTTGAAACCTGCGTTTTCATCGTTTTAGACGAACTCACACTCAATTTCTCCATTAGCGTTTTCGTGGATGGTCCATTCGACTCGAACCTCGAAAGTCACTCGAAGCATTAAAATTTCTCGATGTTCGTTGAATATCAGTCAAAAACTGTTGAAACCTGGATTTTCATCGTTTCAGACGAAATAACACCAATCGATCGATTTGCGATTTCGTCGATGGTCCGATCGACTCGAACCTCGAATGTGACTCGGAACATCAAAATTTCTCGGTTTTCGTTTAAATTCAGTCAAAAACTATTGAAACCTGTATTTTCATCGATTTAGACGAAATAAAACCCAATCGATCGATTTGCGATCTCGTCGATGGTCCTATCGACTCGAACCTCGAATGTGACTCGGAACATGAAAATTTCTCGATTTTCGTTGAAATTCAGTCAGAACTGTTGATACCTGCATTTTCATCGATTTAGACGAACTAACACCCAATTGCTCGATTAGCGTTTTCGTGGATGTTCCATTCGACTCGAACCTCGAAAGTCAGTCGAAGCATTAATATTTCTCGATGTTCGTTGAAATTCAGTCAAAAACTGTTGAAACATGCATTTTCATCAATTTAGACGAACTAACACTCAATCTCTGGATTTCCGTTCTCGTCGATGGTCCGATCGACTCGAACTTCGAAAGTGACTCGGAACATGAAAATTTCTCGATTTTCGTTGAAATTCAGTCAGAACTATTGATACCTGCATTTTCATCGATTTAGACGAACTAACACCCAATTGCTCGATTAGCGTTTTCGTGGATGGTCCATTAGTCTGGAACCTCGAAAGTCAGTCGAAGCATTAATAGTTCTCGATGTTCGTTGAAATTCAGTCAAAAACTGTTGAAACATGCATTTTCATCAATTTAGACGAACTAACACTCAATCTCTGGATTTGCGGTCTCGTCGATGGTCCGTTCGACGCCAACCTCGAGAATGACTCGCAACATGAAAATTTCTCGATTTTCGTTGAAACTCAGTCAAAAACTGTTGAAACCTGCATTTTCATCGTTTTTGACGAACTAACACTTAATCGGTCGATTTCCATTCTCGTCGATGGTCCGATCGACTCGAACCTCAAAAGTGACCCGGAACATGAAAATTCCTCGATTTTCGTTGAAATTCAGTCATAAACTATTGAAACCTGCATTTTCATCGTTTTAGACGAAATAACACCCAATCGATCGATTTGCGATTTCGTCGATGGTCCGATCGACTCGAACCTCGAATGTGACTCAGAACATGAAAATTTCTCGATTTTCGTTGAAATTCAGTCAGAACTGTTGATACCTGCATTTTCATCGATTTAGACGAACTAACACCCAATTGCTCGATTAGCGTTTTCGTCGATGGTCCATTCGACTCGAACCTCGAAAGTCACTCGAAGCATTAATATTTCTCGATGTTCGTTGAAATTCAGTCAAAAACTGTTGAAACATGCATTTTCATCAATTTGGACGAACTAACACTCAATCTCTGGATTTGCGGTCTCGTCGATGGTCTGATCGACTCGAACCTCGAATGTGACTCAGAACATGAAAATTTCTCGATTTTCGTTGAAATTCAGTCAGAACTATTGATACCTGCATTTTCATCGATTTAGACGAACTAACACCCAATTTCTCCATTAGCGTTTTCGTGGATGGTCCATTTGACTCGAACCTCGAAAGTCACTCGAAGCATTAAAATTTCTCGATGTTCGTTGAATATCAGTCATAAACTGTTGAAACCTGCATTTTCATCCTTTTAGACGAAATAACACCAATCGATCGATTTGCGATTTCGTCGATGGTCCGATCGACTCGAACCTCGAAAGTGACTCGGAACATCAAAGTTTCTCGGTTTTCGTTGAAATTCAGTCAAAAACTATTGAAACCTGCATTTTCATCGTTTTAGACGAACTAAACCTCAATCTCTGGATTTGCGGTCTCGTCGATGGTCCGTTCGACTCGAACATCGAAAGTCGTTCGAAGCATTAAAATTTCTCGATTTTCGTTGAAATTCAGTCAAAAACTGTTGAAACCTGCATTTTCATCCTTTTAGACGAAATAACACCAATCGATCGATTTGCGATTTCGTCGATGGTCCGATCGACTCGAACCTCGAAAGTGACTCGGAACATCAAAGTTTCTCGGTTTTCGTTGAAATTCAGTCAAAAACTATTGAAACCTGCATTTTCATCATTTTAGACGAAATAACACCCAATCGATCGATTTGCGATTTCGTCGATGGTCCGATCGACTCGAACCTCGAATGTGACTCGGAACATGAAAATTTCTCGATTTTCGTTGAAATTCAGTCAGAACTGTTGATACCTGCATTTTCATCGATTTAGGCAAACTAACACCGAATTGCTCGATTAGCGTTTTCGTGGATGGTCCATTCGACTCGAACCTCGAAAGTCACTCGAAGCTTTAATATTTCTCGATGTTCGTTGAAATTCAGTCAAAAACTGTTGAAACCTGCATTTTCATCGTTTTAGACGAAATAACACCAATCGATCGATTTGCGATTTCGTCGATGATCCGATCGACTCGAACCTCGAAAGTGACTCGGAACATAAAAATTTCTCGGTTTTCGTTGAAATTCAGAAAAAAAATATTGAAACCTGCATTTTCATCGTTTTAGACGAAATAACACTTAATCGGTCGATTTCCATTCTCATCGATGGTCCGATCGACTCGAACCTCGAAAGTGACTCCGAACATGAAAATTTCTCGATTTTCGTTGAAATTCAATCAGAACTGTTGATACCTGCATTTTCATCGATTTAGACGAACTAACACCCAATTGCTCGATTTGCGATTTCGTCGATGGTCCGATCGACTCGAACCCGAATGTGACTCAGAACATGAAAATTTCTCGATTTTCGTTGAAATTCAGTCAGAACTGTTGATACATGCATTTTCATCGATTTAGACGAACTAACACCCAATTGCTCGATTAGCGTTTTCGTGGATGGTCAATTCGACTCGAACCTCGAAAGTCAGTCGAAGCATTAATATTTCTCGATGTTCGTTGAAATTCAGTCAAAAACTGTTGAAACATGCATTTTCATCAATTTAGACGAACTAACACTCAATCTCTGGATTTGCGGTCTCGTCGATGGTCCGATCGACTCGAACCTCGAATGTGACTCAGAACATGAAAATTTCTCGATTTTCGTTGAAATTCAGTCAGAACTATTGATACCTGCATTTTCATCGATTTAGACGAACTAACACCCAATTGCTCGATTAGCGTTTTCGTGGATGGTCCATTCGACTCGAACCTCGAAAGTCAGTCGAAGCATTAATAATTCTCGATGTTCGTTGAAATTCAGTCAGAAACTGTTGAAACATGCATTTTCATCAATTTAGACGAACTAACACTCAACCTCTGGATTTGCGGTCCCGTCGATGGTCCGTTCGACGCGAACCTCGAGAATGACTCGCAACATGAAAATTTCTCGATTTACGTTGAAACTCAGTCAAAAACTGTTGAAACCTGCGTTTTCATCGTTTTAGACGAACTCACACTCAGTTTCTCCATTAGCGTTTTCGTGGATGGTCCATTCGACTCGAACCTCGAAAGTCACTCGAAGCATTAAAATTTCTCGATGTTCGTTGAATATCAGTCAAAAACTGTTGAAACCTGGATTTTCATCGTTTCAGACGAAATAACACCAATCGATCGATTTGCGATTTCGTCGATGGTCCGATCGACTCGAACCTCGAATGTGACTCGGAACATCAAAATTTCTCGGTTTTCGTTTAAATTCAGTCAAAAACTATTGAAACCTGTATTTTCATCGTTTTAGACGAAATAAAACCCAATCGATCGATTTGCGATCTCGTCGATGGTCCGATCGACTCGAACCTCGAATGTGACTCAGAACATGAAAATTTCTCGATTTTCGTTGAAATTCAGTCAGAACTGTTGATACCTGCATTTTCATCGATTTAGACGAACTAACACCCAATTGCTCGATTAGCGTTTTCGTGGATGGTCCATTCGACTCGAACCTCGAAAGTCACTCGAAGCATTAATAATTCTCGATGTTCGTTGAAATTCAGTCAAAAACTGTTGAAACATGCATTTTCATCAATTTAGACGAACTAACACTCAATCTCTGGATTTGCGGTCTCGTCGATTGTCCGTTCGACTCGAACCTCGAAAGTGACTCGCGACATGAAAATTTCTCGATGTTCATTGAAACTCAGTCAAAAACTGTTGAAACCTGCGTTTTCATCGTTTTAGTCGAAAATACACCAATCGATCGATTTGCGATTTCGTCGATGGTCCGATCGACTCGAACCTCGAATGTGACTCGGAACATGAAAATTTCTCGGTTTTCGTTGAAATTCAGTCAAAAAATATTGAAACCTGCATTTTCATCGTTTTAGACGAAATAACACTTAATCGGTCGATCTCCATTCTCGTCTATGGTCCGATCGATTCGAACCTCGAAAATGACTCGGAACATGAAAATTTCTCGATTTTCGTTGAAATTCAGTCAAAAATTATTGAAACCTGCATTTTCATCGTTTTAAACGAAATAACACCCAATCGATCGATTTGCGATTTCGTCGATGGTCCGATCGACTCGAACCCGAATGTGACTCAGAACATGAAAATTTCTCGATTTTCGTTGAAATTCAGTCAGAACTGTTGATACATGCATTTTCATCGATTTAGACGAACTAACACCCAATTGCTCGATTAGCGTTTTCGTGGATGGTCAATTCGACTCGAACCTCGAAAGTCAGTCGAAGCATTAATATTTCTCGATATTCGTTGAAATTCAGTCAAAAACTGTTGAAACATGCATTTTCATCAATTTAGACGAACTAACACTCAATCTCTGGATTTGCGGTCTCGTCGATGGTCCGATCGACTCGAACCTCGAATGTGACTCAGAACATGAAAATTTCTCGATTTTCGTTGAAATTCAGTCAGAACTATTGATACCTGCATTTTCATCGATTTAGACGAACTAACACCCAATTGCTCGATTAGCGTTTTCGTGGATGGTCCATTCGACTCGAACCTCGAAAGTCAGTCGAAGCATTAATAATTCTCGATGTTCGTTGAAATTCAGTCAGAAACTGTTGAAACATGCATTTTCATCAATTTAGACGAACTAACACTCAACCTCTGGATTTGCGGTCCCGTCGATGGTCCGTTCGACGCGAACCTCGAGAATGACTCGCAACATGAAAATTTCTCGATTTACGTTGAAACTCAGTCAAAAACTGTTGAAACCTGCGTTTTCATCGTTTTAGACGAACTCACACTCAATTTCTCCATTAGCGTTTTCGTGGATGGTCCATTCGACTCGAACCTCGAAAGTCACTCGAAGCATTAAAATTTCTCGATGTTCGTTGAATATCAGTCAAAAACTGTTGAAACCTGGATATTCATCGTTTCAGACGAAATAACACCAATCGATCGATTTGCGATTTCGTCGATGGTCCGATCGACTCGAACCTCGAATGTGACTCGGAACATCAAAATTTCTCGGTTTTCGTTTAAATTCAGTCAAAAACTATTGAAACCTGTATTTTCATCGTTTTAGACGAAATAAAACCCAATCGATCGATTTGCGATCTCGTCGATGGTCCTATCGACTCGAACCTCGAATGTGACTCGGAACATGAAAATTTCTCGATTTTCGTTGAAATTCAGTCAGAACTGTTGATACCTGCATTTTCATCGATTTAGACGAACTAACACCCAATTGCTCGATTAGCGTTTTCGTGGATGTTCCATTCGACTCGAACCTCGAAAGTCAGTCGAAGCATTAATATTTCTCGATGTTCGTTGAAATTCAGTCAAAAACTGTTGAAACATGCATTTTCATCAATTTAGACGAACTAACACTCAATCTCTGGATTTCCGTTCTCGTCGATGGTCCGATCGACTCGAACTTCGAAAGTGACTCGGAACATGAAAATTTCTCGATTTTCGTTGAAATTCAGTCAGAACTATTGATACCTGCATTTTCATCGATTTAGACGAACTAACACCCAATTGCTCGATTAGCGTTTTCGTGGATGGTCCATTAGTCTCGAACCTCGAAAGTCAGTCGAAGCATTAATAGTTCTCGATGTTCGTTGAAATTCAGTCAAAAACTGTTGAAACATGCATTTTCATCAATTTAGACGAACTAACACTCAATCTCTGGATTTGCGGTCTCGTCGATGGTCCGTTCGACGCCAACCTCGAGAATGACTCGCAACATGAAAATTTCTCGATTTTCGTTGAAACTCAGTCAAAAACTGTTGAAACCTGCATTTTCATCGTTTTTGACGAACTAACACTTAATCGGTCGATTTCCATTCTCGTCGATGGTCCGATCGACTCGAACCTCAAAAGTGACCCGGAACATGAAAATTTCTCGATTTTCGTTGAAATTCAGTCAAAAACTATTGAAACCTGCATTTTCATCGTTTTAGACGAAATAACACCCAATCGATCGATTTGCGATTTCGTCGATGGTCCGATCGACTCGAACCCGAATGTCACTCAGAACATGAAAATTTCTCGATTTTCATTGAAATTCAGTCAGAACTGTTGATACCTGCATTTTCATCGATTTAGACGAACTAACACCCATTTGCTCGATTAGCGTTTTCGTGGATGGTCCATTCGACTCGAACCTCGAAAGTCAGTCGAAGCATTAACATTTCTCGATGTTCGTTGAAATTCAGTCAAAAACTGTTGAAACCTGCATTTTCATCGTTTTTGACGAACTAACACTTAATCGGTCGATTTCCATTCTCGTCGATGGTCCGATCGACTCGAACTTCGAAAGTGACTCGGAACATGAAAATTTCTCGATTTTCGTTGAAATTCAGTCAAAAACTATTGAAACCTGCATTTTCATCGTTTTAGACGAAATAACACCCAATCGATCGATTTGCGATTTCGTCGATGGTCCGATCGACTCGAACCCGAATGTGACTCAGAACATGAAAATTTCTCGATTTTCGTTGAAATTCAGTCAGAACTATTGATACCTGCATTTTCATCGATTTAGACGAACTAACACCCAATTGCTCGATTACCGTTTTCGTGGATGGTCCATTAGTCTCGAACCTCGAAAGTCAGTCGAAGCATTAATAGTTCTCGATGTTCGTTGAAATTCAGTCAAAAACTGTTGAAACATGCATTTTCATCAATTTAGACGAACTAACACTCAATCTCTGGATTTGCGGTCTCGTCGATGGTCCGTTCGACGCCAACCTCGAGAATGACTCGCAACATGAAAATTTCTCGATTTTCGTTGAAACTCAGTCAAAAACTGTTGAAACCTGCATTTTCATCGTTTTTGACGAACTAACACTTAATCGGTCGATTTCCATTCTCGTCGATGGTCCGATCGACTTGAACCTCAAAAGTGACCCGGAACATGAAAATTTCTCGATTTTCGTTGAAATTCAGTCAAAAACTATTGAAACCTGCATTTTCATCGTTTTAGACGAAATAACACCCAATCGATCGATTTGCGATTTCGTCGATGGTCCGATCGACTCGAACCTCGAATGTGACTCAGAACATGAAAATTTCTCGATTTTCGTTGAAATTCAGTCAGAACTATTGATACCTGTATTTTCATCGATTTAGACGAACTAACACCCAATTGCTCGATTAGCGTTTTCGTGGATGGTCCATTCGACTCGAACCTCGAAAGTCAGTCGAAGCATTAATAATTCTCGATGTTCGTTGAAATTCAGTCAGAAACTGTTGAAACATGCATTTTCATCAATTTAGACGAACTAACACTCAACCTCTGGATTTGCGGTCCCGTCGATGGTCCGTTCGACGCGAACCTCGAGAATGACTCGCAACATGAAAATTTCTCGATTTACGTTGAAACTCAGTCAAAAACTGTTGAAACCTGCGTTTTCATCGTTTTAGACGAACTCACACTCAATTTCTCCATTAGCGTTTTCGTGGATGGTCCAATTGACTCGAACCTCGAAAGTCACTCGAAGCATTAAAATTTCTCGATGTTCGTTGAATATCAGTCAAAAACTGTTGAAACCTGCATTTTCATCCTTTTAGACGAAATAACACCAATCGATCGATTTGCGATTTCGTCGATGGTCCGATCGACTCGAACCTCGAAAGTGACTCGGAACATCAAAGTTTCTCGGTTTTCGTTGAAATTCAGTCAAAAACTATTGAAACCTGCATTTTCATCCTTTTAGACGAAATAACACCAATCGATCGATTTGCGATTTCGTCGATGGTCCGATCGACTCGAACCTCGAAAGTGACTCGCAACATGAAAATGTCTCGAGTTTTGTTGAAATTCAGTCAAAAACTGTTGAAACCTGCTTTTTCATCTTTTTAGACGAAATTACACCCATTCGTTCGATTTGCGATCTCGTCGATGGTCCGATCGACTCGAACCTCGAAAGTGACTCGGAACATGAAAATTTCTCGATGTTCGTTGAAATTCAGTCAAAGACTGTTGAAACCTGCATTTTGATCGTTTTAGACGAACTAACACTCAATCTCTCGATATGCATTCTCGTTGGTGGTCCGTTCGTCTTGAACCTTGAAAGTTACTCGCAACATGAAAATGTCTTGAGTTTCGTTGAAATTGAGTCAAAAACTGTTGAAACCTGCATTTTGATCGTTTTAGACGAACTAACACTCAATCTCTCGATATGCATTCTCGTTGGTGGTCCGTTCGTCTCGAACCTCGAAAGTGACTCGCAACATGAAAATTTCACGATATTCGTTGAAATTCAATCGGAACTGTTGATACCTGCATTTTCATCGATTTAGACGAACTAACATCCAATTGCTCGATTAGCGTTTTCGTGGATGGTCCATTCGACTCGAACCTCGAAAGTCACTCGAAGCGTTAATAATTCTCGATGTTCGTTGAAATTCAGTCAAAAACTGTTGAAACATGCATTTTCATCAATTTAGATGAACTAACACTCAATCTCTGGATTTGCGGTCTCGTCGAACTCAGTCGAAAACTATTGAAACCTGCATTTTCATCGTTTTAGTCGAAATAACACCCAATCGATCGATTTGCGATTTCGTCGATGGTCCGATCGACTCGAACCCGAATGTGACTCAGAACATGAAAATTTCTCGATTTACGTTGAAACTCAGTCAAAAACTGTTGAAACCTGCGTTTTCATCGTTTTAGACGAACTCACACTCAATTTCTCCATTAGCGTTTTCGTGGATGGTCCATTCGACTCGAACCTCGAAAGTCACTCGAAGCATTAAAATTTCTCGATGTTCGTTGAATATCAGTCAAAAACTGTTGAAACCTGGATTTTCATCGTTTCAGACGAAATAACACCAATCGATCGATTTGCGATTTCGTCGATGGTCCGATCGACTCGAACCTCGAATGTGACTCGGAACATCAAAATTTCTCGGTTTTCGTTTAAATTCAGTCAAAAACTATTGAAACCTGTATTTTCATCGATTTAGACGAAATAAAACCCAATCGATCGATTTGCGATCTCGTCGATGGTCCTATCGACTCGAACCTCGAATGTGACTCGGAACATGAAAATTTCTCGATTTTCGTTGAAATTCAGTCAGAACTGTTGATACCTGCATTTTCATCGATTTAGACGAACTAACACCCAATTGCTCGATTAGCGTTTTCGTGGATGTTCCATTCGACTCGAACCTCGAAAGTCAGTCGAAGCATTAATATTTCTCGATGTTCGTTGAAATTCAGTCAAAAACTGTTGAAACATGCATTTTCATCAATTTAGACGAACTAACACTCAATCTCTGGATTTCCGTTCTCGTCGATGGTCCGATCGACTCGAACTTCGAAAGTGACTCGGAACATGAAAATTTCTCGATTTTCGTTGAAATTCAGTCAGAACTATTGATACCTGCATTTTCATCGATTTAGACGAACTAACACCCAATTGCTCGATTAGCGTTTTCGTGGATGGTCCATTAGTCTCGAACCTCGAAAGTCAGTCGAAGCATTAATAGTTCTCGATGTTCGTTGAAATTCAGTCAAAAACTGTTGAAACATGCATTTTCATCAATTTAGACGAACTAACACTCAATCTCTGGATTTGCGGTCTCGTCGATGGTCCGTTCGACGCCAACCTCGAGAATGACTCGCAACATGAAAATTTCTCGATTTTCGTTGAAACTCAGTCAAAAACTGTTGAAACCTGCATTTTCATCGTTTTTGACGAACTAACACTTAATCGGTCGATTTCCATTCTCGTCGATGGTCCGATCGACTCGAACCTCAAAAGTGACCCGGAACATGAAAATTCCTCGATTTTCGTTGAAATTCAGTCATAAACTATTGAAACCTGCATTTTCATCGTTTTAGACGAAATAACACCCAATCGATCGATTTGCGATTTCGTCGATGGTCCGATCGACTCGAACCTCGAATGTGACTCAGAACATGAAAATTTCTCGATTTTCGTTGAAATTCAGTCAGAACTGTTGATACCTGCATTTTCATCGATTTAGACGAACTAACACCCAATTGCTCGATTAGCGTTTTCGTCGATGGTCCATTCGACTCGAACCTCGAAAGTCACTCGAAGCATTAATATTTCTCGATGTTCGTTGAAATTCAGTCAAAAACTGTTGAAACATGCATTTTCATCAATTTGGACGAACTAACACTCAATCTCTGGATTTGCGGTCTCGTCGATGGTCTGATCGACTCGAACCTCGAATGTGACTCAGAACATGAAAATTTCTCGATTTTCGTTGAAATTCAGTCAGAACTATTGATACCTGCATTTTCATCGATTTAGACGAACTAACACCCAATTTCTCCATTAGCGTTTTCGTGGATGGTCCATTTGACTCGAACCTCGAAAGTCACTCGAAGCATTAAAATTTCTCGATGTTCGTTGAATATCAGTCATAAACTGTTGAAACCTGCATTTTCATCCTTTTAGACGAAATAACACCAATCGATCGATTTGCGATTTCGTCGATGGTCCGATCGACTCGAACCTCGAAAGTGACTCGGAACATCAAAGTTTCTCGGTTTTCGTTGAAATTCAGTCAAAAACTATTGAAACCTGCATTTTCATCGTTTTAGACGAACTAAACCTCAATCTCTGGATTTGCGGTCTCGTCGATGGTCCGTTCGACTCGAACATCGAAAGTCGTTCGAAGCATTAAAATTTCTCGATTTTCGTTGAAATTCAGTCAAAAACTGTTGAAACCTGCATTTTCATCCTTTTAGACGAAATAACACCAATCGATCGATTTGCGATTTCGTCGATGGTCCGATCGACTCGAACCTCGAAAGTGACTCGGAACATCAAAGTTTCTCGATTTTCGTTGAAATTCAGTCAAAAACTATTGAAACCTGCATTTTCATCATTTTAGACGAAATAACACCCAATCGATCGATTTGCGATTTCGTCGATGGTCCGATCGACTCGAACCTCGAATGTGACTCGGAACATGAAAATTTCTCGATTTTCGTTGAAATTCAGTCAGAACTGTTGATACCTGCATTTTCATCGATTTAGGCAAACTAACACCGAATTGCTCGATTAGCGTTTTCGTGGATGGTCCATTCGACTCGAACCTCGAAAGTCACTCGAAGCATTAATAATTCTCGATGTTCGTTGAAATTCAGTCAGAAACTGTTGAAACATGCATTTTCATCAATTTAGACGAACTAACACTCAACCTCTGGATTTGCGGTCCCGTCGATGGTCCGTTCGACGCGAACCTCGAGAATGACTCGCAACATGAAAATTTCTCGATTTACGTTGAAACTCAGTCAAAAACTGTTGAAACCTGCGTTTTCATCGTTTTAGACGAACTCACACTCAATTTCTCCATTAGCGTTTTCGTGGATGGTCCATTCGACTCGAACCTCGAAAGTCACTCGAAGCATTAAAATTTCTCGATGTTCGTTGAATATCAGTCAAAAACTGTTGAAACCTGCATTTTCATCGTTTCAGACGAAATAACACCAATCGATCGATTTGCGATTTCGTCGATGGTCCGATCGACTCGAACCTCAAAAGTGACCCGGAACATGAAAATTTCTCGATTTTCGTTGAAATTCAGTCAAAAACTATTGAAACCTGCATTTTCATCGTTTTAGACGAAATAACACCCAATCGATCGATTTGCGATTTCGTCGATGGTCCGATCGACTCGAACCTCGAATGTGACTCAGAACATGAAAATTTCTCGATTTTCGTTGAAATTCAGTCAGAACTGTTGATACCTGCATTTTCATCGATTTAGACGAACTAACACCCAATTGCTCGATTAGCGTTTTCGTGGATGGTCCATTCGACTCGAACCTCGAAAGTCACTCGAAGCATTAATATTTCTCGATGTTCGTTGAAATTCAGTCAAAAACTGTTGAAACATGCATTTTCATCAATTTAGACGAACTAACACTCAATCTCTGGATTTGCGGTCTCGTCGATTGTCCGTTCGACTCGAACCTCGAAAGTGACTCGCGACATGAAAATTTCTCGATGTTCATTGAAACTCAGTCAAAAACTGTTGAAACCTGCGTTTTCATCGTTTTAGTCGAAAATACACCAATCGATCGATTTGCGATTTCGTCGATGGTCCGATCGACTCGAACCTCGAATGTGACTCGGAACATGAAAATTTCTCGGTTTTCGTTGAAATTCAGTCAAAAAATATTGAAACCTGCATTTTCATCGTTTTAGACGAAATAACACTTAATCGGTCGATCTCCATTCTCGTCTATGGTCCGATCGATTCGAACCTCGAAAATGACTCGGAACATGAAAATTTCTCGATTTTCGTTGAAATTCAGTCAAAAATTATTGAAACCTGCATTTTCATCGTTTTAAACGAAATAACACCCAATCGATCGATTTGCGATTTCGTCGATGGTCCGATCGACTCGAACCCGAATGTGACTCAGAACATGAAAATTTCTCGATTTTCGTTGAAATTCAGTCAGAACTGTTGATACATGCATTTTCATCGATTTAGACGAACTAACACCCAATTGCTCGATTAGCGTTTTCGTGGATGGTCAATTCGACTCGAACCTCGAAAGTCAGTCGAAGCATTAATATTTCTCGATATTCGTTGAAATTCAGTCAAAAACTGTTGAAACATGCATTTTCATCAATTTAGACGAACTAACACTCAATCTCTGGATTTGCGGTCTCGTCGATGGTCCGATCGACTCGAACCTCGAATGTGACTCAGAACATGAAAATTTCTCGATTTTCGTTGAAATTCAGTCAGAACTATTGATACCTGCATTTTCATCGATTTAGACGAACTAACACCCAATTGCTCGATTAGCGTTTTCGTGGATGGTCCATTCGACTCGAACCTCGAAAGTCAGTCGAAGCATTAATAATTCTCGATGTTCGTTGAAATTCAGTCAGAAACTGTTGAAACATGCATTTTCATCAATTTAGACGAACTAACACTCAACCTCTGGATTTGCGGTCCCGTCGATGGTCCGTTCGACGCGAACCTCGAGAATGACTCGCAACATGAAAATTTCTCGATTTACGTTGAAACTCAGTCAAAAACTGTTGAAACCTGCGTTTTCATCGTTTTAGACGAACTCACACTCAATTTCTCCATTAGCGTTTTCGTGGATGGTCCATTCGACTCGAACCTCGAAAGTCACTCGAAGCATTAAAATTTCTCGATGTTCGTTGAATATCAGTCAAAAACTGTTGAAACCTGGATATTCATCGTTTCAGACGAAATAACACCAATCGATCGATTTGCGATTTCGTCGATGGTCCGATCGACTCGAACCTCGAATGTGACTCGGAACATCAAAATTTCTCGGTTTTCGTTTAAATTCAGTCAAAAACTATTGAAACCTGTATTTTCATCGTTTTAGACGAAATAAAACCCAATCGATCGATTTGCGATCTCGTCGATGGTCCTATCGACTCGAACCTCGAATGTGACTCGGAACATGAAAATTTCTCGATTTTCGTTGAAATTCAGTCAGAACTGTTGATACCTGCATTTTCATCGATTTAGACGAACTAACACCCAATTGCTCGATTAGCGTTTTCGTGGATGTTCCATTCGACTCGAACCTCGAAAGTCAGTCGAAGCATTAATATTTCTCGATGTTCGTTGAAATTCAGTCAAAAACTGTTGAAACATGCATTTTCATCAATTTAGACGAACTAACACTCAATCTCTGGATTTCCGTTCTCGTCGATGGTCCGATCGACTCGAACTTCGAAAGTGACTCGGAACATGAAAATTTCTCGATTTTCGTTGAAATTCAGTCAGAACTATTGATACCTGCATTTTCATCGATTTAGACGAACTAACACCCAATTGCTCGATTAGCGTTTTCGTGGATGGTCCATTAGTCTCGAACCTCGAAAGTCAGTCGAAGCATTAATAGTTCTCGATGTTCGTTGAAATTCAGTCAAAAACTGTTGAAACATGCATTTTCATCAATTTAGACGAACTAACACTCAATCTCTGGATTTGCGGTCTCGTCGATGGTCCGTTCGACGCCAACCTCGAGAATGACTCGCAACATGAAAATTTCTCGATTTTCGTTGAAACTCAGTCAAAAACTGTTGAAACCTGCATTTTCATCGTTTTTGACGAACTAACACTTAATCGGTCGATTTCCATTCTCGTCGATGGTCCGATCGACTCGAACCTCAAAAGTGACCCGGAACATGAAAATTTCTCGATTTTCGTTGAAATTCAGTCAAAAACTATTGAAACCTGCATTTTCATCGTTTTAGACGAAATAACACCCAATCGATCGATTTGCGATTTCGTCGATGGTCCGATCGACTCGAACCCGAATGTCACTCAGAACATGAAAATTTCTCGATTTTCATTGAAATTCAGTCAGAACTGTTGATACCTGCATTTTCATCGATTTAGACGAACTAACACCCATTTGCTCGATTAGCGTTTTCGTGGATGGTCCATTCGACTCGAACCTCGAAAGTCAGTCGAAGCATTAACATTTCTCGATGTTCGTTGAAATTCAGTCAAAAACTGTTGAAACCTGCATTTTCATCGTTTTTGACGAACTAACACTTAATCGGTCGATTTCCATTCTCGTCGATGGTCCGATCGACTCGAACTTCGAAAGTGACTCGGAACATGAAAATTTCTCGATTTTCGTTGAAATTCAGTCAAAAACTATTGAAACCTGCATTTTCATCGTTTTAGACGAAATAACACCCAATCGATCGATTTGCGATTTCGTCGATGGTCCGATCGACTCGAACCCGAATGTGACTCAGAACATGAAAATTTCTCGATTTTCGTTGAAATTCAGTCAGAACTGTTGATACATGCATTTTCATCGATTTAGACGAACTAACACCCAATTGCTCGATTAGCGTTTTCGTGGATGGTCAATTCGACTCGAACCTCGAAAGTCAGTCGAAGCATTAATATTTCTCGATGTTCGTTGAAATTCAGTCAAAAACTGTTGAAACATGCATTTTCATCAATTTAGACGAACTAACACTCAATCTCTGGATTTGCGGTCTCGTCGATTGTCCGTTCGACTCGAACCTCGAAAGTGACTCGCGACATGAAAATTTCTCGATGTTCATTGAAACTCAGTCAAAAACTGTTGAAACCTGCGTTTTCATCGTTTTAGTCGAAAATACACCAATCGATCGATTTGCGATTTCGTCGATGGTCCGATCGACTCGAACCTCGAATGTGACTCGGAACATGAAAATTTCTCGGTTTTCGTTGAAATTCAGTCAAAAAATATTGAAACCTGCATTTTCATCGTTTTAGACGAAATAACACTTAATCGGTCGATCTCCATTCTCGTCTATGGTCCGATCGATTCGAACCTCGAAAATGACTCGGAACATGAAAATTTCTCGATTTTCGTTGAAATTCAGTCAAAAATTATTGAAACCTGCATTTTCATCGTTTTAAACGAAATAACACCCAATCGATCGATTTGCGATTTCGTCGATGGTCCGATCAACTCGAACCCGAATGTGACTCAGAACATGAAAATTTCTCGATTTTCGTTGAAATTCAGTCAGAACTGTTGATACATGCATTTTCATCGATTTAGACGAACTAACACCCAATTGCTCGATTAGCGTTTTCGTGGATGGTCAATTCGACTCGAACCTCGAAAGTCAGTCGAAGCATTAATATTTCTCGATGTTCGTTGAAATTCAGTCAAAAACTGTTGAAACATGCATTTTCATCAATTTAGACGAACTAACACTCAATCTCTGGATTTGCGGTCTCGTCGATGGTCCGATCGACTCGAACCTCGAATGTGACTCAGAACATGAAAATTTCTCGATTTTCGTTGAAATTCAGTCAGAACTATTGATACCTGCATTTTCATCGATTTAGACGAACTAACACCCAATTGCTCGATTAGCGTTTTCGTGGATGGTCCATTCGACTCGAACCTCGAAAGTCAGTCGAAGCATTAATAATTCTCGATGTTCGTTGAAATTCAGTCAGAAACTGTTGAAACATGCATTTTCATCAATTTAGACGAACTAACACTCAACCTCTGGATTTGCGGTCCCGTCGATGGTCCGTTCGACGCGAACCTCGAGAATGACTCGCAACATGAAAATTTCTCGATTTACGTTGAAACTCAGTCAAAAACTGTTGAAACCTGCGTTTTCATCGTTTTAGACGAACTCACACTCAATTTCTCCATTAGCGTTTTCGTGGATGGTCCATTCGACTCGAACCTCGAAAGTCACTCGAAGCATTAAAATTTCTCGATGTTCGTTGAATATCAGTCAAAAACTGTTGAAACCTGCATTTTCATCGTTTCAGACGAAATAACACCAATCGATCGATTTGCGATTTCGTCGATGGTCCGATCGACTCGAACCTCGAATGTGACTCGGAACATCAAAATTTCTCGGTTTTCGTTTAAATTCAGTCAAAAACTATTGAAACCTGCATTTTCATCGTTTTTGACGAACTAACACTTAATCGGTCGATTTCCATTCTCGTCGATGGTCCGATCGACTCGAACCTCAAAAGTGACCCGGAACATGAAAATTTCTCGATTTTCGTTGAAATTCAGTCAAAAACTATTGAAACCTGCATTTTCATCGTTTTAGACGAAATAACACCCAATCGATCGATTTGCGATTTCGTCGATGGTCCGATCGACTCGAACCTCGAATGTGACTCAGAACATGAAAATTTCTCGATTTTCGTTGAAATTCAGTCAGAACTGTTGATACCTGCATTTTCATCGATTTAGACGAACTAACACCCAATTGCTCGATTAGCGTTTTCGTGGATGGTCCATTCGACTCGAACCTCGAAAGTCAGTCGAAGCATTAATATTTCTCGATGTTCGTTGAAATTCAGTCAAAAACTGTTGAAACATGCATTTTCATCAATTTAGACGAACTAACACTCAATCTCTGGATTTGCGGTCTCGTCGATGGTCCGATCGACTCGAACCTCGAATGTGACTCAGAACATGAAAATTTCTCGATTTTCGTTGAAATTCAGTCAGAACTATTGATACCTGCATTTTCATCGATTTAGACGAACTAACACCCAATTGCTCGATTAGCGTTTTCGTGGATGGTCCATTCGACTCGAACCTCGAAAGTCAGTCGAAGCATTAATAATTCTCGATGTTCGTTGAAATTCAGTCAGAAACTGTTGAAACATGCATTTTCATCAATTTAGACGAACTAACACTCAACCTCTGGATTTGCGGTCCCGTCGATGGTCCGTTCGACGCGAACCTCGAGAATGACTCGCAACATGAAAATTTCTCGATTTACGTTGAAACTCAGTCAAAAACTGTTGAAACCTGCGTTTTCATCGTTTTAGACGAACTCACACTCAATTTCTCCATTAGCGTTTTCGTGGATGGTCCATTCGACTCGAACCTCGAAAGTCACTCGAAGCATTAAAATTTCTCGATGTTCGTTGAATATCAGTCAAAAACTGTTGAAACCTGGATTTTCATCGTTTCAGACGAAATAACACCAATCGATCGATTTGCGATTTCGTCGATGGTCCTATCGACTCGAACCTCGAATGTGACTCGGAACATGAAAATTTCTCGATTTTCGTTGAAATTCAGTCAGAACTGCTGATACCTGCATTTTCATCGATTTAGACGAACTAACACCCAATTGCTCGATTAGCGTTTTCGTGGATGTTCCATTCGACTCGAACCTCGAAAGTCAGTCGAAGCATTAATATTTCTCGATGTTCGTTGAAATTCAGTCAAAAACTGTTGAAACATGCATTTTCATCAATTTAGACGAACTAACACTCAATCTCTGGATTTCCGTTCTCGTCGATGGTCCGATCGACTCGAACTTCGAAAGTGACTCGGAACATGAAAATTTCTCGATTTTCGTTGAAATTCAGTCAGAACTATTGATACCTGCATTTTCATCGATTTAGACGAACTAACACCCAATTGCTCGATTAGCGTTTTCGTGGATGGTCCATTAGTCTCGAACCTCGAAAGTCAGTCGAAGCATTAATAGTTCTCGATGTTCGTTGAAATTCAGTCAAAAACTGTTGAAACATGCATTTTCATCAATTTAGACGAACTAACACTCAATCTCTGGATTTGCGGTCTCGTCGATTGTCCGTTCGACGCCAACCTCGAGAATGACTCGCAACATGAAAATTTCTCGATTTTCGTTGAAACTCAGTCAAAAACTGTTGAAACCTGCATTTTCATCGTTTTTGACGAACTAACACTTAATCGGTCGATTTCCATTCTCGTCGATGGTCCGATCGACTCGAACCTCAAAAGTGACCCGGAACATGAAAATTTCTCGATTTTCGTTGAAATTCAGTCAAAAACTATTGAAACCTGCATTTTCATCGTTTTAGACGAAATAACACCAATCGATCGATTTGCGATTTCGTCGATGGTCCGATCGACTCGAACCTCGAAAGTGACTCGGAACATAAAAATTTCTCGGTTTTCGTTGAAATTCAGAAAAAAAATATTGAAACCTGCATTTTCATCGTTTTAGACGAAATAACACTTAATCGGTCGATTTCCATTCTCATCGATGGTCCGATCGACTCGAACCTCGAAAGTGACTCCGAACATGAAAATTTCTCGATTTTCGTTGAAATTCAATCAGAACTGTTGATACCTGCATTTTCATCGATTTAGACGAACTAACACCCAATTGCTCGATTTGCGATTTCGTCGATGGTCCGATCGACTCGAACCCGAATGTGACTCAGAACATGAAAATTTCTCGATTTTCGTTGAAATTCAGTCAGAACTGTTGATACATGCATTTTCATCGATTTAGACGAACTAACACCCAATTGCTCGATTAGCGTTTTCGTGGATGGTCAATTCGACTCGAACCTCGAAAGTCAGTCGAAGCATTAATATTTCTCGATGTTCGTTGAAATTCAGTCAAAAACTGTTGAAACATGCATTTTCATCAATTTAGACGAACTAACACTCAATCTCTGGATTTGCGGTCTCGTCGATGGTCCGATCGACTCGAACCTCGAATGTGACTCAGAACATGAAAATTTCTCGATTTTCGTTGAAATTCAGTCAGAACTATTGATACCTGCATTTTCATCGATTTAGACGAACTAACACCCAATTGCTCGATTAGCGTTTTCGTGGATGGTCCATTCGACTCGAACCTCGAAAGTCAGTCGAAGCATTAATAATTCTCGATGTTCGTTGAAATTCAGTCAGAAACTGTTGAAACATGCATTTTCATCAATTTAGACGAACTAACACTCAACCTCTGGATTTGCGGTCCCGTCGATGGTCCGTTCGACGCGAACCTCGAGAATGACTCGCAACATGAAAATTTCTCGATTTACGTTGAAACTCAGTCAAAAACTGTTGAAACCTGCGTTTTCATCGTTTTAGACGAACTCACACTCAATTTCTCCATTAGCGTTTTCGTGGATGGTCCATTCGACTCGAACCTCGAAAGTCACTCGAAGCATTAAAATTTCTCGATGTTCGTTGAATATCAGTCAAAAACTGTTGAAACCTGCATTTTCATCGTTTCAGACGAAATAACACCAATCGATCGATTTGCGATTTCGTCGATGGTCCGATCGACTCGAACCTCGAATGTGACTCGGAACATCAAAATTTCTCGGTTTTCGTTTAAATTCAGTCAAAAACTATTGAAACCTGCATTTTCATCGTTTTTGACGAACTAACACTTAATCGGTCGATTTCCATTCTCGTCGATGGTCCGATCGACTCGAACCTCAAAAGTGACCCGGAACATGAAAATTTCTCGATTTTCGTTGAAATTCAGTCAAAAACTATTGAAACCTGCATTTTCATCGTTTTAGACGAAATAACACCCAATCGATCGATTTGCGATTTCGTCGATGGTCCGATCGACTCGAACCTCGAATGTGACTCAGAACATGAAAATTTCTCGATTTTCGTTGAAATTCAGTCAGAACTGTTGATACCTGCATTTTCATCGATTTAGACGAACTAACACCCAATTGCTCGATTAGCGTTTTCGTGGATGGTCCATTCGACTCGAACCTCGAAAGTCAGTCGAAGCATTAATATTTCTCGATATTCGTTGAAATTCAGTCAAAAACTGTTGAAACATGCATTTTCATCAATTTAGACGAACTAACACTCAATCTCTGGATTTGCGGTCTCGTCGATGGTCCGATCGACTCGAACCTCGAATGTGACTCAGAACATGAAAATTTCTCGATTTTCGTTGAAATTCAGTCAGAACTATTGATACCTGCATTTTCATCGATTTAGACGAACTAACACCCAATTGCTCGATTAGCGTTTTCGTGGATGGTCCATTCGACTCGAACCTCGAAAGTCAGTCGTAGCATTAATAATTCTCGATGTTCGTTGAAATTCAGTCAGAAACTGTTGAAACATGCATTTTCATCAATTTAGACGAACTAACACTCAACCTCTGGATTTGCGGTCCCGTCGATGGTCCGTTCGACGCGAACCTCGAGAATGACTCGCAACATGAAAATTTCTCGATTTACGTTGAAACTCAGTCAAAAACTGTTGAAACCTGCGTTTTCATCGTTTTAGACGAACTCACACTCAATTTCTCCATTAGCGTTTTCGTGGATGGTCCATTCGACTCGAACCTCGAAAGTCACTCGAAGCATTAAAATTTCTCGATGTTCGTTGAATATCAGTCAAAAACTGTTGAAACCTGGATTTTCATCGTTTCAGACGAAATAACACCAATCGATCGATTTGCGATTTCGTCGATGGTCCGATCGACTCGAACCTCGAATGTGACTCGGAACATCAAAATTTCTCGGTTTTCGTTTAAATTCAGTCAAAAACTATTGAAACCTGTATTTTCATCGTTTTAGACGAAATAAAACCCAATCGATCGATTTGCGATCTCGTCGATGGTCCTATCGACTCGAACCTCGAATGTGACTCGGAACATGAAAATTTCTCGATTTTCGTTGAAATTCAGTCAGAACTGTTGATACCTGCATTTTCATCGATTTAGACGAACTAACACCCAATTGCTCGATTAGCGTTTTCGTGGATGTTCCATTCGACTCGAACCTCGAAAGTCAGTCGAAGCATTAATATTTCTCGATGTTCGTTGAAATTCAGTCAAAAACTGTTGAAACATGCATTTTCATCAATTTAGACGAACTAACACTCAATCTCTGGATTTCCGTTCTCGTCGATGGTCCGATCGACTCGAACTTCGAAAGTGACTCGCGACATGAAAATTTCTCGATGTTCATTGAAACTCAGTCAAAAACTGTTGAAACCTGCGTTTTCATCGTTTTAGTCGAAAATACACCAATCGATCGATTTGCGATTTCGTCGATGGTCCGATCGATTCGAACCTCGAATGTGACTCGGAACATGAAAATTTCTCGGTTTTCGTTGAAATTCAGTCAAAAAATATTGAAACCTGCATTTTCATCGTTTTAAACGAAATAACACCCAATCGATCGATTTGCGATTTCGTCGATGGTCCGATCGACTCGAACCCGAATGTGACTCAGAACATGAAAATTTCTCGATTTTCGTTGAAATTCAGTCAGAACTGTTGATACATGCATTTTCATCGATTTAGACGAACTAACACCCAATTGCTCGATTAGCGTTTTCGTGGATGGTCAATTCGACTCGAACCTCGAAAGTCAGTCGAAGCATTAATATTTCTCGATATTCGTTGAAATTCAGTCAAAAACTGTTGAAACATGCATTTTCATCAATTTAGACGAACTAACACTCAATCTCTGGATTTGCGGTCTCGTCGATGGTCCGATCGACTCGAACCTCGAATGTGACTCAGAACATGAAAATTTCTCGATTTTCGTTGAAATTCAGTCAGAACTATTGATACCTGCATTTTCATCGATTTAGACGAACTAACACCCAATTGCTCGATTAGCGTTTTCGTGGATGGTCCATTCGACTCGAACCTCGAAAGTCAGTCGAAGCATTAATAATTCTCGATGTTCGTTGAAATTCAGTCAGAAACTGTTGAAACATGCATTTTCATCAATTTAGACGAACTAACACTCAACCTCTGGATTTGCGGTCCCGTCGATGGTCCGTTCGACGCGAACCTCGAGAATGACTCGCAACATGAAAATTTCTCGATTTACGTTGAAACTCAGTCAAAAACTGTTGAAACCTGCGTTTTCATCGTTTTAGACGAACTCACACTCAATTTCTCCATTAGCGTTTTCGTGGATGGTCCATTCGACTCGAACCTCGAAAGTCACTCGAAGCATTAAAATTTCTCGATGTTCGTTGAATATCAGTCAAAAACTGTTGAAACCTGGATTTTCATCGTTTCAGACGAAATAACACCAATCGATCGATTTGCGATTTCGTCGATGGTCCGATCGACTCGAACCTCGAATGTGACTCGGAACATCAAAATTTCTCGGTTTTCGTTTAAATTCAGTCAAAAACTATTGAAACCTGTATTTTCATCGTTTTAGACGAAATAAAACCCAATCGATCGATTTGCGATCTCGTCGATGGTCCTATCGACTCGAACCTCGAATGTGACTCGGAACATGAAAATTTCTCGATTTTCGTTGAAATTCAGTCAGAACTGTTGATACCTGCATTTTCATCGATTTAGACGAACTAACACCCAATTGCTCGATTAGCGTTTTCGTGGATGGTCCATTAGTCTCGAACCTCGAAAGTCAGTCGAAGCATTAATAGTTCTCGATGTTCGTTGAAATTCAGTCAAAAACTGTTGAAACATGCATTTTCATCAATTTAGACGAACTAACACTCAATCTCTGGATTTGCGGTCTCGTCGATGGTCCGTTCGACGCCAACCTCGAGAATGACTCGCAACATGAAAATTTCTCGATTTTCGTTGAAACTCAGTCAAAAACTGTTGAAACCTGCATTTTCATCGTTTTTGACGAACTAACACTTAATCGGTCGATTTCCATTCTCGTCGATGGTCCGATCGACTCGAACCTCAAAAGTGACCCGGAACATGAAAATTTCTCGATTTTCGTTGAAATTCAGTCAAAAACTATTGAAACCTGCATTTTCATCGTTTTAGACGAAATAACACCCAATCGATCGATTTGCGATTTCGTCGATGGTCCGATCGACTCGAACCCGAATGTCACTCAGAACATGAAAATTTCTCGATTTTCATTGAAATTCAGTCAGAACTGTTGATACCTGCATTTTCATCGATTTAGACGAACTAACACCCATTTGCTCGATTAGCGTTTTCGTGGATGGTCCATTCGACTCGAACCTCGAAAGTCAGTCGAAGCATTAACATTTCTCGATGTTCGTTGAAATTCAGTCAAAAACTGTTGAAACCTGCATTTTCATCGTTTTTGACGAACTAACACTTAATCGGTCGATTTCCATTCTCGTCGATGGTCCGATCGACTCGAACTTCGAAAGTGACTCGGAACATGAAAATTTCTCGATTTTCGTTGAAATTCAGTCAAAAACTATTGAAACCTGCATTTTCATCGTTTTAGACGAAATAACACCCAATCGATCGATTTGCGATTTCGTCGATGGTCCGATCGACTCGAACCCGAATGTGACTCAGAACATGAAAATTTCTCGATTTTCGTTGAAATTCAGTCAGAACTGTTGATACATGCATTTTCATCGATTTAGACGAACTAACACCCAATTGCTCGATTAGCGTTTTCGTGGATGGTCAATTCGACTCGAACCTCGAAAGTCAGTCGAAGCATTAATATTTCTCGATGTTCGTTGAAATTCAGTCAAAAACTGTTGAAACATGCATTTTCATCAATTTAGACGAACTAACACTCAATCTCTGGATTTGCGGTCTCGTCGATTGTCCGTTCGACTCGAACCTCGAAAGTGACTCGCGACATGAAAATTTCTCGATGTTCATTGAAACTCAGTCAAAAACTGTTGAAACCTGCGTTTTCATCGTTTTAGTCGAAAATACACCAATCGATCGATTTGCGATTTCGTCGATGGTCCGATCGACTCGAACCTCGAATGTGACTCGGAACATGAAAATTTCTCGGTTTTCGTTGAAATTCAGTCAAAAAATATTGAAACCTGCATTTTCATCGTTTTAGACGAAATAACACTTAATCGGTCGATCTCCATTCTCGTCTATGGTCCGATCGATTCGAACCTCGAAAATGACTCGGAACATGAAAATTTCTCGATTTTCGTTGAAATTCAGTCAAAAATTATTGAAACCTGCATTTTCATCGTTTTAAACGAAATAACACCCAATCGATCGATTTGCGATTTCGTCGATGGTCCGATCAACTCGAACCCGAATGTGACTCAGAACATGAAAATTTCTCGATTTTCGTTGAAATTCAGTCAGAACTGTTGATACATGCATTTTCATCGATTTAGACGAACTAACACCCAATTGCTCGATTAGCGTTTTCGTGGATGGTCAATTCGACTCGAACCTCGAAAGTCAGTCGAAGCATTAATATTTCTCGATGTTCGTTGAAATTCAGTCAAAAACTGTTGAAACATGCATTTTCATCAATTTAGACGAACTAACACTCAATCTCTGGATTTGCGGTCTCGTCGATGGTCCGATCGACTCGAACCTCGAATGTGACTCAGAACATGAAAATTTCTCGATTTTCGTTGAAATTCAGTCAGAACTATTGATACCTGCATTTTCATCGATTTAGACGAACTAACACCCAATTGCTCGATTAGCGTTTTCGTGGATGGTCCATTCGACTCGAACCTCGAAAGTCAGTCGAAGCATTAATAATTCTCGATGTTCGTTGAAATTCAGTCAGAAACTGTTGAAACATGCATTTTCATCAATTTAGACGAACTAACACTCAACCTCTGGATTTGCGGTCCCGTCGATGGTCCGTTCGACGCGAACCTCGAGAATGACTCGCAACATGAAAATTTCTCGATTTACGTTGAAACTCAGTCAAAAACTGTTGAAACCTGCGTTTTCATCGTTTTAGACGAACTCACACTCAATTTCTCCATTAGCGTTTTCGTGGATGGTCCATTCGACTCGAACCTCGAAAGTCACTCGAAGCATTAAAATTTCTCGATGTTCGTTGAATATCAGTCAAAAACTGTTGAAACCTGGATATTCATCGTTTCAGACGAAATAACACCAATCGATCGATTTGCGATTTCGTCGATGGTCCGATCGACTCGAACCTCGAATGTGACTCGGAACATCAAAATTTCTCGGTTTTCGTTTAAATTCAGTCAAAAACTATTGAAACCTGTATTTTCATCGTTTTAGACGAAATAAAACCCAATCGATCGATTTGCGATCTCGTCGATGGTCCTATCGACTCGAACCTCGAATGTGACTCGGAACATGAAAATTTCTCGATTTTCGTTGAAATTCAGTCAGAACTGTTGATACCTGCATTTTCATCGATTTAGACGAACTAACACCCAATTGCTCGATTAGCGTTTTCGTGGATGTTCCATTCGACTCGAACCTCGAAAGTCAGTCGAAGCATTAATATTTCTCGATGTTCGTTGAAATTCAGTCAAAAACTGTTGAAACATGCATTTTCATCAATTTAGACGAACTAACACTCAATCTCTGGATTTCCGTTCTCGTCGATGGTCCGATCGACTCGAACTTCGAAAGTGACTCGGAACATGAAAATTTCTCGATTTTCGTTGAAATTCAGTCAGAACTATTGATACCTGCATTTTCATCGATTTAGACGAACTAACACCCAATTGCTCGATTAGCGTTTTCGTGGATGGTCCATTAGTCTCGAACCTCGAAAGTCAGTCGAAGCATTAATAGTTCTCGATGTTCGTTGAAATTCAGTCAAAAACTGTTGAAACATGCATTTTCATCAATTTAGACGAACTAACACTCAATCTCTGGATTTGCGGTCTCGTCGATGGTCCGTTCGACGCCAACCTCGAGAATGACTCGCAACATGAAAATTTCTCGATTTTCGTTGAAACTCAGTCAAAAACTGTTGAAACCTGCATTTTCATCGTTTTTGACGAACTAACACTTAATCGGTCGATTTCCATTCTCGTCGATGGTCCGATCGACTCGAACCTCAAAAGTGACCCGGAACATGAAAATTTCTCGATTTTCGTTGAAATTCAGTCAAAAACTATTGAAACCTGCATTTTCATCGTTTTAGACGAAATAACACCCAATCGATCGATTTGCGATTTCGTCGATGGTCCGATCGACTCGAACCCGAATGTCACTCAGAACATGAAAATTTCTCGATTTTCATTGAAATTCAGTCAGAACTGTTGATACCTGCATTTTCATCGATTTAGACGAACTAACACCCATTTGCTCGATTAGCGTTTTCGTGGATGGTCCATTCGACTCGAACCTCGAAAGTCAGTCGAAGCATTAACATTTCTCGATGTTCGTTGAAATTCAGTCAAAAACTGTTGAAACCTGCATTTTCATCGTTTTTGACGAACTAACACTTAATCGGTCGATTTCCATTCTCGTCGATGGTCCGATCGACTCGAACTTCGAAAGTGACTCGGAACATGAAAATTTCTCGATTTTCGTTGAAATTCAGTCAAAAACTATTGAAACCTGCATTTTCATCGTTTTAGACGAAATAACACCCAATCGATCGATTTGCGATTTCGTCGATGGTCCGATCGACTCGAACCCGAATGTGACTCAGAACATGAAAATTTCTCGATTTTCGTTGAAATTCAGTCAGAACTATTGATACCTGCATTTTCATCGATTTAGACGAACTAACACCCAATTGCTCGATTACCGTTTTCGTGGATGGTCCATTAGTCTCGAACCTCGAAAGTCAGTCGAAGCATTAATAGTTCTCGATGTTCGTTGAAATTCAGTCAAAAACTGTTGAAACATGCATTTTCATCAATTTAGACGAACTAACACTCAATCTCTGGATTTGCGGTCTCGTCGATGGTCCGTTCGACGCCAACCTCGAGAATGACTCGCAACATGAAAATTTCTCGATTTTCGTTGAAACTCAGTCAAAAACTGTTGAAACCTGCATTTTCATCGTTTTTGACGAACTAACACTTAATCGGTCGATTTCCATTCTCGTCGATGGTCCGATCGACTTGAACCTCAAAAGTGACCCGGAACATGAAAATTTCTCGATTTTCGTTGAAATTCAGTCAAAAACTATTGAAACCTGCATTTTCATCGTTTTAGACGAAATAACACCCAATCGATCGATTTGCGATTTCGTCGATGGTCCGATCGACTCGAACCTCGAATGTGACTCAGAACATGAAAATTTCTCGATTTTCGTTGAAATTCAGTCAGAACTATTGATACCTGTATTTTCATCGATTTAGACGAACTAACACCCAATTGCTCGATTAGCGTTTTCGTGGATGGTCCATTCGACTCGAACCTCGAAAGTCAGTCGAAGCATTAATAATTCTCGATGTTCGTTGAAATTCAGTCAGAAACTGTTGAAACATGCATTTTCATCAATTTAGACGAACTAACACTCAACCTCTGGATTTGCGGTCCCGTCGATGGTCCGTTCGACGCGAACCTCGAGAATGACTCGCAACATGAAAATTTCTCGATTTACGTTGAAACTCAGTCAAAAACTGTTGAAACCTGCGTTTTCATCGTTTTAGACGAACTCACACTCAATTTCTCCATTAGCGTTTTCGTGGATGGTCCAATTGACTCGAACCTCGAAAGTCACTCGAAGCATTAAAATTTCTCGATGTTCGTTGAATATCAGTCAAAAACTGTTGAAACCTGCATTTTCATCCTTTTAGACGAAATAACACCAATCGATCGATTTGCGATTTCGTCGATGGTCCGATCGACTCGAACCTCGAAAGTGACTCGGAACATCAAAGTTTCTCGGTTTTCGTTGAAATTCAGTCAAAAACTATTGAAACCTGCATTTTCATCCTTTTAGACGAAATAACACCAATCGATCGATTTGCGATTTCGTCGATGGTCCGATCGACTCGAACCTCGAAAGTGACTCGCAACATGAAAATGTCTCGAGTTTTGTTGAAATTCAGTCAAAAACTGTTGAAACCTGCTTTTTCATCTTTTTAGACGAAATTACACCCATTCGTTCGATTTGCGATCTCGTCGATGGTCCGATCGACTCGAACCTCGAAAGTGACTCGGAACATGAAAATTTCTCGATGTTCGTTGAAATTCAGTCAAAGACTGTTGAAACCTGCATTTTGATCGTTTTAGACGAACTAACACTCAATCTCTCGATATGCATTCTCGTTGGTGGTCCGTTCGTCTCGAACCTTGAAAGTTACTCGCAACATGAAAATGTCTTGAGTTTCGTTGAAATTGAGTCAAAAACTGTTGAAACCTGCATTTTGATCGTTTTAGACGAACTAACACTCAATCTCTCGATATGCATTCTCGTTGGTGGTCCGTTCGTCTCGAACCTCGAAAGTGACTCGCAACATGAAAATTTCACGATATTCGTTGAAATTCAATCGGAACTGTTGATACCTGCATTTTCATCGATTTAGACGAACTAACATCCAATTGCTCGATTAGCGTTTTCGTGGATGGTCCATTCGACTCGAACCTCGAAAGTCACTCGAAGCGTTAATAATTCTCGATGTTCGTTGAAATTCAGTCAAAAACTGTTGAAACATGCATTTTCATCAATTTAGATGAACTAACACTCAATCTCTGGATTTGCGGTCTCGTCGAACTCAGTCGAAAACTATTGAAACCTGCATTTTCATCGTTTTAGTCGAAATAACACCCAATCGATCGATTTGCGATTTCGTCGATGGTCCGATCGACTCGAACCCGAATGTGACTCAGAACATGAAAATTTCTCGATTTACGTTGAAACTCAGTCAAAAACTGTTGAAACCTGCGTTTTCATCGTTTTAGACGAACTCACACTCAATTTCTCCATTAGCGTTTTCGTGGATGGTCCATTCGACTCGAACCTCGAAACTCACTCGAAGCATTAAAATTTCTCGATGTTCGTTGAATATCAGTCAAAAACTGTTGAAACCTGGATTTTCATCGTTTCAGACGAAATAACACCAATCGATCGATTTGCGATTTCGTCGATGGTCCGATCGACTCGAACCTCGAATGTGACTCGGAACATCAAAATTTCTCGGTTTTCGTTTAAATTCAGTCAAAAACTATTGAAACCTGTATTTTCATCGATTTAGACGAAATAAAACCCAATCGATCGATTTGCGATCTCGTCGATGGTCCTATCGACTCGAACCTCGAATGTGACTCGGAACATGAAAATTTCTCGATTTTCGTTGAAATTCAGTCAGAACTGTTGATACCTGCATTTTCATCGATTTAGACGAACTAACACCCAATTGCTCGATTAGCGTTTTCGTGGATGTTCCATTCGACTCGAACCTCGAAAGTCAGTCGAAGCATTAATATTTCTCGATGTTCGTTGAAATTCAGTCAAAAACTGTTGAAACATGCATTTTCATCAATTTAGACGAACTAACACTCAACCTCTGGATTTGCGGTCCCGTCGATGGTCCGTTCGACGCGAACCTCGAGAATGACTCGCAACATGAAAATTTCTCGATTTACGTTGAAACTCAGTCAAAAACTGTTGAAACCTGCGTTTTCATCGTTTTAGACGAACTCACACTCAATTTCTCCATTAGCGTTTTCGTGGATGGTCCAATTGACTCGAACCTCGAAAGTCACTCGAAGCATTAAAATTTCTCGATGTTCGTTGAATATCAGTCAAAAACTGTTGAAACCTGCATTTTCATCCTTTTAGACGAAATAACACCAATCGATCGATTTGCGATTTCGTCGATGGTCCGATCGACTCGAACCTCGAAAGTGACTCGGAACATCAAAGTTTCTCGGTTTTCGTTGAAATTCAGTCAAAAACTATTGAAACCTGCATTTTCATCCTTTTAGACGAAATAACACCAATCGATCGATTTGCGATTTCGTCGATGGTCCGATCGACTCGAACCTCGAAAGTGACTCGCAACATGAAAATGTCTCGAGTTTTGTTGAAATTCAGTCAAAAACTGTTGAAACCTGCTTTTTCATCTTTTTAGACGAAATTACACCCATTCGTTCGATTTGCGATCTCGTCGATGGTCCGATCGACTCGAACCTCGAAAGTGACTCGGAACATGAAAATTTCTCGATGTTCGTTGAAATTCAGTCAAAGACTGTTGAAACCTGCATTTTGATCGTTTTAGACGAACTAACACTCAATCTCTCGATATGCATTCTCGTTGGTGGTCCGTTCGTCTCGAACCTTGAAAGTTACTCGCAACATGAAAATGTCTTGAGTTTCGTTGAAATTGAGTCAAAAACTGTTGAAACCTGCATTTTGATCGTTTTAGACGAACTAACACTCAATCTCTCGATATGCATTCTCGTTGGTGGTCCGTTCGTCTCGAACCTCGAAAGTGACTCGCAACATGAAAATTTCACGATATTCGTTGAAATTCAATCGGAACTGTTGATACCTGCATTTTCATCGATTTAGACGAACTAACATCCAATTGCTCGATTAGCGTTTTCGTGGATGGTCCATTCGACTCGAACCTCGAAAGTCACTCGAAGCGTTAATAATTCTCGATGTTCGTTGAAATTCAGTCAAAAACTGTTGAAACATGCATTTTCATCAATTTAGATGAACTAACACTCAATCTCTGGATTTGCGGTCTCGTCGAACTCAGTCGAAAACTATTGAAACCTGCATTTTCATCGTTTTAGTCGAAATAACACCCAATCGATCGATTTGCGATTTCGTCGATGGTCCGATCGACTCGAACCCGAATGTGACTCAGAACATGAAAATTTCTCGATTTACGTTGAAACTCAGTCAAAAACTGTTGAAACCTGCGTTTTCATCGTTTTAGACGAACTCACACTCAATTTCTCCATTAGCGTTTTCGTGGATGGTCCATTCGACTCGAACCTCGAAAGTCACTCGAAGCATTAAAATTTCTCGATGTTCGTTGAATATCAGTCAAAAACTGTTGAAACCTGGATTTTCATCGTTTCAGACGAAATAACACCAATCGATCGATTTGCGATTTCGTCGATGGTCCGATCGACTCGAACCTCGAATGTGACTCGGAACATCAAAATTTCTCGGTTTTCGTTTAAATTCAGTCAAAAACTATTGAAACCTGTATTTTCATCGATTTAGACGAAATAAAACCCAATCGATCGATTTGCGATCTCGTCGATGGTCCTATCGACTCGAACCTCGAATGTGACTCGGAACATGAAAATTTCTCGATTTTCGTTGAAATTCAGTCAGAACTGTTGATACCTGCATTTTCATCGATTTAGACGAACTAACACCCAATTGCTCGATTAGCGTTTTCGTGGATGTTCCATTCGACTCGAACCTCGAAAGTCAGTCGAAGCATTAATATTTCTCGATGTTCGTTGAAATTCAGTCAAAAACTGTTGAAACATGCATTTTCATCAATTTAGACGAACTAACACTCAATCTCTGGATTTCCGTTCTCGTCGATGGTCCGATCGACTCGAACTTCGAAAGTGACTCGGAACATGAAAATTTCTCGATTTTCGTTGAAATTCAGTCAGAACTATTGATACCTGCATTTTCATCGATTTAGACGAACTAACACCCAATTGCTCGATTAGCGTTTTCGTGGATGGTCCATTAGTCTCGAACCTCGAAAGTCAGTCGAAGCATTAATAGTTCTCGATGTTCGTTGAAATTCAGTCAAAAACTGTTGAAACATGCATTTTCATCAATTTAGACGAACTAACACTCAATCTCTGGATTTGCGGTCTCGTCGATGGTCCGTTCGACGCCAACCTCGAGAATGACTCGCAACATGAAAATTTCTCGATTTTCGTTGAAACTCAGTCAAAAACTGTTGAAACCTGCATTTTCATCGTTTTTGACGAACTAACACTTAATCGGTCGATTTCCATTCTCGTCGATGGTCCGATCGACTCGAACCTCAAAAGTGACCCGGAACATGAAAATTCCTCGATTTTCGTTGAAATTCAGTCATAAACTATTGAAACCTGCATTTTCATCGTTTTAGACGAAATAACACCCAATCGATCGATTTGCGATTTCGTCGATGGTCCGATCGACTCGAACCTCGAATGTGACTCAGAACATGAAAATTTCTCGATTTTCGTTGAAATTCAGTCAGAACTGTTGATACCTGCATTTTCATCGATTTAGACGAACTAACACCCAATTGCTCGATTAGCGTTTTCGTCGATGGTCCATTCGACTCGAACCTCGAAAGTCACTCGAAGCATTAATATTTCTCGATGTTCGTTGAAATTCAGTCAAAAACTGTTGAAACATGCATTTTCATCAATTTGGACGAACTAACACTCAATCTCTGGATTTGCGGTCTCGTCGATGGTCTGATCGACTCGAACCTCGAATGTGACTCAGAACATGAAAATTTCTCGATTTTCGTTGAAATTCAGTCAGAACTATTGATACCTGCATTTTCATCGATTTAGACGAACTAACACCCAATTTCTCCATTAGCGTTTTCGTGGATGGTCCATTTGACTCGAACCTCGAAAGTCACTCGAAGCATTAAAATTTCTCGATGTTCGTTGAATATCAGTCATAAACTGTTGAAACCTGCATTTTCATCCTTTTAGACGAAATAACACCAATCGATCGATTTGCGATTTCGTCGATGGTCCGATCGACTCGAACCTCGAAAGTGACTCGGAACATCAAAGTTTCTCGGTTTTCGTTGAAATTCAGTCAAAAACTATTGAAACCTGCATTTTCATCGTTTTAGACGAACTAAACCTCAATCTCTGGATTTGCGGTCTCGTCGATGGTCCGTTCGACTCGAACATCGAAAGTCGTTCGAAGCATTAAAATTTCTCGATTTTCGTTGAAATTCAGTCAAAAACTGTTGAAACCTGCATTTTCATCCTTTTAGACGAAATAACACCAATCGATCGATTTGCGATTTCGTCGATGGTCCGATCGACTCGAACCTCGAAAGTGACTCGGAACATCAAAGTTTCTCGGTTTTCGTTGAAATTCAGTCAAAAACTATTGAAACCTGCATTTTCATCATTTTAGACGAAATAACACCCAATCGATCGATTTGCGATTTCGTCGATGGTCCGATCGACTCGAACCTCGAATGTGACTCGGAACATGAAAATTTCTCGATTTTCGTTGAAATTCAGTCAGAACTGTTGATACCTGCATTTTCATCGATTTAGGCAAACTAACACCGAATTGCTCGATTAGCGTTTTCGTGGATGGTCCATTCGACTCGAACCTCGAAAGTCACTCGAAGCTTTAATATTTCTCGATGTTCGTTGAAATTCAGTCAAAAACTGTTGAAACCTGCATTTTCATCGTTTTAGACGAAATAACACCAATCGATCGATTTGCGATTTCGTCGATGATCCGATCGACTCGAACCTCGAAAGTGACTCGGAACATAAAAATTTCTCGGTTTTCGTTGAAATTCAGAAAAAAAATATTGAAACCTGCATTTTCATCGTTTTAGACGAAATAACACTTAATCGGTCGATTTCCATTCTCATCGATGGTCCGATCGACTCGAACCTCGAAAGTGACTCCGAACATGAAAATTTCTCGATTTTCGTTGAAATTCAATCAGAACTGTTGATACCTGCATTTTCATCGATTTAGACGAACTAACACCCAATTGCTCGATTTGCGATTTCGTCGATGGTCCGATCGACTCGAACCCGAATGTGACTCAGAACATGAAAATTTCTCGATTTTCGTTGAAATTCAGTCAGAACTGTTGATACATGCATTTTCATCGATTTAGACGAACTAACACCCAATTGCTCGATTAGCGTTTTCGTGGATGGTCAATTCGACTCGAACCTCGAAAGTCAGTCGAAGCATTAATATTTCTCGATGTTCGTTGAAATTCAGTCAAAAACTGTTGAAACATGCATTTTCATCAATTTAGACGAACTAACACTCAATCTCTGGATTTGCGGTCTCGTCGATGGTCCGATCGACTCGAACCTCGAATGTGACTCAGAACATGAAAATTTCTCGATTTTCGTTGAAATTCAGTCAGAACTATTGATACCTGCATTTTCATCGATTTAGACGAACTAACACCCAATTGCTCGATTAGCGTTTTCGTGGATGGTCCATTCGACTCGAACCTCGAAAGTCAGTCGAAGCATTAATAATTCTCGATGTTCGTTGAAATTCAGTCAGAAACTGTTGAAACATGCATTTTCATCAATTTAGACGAACTAACACTCAACCTCTGGATTTGCGGTCCCGTCGATGGTCCGTTCGACGCGAACCTCGAGAATGACTCGCAACATGAAAATTTCTCGATTTACGTTGAAACTCAGTCAAAAACTGTTGAAACCTGCGTTTTCATCGTTTTAGACGAACTCACACTCAGTTTCTCCATTAGCGTTTTCGTGGATGGTCCATTCGACTCGAACCTCGAAAGTCACTCGAAGCATTAAAATTTCTCGATGTTCGTTGAATATCAGTCAAAAACTGTTGAAACCTGGATTTTCATCGTTTCAGACGAAATAACACCAATCGATCGATTTGCGATTTCGTCGATGGTCCGATCGACTCGAACCTCGAATGTGACTCGGAACATCAAAATTTCTCGGTTTTCGTTTAAATTCAGTCAAAAACTATTGAAACCTGTATTTTCATCGTTTTAGACGAAATAAAACCCAATCGATCGATTTGCGATCTCGTCGATGGTCCGATCGACTCGAACCTCGAATGTGACTCAGAACATGAAAATTTCTCGATTTTCGTTGAAATTCAGTCAGAACTGTTGATACCTGCATTTTCATCGATTTAGACGAACTAACACCCAATTGCTCGATTAGCGTTTTCGTGGATGGTCCATTCGACTCGAACCTCGAAAGTCACTCGAAGCATTAATAATTCTCGATGTTCGTTGAAATTCAGTCAAAAACTGTTGAAACATGCATTTTCATCAATTTAGACGAACTAACACTCAATCTCTGGATTTGCGGTCTCGTCGATTGTCCGTTCGACTCGAACCTCGAAAGTGACTCGCGACATGAAAATTTCTCGATGTTCATTGAAACTCAGTCAAAAACTGTTGAAACCTGCGTTTTCATCGTTTTAGTCGAAAATACACCAATCGATCGATTTGCGATTTCGTCGATGGTCCGATCGACTCGAACCTCGAATGTGACTCGGAACATGAAAATTTCTCGGTTTTCGTTGAAATTCAGTCAAAAAATATTGAAACCTGCATTTTCATCGTTTTAGACGAAATAACACTTAATCGGTCGATCTCCATTCTCGTCTATGGTCCGATCGATTCGAACCTCGAAAATGACTCGGAACATGAAAATTTCTCGATTTTCGTTGAAATTCAGTCAAAAATTATTGAAACCTGCATTTTCATCGTTTTAAACGAAATAACACCCAATCGATCGATTTGCGATTTCGTCGATGGTCCGATCGACTCGAACCCGAATGTGACTCAGAACATGAAAATTTCTCGATTTTCGTTGAAATTCAGTCAGAACTGTTGATACATGCATTTTCATCGATTTAGACGAACTAACACCCAATTGCTCGATTAGCGTTTTCGTGGATGGTCAATTCGACTCGAACCTCGAAAGTCAGTCGAAGCATTAATATTTCTCGATATTCGTTGAAATTCAGTCAAAAACTGTTGAAACATGCATTTTCATCAATTTAGACGAACTAACACTCAATCTCTGGATTTGCGGTCTCGTCGATGGTCCGATCGACTCGAACCTCGAATGTGACTCAGAACATGAAAATTTCTCGATTTTCGTTGAAATTCAGTCAGAACTATTGATACCTGCATTTTCATCGATTTAGACGAACTAACACCCAATTGCTCGATTAGCGTTTTCGTGGATGGTCCATTCGACTCGAACCTCGAAAGTCAGTCGAAGCATTAATAATTCTCGATGTTCGTTGAAATTCAGTCAGAAACTGTTGAAACATGCATTTTCATCAATTTAGACGAACTAACACTCAACCTCTGGATTTGCGGTCCCGTCGATGGTCCGTTCGACGCGAACCTCGAGAATGACTCGCAACATGAAAATTTCTCGATTTACGTTGAAACTCAGTCAAAAACTGTTGAAACCTGCGTTTTCATCGTTTTAGACGAACTCACACTCAATTTCTCCATTAGCGTTTTCGTGGATGGTCCATTCGACTCGAACCTCGAAAGTCACTCGAAGCATTAAAATTTCTCGATGTTCGTTGAATATCAGTCAAAAACTGTTGAAACCTGGATATTCATCGTTTCAGACGAAATAACACCAATCGATCGATTTGCGATTTCGTCGATGGTCCGATCGACTCGAACCTCGAATGTGACTCGGAACATCAAAATTTCTCGGTTTTCGTTTAAATTCAGTCAAAAACTATTGAAACCTGTATTTTCATCGTTTTAGACGAAATAAAACCCAATCGATCGATTTGCGATCTCGTCGATGGTCCTATCGACTCGAACCTCGAATGTGACTCGGAACATGAAAATTTCTCGATTTTCGTTGAAATTCAGTCAGAACTGTTGATACCTGCATTTTCATCGATTTAGACGAACTAACACCCAATTGCTCGATTAGCGTTTTCGTGGATGTTCCATTCGACTCGAACCTCGAAAGTCAGTCGAAGCATTAATATTTCTCGATGTTCGTTGAAATTCAGTCAAAAACTGTTGAAACATGCATTTTCATCAATTTAGACGAACTAACACTCAATCTCTGGATTTCCGTTCTCGTCGATGGTCCGATCGACTCGAACTTCGAAAGTGACTCGGAACATGAAAATTTCTCGATTTTCGTTGAAATTCAGTCAGAACTATTGATACCTGCATTTTCATCGATTTAGACGAACTAACACCCAATTGCTCGATTAGCGTTTTCGTGGATGGTCCATTAGTCTCGAACCTCGAAAGTCAGTCGAAGCATTAATAGTTCTCGATGTTCGTTGAAATTCAGTCAAAAACTGTTGAAACATGCATTTTCATCAATTTAGACGAACTAACACTCAATCTCTGGATTTGCGGTCTCGTCGATGGTCCGTTCGACGCCAACCTCGAGAATGACTCGCAACATGAAAATTTCTCGATTTTCGTTGAAACTCAGTCAAAAACTGTTGAAACCTGCATTTTCATCGTTTTTGACGAACTAACACTTAATCGGTCGATTTCCATTCTCGTCGATGGTCCGATCGACTCGAACCTCAAAAGTGACCCGGAACATGAAAATTTCTCGATTTTCGTTGAAATTCAGTCAAAAACTATTGAAACCTGCATTTTCATCGTTTTAGACGAAATAACACCCAATCGATCGATTTGCGATTTCGTCGATGGTCCGATCGACTCGAACCCGAATGTCACTCAGAACATGAAAATTTCTCGATTTTCATTGAAATTCAGTCAGAACTGTTGATACCTGCATTTTCATCGATTTAGACGAACTAACACCCATTTGCTCGATTAGCGTTTTCGTGGATGGTCCATTCGACTCGAACCTCGAAAGTCAGTCGAAGCATTAACATTTCTCGATGTTCGTTGAAATTCAGTCAAAAACTGTTGAAACCTGCATTTTCATCGTTTTTGACGAACTAACACTTAATCGGTCGATTTCCATTCTCGTCGATGGTCCGATCGACTCGAACTTCGAAAGTGACTCGGAACATGAAAATTTCTCGATTTTCGTTGAAATTCAGTCAAAAACTATTGAAACCTGCATTTTCATCGTTTTAGACGAAATAACACCCAATCGATCGATTTGCGATTTCGTCGATGGTCCGATCGACTCGAACCCGAATGTGACTCAGAACATGAAAATTTCTCGATTTTCGTTGAAATTCAGTCAGAACTATTGATACCTGCATTTTCATCGATTTAGACGAACTAACACCCAATTGCTCGATTACCGTTTTCGTGGATGGTCCATTAGTCTCGAACCTCGAAAGTCAGTCGAAGCATTAATAGTTCTCGATGTTCGTTGAAATTCAGTCAAAAACTGTTGAAACATGCATTTTCATCAATTTAGACGAACTAACACTCAATCTCTGGATTTGCGGTCTCGTCGATGGTCCGTTCGACGCCAACCTCGAGAATGACTCGCAACATGAAAATTTCTCGATTTTCGTTGAAACTCAGTCAAAAACTGTTGAAACCTGCATTTTCATCGTTTTTGACGAACTAACACTTAATCGGTCGATTTCCATTCTCGTCGATGGTCCGATCGACTTGAACCTCAAAAGTGACCCGGAACATGAAAATTTCTCGATTTTCGTTGAAATTCAGTCAAAAACTATTGAAACCTGCATTTTCATCGTTTTAGACGAAATAACACCCAATCGATCGATTTGCGATTTCGTCGATGGTCCGATCGACTCGAACCTCGAATGTGACTCAGAACATGAAAATTTCTCGATTTTCGTTGAAATTCAGTCAGAACTATTGATACCTGTATTTTCATCGATTTAGACGAACTAACACCCAATTGCTCGATTAGCGTTTTCGTGGATGGTCCATTCGACTCGAACCTCGAAAGTCAGTCGAAGCATTAATAATTCTCGATGTTCGTTGAAATTCAGTCAGAAACTGTTGAAACATGCATTTTCATCAATTTAGACGAACTAACACTCAACCTCTGGATTTGCGGTCCCGTCGATGGTCCGTTCGACGCGAACCTCGAGAATGACTCGCAACATGAAAATTTCTCGATTTACGTTGAAACTCAGTCAAAAACTGTTGAAACCTGCGTTTTCATCGTTTTAGACGAACTCACACTCAATTTCTCCATTAGCGTTTTCGTGGATGGTCCAATTGACTCGAACCTCGAAAGTCACTCGAAGCATTAAAATTTCTCGATGTTCGTTGAATATCAGTCAAAAACTGTTGAAACCTGCATTTTCATCCTTTTAGACGAAATAACACCAATCGATCGATTTGCGATTTCGTCGATGGTCCGATCGACTCGAACCTCGAAAGTGACTCGGAACATCAAAGTTTCTCGGTTTTCGTTGAAATTCAGTCAAAAACTATTGAAACCTGCATTTTCATCCTTTTAGACGAAATAACACCAATCGATCGATTTGCGATTTCGTCGATGGTCCGATCGACTCGAACCTCGAAAGTGACTCGCAACATGAAAATGTCTCGAGTTTTGTTGAAATTCAGTCAAAAACTGTTGAAACCTGCTTTTTCATCTTTTTAGACGAAATTACACCCATTCGTTCGATTTGCGATCTCGTCGATGGTCCGATCGACTCGAACCTCGAAAGTGACTCGGAACATGAAAATTTCTCGATGTTCGTTGAAATTCAGTCAAAGACTGTTGAAACCTGCATTTTGATCGTTTTAGACGAACTAACACTCAATCTCTCGATATGCATTCTCGTTGGTGGTCCGTTCGTCTTGAACCTTGAAAGTTACTCGCAACATGAAAATGTCTTGAGTTTCGTTGAAATTGAGTCAAAAACTGTTGAAACCTGCATTTTGATCGTTTTAGACGAACTAACACTCAATCTCTCGATATGCATTCTCGTTGGTGGTCCGTTCGTCTCGAACCTCGAAAGTGACTCGCAACATGAAAATTTCACGATATTCGTTGAAATTCAATCGGAACTGTTGATACCTGCATTTTCATCGATTTAGACGAACTAACATCCAATTGCTCGATTAGCGTTTTCGTGGATGGTCCATTCGACTCGAACCTCGAAAGTCACTCGAAGCGTTAATAATTCTCGATGTTCGTTGAAATTCAGTCAAAAACTGTTGAAACATGCATTTTCATCAATTTAGATGAACTAACACTCAATCTCTGGATTTGCGGTCTCGTCGAACTCAGTCGAAAACTATTGAAACCTGCATTTTCATCGTTTTAGTCGAAATAACACCCAATCGATCGATTTGCGATTTCGTCGATGGTCCGATCGACTCGAACCCGAATGTGACTCAGAACATGAAAATTTCTCGATTTACGTTGAAACTCAGTCAAAAACTGTTGAAACCTGCGTTTTCATCGTTTTAGACGAACTCACACTCAATTTCTCCATTAGCGTTTTCGTGGATGGTCCATTCGACTCGAACCTCGAAAGTCACTCGAAGCATTAAAATTTCTCGATGTTCGTTGAATATCAGTCAAAAACTGTTGAAACCTGGATTTTCATCGTTTCAGACGAAATAACACCAATCGATCGATTTGCGATTTCGTCGATGGTCCGATCGACTCGAACCTCGAATGTGACTCGGAACATCAAAATTTCTCGGTTTTCGTTTAAATTCAGTCAAAAACTATTGAAACCTGTATTTTCATCGATTTAGACGAAATAAAACCCAATCGATCGATTTGCGATCTCGTCGATGGTCCTATCGACTCGAACCTCGAATGTGACTCGGAACATGAAAATTTCTCGATTTTCGTTGAAATTCAGTCAGAACTGTTGATACCTGCATTTTCATCGATTTAGACGAACTAACACCCAATTGCTCGATTAGCGTTTTCGTGGATGTTCCATTCGACTCGAACCTCGAAAGTCAGTCGAAGCATTAATATTTCTCGATGTTCGTTGAAATTCAGTCAAAAACTGTTGAAACATGCATTTTCATCAATTTAGACGAACTAACACTCAATCTCTGGATTTCCGTTCTCGTCGATGGTCCGATCGACTCGAACTTCGAAAGTGACTCGGAACATGAAAATTTCTCGATTTTCGTTGAAATTCAGTCAGAACTATTGATACCTGCATTTTCATCGATTTAGACGAACTAACACCCAATTGCTCGATTAGCGTTTTCGTGGATGGTCCATTAGTCTCGAACCTCGAAAGTCAGTCGAAGCATTAATAGTTCTCGATGTTCGTTGAAATTCAGTCAAAAACTGTTGAAACATGCATTTTCATCAATTTAGACGAACTAACACTCAATCTCTGGATTTGCGGTCTCGTCGATGGTCCGTTCGACGCCAACCTCGAGAATGACTCGCAACATGAAAATTTCTCGATTTTCGTTGAAACTCAGTCAAAAACTGTTGAAACCTGCATTTTCATCGTTTTTGACGAACTAACACTTAATCGGTCGATTTCCATTCTCGTCGATGGTCCGATCGACTCGAACCTCAAAAGTGACCCGGAACATGAAAATTCCTCGATTTTCGTTGAAATTCAGTCATAAACTATTGAAACCTGCATTTTCATCGTTTTAGACGAAATAACACCCAATCGATCGATTTGCGATTTCGTCGATGGTCCGATCGACTCGAACCTCGAATGTGACTCAGAACATGAAAATTTCTCGATTTTCGTTGAAATTCAGTCAGAACTGTTGATACCTGCATTTTCATCGATTTAGACGAACTAACACCCAATTGCTCGATTAGCGTTTTCGTCGATGGTCCATTCGACTCGAACCTCGAAAGTCACTCGAAGCATTAATATTTCTCGATGTTCGTTGAAATTCAGTCAAAAACTGTTGAAACATGCATTTTCATCAATTTGGACGAACTAACACTCAATCTCTGGATTTGCGGTCTCGTCGATGGTCTGATCGACTCGAACCTCGAATGTGACTCAGAACATGAAAATTTCTCGATTTTCGTTGAAATTCAGTCAGAACTATTGATACCTGCATTTTCATCGATTTAGACGAACTAACACCCAATTTCTCCATTAGCGTTTTCGTGGATGGTCCATTTGACTCGAACCTCGAAAGTCACTCGAAGCATTAAAATTTCTCGATGTTCGTTGAATATCAGTCATAAACTGTTGAAACCTGCATTTTCATCCTTTTAGACGAAATAACACCAATCGATCGATTTGCGATTTCGTCGATGGTCCGATCGACTCGAACCTCGAAAGTGACTCGGAACATCAAAGTTTCTCGGTTTTCGTTGAAATTCAGTCAAAAACTATTGAAACCTGCATTTTCATCGTTTTAGACGAACTAAACCTCAATCTCTGGATTTGCGGTCTCGTCGATGGTCCGTTCGACTCGAACATCGAAAGTCGTTCGAAGCATTAAAATTTCTCGATTTTCGTTGAAATTCAGTCAAAAACTGTTGAAACCTGCATTTTCATCCTTTTAGACGAAATAACACCAATCGATCGATTTGCGATTTCGTCGATGGTCCGATCGACTCGAACCTCGAAAGTGACTCGGAACATCAAAGTTTCTCGATTTTCGTTGAAATTCAGTCAAAAACTATTGAAACCTGCATTTTCATCATTTTAGACGAAATAACACCCAATCGATCGATTTGCGATTTCGTCGATGGTCCGATCGACTCGAACCTCGAATGTGACTCGGAACATGAAAATTTCTCGATTTTCGTTGAAATTCAGTCAGAACTGTTGATACCTGCATTTTCATCGATTTAGGCAAACTAACACCGAATTGCTCGATTAGCGTTTTCGTGGATGGTCCATTCGACTCGAACCTCGAAAGTCACTCGAAGCATTAATAATTCTCGATGTTCGTTGAAATTCAGTCAGAAACTGTTGAAACATGCATTTTCATCAATTTAGACGAACTAACACTCAACCTCTGGATTTGCGGTCCCGTCGATGGTCCGTTCGACGCGAACCTCGAGAATGACTCGCAACATGAAAATTTCTCGATTTACGTTGAAACTCAGTCAAAAACTGTTGAAACCTGCGTTTTCATCGTTTTAGACGAACTCACACTCAATTTCTCCATTAGCGTTTTCGTGGATGGTCCATTCGACTCGAACCTCGAAAGTCACTCGAAGCATTAAAATTTCTCGATGTTCGTTGAATATCAGTCAAAAACTGTTGAAACCTGCATTTTCATCGTTTCAGACGAAATAACACCAATCGATCGATTTGCGATTTCGTCGATGGTCCGATCGACTCGAACCTCAAAAGTGACCCGGAACATGAAAATTTCTCGATTTTCGTTGAAATTCAGTCAAAAACTATTGAAACCTGCATTTTCATCGTTTTAGACGAAATAACACCCAATCGATCGATTTGCGATTTCGTCGATGGTCCGATCGACTCGAACCTCGAATGTGACTCAGAACATGAAAATTTCTCGATTTTCGTTGAAATTCAGTCAGAACTGTTGATACCTGCATTTTCATCGATTTAGACGAACTAACACCCAATTGCTCGATTAGCGTTTTCGTGGATGGTCCATTCGACTCGAACCTCGAAAGTCACTCGAAGCATTAATATTTCTCGATGTTCGTTGAAATTCAGTCAAAAACTGTTGAAACATGCATTTTCATCAATTTAGACGAACTAACACTCAATCTCTGGATTTGCGGTCTCGTCGATTGTCCGTTCGACTCGAACCTCGAAAGTGACTCGCGACATGAAAATTTCTCGATGTTCATTGAAACTCAGTCAAAAACTGTTGAAACCTGCGTTTTCATCGTTTTAGTCGAAAATACACCAATCGATCGATTTGCGATTTCGTCGATGGTCCGATCGACTCGAACCTCGAATGTGACTCGGAACATGAAAATTTCTCGGTTTTCGTTGAAATTCAGTCAAAAAATATTGAAACCTGCATTTTCATCGTTTTAGACGAAATAACACTTAATCGGTCGATCTCCATTCTCGTCTATGGTCCGATCGATTCGAACCTCGAAAATGACTCGGAACATGAAAATTTCTCGATTTTCGTTGAAATTCAGTCAAAAATTATTGAAACCTGCATTTTCATCGTTTTAAACGAAATAACACCCAATCGATCGATTTGCGATTTCGTCGATGGTCCGATCGACTCGAACCCGAATGTGACTCAGAACATGAAAATTTCTCGATTTTCGTTGAAATTCAGTCAGAACTGTTGATACATGCATTTTCATCGATTTAGACGAACTAACACCCAATTGCTCGATTAGCGTTTTCGTGGATGGTCAATTCGACTCGAACCTCGAAAGTCAGTCGAAGCATTAATATTTCTCGATATTCGTTGAAATTCAGTCAAAAACTGTTGAAACATGCATTTTCATCAATTTAGACGAACTAACACTCAATCTCTGGATTTGCGGTCTCGTCGATGGTCCGATCGACTCGAACCTCGAATGTGACTCAGAACATGAAAATTTCTCGATTTTCGTTGAAATTCAGTCAGAACTATTGATACCTGCATTTTCATCGATTTAGACGAACTAACACCCAATTGCTCGATTAGCGTTTTCGTGGATGGTCCATTCGACTCGAACCTCGAAAGTCAGTCGAAGCATTAATAATTCTCGATGTTCGTTGAAATTCAGTCAGAAACTGTTGAAACATGCATTTTCATCAATTTAGACGAACTAACACTCAACCTCTGGATTTGCGGTCCCGTCGATGGTCCGTTCGACGCGAACCTCGAGAATGACTCGCAACATGAAAATTTCTCGATTTACGTTGAAACTCAGTCAAAAACTGTTGAAACCTGCGTTTTCATCGTTTTAGACGAACTCACACTCAATTTCTCCATTAGCGTTTTCGTGGATGGTCCATTCGACTCGAACCTCGAAAGTCACTCGAAGCATTAAAATTTCTCGATGTTCGTTGAATATCAGTCAAAAACTGTTGAAACCTGGATATTCATCGTTTCAGACGAAATAACACCAATCGATCGATTTGCGATTTCGTCGATGGTCCGATCGACTCGAACCTCGAATGTGACTCGGAACATCAAAATTTCTCGGTTTTCGTTTAAATTCAGTCAAAAACTATTGAAACCTGTATTTTCATCGTTTTAGACGAAATAAAACCCAATCGATCGATTTGCGATCTCGTCGATGGTCCTATCGACTCGAACCTCGAATGTGACTCGGAACATGAAAATTTCTCGATTTTCGTTGAAATTCAGTCAGAACTGTTGATACCTGCATTTTCATCGATTTAGACGAACTAACACCCAATTGCTCGATTAGCGTTTTCGTGGATGTTCCATTCGACTCGAACCTCGAAAGTCAGTCGAAGCATTAATATTTCTCGATGTTCGTTGAAATTCAGTCAAAAACTGTTGAAACATGCATTTTCATCAATTTAGACGAACTAACACTCAATCTCTGGATTTCCGTTCTCGTCGATGGTCCGATCGACTCGAACTTCGAAAGTGACTCGGAACATGAAAATTTCTCGATTTTCGTTGAAATTCAGTCAGAACTATTGATACCTGCATTTTCATCGATTTAGACGAACTAACACCCAATTGCTCGATTAGCGTTTTCGTGGATGGTCCATTAGTCTCGAACCTCGAAAGTCAGTCGAAGCATTAATAGTTCTCGATGTTCGTTGAAATTCAGTCAAAAACTGTTGAAACATGCATTTTCATCAATTTAGACGAACTAACACTCAATCTCTGGATTTGCGGTCTCGTCGATGGTCCGTTCGACGCCAACCTCGAGAATGACTCGCAACATGAAAATTTCTCGATTTTCGTTGAAACTCAGTCAAAAACTGTTGAAACCTGCATTTTCATCGTTTTTGACGAACTAACACTTAATCGGTCGATTTCCATTCTCGTCGATGGTCCGATCGACTCGAACCTCAAAAGTGACCCGGAACATGAAAATTTCTCGATTTTCGTTGAAATTCAGTCAAAAACTATTGAAACCTGCATTTTCATCGTTTTAGACGAAATAACACCCAATCGATCGATTTGCGATTTCGTCGATGGTCCGATCGACTCGAACCCGAATGTCACTCAGAACATGAAAATTTCTCGATTTTCATTGAAATTCAGTCAGAACTGTTGATACCTGCATTTTCATCGATTTAGACGAACTAACACCCATTTGCTCGATTAGCGTTTTCGTGGATGGTCCATTCGACTCGAACCTCGAAAGTCAGTCGAAGCATTAACATTTCTCGATGTTCGTTGAAATTCAGTCAAAAACTGTTGAAACCTGCATTTTCATCGTTTTTGACGAACTAACACTTAATCGGTCGATTTCCATTCTCGTCGATGGTCCGATCGACTCGAACTTCGAAAGTGACTCGGAACATGAAAATTTCTCGATTTTCGTTGAAATTCAGTCAAAAACTATTGAAACCTGCATTTTCATCGTTTTAGACGAAATAACACCCAATCGATCGATTTGCGATTTCGTCGATGGTCCGATCGACTCGAACCCGAATGTGACTCAGAACATGAAAATTTCTCGATTTTCGTTGAAATTCAGTCAGAACTGTTGATACATGCATTTTCATCGATTTAGACGAACTAACACCCAATTGCTCGATTAGCGTTTTCGTGGATGGTCAATTCGACTCGAACCTCGAAAGTCAGTCGAAGCATTAATATTTCTCGATGTTCGTTGAAATTCAGTCAAAAACTGTTGAAACATGCATTTTCATCAATTTAGACGAACTAACACTCAATCTCTGGATTTGCGGTCTCGTCGATTGTCCGTTCGACTCGAACCTCGAAAGTGACTCGCGACATGAAAATTTCTCGATGTTCATTGAAACTCAGTCAAAAACTGTTGAAACCTGCGTTTTCATCGTTTTAGTCGAAAATACACCAATCGATCGATTTGCGATTTCGTCGATGGTCCGATCGACTCGAACCTCGAATGTGACTCGGAACATGAAAATTTCTCGGTTTTCGTTGAAATTCAGTCAAAAAATATTGAAACCTGCATTTTCATCGTTTTAGACGAAATAACACTTAATCGGTCGATCTCCATTCTCGTCTATGGTCCGATCGATTCGAACCTCGAAAATGACTCGGAACATGAAAATTTCTCGATTTTCGTTGAAATTCAGTCAAAAATTATTGAAACCTGCATTTTCATCGTTTTAAACGAAATAACACCCAATCGATCGATTTGCGATTTCGTCGATGGTCCGATCAACTCGAACCCGAATGTGACTCAGAACATGAAAATTTCTCGATTTTCGTTGAAATTCAGTCAGAACTGTTGATACATGCATTTTCATCGATTTAGACGAACTAACACCCAATTGCTCGATTAGCGTTTTCGTGGATGGTCAATTCGACTCGAACCTCGAAAGTCAGTCGAAGCATTAATATTTCTCGATGTTCGTTGAAATTCAGTCAAAAACTGTTGAAACATGCATTTTCATCAATTTAGACGAACTAACACTCAATCTCTGGATTTGCGGTCTCGTCGATGGTCCGATCGACTCGAACCTCGAATGTGACTCAGAACATGAAAATTTCTCGATTTTCGTTGAAATTCAGTCAGAACTATTGATACCTGCATTTTCATCGATTTAGACGAACTAACACCCAATTGCTCGATTAGCGTTTTCGTGGATGGTCCATTCGACTCGAACCTCGAAAGTCAGTCGAAGCATTAATAATTCTCGATGTTCGTTGAAATTCAGTCAGAAACTGTTGAAACATGCATTTTCATCAATTTAGACGAACTAACACTCAACCTCTGGATTTGCGGTCCCGTCGATGGTCCGTTCGACGCGAACCTCGAGAATGACTCGCAACATGAAAATTTCTCGATTTACGTTGAAACTCAGTCAAAAACTGTTGAAACCTGCGTTTTCATCGTTTTAGACGAACTCACACTCAATTTCTCCATTAGCGTTTTCGTGGATGGTCCATTCGACTCGAACCTCGAAAGTCACTCGAAGCATTAAAATTTCTCGATGTTCGTTGAATATCAGTCAAAAACTGTTGAAACCTGCATTTTCATCGTTTCAGACGAAATAACACCAATCGATCGATTTGCGATTTCGTCGATGGTCCGATCGACTCGAACCTCGAATGTGACTCGGAACATCAAAATTTCTCGGTTTTCGTTTAAATTCAGTCAAAAACTATTGAAACCTGCATTTTCATCGTTTTTGACGAACTAACACTTAATCGGTCGATTTCCATTCTCGTCGATGGTCCGATCGACTCGAACCTCAAAAGTGACCCGGAACATGAAAATTTCTCGATTTTCGTTGAAATTCAGTCAAAAACTATTGAAACCTGCATTTTCATCGTTTTAGACGAAATAACACCCAATCGATCGATTTGCGATTTCGTCGATGGTCCGATCGACTCGAACCTCGAATGTGACTCAGAACATGAAAATTTCTCGATTTTCGTTGAAATTCAGTCAGAACTGTTGATACCTGCATTTTCATCGATTTAGACGAACTAACACCCAATTGCTCGATTAGCGTTTTCGTGGATGGTCCATTCGACTCGAACCTCGAAAGTCAGTCGAAGCATTAATATTTCTCGATGTTCGTTGAAATTCAGTCAAAAACTGTTGAAACATGCATTTTCATCAATTTAGACGAACTAACACTCAATCTCTGGATTTGCGGTCTCGTCGATGGTCCGATCGACTCGAACCTCGAATGTGACTCAGAACATGAAAATTTCTCGATTTTCGTTGAAATTCAGTCAGAACTATTGATACCTGCATTTTCATCGATTTAGACGAACTAACACCCAATTGCTCGATTAGCGTTTTCGTGGATGGTCCATTCGACTCGAACCTCGAAAGTCAGTCGAAGCATTAATAATTCTCGATGTTCGTTGAAATTCAGTCAGAAACTGTTGAAACATGCATTTTCATCAATTTAGACGAACTAACACTCAACCTCTGGATTTGCGGTCCCGTCGATGGTCCGTTCGACGCGAACCTCGAGAATGACTCGCAACATGAAAATTTCTCGATTTACGTTGAAACTCAGTCAAAAACTGTTGAAACCTGCGTTTTCATCGTTTTAGACGAACTCACACTCAATTTCTCCATTAGCGTTTTCGTGGATGGTCCATTCGACTCGAACCTCGAAAGTCACTCGAAGCATTAAAATTTCTCGATGTTCGTTGAATATCAGTCAAAAACTGTTGAAACCTGGATTTTCATCGTTTCAGACGAAATAACACCAATCGATCGATTTGCGATTTCGTCGATGGTCCTATCGACTCGAACCTCGAATGTGACTCGGAACATGAAAATTTCTCGATTTTCGTTGAAATTCAGTCAGAACTGCTGATACCTGCATTTTCATCGATTTAGACGAACTAACACCCAATTGCTCGATTAGCGTTTTCGTGGATGTTCCATTCGACTCGAACCTCGAAAGTCAGTCGAAGCATTAATATTTCTCGATGTTCGTTGAAATTCAGTCAAAAACTGTTGAAACATGCATTTTCATCAATTTAGACGAACTAACACTCAATCTCTGGATTTCCGTTCTCGTCGATGGTCCGATCGACTCGAACTTCGAAAGTGACTCGGAACATGAAAATTTCTCGATTTTCGTTGAAATTCAGTCAGAACTATTGATACCTGCATTTTCATCGATTTAGACGAACTAACACCCAATTGCTCGATTAGCGTTTTCGTGGATGGTCCATTAGTCTCGAACCTCGAAAGTCAGTCGAAGCATTAATAGTTCTCGATGTTCGTTGAAATTCAGTCAAAAACTGTTGAAACATGCATTTTCATCAATTTAGACGAACTAACACTCAATCTCTGGATTTGCGGTCTCGTCGATTGTCCGTTCGACGCCAACCTCGAGAATGACTCGCAACATGAAAATTTCTCGATTTTCGTTGAAACTCAGTCAAAAACTGTTGAAACCTGCATTTTCATCGTTTTTGACGAACTAACACTTAATCGGTCGATTTCCATTCTCGTCGATGGTCCGATCGACTCGAACCTCAAAAGTGACCCGGAACATGAAAATTTCTCGATTTTCGTTGAAATTCAGTCAAAAACTATTGAAACCTGCATTTTCATCGTTTTAGACGAAATAACACCAATCGATCGATTTGCGATTTCGTCGATGGTCCGATCGACTCGAACCTCGAAAGTGACTCGGAACATAAAAATTTCTCGGTTTTCGTTGAAATTCAGAAAAAAAATATTGAAACCTGCATTTTCATCGTTTTAGACGAAATAACACTTAATCGGTCGATTTCCATTCTCATCGATGGTCCGATCGACTCGAACCTCGAAAGTGACTCCGAACATGAAAATTTCTCGATTTTCGTTGAAATTCAATCAGAACTGTTGATACCTGCATTTTCATCGATTTAGACGAACTAACACCCAATTGCTCGATTTGCGATTTCGTCGATGGTCCGATCGACTCGAACCCGAATGTGACTCAGAACATGAAAATTTCTCGATTTTCGTTGAAATTCAGTCAGAACTGTTGATACATGCATTTTCATCGATTTAGACGAACTAACACCCAATTGCTCGATTAGCGTTTTCGTGGATGGTCAATTCGACTCGAACCTCGAAAGTCAGTCGAAGCATTAATATTTCTCGATGTTCGTTGAAATTCAGTCAAAAACTGTTGAAACATGCATTTTCATCAATTTAGACGAACTAACACTCAATCTCTGGATTTGCGGTCTCGTCGATGGTCCGATCGACTCGAACCTCGAATGTGACTCAGAACATGAAAATTTCTCGATTTTCGTTGAAATTCAGTCAGAACTATTGATACCTGCATTTTCATCGATTTAGACGAACTAACACCCAATTGCTCGATTAGCGTTTTCGTGGATGGTCCATTCGACTCGAACCTCGAAAGTCAGTCGAAGCATTAATAATTCTCGATGTTCGTTGAAATTCAGTCAGAAACTGTTGAAACATGCATTTTCATCAATTTAGACGAACTAACACTCAACCTCTGGATTTGCGGTCCCGTCGATGGTCCGTTCGACGCGAACCTCGAGAATGACTCGCAACATGAAAATTTCTCGATTTACGTTGAAACTCAGTCAAAAACTGTTGAAACCTGCGTTTTCATCGTTTTAGACGAACTCACACTCAATTTCTCCATTAGCGTTTTCGTGGATGGTCCATTCGACTCGAACCTCGAAAGTCACTCGAAGCATTAAAATTTCTCGATGTTCGTTGAATATCAGTCAAAAACTGTTGAAACCTGCATTTTCATCGTTTCAGACGAAATAACACCAATCGATCGATTTGCGATTTCGTCGATGGTCCGATCGACTCGAACCTCGAATGTGACTCGGAACATCAAAATTTCTCGGTTTTCGTTTAAATTCAGTCAAAAACTATTGAAACCTGCATTTTCATCGTTTTTGACGAACTAACACTTAATCGGTCGATTTCCATTCTCGTCGATGGTCCGATCGACTCGAACCTCAAAAGTGACCCGGAACATGAAAATTTCTCGATTTTCGTTGAAATTCAGTCAAAAACTATTGAAACCTGCATTTTCATCGTTTTAGACGAAATAACACCCAATCGATCGATTTGCGATTTCGTCGATGGTCCGATCGACTCGAACCTCGAATGTGACTCAGAACATGAAAATTTCTCGATTTTCGTTGAAATTCAGTCAGAACTGTTGATACCTGCATTTTCATCGATTTAGACGAACTAACACCCAATTGCTCGATTAGCGTTTTCGTGGATGGTCCATTCGACTCGAACCTCGAAAGTCAGTCGAAGCATTAATATTTCTCGATATTCGTTGAAATTCAGTCAAAAACTGTTGAAACATGCATTTTCATCAATTTAGACGAACTAACACTCAATCTCTGGATTTGCGGTCTCGTCGATGGTCCGATCGACTCGAACCTCGAATGTGACTCAGAACATGAAAATTTCTCGATTTTCGTTGAAATTCAGTCAGAACTATTGATACCTGCATTTTCATCGATTTAGACGAACTAACACCCAATTGCTCGATTAGCGTTTTCGTGGATGGTCCATTCGACTCGAACCTCGAAAGTCAGTCGTAGCATTAATAATTCTCGATGTTCGTTGAAATTCAGTCAGAAACTGTTGAAACATGCATTTTCATCAATTTAGACGAACTAACACTCAACCTCTGGATTTGCGGTCCCGTCGATGGTCCGTTCGACGCGAACCTCGAGAATGACTCGCAACATGAAAATTTCTCGATTTACGTTGAAACTCAGTCAAAAACTGTTGAAACCTGCGTTTTCATCGTTTTAGACGAACTCACACTCAATTTCTCCATTAGCGTTTTCGTGGATGGTCCATTCGACTCGAACCTCGAAAGTCACTCGAAGCATTAAAATTTCTCGATGTTCGTTGAATATCAGTCAAAAACTGTTGAAACCTGGATTTTCATCGTTTCAGACGAAATAACACCAATCGATCGATTTGCGATTTCGTCGATGGTCCGATCGACTCGAACCTCGAATGTGACTCGGAACATCAAAATTTCTCGGTTTTCGTTTAAATTCAGTCAAAAACTATTGAAACCTGTATTTTCATCGTTTTAGACGAAATAAAACCCAATCGATCGATTTGCGATCTCGTCGATGGTCCTATCGACTCGAACCTCGAATGTGACTCGGAACATGAAAATTTCTCGATTTTCGTTGAAATTCAGTCAGAACTGTTGATACCTGCATTTTCATCGATTTAGACGAACTAACACCCAATTGCTCGATTAGCGTTTTCGTGGATGTTCCATTCGACTCGAACCTCGAAAGTCAGTCGAAGCATTAATATTTCTCGATGTTCGTTGAAATTCAGTCAAAAACTGTTGAAACATGCATTTTCATCAATTTAGACGAACTAACACTCAATCTCTGGATTTCCGTTCTCGTCGATGGTCCGATCGACTCGAACTTCGAAAGTGACTCGCGACATGAAAATTTCTCGATGTTCATTGAAACTCAGTCAAAAACTGTTGAAACCTGCGTTTTCATCGTTTTAGTCGAAAATACACCAATCGATCGATTTGCGATTTCGTCGATGGTCCGATCGATTCGAACCTCGAATGTGACTCGGAACATGAAAATTTCTCGGTTTTCGTTGAAATTCAGTCAAAAAATATTGAAACCTGCATTTTCATCGTTTTAAACGAAATAACACCCAATCGATCGATTTGCGATTTCGTCGATGGTCCGATCGACTCGAACCCGAATGTGACTCAGAACATGAAAATTTCTCGATTTTCGTTGAAATTCAGTCAGAACTGTTGATACATGCATTTTCATCGATTTAGACGAACTAACACCCAATTGCTCGATTAGCGTTTTCGTGGATGGTCAATTCGACTCGAACCTCGAAAGTCAGTCGAAGCATTAATATTTCTCGATATTCGTTGAAATTCAGTCAAAAACTGTTGAAACATGCATTTTCATCAATTTAGACGAACTAACACTCAATCTCTGGATTTGCGGTCTCGTCGATGGTCCGATCGACTCGAACCTCGAATGTGACTCAGAACATGAAAATTTCTCGATTTTCGTTGAAATTCAGTCAGAACTATTGATACCTGCATTTTCATCGATTTAGACGAACTAACACCCAATTGCTCGATTAGCGTTTTCGTGGATGGTCCATTCGACTCGAACCTCGAAAGTCAGTCGAAGCATTAATAATTCTCGATGTTCGTTGAAATTCAGTCAGAAACTGTTGAAACATGCATTTTCATCAATTTAGACGAACTAACACTCAACCTCTGGATTTGCGGTCCCGTCGATGGTCCGTTCGACGCGAACCTCGAGAATGACTCGCAACATGAAAATTTCTCGATTTACGTTGAAACTCAGTCAAAAACTGTTGAAACCTGCGTTTTCATCGTTTTAGACGAACTCACACTCAATTTCTCCATTAGCGTTTTCGTGGATGGTCCATTCGACTCGAACCTCGAAAGTCACTCGAAGCATTAAAATTTCTCGATGTTCGTTGAATATCAGTCAAAAACTGTTGAAACCTGGATTTTCATCGTTTCAGACGAAATAACACCAATCGATCGATTTGCGATTTCGTCGATGGTCCGATCGACTCGAACCTCGAATGTGACTCGGAACATCAAAATTTCTCGGTTTTCGTTTAAATTCAGTCAAAAACTATTGAAACCTGTATTTTCATCGTTTTAGACGAAATAAAACCCAATCGATCGATTTGCGATCTCGTCGATGGTCCTATCGACTCGAACCTCGAATGTGACTCGGAACATGAAAATTTCTCGATTTTCGTTGAAATTCAGTCAGAACTGTTGATACCTGCATTTTCATCGATTTAGACGAACTAACACCCAATTGCTCGATTAGCGTTTTCGTGGATGGTCCATTAGTCTCGAACCTCGAAAGTCAGTCGAAGCATTAATAGTTCTCGATGTTCGTTGAAATTCAGTCAAAAACTGTTGAAACATGCATTTTCATCAATTTAGACGAACTAACACTCAATCTCTGGATTTGCGGTCTCGTCGATGGTCCGTTCGACGCCAACCTCGAGAATGACTCGCAACATGAAAATTTCTCGATTTTCGTTGAAACTCAGTCAAAAACTGTTGAAACCTGCATTTTCATCGTTTTTGACGAACTAACACTTAATCGGTCGATTTCCATTCTCGTCGATGGTCCGATCGACTCGAACCTCAAAAGTGACCCGGAACATGAAAATTTCTCGATTTTCGTTGAAATTCAGTCAAAAACTATTGAAACCTGCATTTTCATCGTTTTAGACGAAATAACACCCAATCGATCGATTTGCGATTTCGTCGATGGTCCGATCGACTCGAACCCGAATGTCACTCAGAACATGAAAATTTCTCGATTTTCATTGAAATTCAGTCAGAACTGTTGATACCTGCATTTTCATCGATTTAGACGAACTAACACCCATTTGCTCGATTAGCGTTTTCGTGGATGGTCCATTCGACTCGAACCTCGAAAGTCAGTCGAAGCATTAACATTTCTCGATGTTCGTTGAAATTCAGTCAAAAACTGTTGAAACCTGCATTTTCATCGTTTTTGACGAACTAACACTTAATCGGTCGATTTCCATTCTCGTCGATGGTCCGATCGACTCGAACTTCGAAAGTGACTCGGAACATGAAAATTTCTCGATTTTCGTTGAAATTCAGTCAAAAACTATTGAAACCTGCATTTTCATCGTTTTAGACGAAATAACACCCAATCGATCGATTTGCGATTTCGTCGATGGTCCGATCGACTCGAACCCGAATGTGACTCAGAACATGAAAATTTCTCGATTTTCGTTGAAATTCAGTCAGAACTGTTGATACATGCATTTTCATCGATTTAGACGAACTAACACCCAATTGCTCGATTAGCGTTTTCGTGGATGGTCAATTCGACTCGAACCTCGAAAGTCAGTCGAAGCATTAATATTTCTCGATGTTCGTTGAAATTCAGTCAAAAACTGTTGAAACATGCATTTTCATCAATTTAGACGAACTAACACTCAATCTCTGGATTTGCGGTCTCGTCGATTGTCCGTTCGACTCGAACCTCGAAAGTGACTCGCGACATGAAAATTTCTCGATGTTCATTGAAACTCAGTCAAAAACTGTTGAAACCTGCGTTTTCATCGTTTTAGTCGAAAATACACCAATCGATCGATTTGCGATTTCGTCGATGGTCCGATCGACTCGAACCTCGAATGTGACTCGGAACATGAAAATTTCTCGGTTTTCGTTGAAATTCAGTCAAAAAATATTGAAACCTGCATTTTCATCGTTTTAGACGAAATAACACTTAATCGGTCGATCTCCATTCTCGTCTATGGTCCGATCGATTCGAACCTCGAAAATGACTCGGAACATGAAAATTTCTCGATTTTCGTTGAAATTCAGTCAAAAATTATTGAAACCTGCATTTTCATCGTTTTAAACGAAATAACACCCAATCGATCGATTTGCGATTTCGTCGATGGTCCGATCAACTCGAACCCGAATGTGACTCAGAACATGAAAATTTCTCGATTTTCGTTGAAATTCAGTCAGAACTGTTGATACATGCATTTTCATCGATTTAGACGAACTAACACCCAATTGCTCGATTAGCGTTTTCGTGGATGGTCAATTCGACTCGAACCTCGAAAGTCAGTCGAAGCATTAATATTTCTCGATGTTCGTTGAAATTCAGTCAAAAACTGTTGAAACATGCATTTTCATCAATTTAGACGAACTAACACTCAATCTCTGGATTTGCGGTCTCGTCGATGGTCCGATCGACTCGAACCTCGAATGTGACTCAGAACATGAAAATTTCTCGATTTTCGTTGAAATTCAGTCAGAACTATTGATACCTGCATTTTCATCGATTTAGACGAACTAACACCCAATTGCTCGATTAGCGTTTTCGTGGATGGTCCATTCGACTCGAACCTCGAAAGTCAGTCGAAGCATTAATAATTCTCGATGTTCGTTGAAATTCAGTCAGAAACTGTTGAAACATGCATTTTCATCAATTTAGACGAACTAACACTCAACCTCTGGATTTGCGGTCCCGTCGATGGTCCGTTCGACGCGAACCTCGAGAATGACTCGCAACATGAAAATTTCTCGATTTACGTTGAAACTCAGTCAAAAACTGTTGAAACCTGCGTTTTCATCGTTTTAGACGAACTCACACTCAATTTCTCCATTAGCGTTTTCGTGGATGGTCCATTCGACTCGAACCTCGAAAGTCACTCGAAGCATTAAAATTTCTCGATGTTCGTTGAATATCAGTCAAAAACTGTTGAAACCTGCATTTTCATCGTTTCAGACGAAATAACACCAATCGATCGATTTGCGATTTCGTCGATGGTCCGATCGACTCGAACCTCGAATGTGACTCGGAACATCAAAATTTCTCGGTTTTCGTTTAAATTCAGTCAAAAACTATTGAAACCTGCATTTTCATCGTTTTTGACGAACTAACACTTAATCGGTCGATTTCCATTCTCGTCGATGGTCCGATCGACTCGAACCTCAAAAGTGACCCGGAACATGAAAATTTCTCGATTTTCGTTGAAATTCAGTCAAAAACTATTGAAACCTGCATTTTCATCGTTTTAGACGAAATAACACCCAATCGATCGATTTGCGATTTCGTCGATGGTCCGATCGACTCGAACCTCGAATGTGACTCAGAACATGAAAATTTCTCGATTTTCGTTGAAATTCAGTCAGAACTGTTGATACCTGCATTTTCATCGATTTAGACGAACTAACACCCAATTGCTCGATTAGCGTTTTCGTGGATGGTCCATTCGACTCGAACCTCGAAAGTCAGTCGAAGCATTAATAATTCTCGATGTTCGTTGAAATTCAGTCAGAAACTGTTGAAACATGCATTTTCATCAATTTAGACGAACTAACACTCAACCTCTGGATTTGCGGTCCCGTCGATGGTCCGTTCGACGCGAACCTCGAGAATGACTCGCAACATGAAAATTTCTCGATTTACGTTGAAACTCAGTCAAAAACTGTTGAAACCTGCGTTTTCATCGTTTTAGACGAACTCACACTCAATTTCTCCATTAGCGTTTTCGTGGATGGTCCATTCGACTCGAACCTCGAAAGTCACTCGAAGCATTAAAATTTCTCGATGTTCGTCGAATATCAGTCAAAAACTGTTGAAACCTGGATTTTCATCGTTTCAGACGAAATAACACCAATCGATTGATTTGCGATTTCGTCGATGGTCCTATCGACTCGAACCTCGAATGTGACTCGGAACATGAAAATTTCTCGATTTTCGTTGAAATTCAGTCAGAACTGTTGATACCTGCATTTTCATCGATTTAGACGAACTAACACCCAATTGCTCGATTAGCGTTTTCGTGGATGTTCCATTCGACTCGAACCTCGAAAGTCAGTCGAAGCATTAATATTTCTCGATGTTCGTTGAAATTCAGTCAAAAACTGTTGAAACATGCATTTTCATCAATTTAGACGAACTAACACTCAATCTCTGGATTTCCGTTCTCGTCGATGGTCCGATCGACTCGAACTTCGAAAGTGACTCGGAACATGAAAATTTCTCGATTTTCGTTGAAATTCAGTCAGAACTATTGATACCTGCATTTTCATCGATTTAGACGAACTAACACCCAATTGCTCGATTAGCGTTTTCGTGGATGGTCCATTAGTCTCGAACCTCGAAAGTCAGTCGAAGCATTAATAGTTCTCGATGTTCGTTGAAATTCAGTCAAAAACTGTTGAAACATGCATTTTCATCAATTTAGACGAACTAACACTCAATCTCTGGATTTGCGGTCTCGTCGATGGTCCGTTCGACGCCAACCTCGAGAATGACTCGCAACATGAAAATTTCTCGATTTTCGTTGAAACTCAGTCAAAAACTGTTGAAACCTGCATTTTCATCGTTTTTGACGAACTAACACTTAATCGGTCGATTTCCATTCTCGTCGATGGTCCGATCGACTCGAACCTCAAAAGTGACCCGGAACATGAAAATTTCTCGATTTTCGTTGAAATTCAGTCAAAAACTATTGAAACCTGCATTTTCATCGTTTTAGACGAAATAACACCCAATTGCTCGATTAGCGTTTTCGTCGATCGTCCATTCGACTCGAACCTCGAAAGTCACTCGAAGCATTAATATTTCTCGATGTTCGTTGAAATTCAGTCAAAAACTGTTGAAACCTGCATTTTCATCGTTTTAGACGAAATAACACCAATCGATCGATTTGCGATTTCGTCGATGGTCCGATCGACTCGAACCTCGAAAGTGACTCGGAACATAAAAATTTCTCGGTTTTCGTTGAAATTCAGAAAAAAAATATTGAAACCTGCATTTTCATCGTTTTAGACGAAATAACACTTAATCGGTCGATTTCCATTCTCATCGATGGTCCGATCGACTCGAACCTCGAAAGTGACTCCGAACATGAAAATTTCTCGATTTTCGTTGAAATTCAATCAGAACTGTTGATACCTGCATTTTCATCGATTTAGACGAACTAACACCCAATTGCTCGATTTGCGATTTCGTCGATGGTCCGATCGACTCGAACCCGAATGTGACTCAGAACATGAAAATTTCTCGATTTTCGTTGAAATTCAGTCAGAACTGTTGATACATGCATTTTCATCAATTTAGACGAACTAACACTCAACCTCTGGATTTGCGGTCCCGTCGATGGTCCGTTCGACGCGAACCTCGAGAATGACTCGCAACATGAAAATTTCTCGATTTACGTTGAAACTCAGTCAAAAACTGTTGAAACCTGCGTTTTCATCGTTTTAGACGAACTCACACTCAATTTCTCCATTAGCGTTTTCGTGGATGGTCCATTCGACTCGAACCTCGAAAGTCACTCGAAGCATTAAAATTTCTCGATGTTCGTTGAATATCAGTCAAAAACTGTTGAAACCTGCATTTTCATCGTTTCAGACGAAATAACACCAATCGATCGATTTGCGATTTCGTCGATGGTCCGATCGACTCGAACCTCGAATGTGACTCGGAACATGAAAATTTCTCGATTTTCGTTGAAATTCAGTCAAAAACTATTGAAACCTGCATTTTCATCGTTTTAGACGAAATAACACCCAATCGATCGATTTGCGATTTCGTCGATGGTCCGATCGACTCGAACCTCGAATGTGACTCAGAACATGAAAATTTCTCGATTTTCGTTGAAATTCAGTCAGAACTGTTGATACCTGCATTTTCATCGATTTAGACGAACTAACACCCAATTGCTCGATTAGCGTTTTCGTGGATGGTCCATTCGACTCGAACCTCGAAAGTCAGTCGAAGCATTAATATTTCTCGATGTTCGTTGAAATTCAGTCAAAAACTGTTGAAACATGCATTTTCATCAATTTAGACGAACTAACACTCAATCTCTGGATTTGCGGTCTCGTCGATGGTCCGATCGACTCGAACCTCGAATGTGACTCAGAACATGAAAATTTCTCGATTTTCGTTGAAATTCAGTCAGAACTATTGATACCTGCATTTTCATCGATTTAGACGAACTAACACCCAATTGCTCGATTAGCGTTTTCGTGGATGGTCCATTCGACTCGAACCTCGAAAGTCAGTCGAAGCATTAATAATTCTCGATGTTCGTTGAAATTCAGTCAGAAACTGTTGAAACATGCATTTTCATCAATTTAGACGAACTAACACTCAACCTCTGGATTTGCGGTCCCGTCGATGGTCCGTTCGACGCGAACCTCGAGAATGACTCGCAACATGAAAATTTCTCGATTTACGTTGAAACTCAGTCAAAAACTGTTGAAACCTGCGTTTTCATCGTTTTAGACGAACTCACACTCAATTTCTCCATTAGCGTTTTCGTGGATGGTCCATTCGACTCGAACCTCGAAAGTCACTCGAAGCATTAAAATTTCTCGATGTTCGTTGAATATCAGTCAAAAACTGTTGAAACCTGGATTTTCATCGTTTCAGACGAAATAACACCAATCGATCGATTTGCGATTTCGTCGATGGTCCGATCGACTCGAACCTCGAATGTGACTCGGAACATCAAAATTTCTCGGTTTTCGTTTAAATTCAGTCAAAAACTATTGAAACCTGTATTTTCATCGTTTTAGACGAAATAAAACCCAATCGATCGATTTGCGATCTCGTCGATGGTCCTATCGACTCGAACCTCGAATGTGACTCGGAACATGAAAATTTCTCGATTTTCGTTGAAATTCAGTCAGAACTGTTGATACCTGCATTTTCATCGATTTAGACGAACTAACACCCAATTGCTCGATTAGCGTTTTCGTGGATGTTCCATTCGACTCGAACCTCGAAAGTCAGTCGAAGCATTAATATTTCTCGATGTTCGTTGAAATTCAGTCAAAAACTGTTGAAACATGCATTTTCATCAATTTAGACGAACTAACACTCAATCTCTGGATTTCCGTTCTCGTCGATGGTCCGATCGACTCGAACTTCGAAAGTGACTCGGAACATGAAAATTTCTCGATTTTCGTTGAAATTCAGTCAGAACTGTTGATACCTGCATTTTCATCGATTTAGACGAACTAACACCCAATTGCTCGATTAGCGTTTTCGTGGATGTTCCATTCGACTCGAACCTCGAAAGTCAGTCGAAGCATTAATATTTCTCGATGTTCGTTGAAATTCAGTCAAAAACTGTTGAAACATGCATTTTCATCAATTTAGACGAACTAACACTCAATCTCTGGATTTCCGTTCTCGTCGATGGTCCGATCGACTCGAACCTCGAATGTGACTCAGAACATGAAAATTTCTCGATTTTCGTTGAAATTCAGTCAGAACTGTTGATACCTGCATTTTCATCGATTTAGACGAACTAACACCCAATTGCTCGATTAGCGTTTTCGTCGATGGTCCATTCGACTCGAACCTCGAAAGTCACTCGAAGCATTAATATTTCTCGATGTTCGTTGAAATTCAGTCAAAAACTGTTGAAACCTGCATTTTCATCGTTTTAGACGAAATAACACCAATCGATCGATTTGCGATTTCGTCGATGGTCCGATCGACTCGAACCTCGAATGTGACTCAGAACATGAAAATTTCTCGATTTTCGTTGAAATTCAGTCAGAACTGTTGATACCTGCATTTTCATCGATTTAGACGAACTAACACCCAATTGCTCGATTAGCGTTTTCGTGGATGGTCCATTCGACTCGAACCTCGAAAGTCAGTCGAAGCATTAATAATTCTCGATGTTCGTTGAAATTCAGTCAGAAACTGTTGAAACATGCATTTTCATCAATTTAGACGAACTAACACTCAACCTCTGGATTTGCGGTCCCGTCGATGGTCCGTTCGACGCGAACCTCGAGAATGACTCGCAACATGAAAATTTCTCGATTTACGTTGAAACTCAGTCAAAAACTGTTGAAACCTGCGTTTTCATCGTTTTAGACGAACTCACACTCAATTTCTCCATTAGCGTTTTCGTGGATGGTCCATTCGACTCGAACCTCGAAAGTCACTCGAAGCATTAAAATTTCTCGATGTTCGTTGAATATCAGTCAAAAACTGTTGAAACCTGCATTTTCATCGTTTCAGACGAAATAACACCAATCGATCGATTTGCGATTTCGTCGATGGTCCGATCGACTCGAACCTCGAATGTGACTCGGAACATCAAAATTTCTCGGTTTTCGTTTAAATTCAGTCAAAAACTATTGAAACCTGCATTTTCATCGTTTTTGACGAACTAACACTTAATCGGTCGATTTCCATTCTCGTCGATGGTCCGATCGACTCGAACCTCAAAAGTGACCCGGAACATGAAAATTTCTCGATTTTCGTTGAAATTCAGTCAAAAACTATTGAAACCTGCATTTTCATCGTTTTAGACGAAATAACACCCAATCGATCGATTTGCGATTTCGTCGATGGTCCGATCGACTCGAACCTCGAATGTGACTCAGAACATGAAAATTTCTCGATTTTCGTTGAAATTCAGTCAGAACTGTTGATACCTGCATTTTCATCGATTTAGACGAACTAACACCCAATTGCTCGATTAGCGTTTTCGTGGATGGTCCATTCGACTCGAACCTCGAAAGTCAGTCGAAGCATTAATATTTCTCGATGTTCGTTGAAATTCAGTCAAAAACTGTTGAAACATGCATTTTCATCAATTTAGACGAACTAACACTCAATCTCTGGATTTGCGGTCTCGTCGATGGTCCGATCGACTCGAACCTCGAATGTGACTCAGAACATGAAAATTTCTCGATTTTCGTTGAAATTCAGTCAGAACTATTGATACCTGCATTTTCATCGATTTAGACGAACTAACACCCAATTGCTCGATTAGCGTTTTCGTGGATGGTCCATTCGACTCGAACCTCGAAAGTCAGTCGAAGCATTAATAATTCTCGATGTTCGTTGAAATTCAGTCAGAAACTGTTGAAACATGCATTTTCATCAATTTAGACGAACTAACACTCAACCTCTGGATTTGCGGTCCCGTCGATGGTCCGTTCGACGCGAACCTCGAGAATGACTCGCAACATGAAAATTTCTCGATTTACGTTGAAACTCAGTCAAAAACTGTTGAAACCTGCGTTTTCATCGTTTTAGACGAACTCACACTCAATTTCTCCATTAGCGTTTTCGTGGATGGTCCATTCGACTCGAACCTCGAAAGTCACTCGAAGCATTAAAATTTCTCGATGTTCGTTGAATATCAGTCAAAAACTGTTGAAACCTGGATTTTCATCGTTTCAGACGAAATAACACCAATCGATCGATTTGCGATTTCGTCGATGGTCCTATCGACTCGAACCTCGAATGTGACTCGGAACATGAAAATTTCTCGATTTTCGTTGAAATTCAGTCAGAACTGCTGATACCTGCATTTTCATCGATTTAGACGAACTAACACCCAATTGCTCGATTAGCGTTTTCGTGGATGTTCCATTCGACTCGAACCTCGAAAGTCAGTCGAAGCATTAATATTTCTCGATGTTCGTTGAAATTCAGTCAAAAACTGTTGAAACATGCATTTTCATCAATTTAGACGAACTAACACTCAATCTCTGGATTTCCGTTCTCGTCGATGGTCCGATCGACTCGAACTTCGAAAGTGACTCGGAACATGAAAATTTCTCGATTTTCGTTGAAATTCAGTCAGAACTATTGATACCTGCATTTTCATCGATTTAGACGAACTAACACCCAATTGCTCGATTAGCGTTTTCGTGGATGGTCCATTAGTCTCGAACCTCGAAAGTCAGTCGAAGCATTAATAGTTCTCGATGTTCGTTGAAATTCAGTCAAAAACTGTTGAAACATGCATTTTCATCAATTTAGACGAACTAACACTCAATCTCTGGATTTGCGGTCTCGTCGATTGTCCGTTCGACGCCAACCTCGAGAATGACTCGCAACATGAAAATTTCTCGATTTTCGTTGAAACTCAGTCAAAAACTGTTGAAACCTGCATTTTCATCGTTTTTGACGAACTAACACTTAATCGGTCGATTTCCATTCTCGTCGATGGTCCGATCGACTCGAACCTCAAAAGTGACCCGGAACATGAAAATTTCTCGATTTTCGTTGAAATTCAGTCAAAAACTATTGAAACCTGCATTTTCATCGTTTTAGACGAAATAACACCCAATTGCTCGATTAGCGTTTTCGTCGATCGTCCATTCGACTCGAACCTCGAAAGTCACTCGAAGCATTAATATTTCTCGATGTTCGTTGAAATTCAGTCAAAAACTGTTGAAACCTGCATTTTCATCGTTTTAGACGAAATAACACCAATCGATCGATTTGCGATTTCGTCGATGGTCCGATCGACTCGAACCTCGAAAGTGACTCGGAACATAAAAATTTCTCGGTTTTCGTTGAAATTCAGAAAAAAAATATTGAAACCTGCATTTTCATCGTTTTAGACGAAATAACACTTAATCGGTCGATTTCCATTCTCATCGATGGTCCGATCGACTCGAACCTCGAAAGTGACTCCGAACATGAAAATTTCTCGATTTTCGTTGAAATTCAATCAGAACTGTTGATACCTGCATTTTCATCGATTTAGACGAACTAACACCCAATTGCTCGATTTGCGATTTCGTCGATGGTCCGATCGACTCGAACCCGAATGTGACTCAGAACATGAAAATTTCTCGATTTTCGTTGAAATTCAGTCAGAACTGTTGATACATGCATTTTCATCGATTTAGACGAACTAACACCCAATTGCTCGATTAGCGTTTTCGTGGATGGTCAATTCGACTCGAACCTCGAAAGTCAGTCGAAGCATTAATATTTCTCGATGTTCGTTGAAATTCAGTCAAAAACTGTTGAAACATGCATTTTCATCAATTTAGACGAACTAACACTCAATCTCTGGATTTGCGGTCTCGTCGATGGTCCGATCGACTCGAACCTCGAATGTGACTCAGAACATGAAAATTTCTCGATTTTCGTTGAAATTCAGTCAGAACTATTGATACCTGCATTTTCATCGATTTAGACGAACTAACACCCAATTGCTCGATTAGCGTTTTCGTGGATGGTCCATTCGACTCGAACCTCGAAAGTCAGTCGAAGCATTAATAATTCTCGATGTTCGTTGAAATTCAGTCAGAAACTGTTGAAACATGCATTTTCATCAATTTAGACGAACTAACACTCAACCTCTGGATTTGCGGTCCCGTCGATGGTCCGTTCGACGCGAACCTCGAGAATGACTCGCAACATGAAAATTTCTCGATTTACGTTGAAACTCAGTCAAAAACTGTTGAAACCTGCGTTTTCATCGTTTTAGACGAACTCACACTCAATTTCTCCATTAGCGTTTTCGTGGATGGTCCATTCGACTCGAACCTCGAAAGTCACTCGAAGCATTAAAATTTCTCGATGTTCGTTGAATATCAGTCAAAAACTGTTGAAACCTGGATTTTCATCGTTTCAGACGAAATAACACCAATCGATCGATTTGCGATTTCGTCGATGGTCCGATCGACTCGAACCTCGAATGTGACTCGGAACATCAAAATTTCTCGGTTTTCGTTTAAATTCAGTCAAAAACTATTGAAACCTGTATTTTCATCGTTTTAGACGAAATAAAACCCAATCGATCGATTTGCGATCTCGTCGATGGTCCTATCGACTCGAACCTCGAATGTGACTCAGAACATGAAAATTTCTCGATTTTCGTTGAAATTCAGTCAGAACTATTGATACCTGCATTTTCATCGATTTAGACGAACTAACACCCAATTGCTCGATTAGCGTTTTCGTGGATGGTCCATTCGACTCGAACCTCGAAAGTCAGTCGAAGCATTAATAATTCTCGATTTTCGTTGAAATTCAGTCAGAACTATTGATACCTGCATTTTCATCGATTTAGACGAACTAACACCCAATTGCTCGATTAGCGTTTTCGTGGATGGTCCATTCGACTCGAACCTCGAAAGTCAGTCGAAGCATTAATAATTCTCGATGTTCGTTGAAATTCAGTCAGAAACTGTTGAAACATGCATTTTCATCAATTTAGACGAACTAACACTCAACCTCTGGATTTGCGGTCCCGTCGATGGTCCGTTCGACGCGAACCTCGAGAATGACTCGCAACATGAAAATTTCTCGATTTACGTTGAAACTCAGTCAAAAACTGTTGAAACCTGCGTTTTCATCGTTTTAGACGAACTCACACTCAATTTCTCCATTAGCGTTTTCGTGGATGGTCCATTCGACTCGAACCTCGAAAGTCACTCGAAGCATTAAAATTTCTCGATGTTCGTTGAATATCAGTCAAAAACTGTTGAAACCTGCATTTTCATCGTTTCAGACGAAATAACACCAATCGATCGATTTGCGATTTCGTCGATGGTCCGATCGACTCGAACCTCGAATGTGACTCGGAACATCAAAATTTCTCGGTTTTCGTTTAAATTCAGTCAAAAACTATTGAAACCTGCATTTTCATCGTTTTTGACGAACTAACACTTAATCGGTCGATTTCCATTCTCGTCGATGGTCCGATCGACTCGAACCTCAAAAGTGACCCGGAACATGAAAATTTCTCGATTTTCGTTGAAATTCAGTCAAAAACTATTGAAACCTGCATTTTCATCGTTTTAGACGAAATAACACCCAATCGATCGATTTGCGATTTCGTCGATGGTCCGATCGACTCGAACCTCGAATGTGACTCAGAACATGAAAATTTCTCGATTTTCGTTGAAATTCAGTCAGAACTGTTGATACCTGCATTTTCATCGATTTAGACGAACTAACACCCAATTGCTCGATTAGCGTTTTCGTGGATGGTCCATTCGACTCGAACCTCGAAAGTCAGTCGAAGCATTAATAATTCTCGATGTTCGTTGAAATTCAGTCAGAAACTGTTGAAACATGCATTTTCATCAATTTAGACGAACTAACACTCAACCTCTGGATTTGCGGTCCCGTCGATGGTCCGTTCGACGCGAACCTCGAGAATGACTCGCAACATGAAAATTTCTCGATTTACGTTGAAACTCAGTCAAAAACTGTTGAAACCTGCGTTTTCATCGTTTTAGACGAACTCACACTCAATTTCTCCATTAGCGTTTTCGTGGATGGTCCATTCGACTCGAACCTCGAAAGTCACTCGAAGCATTAAAATTTCTCGATGTTCGTCGAATATCAGTCAAAAACTGTTGAAACCTGGATTTTCATCGTTTCAGACGAAATAACACCAATCGATTGATTTGCGATTTCGTCGATGGTCCTATCGACTCGAACCTCGAATGTGACTCGGAACATGAAAATTTCTCGATTTTCGTTGAAATTCAGTCAGAACTGTTGATACCTGCATTTTCATCGATTTAGACGAACTAACACCCAATTGCTCGATTAGCGTTTTCGTGGATGTTCCATTCGACTCGAACCTCGAAAGTCAGTCGAAGCATTAATATTTCTCGATGTTCGTTGAAATTCAGTCAAAAACTGTTGAAACATGCATTTTCATCAATTTAGACGAACTAACACTCAATCTCTGGATTTCCGTTCTCGTCGATGGTCCGATCGACTCGAACTTCGAAAGTGACTCGGAACATGAAAATTTCTCGATTTTCGTTGAAATTCAGTCAGAACTATTGATACCTGCATTTTCATCGATTTAGACGAACTAACACCCAATTGCTCGATTAGCGTTTTCGTGGATGGTCCATTAGTCTCGAACCTCGAAAGTCAGTCGAAGCATTAATAGTTCTCGATGTTCGTTGAAATTCAGTCAAAAACTGTTGAAACATGCATTTTCATCAATTTAGACGAACTAACACTCAATCTCTGGATTTGCGGTCTCGTCGATGGTCCGTTCGACGCCAACCTCGAGAATGACTCGCAACATGAAAATTTCTCGATTTTCGTTGAAACTCAGTCAAAAACTGTTGAAACCTGCATTTTCATCGTTTTTGACGAACTAACACTTAATCGGTCGATTTCCATTCTCGTCGATGGTCCGATCGACTCGAACCTCAAAAGTGACCCGGAACATGAAAATTTCTCGATTTTCGTTGAAATTCAGTCAAAAACTATTGAAACCTGCATTTTCATCGTTTTAGACGAAATAACACCCAATTGCTCGATTAGCGTTTTCGTCGATCGTCCATTCGACTCGAACCTCGAAAGTCACTCGAAGCATTAATATTTCTCGATGTTCGTTGAAATTCAGTCAAAAACTGTTGAAACCTGCATTTTCATCGTTTTAGACGAAATAACACCAATCGATCGATTTGCGATTTCGTCGATGGTCCGATCGACTCGAACCTCGAAAGTGACTCGGAACATAAAAATTTCTCGGTTTTCGTTGAAATTCAGAAAAAAAATATTGAAACCTGCATTTTCATCGTTTTAGACGAAATAACACTTAATCGGTCGATTTCCATTCTCATCGATGGTCCGATCGACTCGAACCTCGAAAGTGACTCCGAACATGAAAATTTCTCGATTTTCGTTGAAATTCAATCAGAACTGTTGATACCTGCATTTTCATCGATTTAGACGAACTAACACCCAATTGCTCGATTTGCGATTTCGTCGATGGTCCGATCGACTCGAACCCGAATGTGACTCAGAACATGAAAATTTCTCGATTTTCGTTGAAATTCAGTCAGAACTGTTGATACATGCATTTTCATCAATTTAGACGAACTAACACTCAACCTCTGGATTTGCGGTCCCGTCGATGGTCCGTTCGACGCGAACCTCGAGAATGACTCGCAACATGAAAATTTCTCGATTTACGTTGAAACTCAGTCAAAAACTGTTGAAACCTGCGTTTTCATCGTTTTAGACGAACTCACACTCAATTTCTCCATTAGCGTTTTCGTGGATGGTCCATTCGACTCGAACCTCGAAAGTCACTCGAAGCATTAAAATTTCTCGATGTTCGTTGAATATCAGTCAAAAACTGTTGAAACCTGCATTTTCATCGTTTCAGACGAAATAACACCAATCGATCGATTTGCGATTTCGTCGATGGTCCGATCGACTCGAACCTCGAATGTGACTCGGAACATGAAAATTTCTCGATTTTCGTTGAAATTCAGTCAAAAACTATTGAAACCTGCATTTTCATCGTTTTAGACGAAATAACACCCAATCGATCGATTTGCGATTTCGTCGATGGTCCGATCGACTCGAACCTCGAATGTGACTCAGAACATGAAAATTTCTCGATTTTCGTTGAAATTCAGTCAGAACTGTTGATACCTGCATTTTCATCGATTTAGACGAACTAACACCCAATTGCTCGATTAGCGTTTTCGTGGATGGTCCATTCGACTCGAACCTCGAAAGTCAGTCGAAGCATTAATATTTCTCGATGTTCGTTGAAATTCAGTCAAAAACTGTTGAAACATGCATTTTCATCAATTTAGACGAACTAACACTCAATCTCTGGATTTGCGGTCTCGTCGATGGTCCGATCGACTCGAACCTCGAATGTGACTCAGAACATGAAAATTTCTCGATTTTCGTTGAAATTCAGTCAGAACTATTGATACCTGCATTTTCATCGATTTAGACGAACTAACACCCAATTGCTCGATTAGCGTTTTCGTGGATGGTCCATTCGACTCGAACCTCGAAAGTCAGTCGAAGCATTAATAATTCTCGATGTTCGTTGAAATTCAGTCAGAAACTGTTGAAACATGCATTTTCATCAATTTAGACGAACTAACACTCAACCTCTGGATTTGCGGTCCCGTCGATGGTCCGTTCGACGCGAACCTCGAGAATGACTCGCAACATGAAAATTTCTCGATTTACGTTGAAACTCAGTCAAAAACTGTTGAAACCTGCGTTTTCATCGTTTTAGACGAACTCACACTCAATTTCTCCATTAGCGTTTTCGTGGATGGTCCATTCGACTCGAACCTCGAAAGTCACTCGAAGCATTAAAATTTCTCGATGTTCGTTGAATATCAGTCAAAAACTGTTGAAACCTGGATTTTCATCGTTTCAGACGAAATAACACCAATCGATCGATTTGCGATTTCGTCGATGGTCCGATCGACTCGAACCTCGAATGTGACTCGGAACATCAAAATTTCTCGATTTTCGTTGAAATTCAGTCAAAAACTATTGAAACCTGCATTTTCATCGTTTTAGACGAAATAACACCCAATCGATCGATTTGCGATGTCGTCGATGGTCCGATCGACTCGAACCTCGAATGTGACTCAGAACATGAAAATTTCTCGATTTTCGTTGAAATTCAGTCAGAACTGTTGATACCTGCATTTTCATCGATTTAGACGAACTAACACCCAATTGCTCGATTAGCGTTTTCGTGGATGGTCCATTCGACTCGAACCTCGAAAGTCAGTCGAAGCATTAATATTTCTCGATGTTCGTTGAAATTCAGTCAAAAACTGTTGAAACATGCATTTTCATCAATTTAGACGAACTAACACTCAATCTCTGGATTTGCGTTCTCGTCGATGGTCCGATCGACTCGAACTTCGAAAGTGACTCGGAACATGAAAATTTCTCGATTTTCGTTGAAATTCAGTCAGAACTATTGATACCTGCATTTTCATCGATTTAGACGAACTAACACCCAATTGCTCGATTAGCGTTTTCGTGGATGGTCCATTAGTCTCGAACCTCGAAAGTCAGTCGAAGCATTAATAGTTCTCGATGTTCGTTGAAATTCAGTCAAAAACTGTTGAAACATGCATTTTCATCAATTTAGACGAACTAACACTCAATCTCTGGATTTGCGGTCTCGTCGATGGTCCGTTCGACGCCAACCTCGAGAATGACTCGCAACATGAAAATTTCTCGATTTTCGTTGAAACTCAGTCAAAAACTGTTGAAACCTGTATTTTCATCGTTTTTGACGAACTAACACTTAATCGGTCGATTTCCATTCTCGTCGATGGTCCGATCGACTCGAACCTCAAAAGTGACCCGGAACATGAAAATTTCTCGATTTTCGTTGAAATTCAGTCAAAAACTATTGAAACCTGCATTTTCATCGTTTTAGACGAAATAACACCCAATCGATCGATTTGCGATTTCGTCGATGGTCCGATCGACTCGAACCCGAATGTCACTCAGAACATGAAAATTTCTCGATTTTCATTGAAATTCAGTCAGAACTGTTGATACCTGCATTTTCATCGATTTAGACGAACTAACACCCATTTGCTCGATTAGCGTTTTCGTGGATGGTCCATTCGACTCGAACCTCGAAAGTCAGTCGAAGCATTAACATTTCTCGATGTTCGTTGAAATTCAGTCAAAAACTGTTGAAACCTGCATTTTCATCGTTTTTGACGAACTAACACTTAATCGGTCGATTTCCATTCTCGTCGATGGTCCGATCGACTCGAACTTCGAAAGTGACTCGGAACATGAAAATTTCTCGATTTTCGTTGAAATTCAGTCAAAAACTATTGAAACCTGCATTTTCATCGTTTTAGACGAAATAACACCCAATCGATCGATTTGCGATTTCGTCGATGGTCCGATCGACTCGAACCCGAATGTGACTCAGAACATGAAAATTTCTCGATTTTCGTTGAAATTCAGTCAGAACTGTTGATACATGCATTTTCATCGATTTAGACGAACTAACACCCAATTGCTCGATTAGCGTTTTCGTGGATGGTCAATTCGACTCGAACCTCGAAAGTCAGTCGAAGCATTAATATTTCTCGATGTTCGTTGAAATTCAGTCAAAAACTGTTGAAACATGCATTTTCATCAATTTAGACGAACTAACACTCAATCTCTGGATTTGCGGTCTCGTCGATTGTCCGTTCGACTCGAACCTCGAAAGTGACTCGCGACATGAAAATTTCTCGATGTTCATTGAAACTCAGTCAAAAACTGTTGAAACCTGCGTTTTCATCGTTTTAGTCGAAAATACACCAATCGATCGATTTGCGATTTCGTCGATGGTCCGATCGACTCGAACCTCGAATGTGACTCGGAACATGAAAATTTCTCGGTTTTCGTTGAAATTCAGTCAAAAAATATTGAAACCTGCATTTTCATCGTTTTAGACGAAATAACACTTAATCGGTCGATCTCCATTCTCGTCTATGGTCCGATCGATTCGAACCTCGAAAATGACTCGGAACATGAAAATTTCTCGATTTTCGTTGAAATTCAGTCAAAAATTATTGAAACCTGCATTTTCATCGTTTTAAACTAAATAACACCCAATCGATCGATTTGCGATTTCGTCGATGGTCCGATCAACTCGAACCCGAATGTGACTCAGAACATGAAAATTTCTCGATTTTCGTTGAAATTCAGTCAGAACTGTTGATACATGCATTTTCATCGATTTAGACGAACTAACACCCAATTGCTCGATTAGCGTTTTCGTGGATGGTCAATTCGACTCGAACCTCGAAAGTCAGTCGAAGCATTAATATTTCTCGATGTTCGTTGAAATTCAGTCAAAAACTGTTGAAACATGCATTTTCATCAATTTAGACGAACTAACACTCAATCTCTGGATTTGCGGTCTCGTCGATGGTCCGATCGACTCGAACCTCGAATGTGACTCAGAACATGAAAATTTCTCGATTTTCGTTGAAATTCAGTCAGAACTATTGATACCTGCATTTTCATCGATTTAGACGAACTAACACCCAATTGCTCGATTAGCGTTTTCGTGGATGGTCCATTCGACTCGAACCTCGAAAGTCAGTCGAAGCATTAATAATTCTCGATGTTCGTTGAAATTCAGTCAGAAACTGTTGAAACATGCATTTTCATCAATTTAGACGAACTAACACTCAACCTCTGGATTTGCGGTCCCGTCGATGGTCCGTTCGACGCGAACCTCGAGAATGACTCGCAACATGAAAATTTCTCGATTTACGTTGAAACTCAGTCAAAAACTGTTGAAACCTGCGTTTTCATCGTTTTAGACGAACTCACACTCAATTTCTCCATTAGCGTTTTCGTGGATGGTCCATTCGACTCGAACCTCGAAAGTCACTCGAAGCATTAAAATTTCTCGATGTTCGTTGAATATCAGTCAAAAACTGTTGAAACCTGCATTTTCATCGTTTCAGACGAAATAACACCAATCGATCGATTTGCGATTTCGTCGATGGTCCGATCGACTCGAACCTCGAATGTGACTCGGAACATCAAAATTTCTCGGTTTTCGTTTAAATTCAGTCAAAAACTATTGAAACCTGCATTTTCATCGTTTTTGACGAACTAACACTTAATCGGTCGATTTCCATTCTCGTCGATGGTCCGATCGACTCGAACCTCAAAAGTGACCCGGAACATGAAAATTTCTCGATTTTCGTTGAAATTCAGTCAAAAACTATTGAAACCTGCATTTTCATCGTTTTAGACGAAATAACACCCAATCGATCGATTTGCGATTTCGTCGATGGTCCGATCGACTCGAACCTCGAATGTGACTCAGAACATGAAAATTTCTCGATTTTCGTTGAAATTCAGTCAGAACTGTTGATACCTGCATTTTCATCGATTTAGACGAACTAACACCCAATTGCTCGATTAGCGTTTTCGTGGATGGTCCATTCGACTCGAACCTCGAAAGTCAGTCGAAGCATTAATATTTCTCGATGTTCGTTGAAATTCAGTCAAAAACTGTTGAAACATGCATTTTCATCAATTTAGACGAACTAACACTCAATCTCTGGATTTGCGGTCTCGTCGATGGTCCGATCGACTCGAACCTCGAATGTGACTCAGAACATGAAAATTTCTCGATTTTCGTTGAAATTCAGTCAGAACTATTGATACCTGCATTTTCATCGATTTAGACGAACTAACACCCAATTGCTCGATTAGCGTTTTCGTGGATGGTCCATTCGACTCGAACCTCGAAAGTCAGTCGAAGCATTAATAATTCTCGATGTTCGTTGAAATTCAGTCAGAAACTGTTGAAACATGCATTTTCATCAATTTAGACGAACTAACACTCAACCTCTGGATTTGCGGTCCCGTCGATGGTCCGTTCGACGCGAACCTCGAGAATGACTCGCAACATGAAAATTTCTCGATTTACGTTGAAACTCAGTCAAAAACTGTTGAAACCTGCGTTTTCATCGTTTTAGACGAACTCACACTCAATTTCTCCATTAGCGTTTTCGTGGATGGTCCATTCGACTCGAACCTCGAAAGTCACTCGAAGCATTAAAATTTCTCGATGTTCGTTGAATATCAGTCAAAAACTGTTGAAACCTGGATTTTCATCGTTTCAGACGAAATAACACCAATCGATCGATTTGCGATTTCGTCGATGGTCCTATCGACTCGAACCTCGAATGTGACTCGGAACATGAAAATTTCTCGATTTTCGTTGAAATTCAGTCAGAACTGTTGATACATGCATTTTCATCGATTTAGACGAACTAACACCCAATTGCTCGATTAGCGTTTTCGTGGATGGTCAATTCGACTCGAACCTCGAAAGTCAGTCGAAGCATTAATATTTCTCGATGTTCGTTGAAATTCAGTCAAAAACTGTTGAAACATGCATTTTCATCAATTTAGACGAACTAATACTCAATCTCTGGATTTGCGGTCTCGTCGATGGTCCGATCGACTCGAACCTCGAATGTGATTCAGAACATGAAAATTTCTCGATTTTCGTTGAAATTCAGTCAGAACTATTGATACCTGCATTTTCATCGATTTAGACGAACTAACACCCAATTGCTCGATTAGCGTTTTCGTGGATGGTCCATTCGACTCGAACCTCGAAAGTCAGTCGAAGCATTAATAATTCTCGATGTTCGTTGAAATTCAGTCAGAAACTGTTGAAACATGCATTTTCATCAATTTAGACGAACTAACACTCAACCTCTGGATTTGCGGTCCCGTCGATGGTCCGTTCGACGCGAACCTCGAGAATGACTCGCAACATGAAAATTTCTCGATTTACGTTGAAACTCAGTCAAAAACTGTTGAAACCTGCGTTTTCATCGTTTTAGACGAACTCACACTCAATTTCTCCATTAGCGTTTTCGTGGATGGTCCATTCGACTCGAACCTCGAAAGTCACTCGAAGCATTAAAATTTCTCGATGTTCGTTGAATATCAATCAAAAACTGTTGAAACCTGCATTTTCATCGTTTCAGACGAAATAACACCAATCGATCGATTTGCGATTTCGTCGATGGTCCGATCGACTCGAACCTCGAATGTGACTCGGAACATCAAAATTTCTCGGTTTTCGTTTAAATTCAGTCAAAAACTATTGAAACCTGTATTTTCATCGTTTTAGACGAAATAAAACCCAATCGATCGATTTGCGATCTCGTCGATGGTCCTATCGACTCGAACCTCGAATGTGACTCGGAACATGAAAATTTCTCGATTTTCGTTGAAATTCAGTCAGAACTGTTGATACCTGCATTTTCATCGATTTAGACGAACTAACACCCAATTGCTCGATTAGCGTTTTCGTGGATGGTCCATTCGACTCGAACCTCGAAAGTCAGTCGAAGCATTAATATTTCTCGATGTTCGTTGAAATTCAGTCAAAAACTGTTGAAACATGCATTTTCATCAATTTAGACGAACTAACACTCAATCTCTGGATTTGCGGTCTCGTCGATGGTCCGATCGACTCGAACTTCGAAAGTGACTCGGAACATGAAAATTTCTCGATTTTCGTTGAAATTCAGTCAGAACTATTGATACCTGCATTTTCATCGATTTAGACGAACTAACACCCAATTGCTCGATTAGCGTTTTCGTGGATGGTCCATTAGTCTCGAACCTCGAAAGTCAGTCGAAGCATTAATAGTTCTCGATGTTCGTTGAAATTCAGTCAAAAACTGTTGAAACATGCATTTTCATCAATTTAGACGAACTAACACTCAATCTCTGGATTTGCGGTCTCGTCGATGGTCCGTTCGACGCCAACCTCGAGAATGACTCGCAACATGAAAATTTCTCGATTTTCGTTGAAACTCAGTCAAAAACTGTTGAAACCTGCATTTTCATCGTTTTTGACGAACTAACACTTAATCGGTCGATTTCCATTCTCGTCGATGGTCCGATCGACTCGAACCTCAAAAGTGACCCGGAACATGAAAATTTCTCGATTTTCGTTGAAATTCAGTCAAAAACTATTGAAACCTGCATTTTCATCGTTTTAGACGAAATAACACCCAATCGATCGATTTGCGATTTCGTCGATGGTCCGATCGACTCGAACCCGAATGTCACTCAGAACATGAAAATTTCTCGATTTTCATTGAAATTCAGTCAGAACTGTTGATACCTGCATTTTCATCGATTTAGACGAACTAACACCCATTTGCTCGATTAGCGTTTTCGTGGATGGTCCATTCGACTCGAACCTCGAAAGTCAGTCGAAGCATTAACATTTCTCGATGTTCGTTGAAATTCAGTCAAAAACTGTTGAAACCTGCATTTTCATCGTTTTTGACGAACTAACACTTAATCGGTCGATTTCCATTCTCGTCGATGGTCCGATCGACTCGAACTTCGAAAGTGACTCGGAACATGAAAATTTCTCGATTTTCGTTGAAATTTAGTCAAAAACTATTGAAACCTGCATTTTCATCGTTTTAGACGAAATAACACCCAATCGATCGATTTGCGATTTCGTCGATGGTCCGATCGACTCGAACCCGAATGTGACTCAGAACATGAAAATTTCTCGATTTTCGTTGAAATTCAGTCAGAACTGTTGATACATGCATTTTCATCGATTTAGACGAACTAACACCCAATTGCTCGATTAGCGTTTTCGTGGATGGTCAATTCGACTCGAACCTCGAAAGTCAGTCGAAGCATTAATATTTCTCGATGTTCGTTGAAATTCAGTCAAAAACTGTTGAAACATGCATTTTCATCAATTTAGACGAACTAACACTCAATCTCTGGATTTGCGGTCTCGTCGATTGTCCGTTCGACTCGAACCTCGAAAGTGACTCGCGACATGAAAATTTCTCGATGTTCATTGAAACTCAGTCAAAAACTGTTGAAACCTGCGTTTTCATCGTTTTAGTCGAAAATACACCAATCGATCGATTTGCGATTTCGTCGATGGTCCGATCGACTCGAACCTCGAATGTGACTCGGAACATGAAAATTTCTCGGTTTTCGTTGAAATTCAGTCAAAAAATATTGAAACCTGCATTTTCATCGTTTTAGACGAAATAACACTTAATCGGTCGATCTCCATTCTCGTCTATGGTCCGATCGATTCGAACCTCGAAAATGACTCGGAACATGAAAATTTCTCGATTTTCGTTGAAATTCAGTCAAAAATTATTGAAACCTGCATTTTCATCGTTTTAAACGAAATAACACCCAATCGATCGACTTGCGATTTCGTCGATGGTCCGATCAACTCGAACCCGAATGTGACTCAGAACATGAAAATTTCTCGATTTTCGTTGAAATTCAGTCAGAACTGTTGATACATGCATTTTCATCGATTTAGACGAACTAACACCCAATTGCTCGATTAGCGTTTTCGTGGATGGTCAATTCGACTCGAACCTCGAAAGTCAGTCGAAGCATTAATATTTCTCGATGTTCGTTGAAATTCAGTCAAAAACTGTTGAAACATGCATTTTCATCAATTTAGACGAACTAACACTCAATCTCTGGATTTGCGGTCTCGTCGATGGTCCGATCGACTCGAACCTCGAATGTGACTCAGAACATGAAAATTTCTCGATTTTCGTTGAAATTCAGTCAGAACTATTGATACCTGCATTTTCATCGATTTAGACGAACTAACACCCAATTGCTCGATTAGCGTTTTCGTGGATGGTCCATTCGACTCGAACCTCGAAAGTCAGTCGAAGCATTAATAATTCTCGATGTTCGTTGAAATTCAGTCAGAAACTGTTGAAACATGCATTTTCATCAATTTAGACGAACTAACACTCAACCTCTGGATTTGCGGTCCCGTCGATGGTCCGTTCGACGCGAACCTCGAGAATGACTCGCAACATGAAAATTTCTCGATTTACGTTGAAACTCAGTCAAAAACTGTTGAAACCTGCGTTTTCATCGTTTTAGACGAACTCACACTCAATTTCTCCATTAGCGTTTTCGTGGATGGTCCATTCGACTCGAACCTCGAAAGTCACTCGAAGCATTAAAATTTCTCGATGTTCGTTGAATATCAGTCAAAAACTGTTGAAACCTGCATTTTCATCGTTTCAGACGAAATAACACCAATCGATCGATTTGCGATTTCGTCGATGGTCCGATCGACTCGAACCTCGAATGTGACTCGGAACATCAAAATTTCTCGGTTTTCGTTTAAATTCAGTCAAAAACTATTGAAACCTGCATTTTCATCGTTTTTGACGAACTAACACTTAATCGGTCGATTTCCATTCTCGTCGATGGTCCGATCGACTCGAACCTCAAAAGTGACCCGGAACATGAAAATTTCTCGATTTTCGTTGAAATTCAGTCAAAAACTATTGAAACCTGCATTTTCATCGTTTTAGACGAAATAACACCCAATCGATCGATTTGCGATTTCGTCGATGGTCCGATCGACTCGAACCTCGAATGTGACTCAGAACATGAAAATTTCTCGATTTTCGTTGAAATTCAGTCAGAACTGTTGATACCTGCATTTTCATCGATTTAGACGAACTAACACCCAATTGCTCGATTAGCGTTTTCGTGGATGGTCCATTCGACTCGAACCTCGAAAGTCAGTCGAAGCATTAATATTTCTCGATGTTCGTTGAAATTCAGTCAAAAACTGTTGAAACATGCATTTTCATCAATTTAGACGAACTAACACTCAATCTCTGGATTTGCGGTCTCGTCGATGGTCCGATCGACTCGAACCTCGAATGTGACTCAGAACATGAAAATTTCTCGATTTTCGTTGAAATTCAGTCAGAACTATTGATACCTGCATTTTCATCGATTTAGACGAACTAACACCCAATTGCTCGATTAGCGTTTTCGTGGATGGTCCATTCGACTCGAACCTCGAAAGTCAGTCGAAGCATTAATAATTCTCGATGTTCGTTGAAATTCAGTCAGAAACTGTTGAAACATGCATTTTCATCAATTTAGACGAACTAACACTCAACCTCTGGATTTGCGGTCCCGTCGATGGTCCGTTCGACGCGAACCTCGAGAATGACTCGCAACATGAAAATTTCTCGATTTACGTTGAAACTCAGTCAAAAACTGTTGAAACCTGCGTTTTCATCGTTTTAGACGAACTCACACTCAATTTCTCCATTAGCGTTTTCGTGGATGGTCCATTCGACTCGAACCTCGAAAGTCACTCGAAGCATTAAAATTTCTCGATGTTCGTTGAATATCAGTCAAAAACTGTTGAAACCTGGATTTTCATCGTTTCAGACGAAATAACACCAATCGATCGATTTGCGATTTCGTCGATGGTCCTATCGACTCGAACCTCGAATGTGACTCGGAACATGAAAATTTCTCGATTTTCGTTGAAATTCAGTCAGAACTGTTGATACATGCATTTTCATCGATTTAGACGAACTAACACCCAATTGCTCGATTAGCGTTTTCGTGGATGGTCAATTCGACTCGAACCTCGAAAGTCAGTCGAAGCATTAATATTTCTCGATGTTCGTTGAAATTCAGTCAAAAACTGTTGAAACATGCATTTTCATCAATTTAGACGAACTAACACTCAATCTCTGGATTTGCGGTCTCGTCGATGGTCCGATCGACTCGAACCTCGAATGTGACTCAGAACATGAAAATTTCTCGATTTTCGTTGAAATTCAGTCAGAACTATTGATACCTGCATTTTCATCGATTTAGACGAACTAACACCCAATTGCTCGATTAGCGTTTTCGTGGATGGTCCATTCGACTCGAACCTCGAAAGTCAGTCGAAGCATTAATAATTCTCGATGTTCGTTGAAATTCAGTCAGAAACTGTTGAAACATGCATTTTCATCAATTTAGACGAACTAACACTCAACCTCTGGATTTGCGGTCCCGTCGATGGTCCGTTCGACGCGAACCTCGAGAATGACTCGCAACATGAAAATTTCTCGATTTACGTTGAAACTCAGTCAAAAACTGTTGAAACCTGCGTTTTCATCGTTTTAGACGAACTCACACTCAATTTCTCCATTAGCGTTTTCGTGGATGGTCCATTCGACTCGAACCTCGAAAGTCACTCGAAGCATTAAAATTTCTCGATGTTCGTTGAATATCAATCAAAAACTGTTGAAACCTGCATTTTCATCGTTTCAGACGAAATAACACCAATCGATCGATTTGCGATTTCGTCGATGGTCCGATCGACTCGAACCTCGAATGTGACTCGGAACATCAAAATTTCTCGGTTTTCGTTTAAATTCAGTCAAAAACTATTGAAACCTGCATTTTCATCGTTTTTGACGAACTAACACTTAATCGGTCGATTTCCATTCTCGTCGATGGTCTGATCGACTCGAACCTCAAAAGTGACCCGGAACATGAAAATTTCTCGATTTTCGTTGAAATTCAGTCAAAAACTATTGAAACCTGCATTTTCATCGTTTTAGACGAAATAACACCCAATCGATCGATTTGCGATGTCGTCGATGGTCCGATCGACTCGAACCTCGAATGTGACTCAGAACATGAAAATTTCTCGATTTTCGTTGAAATTCAGTCAGAACTGTTGATACCTGCATTTTCATCGATTTAGACGAACTAACACCCAATTGCTCGATTAGCGTTTTCGTGGATGGTCCATTCGACTCGAACCTCGAAAGTCAGTCGAAGCATTAATATTTCTCGATGTTCGTTGAAATTCAGACAAAAACTGTTGAAACATGCATTTTCATCAATTTAGACGAACTAACACTCAATCTCTGGATTTGCGGTCTCGTCGATGGTCCGATCGACTCGAACCTCGAATGTGACTCAGAACATGAAAATTTCTCGATTTTCGTTGAAATTCAGTCAGAACTATTGATACCTGCATTTTCATCGATTTAGACGAACTAACACCCAATTGCTCGATTAGCGTTTTCGTGGATGGTCCATTCGACTCGAACCTCGAAAGTCAGTCGAAGCATTAATAATTCTCGATGTTCGTTGAAATTCAGTCAGAAACTGTTGAAACATGCATTTTCATCAATTTAGACGAACTAACACTCAACCTCTGGATTTGCGGTCCCGTCGATGGTCCGTTCGACGCGAACCTCGAGAATGACTCGCAACATGAAAATTTCTCGATTTACGTTGAAACTCAGTCAAAAACTGTTGAAACCTGCGTTTTCATCGTTTTAGACGAACTCACACTCAATTTCTCCATTAGCGTTTTCGTGGATGGTCCATTCGACTCGAACCTCGAAAGTCACTCGAAGCATTAAAATTTCTCGATGTTCGTTGAATATCAGTCAAAAACTGTTGAAACCTGGATTTTCATCGTTTCAGACGAAATAACACCAATCGATCGATTTGCGATTTCGTCGATGGTCCGATCGACTCGAACCTCGAATGTGACTCGGAACATCAAAATTTCTCGGTTTTCGTTTAAATTCAGTCAAAAACTATTGAAACCTGTATTTTCATCGTTTTAGACGAAATAAAACCCAATCGATCGATTTGCGATCTCGTCGATGGTCCTATCGACTCGAACCTCGAATGTGACTCGGAACATGAAAATTTCTCGATTTTCGTTGAAATTCAGTCAGAACTGTTGATACCTGCATTTTCATCGATTTAGACGAACTAACACCCAATTGCTCGATTAGCGTTTTCGTGGATGTTCCATTCGACTCGAACCTTGAAAGTCAGTCGAAGCATTAATATTTCTCGATGTTCGTTGAAATTCAGTCAAAAACTGTTGAAACATGCATTTTCATCAATTTAGACGAACTAACACTCAATCTCTGGATTTCCGTTCTCGTCGATGGTCCGATCGACTCGAACTTCGAAAGTGACTCGGAACATGAAAATTTCTCGATTTTCGTTGAAATTCAGTCAGAACTGTTGATACCTGCATTTTCATCGATTTAGACGAACTAACACCCAATTGCTCGATTAGCGTTTTCGTGGATGTTCCATTCGACTCGAACCTCGAAAGTCAGTCGAAGCATTAATATTTCTCGATGTTCGTTGAAATTCAGTCAAAAACTGTTGAAACATGCATTTTCATCAATTTAGACGAACTAACACTCAATCTCTGGATTTCCGTTCTCGTCGATGGTCCGATCGACTCGAACCTCGAATGTGACTCAGAACATGAAAATTTCTCGATTTTCGTTGAAATTCAGTCAGAACTGTTGATACCTGCATTTTCATCGATTTAGACGAACTAACACCCAATTGCTCGATTAGCGTTTTCGTCGATGGTCCATTCGACTCGAACCTCGAAAGTCACTCGAAGCATTAATATTTCTCGATGTTCGTTGAAATTCAGTCAAAAACTGTTGAAACCTGCATTTTCATCGTTTTAGACGAAATAACACCAATCGATCGATTTGCGATTTCGTCGATGGTCCGATCGACTCGAACCTCGAAAGTGACTCGGAACATAAAAATTTCTCGGTTTTCGTTGAAATTCAGAAAAAAAATATTGAAACCTGCATTTTCATCGTTTTAGACGAAATAACACTTAATCGGTCGATTTCCATTCTCATCGATGGTCCGATCGACTCGAACCTCGAAAGTGACTCCGAACATGAAAATTTCTCGATTTTCGTTGAAATTCAATCAGAACTGTTGATACCTGCATTTTCATCGATTTAGACGAACTAACACCCGATTGCTCGATTTGCGATTTCGTCGATGGTCCGATCGACTCGAACCCGAATGTGACTCAGAACATGAAAATTTCTCGATTTTCGTTGAAATTCAGTCAGAACTGTTGATACATGCATTTTCATCGATTTAGACGAACTAACACCCAATTGCTCGATTAGCGTTTTCGTGGATGGTCCATTCGACTCGAACCTCGAAAGTCAGTCGAAGCATTAATAATTCTCGATGTTCGTTGAAATTCAGTCAGAAACTGTTGAAACATGCATTTTCATCAATTTAGACGAACTAATACTCAACCTCTGGATTTGCGGTCCCGTCGATGGTCCGTTCGACGCGAACCTCGAGAATGACTCGCAACATGAAAATTTCTCGATTTACGTTGAAACTCAGTCAAAAACTGTTGAAACCTGCGTTTTCATCGTTTTAGACGAACTCACACTCAATTTCTCCATTAGCGTTTTCGTGGATGGTCCATTCGACTCGAACCTCGAAAGTCACTCGAAGCATTAAAATTTCTCGATGTTCGTTGAATATCAGTCAAAAACTGTTGAAACCGGCATTTTCATCGTTTCAGACGAAATAACACCAATCGATCGATTTGCGATTTCGTCGATGGTCCGATAGACTCGAACCTCGAATGTGACTCGGAACATCAAAATTTCTCGGTTTTCGTTTAAATTCAGTCAAAAACTATTGAAACCTGCATTTTCATCGTTTTTGACGAACTAACACTTAATCGGTCGATTTCCATTCTCGTCGATGGTCCGATCGACTCGAACCTCAAAAGTGACCCGGAACATGAAAATTTCTCGATTTTCGTTGAAATTCAGTCAAAAACTATTGAAACCTGCATTTTCATCGTTTTAGACGAAATAACACCCAATCGATCGATTTGCGATTTCGTCGATGGTCCGATCGACTCGAACCTCGAATGTGACTCAGAACATGAAAATTTCTCGATTTTCGTTGAAATTCAGTCAGAACTGTTGATACCTGCATTTTCATCGATTTAGACGAACTAACACCCAATTGCTCGATTAGCGTTTTCGTGGATGGTCCATTCGACTCGAACCTCGAAAGTCACTCGAAGCATTAATATTTCTCGATGTTCGTTGAAATTCAGTCAAAAACTGTTGAAACATGCATTTTCATCAATTTAGACGAACTAACACTCAATCTCTGGATTTGCGGTCTCGTCGATTGTCCGTTCGACTCGAACCTCGAAAGTGACTCGCGACATGAAAATTTCTCGATGTTCATTGAAACTCAGTCAAAAACTGTTGAAACCTGCGTTTTCATCGTTTTAGACGAACTCACACTCAATTTCTCCATTAGCGTTTTCGTGGATGGTCCATTCGACTCGAACCTCGAAAGTCACTCGAAGCATTAAAATTTCTCGATGTTCGTTGAATATCAGTCAAAAACTGTTGAAACCTGGATTTTCATCGTTTCAGACGAAATAACACCAATCGATCGATTTGCGATTTCGTCGATGGTCCTATCGACTCGAACCTCGAATGTGACTCGGAACATGAAAATTTCTCGATTTTCGTTGAAATTCAGTCAGAACTGTTGATACCTGCATATTCATCGATTTAGACGAACTAACACCCAATTGCTCGATTAGCGTTTTCGTGGATGTTCCATTCGACTCGAACCTCGAAAGTCAGTCGAAGCATTAATATTTCTCGATGTTCGTTGAAATTCAGTCAAAAACTGTTGAAACATGCATTTTCATCAATTTAGACGAACTAACACTCAATCTCTGGATTTCCGTTCTCGTCGATGGTCCGATCGACTCGAACTTCGAAAGTGACTCGGAACATGAAAATTTCTCGATTTTCGTTGAAATTCAGTCAGAACTATTGATACCTGCATTTTCATCGATTTAGACGAACTAACACCCAATTGCTCGATTAGCGTTTTCGTGGATGGTCCATTAGTCTCGAACCTCGAAAGTCAGTCGAAGCATTAATAGTTCTCGATGTTCGTTGAAATTCAGTCAAAAACTGTTGAAACATGCATTTTCATCAATTTAGACGAACTAACACTCAATCTCTGGATTTGCGGTCTCGTCGATTGTCCGTTCGACGCCAACCTCGAGAATGACTCGCAACATGAAAATTTCTCGATTTTCGTTGAAACTCAGTCAAAAACTGTTGAAACCTGCATTTTCATCGTTTTTGACGAACTAACACTTAATCGGTCGATTTCCATTCTCGTCGATGGTCCGATCGACTCGAACCTCAAAAGTGACCCGGAACATGAAAATTTCTCGATTTTCGTTGAAATTCAGTCAAAAACTATTGAAACCTGCATTTTCATCGTTTTAGACGAAATAACACCCAATTGCTCGATTAGCGTTTTCGTCGATCGTCCATTCGACTCGAACCTCGAAAGTCACTCGAAGCATTAATATTTCTCGATGTTCGTTGAAATTCAGTCAAAAACTGTTGAAACCTGCATTTTCATCGTTTTAGACGAAATAACACCAATCGATCGATTTGCGATTTCGTCGATGGTCCGATCGACTCGAACCTCGAAAGTGACTCGGAACATAAAAATTTCTCGGTTTTCGTTGAAATTCAGAAAAAAAATATTGAAACCTGCATTTTCATCGTTTTAGACGAAATAACACTTAATCGGTCGATTTCCATTCTCATCGATGGTCCGATCGACTCGAACCTCGAAAGTGACTCCGAACATGAAAATTTCTCGATTTTCGTTGAAATTCAATCAGAACTGTTGATACCTGCATTTTCATCGATTTAGACGAACTAACACCCAATTGCTCGATTTGCGATTTCGTCGATGGTCCGATCGACTCGAACCCGAATGTGACTCAGAACATGAAAATTTCTCGATTTTCGTTGAAATTCAGTCAGAACTGTTGATACATGCATTTTCATCGATTTAGACGAACTAACACCCAATTGCTCGATTAGCGTTTTCGTGGATGGTCAATTCGACTCGAACCTCGAAAGTCAGTCGAAGCATTAATATTTCTCGATGTTCGTTGAAATTCAGTCAAAAACTGTTGAAACATGCATTTTCATCAATTTAGACGAACTAACACTCAATCTCTGGATTTGCGGTCTCGTCGATGGTCCGATCGACTCGAACCTCGAATGTGACTCAGAACATGAAAATTTCTCGATTTTCGTTGAAATTCAGTCAGAACTATTGATACCTGCATTTTCATCGATTTAGACGAACTAACACCCAATTGCTCGATTAGCGTTTTCGTGGATGGTCCATTCGACTCGAACCTCGAAAGTCAGTCGAAGCATTAATAATTCTCGATGTTCGTTGAAATTCAGTCAGAAAATGTTGAAACATGCATTTTCATCAATTTAGACGAACTAACACTCAACCTCTGGATTTGCGGTCCCGTCGATGGTCCGTTCGACGCGAACCTCGAGAATGACTCGCAACATGAAAATTTCTCGATTTACGTTGAAACTCAGTCAAAAACTGTTGAAACCTGCGTTTTCATCGTTTTAGACGAACTCACACTCAATTTCTCCATTAGCGTTTTCGTGGATGGTCCATTCGACTCGAACCTCGAAAGTCACTCGAAGCATTAAAATTTCTCGATGTTCGTTGAATATCAGTCAAAAACTGTTGAAACCTGCATTTTCATCGTTTCAGACGAAATAACACCAATCGATCGATTTGCGATTTCGTCGATGGTCCGATCGACTCGAACCTCGAATGTGACTCGGAACATCAAAATTTCTCGGTTTTCGTTTAAATTCAGTCAAAAACTATTGAAACCTGTATTTTCATCGTTTTAGACGAAATAAAACCCAATCGATCGATTTGCGATCTCGTCGATGGTCCTATCGACTCGAACCTCGAATGTGACTCGGAACATGAAAATTTCTCGATTTTCGTTGAAATTCAGTCAGAACTGTTGATACCTGCATTTTCATCGATTTAGACGAACTAACACCCAATTGCTCGATTAGCGTTTTCGTGGATGTTCCATTCGACTCGAACCTCGAAAGTCAGTCGAAGCATTAATATTTCTCGATGTTCGTTGAAATTCAGTCAAAAACTGTTGAAACATGCATTTTCATCAATTTAGACGAACTAACACTCAATCTCTGGATTTCCGTTCTCGTCGATGGTCCGATCGACTCGAACTTCGAAAGTGACTCGCGACATGAAAATTTCTCGATGTTCATTGAAACTCAGTCAAAAACTGTTGAAACCTGCGTTTTCATCGTTTTAGTCGAAAATACACCAATCGATCGATTTGCGATTTCGTCGATGGTCCGATCGATTCGAACCTCGAATGTGACTCGGAACATAAAAATTTCTCGGTTTTCGTTGAAATTCAGTAAAAAAATATTGAAACCTGCATTTTCATCGTTTTAAACGAAATAACACCCAATCGATCGATTTGCGATTTCGTCGATGGTCCGATCGACTCGAACCCGAATGTGACTCAGAACATGAAAATTTCTCGATTTTCGTTGAAATTCAGTCAGAACTGTTGATACATGCATTTTCATCGATTTAGACGAACTAACACCCAATTGCTCGATTAGCGTTTTCGTGGATGGTCAATTCGACTCGAACCTCGAAAGTCAGTCGAAGCATTAATATTTCTCGATATTCGTTGAAATTCAGTCAAAAACTGTTGAAACATGCATTTTCATCAATTTAGACGAACTAACACTCAATCTCTGGATTTGCGGTCTCGTCGATGGTCCGATCGACTCGAACCTCGAATGTGACTCAGAACATGAAAATTTCTCGATTTTCGTTGAAATTCAGTCAGAACTATTGATACCTGCATTTTCATCGATTTAGACGAACTAACACCCAATTGCTCGATTAGCGTTTTCGTGGATGGTCCATTCGACTCGAACCTCGAAAGTCAGTCGAAGCATTAATAATTCTCGATGTTCGTTGAAATTCAGTCAGAAACTGTTGAAACATGCATTTTCATCAATTTAGACGAACTAACACTCAACCTCTGGATTTGCGGTCCCGTCGATGGTCCGTTCGACGCGAACCTCGAGAATGACTCGCAACATGAAAATTTCTCGATTTACGTTGAAACTCAGTCAAAAACTGTTGAAACCTGCGTTTTCATCGTTTTAGACGAACTCACACTCAATTTCTCCATTAGCGTTTTCGTGGATGGTCCATTCGACTCGAACCTCGAAAGTCACTCGAAGCATTAAAATTTCTCGATGTTCGTTGAATATCAGTCAAAAACTGTTGAAACCTGGATTTTCATCGTTTCAGACGAAATAACACCAATCGATCGATTTGCGATTTCGTCGATGGTCCGATCGACTCGAACCTCGAATGTGACTCGGAACATCAAAATTTCTCGGTTTTCGTTTAAATTCAGTCAAAAACTATTGAAACCTGTATTTTCATCGTTTTAGACGAAATAAAACCCAATCGATCGATTTGCGATCTCGTCGATGGTCCTATCGACTCGAACCTCGAATGTGACTCGGAACATGAAAATTTCTCGATTTTCGTTGAAATTCAGTCAGAACTGTTGATACCTGCATTTTCATCGATTTAGACGAACTAACACCCAATTGCTCGATTAGCGTTTTCGTGGATGTTCCATTCGACTCGAACCTCGAAAGTCAGTCGAAGCATTAATATTTCTCGATGTTCGTTGAAATTCAGTCAAAAACTGTTGAAACATGCATTTTCATCAATTTAGACGAACTAACACTCAATCTCTGGATTTGCGGTCTCGTCGATGGTCCGATCGACTCGAACCTCGAATGTGACTCAGAACATGAAAATTTCTCGATTTTCGTTGAAATTCAGTCAGAACTATTGATACCTGCATTTTCATCGATTTAGACGAACTAACACCCAATTGCTCGATTAGCGTTTTCGTGGATGGTCCATTCGACTCGAACCTCGAAAGTCAGTCGAAGCATTAATAATTCTCGATGTTCGTTGAAATTCAGTCAGAAACTGTTGAAACATGCATTTTCATCAATTTAGACGAACTAACACTCAACCTCTGGATTTGCGGTCCCGTCGATGGTCCGTTCGACGCGAACCTCGAGAATGACTCGCAACATGAAAATTTCTCGATTTACGTTGAAACTCAGTCAAAAACTGTTGAAACCTGCGTTTTCATCGTTTTAGACGAACTCACACTCAATTTCTCCATTAGCGTTTTCGTGGATGGTCCATTCGACTCGAACCTCGAAAGTCACTCGAAGCATTAAAATTTCTCGATGTTCGTTGAATATCAGTCAAAAACTGTTGAAACCTGCATTTTCATCGTTTCAGACGAAATAACACCAATCGATCGATTTGCGATTTCGTCGATGGTCCGATCGACTCGAACCTCGAATGTGACTCGGAACTTCAAAATTTCTCGGTTTTCGTTTAAATTCAGTCAAAAACTATTGAAACCTGTATTTTCATCGTTTTAGACGAAATAAAACCCAATCGATCGATTTGCGATCTCGTCGATGGTCCTATCGACTCGAACCTCGAATGTGACTCGGAACATGAAAATTTCTCGATTTTCGTTGAAATTCAGTCAGAACTGTTGATACCTGCATTTTCATCGATTTAGACGAACTAACACCCAATTGCTCGATTAGCGTTTTCGTGGATGTTCCATTCGACTCGAACCTCGAAAGTCAGTCGAAGCATTAATATTTCTCGATGTTCGTTGAAATTCAGTCAAAAACTGTTGAAACATGCATTTTCATCAATTTAGACGAACTAACACTCAATCTCTGGATTTCCGTTCTCGTCGATGGTCCGATCGACTCGAACTTCGAAAGTGACTCGGAACATGAAAATTTCTTGATTTTCGTTGAAATTCAGTCAGAACTGTTGATACCTGCATTTTCATCGATTTAGACGAACTAACACCCAATTGCTCGATTAGCGTTTTCGTGGATGTTCCATTCGACTCGAACCTCGAAAGTCAGTCGAAGCATTAATATTTCTCGATGTTCGTTGAAATTCAGTCAAAAACTGTTGAAACATGCATTTTCATCAATTTAGACGAACTAACACTCAATCTCTGGATTTCCGTTCTCGTCGATGGTCCGATCGACTCGAACCTCGAATGTGACTCAGAACATGAAAATTTCTCGATTTTCGTTGAAATTCAGTCAGAACTGTTGATACCTGCATTTTCATCGATTTAGACGAACTAACACCCAATTGCTCGATTAGCGTTTTCGTCGATGGTCCATTCGACTCGAACCTCGAAAGTCACTCGAAGCATTAATATTTCTCGATGTTCGTTGAAATTCAGTCAAAAACTGTTGAAACCTGCATTTTCATCGTTTTAGACGAAATAACACCAATCGATCGATTTGCGATTTCGTCGATGGTCCGATCGACTCGAACCTCGAAAGTGACTCGGAACATAAAAATTTCTCGGTTTTCGTTGAAATTCAGAAAAAAAATATTGAAACCTGCATTTTCATCGTTTTAGACGAAATAACACTTAATCGGTCGATTTCCATTCTCATCGATGGTCCGATCGACTCGAACCTCGAAAGTGACTCCGAACATGAAAATTTCTCGATTTTCGTTGAAATTCAATCAGAACTGTTGATACCTGCATTTTCATCGATTTAGACGAACTAACACCCAATTGCTCGATTTGCGATTTCGTCGATGGTCCGATCGACTCGAACCCGAATGTGACTCAGAACATGAAAATTTCTCGATTTTCGTTGAAATTCAGTCAGAACTGTTGATACATGCATTTTCATCGATTTAGACGAACTAACACCCAATTGCTCGATTAGCGTTTTCGTGGATGGTCAATTCGACTCGAACCTCGAAAGTCAGTCGAAGCATTAATATTTCTCGATGTTCGTTGAAATTCAGTCAAAAACTGTTGAAACATGCATTTTCATCAATTTAGACGAACTAACACTCAATCCCTGGATTTGCGGTCTCGTCGATGGTCCGATCGACTCGAACCTCGAATGTGACTCAGAACATGAAAATTTCTCGATTTTCGTTGAAATTCAGTCAGAACTATTGATACCTGCATTTTCATCGATTTAGACGAACTAACACCCAATTGCTCGATTAGCGTTTTCGTGGATGGTCCATTCGACTCGAACCTCGAAAGTCAGTCGAAGCATTAATAATTCTCGATGTTCGTTGAAATTCAGTCAGAAACTGTTGAAACATGCATTTTCATCAATTTAGACGAACTAATACTCAACCTCTGGATTTGCGGTCCCGTCGATGGTCCGTTCGACGCGAACCTCGAGAATGACTCGCAACATGAAAATTTCTCGATTTACGTTGAAACTCAGTCAAAAACTGTTGAAACCTGCGTTTTCATCGTTTTAGACGAACTCACACTCAATTTCTCCATTAGCGTTTTCGTGGATGGTCCATTCGACTCGAACCTCGAAAGTCACTCGAAGCATTAAAATTTCTCGATGTTCGTTGAATATCAGTCAAAAACTGTTGAAACCTGCATTTTCATCGTTTCAGACGAAATAACACCAATCGATCGATTTGCGATTTCGTCGATGGTCCGATCGACTCGAACCTCGAATGTGACTCGGAACATCAAAATTTCTCGGTTTTCGTTTAAATTCAGTCAAAAACTATTGAAACCTGCATTTTCATCGTTTTTGACGAACTAACACTTAATCGGTCGATTTCCATTCTCGTCGATGGTCCGATCGACTCGAACCTCAAAAGTGACCCGGAACATGAAAATTTCTCGATTTTCGTTGAAATTCAGTCAAAAACTATTGAAACCTGCATTTTCATCGTTTTAGACGAAATAACACCCAATCGATCGATTTGCGATTTCGTCGATGGTCCGATCGACTCGAACCCGAATGTGACTCAGAACATGAAAATTTCTCGATTTTCGTTGAAATTCAGTCAGAACTGTTGATACATGCATTTTCATCGATTTAGACGAACTAACACCCAATTGCTCGATTAGCGTTTTCGTGGATGGTCAATTCGACTCGAACCTCGAAAGTCAGTCGAAGCATTAATATTTCTCGATGTTCGTTGAAATTCAGTCAAAAACTGTTGAAACATGCATTTTCATCAATTTAGACGAACTAACACTCAATCTCTGGATTTGCGGTCTCGTCGATGGTCCGATCGACTCGAACCTCGAATGTGACTCAGAACATGAAAATTTCTCGATTTTCGTTGAAATTCAGTCAGAACTATTGATACCTGCATTTTCATCGATTTAGACGAACTAACACCCAATTGCTCGATTAGCGTTTTCGTGGATGGTCCATTCGACTCGAACCTCGAAAGTCAGTCGAAGCATTAATAATTCTCGATGTTCGTTGAAATTCAGTCAGAAACTGTTGAAACATGCATTTTCATCAATTTAGACGAACTAACACTCAACCTCTGGATTTGCGGTCCCGTCGATGGTCCGTTCGACGCGAACCTCGAGAATGACTCGCAACATGAAAATTTCTCGATTTACGTTGAAACTCAGTCAAAAACTGTTGAAACCTGCGTTTTCATCGTTTTAGACGAACTCACACTCAATTTCTCCATTAGCGTTTTCGTGGATGGTCCATTCGACTCGAACCTCGAAAGTCACTCGAAGCATTAAAATTTCTCGATGTTCGTTGAATATCAGTCAAAAACTGTTGAAACCTGCATTTTCATCGTTTCAGACGAAATAACACCAATCGATCGATTTGCGATTTCGTCGATGGTCCGATCGACTCGAACCTCGAATGTGACTCGGAACATCAAAATTTCTCGGTTTTCGTTTAAATTCAGTCAAAAACTATTGAAACCTGCATTTTCATCGTTTTTGACGAACTAACACTTAATCGGTCGATTTCCATTCTCGTCGATGGTCCGATCGACTCGAACCTCAAAAGTGACCCGGAACATGAAAATTTCTCGATTTTCGTTGAAATTCAGTCAAAAACTATTGAAACCTGCATTTTCATCGTTTTAGACGAAATAACACCCAATCGATCGATTTGCGATTTCGTCGATGGTCCGATCGACTCGAACCTCGAATGTGACTCAGAACATGAAAATTTCTCGATTTTCGTTGAAATTCAGTCAGAACTGTTGATACCTGCATTTTCATCGATTTAGACGAACTAACACCCAATTGCTCGATTAGCGTTTTCGTGGATGGTCCATTCGACTCGAACCTCGAAAGTCAGTCGAAGCATTAATATTTCTCGATGTTCGTTGAAATTCAGTCAAAAACTGTTGAAACATGCATTTTCATCAATTTAGACGAACTAACACTCAATCTCTGGATTTGCGGTCTCGTCGATGGTCCGATCGACTCGAACCTCGAATGTGACTCAGAACATGAAAATTTCTCGATTTTCGTTGAAATTCAGTCAGAACTATTGATACCTGCATTTTCATCGATTTAGACGAACTAACACCCAATTGCTCGATTAGCGTTTTCGTGGATGGTCCATTCGACTCGAACCTCGAAAGTCAGTCGAAGCATTAATAATTCTCGATGTTCGTTGAAATTCAGTCAGAAACTGTTGAAACATGCATTTTCATCAATTTAGACGAACTAACACTCAACCTCTGGATTTGCGGTCCCGTCGATGGTCCGTTCGACGCGAACCTCGAGAATGACTCGCAACATGAAAATTTCTCGATTTACGTTGAAACTCAGTCAAAAACTGTTGAAACCTGCGTTTTCATCGTTTTAGACGAACTCACACTCAATTTCTCCATTAGCGTTTTCGTGGATGGTCCATTCGACTCGAACCTCGAAAGTCACTCGAGGCATTAAAATTTCTCGATGTTCGTTGAATATCAGTCAAAAACTGTTGAAACCTGGATTTTCATCGTTTCAGACGAAATAACACCAATCGATCGATTTGCGATTTCGTCGATGGTCCTATCGACTCGAACCTCGAATGTGACTCAGAACATGAAAATTTCTCGATTTTCGTTGAAATTCAGTCAGAACTATTGATACCTGCATTTTCATCGATTTAGACGAACTAACACCCAATTGCTCGATTAGCGTTTTCGTGGATGGTCCATTCGACTCGAACCTCGAAAGTCAGTCGAAGCATTAATAATTCTCGATGTTCGTTGAAATTCAGTCAGAAACTGTTGAAACATGCATTTTCATCAATTTAGACGAACTAACACTCAACCTCTGGATTTGCGGTCCCGTCGATGGTCCGTTCGACGCGAACCTCGAGAATGACTCGCAACATGAAAATTTCTCGATTTACGTTGAAACTCAGTCAAAAACTGTTGAAACCTGCGTTTTCATCGTTTTAGACGAACTCACACTCAATTTCTCCATTAGCGTTTTCGTGGATGGTCCATTCGACTCGAACCTCGAAAGTCACTCGAAGCATTAAAATTTCTCGATGTTCGTTGAATATCAGTCAAAAACTGTTGAAACCTGGATTTTCATCGTTTCAGACGAAATAACACCAATCGATCGATTTGCGATTTCGTCGATGGTCCTATCGACTCGAACCTCGAATGTGACTCGGAACATGAAAATTTCTCGATTTTCGTTGAAATTCAGTCAGAACTGTTGATACATGCATTTTCATCGATTTAGACGAACTAACACCCAATTGCTCGATTAGCGTTTTCGTGGATGGTCAATTCGACTCGAACCTCGAAAGTCAGTCGAAGCATTAATATTTCTCGATGTTCGTTGAAATTCAGTCAAAAACTGTTGAAACATGCATTTTCATCAATTTAGACGAACTAACACTCAATCTCTGGATTTGCGGTCTCGTCGATGGTCCGATCGACTCGAACCTCGAATGTGATTCAGAACATGAAAATTTCTCGATTTTCGTTGAAATTCAGTCAGAACTATTGATACCTGCATTTTCATCGATTTAGACGAACTAACACCCAATTGCTCGATTAGCGTTTTCGTGGATGGTCCATTCGACTCGAACCTCGAAAGTCAGTCGAAGCATTAATAATTCTCGATGTTCGTTGAAATTCAGTCAGAAACTGTTGAAACATGCATTTTCATCAATTTAGACGAACTAACACTCAACCTCTGGATTTGCGGTCCCGTCGATGGTCCGTTCGACGCGAACCTCGAGAATGACTCGCAACATGAAAATTTCTCGATTTACGTTGAAACTCAGTCAAAAACTGTTGAAACCTGCGTTTTCATCGTTTTAGACGAACTCACACTCAATTTCTCCATTAGCGTTTTCGTGGATGGTCCATTCGACTCGAACCTCGAAAGTCACTCGAAGCATTAAAATTTCTCGATGTTCGTTGAATATCAATCAAAAACTGTTGAAACCTGCATTTTCATCGTTTCAGACGAAATAACACCAATCGATCGATTTGCGATTTCGTCGATGGTCCGATCGACTCGAACCTCGAATGTGACTCGGAACATCAAAATTTCTCGGTTTTCGTTTAAATTCAGTCAAAAACTATTGAAACCTGCATTTTCATCGTTTTTGACGAACTAACACTTAATCGGTCGATTTCCATTCTCGTCGATGGTCCGATCGACTCGAACCTCAAAAGTGACCCGGAACATGAAAATTTCTCGATTTTCGTTGAAATTCAGTCAAAAACTATTGAAACCTGCATTTTCATCGTTTTAGACGAAATAACACCCAATCGATCGATTTGCGATGTCGTCGATGGTCCGATCGACTCGAACCTCGAATGTGACTCAGAACATGAAAATTTCTCGATTTTCGTTGAAATTCAGTCAGAACTGTTGATACCTGCATTTTCATCGATTTAGACGAACTAACACCCAATTGCTCGATTAGCGTTTTCGTGGATGGTCCATTCGACTCGAACCTCGAAAGTCAGTCGAAGCATTAATATTTCTCGATGTTCGTTGAAATTCAGTCAAAAACTGTTGAAACATGCATTTTCATCAATTTAGACGAACTAACACTCAATCTCTGGATTTGCGGTCTCGTCGATGGTCCGATCGACTCGAACTTCGAAAGTGACTCGGAACATGAAAATTTCTCGATTTTCGTTGAAATTCAGTCAGAACTATTGATACCTGCATTTTCATCGATTTAGACGAACTAACACCCAATTGCTCGATTAGCGTTTTCGTGGATGGTCCATTAGTCTCGAACCTCGAAAGTCAGTCGAAGCATTAATAGTTCTCGATGTTCGTTGAAATTCAGTCAAAAACTGTTGAAACATGCATTTTCATCAATTTAGACGAACTAACACTCAATCTCTGGATTTGCGGTCTCGTCGATGGTCCGTTCGACGCCAACCTCGAGAATGACTCGCAACATGAAAATTTCTCGATTTTCGTTGAAACTCAGTCAAAAACTGTTGAAACCTGCATTTTCATCGTTTTTGACGAACTAACACTTAATCGGTCGATTTCCATTCTCGTCGATGGTCCGATCGACTCGAACCTCAAAAGTGACCCGGAACATGAAAATTTCTCGATTTTCGTTGAAATTCAGTCAAAAACTATTGAAACCTGCATTTTCATCGTTTTAGACGAAATAACACCCAATCGATCGATTTGCGATTTCGTCGATGGTCCGATCGACTCGAACCCGAATGTCACTCAGAACATGAAAATTTCTCGATTTTCATTGAAATTCAGTCAGAACTGTTGATACCTGCATTTTCATCGATTTAGACGAACTAACACCCATTTGCTCGATTAGCGTTTTCGTGGATGGTCCATTCGACTCGAACCTCGAAAGTCAGTCGAAGCATTAACATTTCTCGATGTTCGTTGAAATTCAGTCAAAAACTGTTGAAACCTGCATTTTCATCGTTTTTGACGAACTAACACTTAATCGGTCGATTTCCATTCTCGTCGATGGTCCGATCGACTCGAACTTCGGAAGTGACTCGGAACATGAAAATTTCTCGATTTTCGTTGAAATTCAGTCAAAAACGATTGAAACCTGCATTTTCATCGTTTTAGACGAAATAACACCCAATCGATCGATTTGCGATTTCGTCGATGGTCCGATCGACTCGAACCCGAATGTGACTCAGAACATGAAAATTTCTCGATTTTCGTTGAAATTCAGTCAGAACTGTTGATACATGCATTTTCATCGATTTAGACGAACTAACACCCGATTGCTCGATTTGCGATTTCGTCGATGGTCCGATCGACTCGAACCCGAATGTGACTCAGAACATGAAAATTTCTCGATTTTCGTTGAAATTCAGTCAGAACTGTTGATACATGCATTTTCATCGATTTAGACGAACTAACACCCAATTGCTCGATTAGCGTTTTCGTGGATGGTCAATTCGACTCGAACCTCGAAAGTCAGTCGAAGCATTAATATTTCTCGATGTTCGTTGAAATTCAGTCAAAAACTGTTGAAACATGCATTTTCATCAATTTAGACGAACTAACACTCAATCTCTGGATTTGCGGTCTCGTCGATGGTCCGATCGACTCGAACCTCGAATGTGACTCAGAACATGAAAATTTCTCGATTTTCGTTGAAATTCAGTCAGAACTATTGATACCTGCATTTTCATCGATTTAGACGAACTAACACCCAATTGCTCGATTAGCGTTTTCGTGGATGGTCCATTCGACTCGAACCTCGAAAGTCAGTCGAAGCATTAATAATTCTCGATGTTCGTTGAAATTCAGTCAGAAACTGTTGAAACATGCATTTTCATCAATTTAGACGAACTAACACTCAACCTCTGGATTTGCGGTCCCGTCGATGGTCCGTTCGACGCGAACCTCGAGAATGACTCGCAACATGAAAATTTCTCGATTTACGTTGAAACTCAGTCAAAAACTGTTGAAACCTGCGTTTTCATCGTTTTAGACGAACTCACACTCAATTTCTCCATTAGCGTTTTCGTGGATGGTCCATTCGACTCGAACCTCGAAAGTCACTCGAAGCATTAAAATTTCTCGATGTTCGTTGAATATCAGTCAAAAACTGTTGAAACCTGCATTTTCATCGTTTCAGACGAAATAACACCAATCGATCGATTTGCGATTTCGTCGATGGTCCGATCGACTCGAACCTCGAATGTGACTCGGAACATCAAAATTTCTCGGTTTTCGTTTAAATTCAGTCAAAAACTATTGAAACCTGCATTTTCATCGTTTTTGACGAACTAACACTTAATCGGTCGATTTCCATTCTCGTCGATGGTCCGATCGACTCGAACCTCAAAAGTGACCCGGAACATGAAAATTTCTCGATTTTCGTTGAAATTCAGTCAAAAACTATTGAAACCTGCATTTTCATCGTTTTAGACGAAATAACACCCAATCGATCGATTTGCGATTTCGTCGATGGTCCGATCGACTCGAACCTCGAATGTGACTCAGAACATGAAAATTTCTCGATTTTCGTTGAAATTCAGTCAGAACTGTTGATACCTGCATTTTCATCGATTTAGACGAACTAACACCCAATTGCTCGATTAGCGTTTTCGTGGATGGTCCATTCGACTCGAACCTCGAAAGTCAGTCGAAGCATTAATATTTCTCGATGTTCGTTGAAATTCAGTCAAAAACTGTTGAAACATGCATTTTCATCAATTTAGACGAACTAACACTCAATCTCTGGATTTGCGGTCTCGTCGATGGTCCGATCGACTCGAACCTCGAATGTGACTCAGAACATGAAAATTTCTCGATTTTCGTTGAAATTCAGTCAGAACTATTGATACCTGCATTTTCATCGATTTAGACGAACTAACACCCAATTGCTCGATTAGCGTTTTCGTGGATGGTCCATTCGACTCGAACCTCGAAAGTCAGTCGAAGCATTAATAATTCTCGATGTTCGTTGAAATTCAGTCAGAAACTGTTGAAACATGCATTTTCATCAATTTAGACGAACTAACACTCAACCTCTGGATTTGCGGTCCCGTCGATGGTCCGTTCGACGCGAACCTCGAGAATGACTCGCAACATGAAAATTTCTCGATTTACGTTGAAACTCAGTCAAAAACTGTTGAAACCTGCGTTTTCATCGTTTTAGACGAACTCACACTCAATTTCTCCATTAGCGTTTTCGTGGATGGTCCATTCGACTCGAACCTCGAAAGTCACTCGAAGCATTAAAATTTCTCGATGTTCGTTGAATATCAGTCAAAAACTGTTGAAACCTGGATTTTCATCGTTTCAGACGAAATAACACCAATCGATCGATTTGCGATTTCGTCGATGGTCCTATCGACTCGAACCTCGAATGTGACTCGGAACATGAAAATTTCTCGATTTTCGTTGAAATTCAGTCAGAACTGTTGATACATGCATTTTCATCGATTTAGACGAACTAACACCCAATTGCTCGATTAGCGTTTTCGTGGATGGTCAATTCGACTCGAACCTCGAAAGTCAGTCGAAGCATTAATATTTCTCGATGTTCGTTGAAATTCAGTCAAAAACTGTTGAAACATGCATTTTCATCAATTTAGACGAACTAATACTCAATCTCTGGATTTGCGGTCTCGTCGATGGTCCGATCGACTCGAACCTCGAATGTGATTCAGAACATGAAAATTTCTCGATTTTCGTTGAAATTCAGTCAGAACTATTGATACCTGCATTTTCATCGATTTAGACGAACTAACACCCAATTGCTCGATTAGCGTTTTCGTGGATGGTCCATTCGACTCGAACCTCGAAAGTCAGTCGAAGCATTAATAATTCTCGATGTTCGTTGAAATTCAGTCAGAAACTGTTGAAACATGCATTTTCATCAATTTAGACGAACTAACACTCAACCTCTGGATTTGCGGTCCCGTCGATGGTCCGTTCGACGCGAACCTCGAGAATGACTCGCAACATGAAAATTTCTCGATTTACGTTGAAACTCAGTCAAAAACTGTTGAAACCTGCGTTTTCATCGTTTTAGACGAACTCACACTCAATTTCTCCATTAGCGTTTTCGTGGATGGTCCATTCGACTCGAACCTCGAAAGTCACTCGAAGCATTAAAATTTCTCGATGTTCGTTGAATATCAATCAAAAACTGTTGAAACCTGCATTTTCATCGTTTCAGACGAAATAACACCAATCGATCGATTTGCGATTTCGTCGATGGTCCGATCGACTCGAACCTCGAATGTGACTCGGAACATCAAAATTTCTCGGTTTTCGTTTAAATTCAGTCAAAAACTATTGAAACCTGTATTTTCATCGTTTTAGACGAAATAAAACCCAATCGATCGATTTGCGATCTCGTCGATGGTCCTATCGACTCGAACCTCGAATGTGACTCGGAACATGAAAATTTCTCGATTTTCGTTGAAATTCAGTCAGAACTGTTGATACCTGCATTTTCATCGATTTAGACGAACTAACACCCAATTGCTCGATTAGCGTTTTCGTGGATGGTCCATTCGACTCGAACCTCGAAAGTCAGTCGAAGCATTAATATTTCTCGATGTTCGTTGAAATTCAGTCAAAAACTGTTGAAACATGCATTTTCATCAATTTAGACGAACTAACACTCAATCTCTGGATTTGCGGTCTCGTCGATGGTCCGATCGACTCGAACTTCGAAAGTGACTCGGAACATGAAAATTTCTCGATTTTCGTTGAAATTCAGTCAGAACTATTGATACCTGCATTTTCATCGATTTAGACGAACTAACACCCAATTGCTCGATTAGCGTTTTCGTGGATGGTCCATTAGTCTCGAACCTCGAAAGTCAGTCGAAGCATTAATAGTTCTCGATGTTCGTTGAAATTCAGTCAAAAACTGTTGAAACATGCATTTTCATCAATTTAGACGAACTAACACTCAATCTCTGGATTTGCGGTCTCGTCGATGGTCCGTTCGACGCCAACCTCGAGAATGACTCGCAACATGAAAATTTCTCGATTTTCGTTGAAACTCAGTCAAAAACTGTTGAAACCTGCATTTTCATCGTTTTTGACGAACTAACACTTAATCGGTCGATTTCCATTCTCGTCGATGGTCCGATCGACTCGAACCTCAAAAGTGACCCGGAACATGAAAATTTCTCGATTTTCGTTGAAATTCAGTCAAAAACTATTGAAACCTGCATTTTCATCGTTTTAGACGAAATAACACCCAATCGATCGATTTGCGATTTCGTCGATGGTCCGATCGACTCGAACCCGAATGTCACTCAGAACATGAAAATTTCTCGATTTTCATTGAAATTCAGTCAGAACTGTTGATACCTGCATTTTCATCGATTTAGACGAACTAACACCCATTTGCTCGATTAGCGTTTTCGTGGATGGTCCATTCGACTCGAACCTCGAAAGTCAGTCGAAGCATTAACATTTCTCGATGTTCGTTGAAATTCAGTCAAAAACTGTTGAAACCTGCATTTTCATCGTTTTTGACGAACTAACACTTAATCGGTCGATTTCCATTCTCGTCGATGGTCCGATCGACTCGAACTTCGAAAGTGACTCGGAACATGAAAATTTCTCGATTTTCGTTGAAATTTAGTCAAAAACTATTGAAACCTGCATTTTCATCGTTTTAGACGAAATAACACCCAATCGATCGATTTGCGATTTCGTCGATGGTCCGATCGACTCGAACCCGAATGTGACTCAGAACATGAAAATTTCTCGATTTTCGTTGAAATTCAGTCAGAACTGTTGATACATGCATTTTCATCGATTTAGACGAACTAACACCCAATTGCTCGATTAGCGTTTTCGTGGATGGTCAATTCGACTCGAACCTCGAAAGTCAGTCGAAGCATTAATATTTCTCGATGTTCGTTGAAATTCAGTCAAAAACTGTTGAAACATGCATTTTCATCAATTTAGACGAACTAACACTCAATCTCTGGATTTGCGGTCTCGTCGATTGTCCGTTCGACTCGAACCTCGAAAGTGACTCGCGACATGAAAATTTCTCGATGTTCATTGAAACTCAGTCAAAAACTGTTGAAACCTGCGTTTTCATCGTTTTAGTCGAAAATACACCAATCGATCGATTTGCGATTTCGTCGATGGTCCGATCGACTCGAACCTCGAATGTGACTCGGAACATGAAAATTTCTCGGTTTTCGTTGAAATTCAGTCAAAAAATATTGAAACCTGCATTTTCATCGTTTTAGACGAAATAACACTTAATCGGTCGATCTCCATTCTCGTCTATGGTCCGATCGATTCGAACCTCGAAAATGACTCGGAACATGAAAATTTCTCGATTTTCGTTGAAATTCAGTCAAAAATTATTGAAACCTGCATTTTCATCGTTTTAAACGAAATAACACCCAATCGATCGACTTGCGATTTCGTCGATGGTCCGATCAACTCGAACCCGAATGTGACTCAGAACATGAAAATTTCTCGATTTTCGTTGAAATTCAGTCAGAACTGTTGATACATGCATTTTCATCGATTTAGACGAACTAACACCCAATTGCTCGATTAGCGTTTTCGTGGATGGTCAATTCGACTCGAACCTCGAAAGTCAGTCGAAGCATTAATATTTCTCGATGTTCGTTGAAATTCAGTCAAAAACTGTTGAAACATGCATTTTCATCAATTTAGACGAACTAACACTCAATCTCTGGATTTGCGGTCTCGTCGATGGTCCGATCGACTCGAACCTCGAATGTGACTCAGAACATGAAAATTTCTCGATTTTCGTTGAAATTCAGTCAGAACTATTGATACCTGCATTTTCATCGATTTAGACGAACTAACACCCAATTGCTCGATTAGCGTTTTCGTGGATGGTCCATTCGACTCGAACCTCGAAAGTCAGTCGAAGCATTAATAATTCTCGATGTTCGTTGAAATTCAGTCAGAAACTGTTGAAACATGCATTTTCATCAATTTAGACGAACTAACACTCAACCTCTGGATTTGCGGTCCCGTCGATGGTCCGTTCGACGCGAACCTCGAGAATGACTCGCAACATGAAAATTTCTCGATTTACGTTGAAACTCAGTCAAAAACTGTTGAAACCTGCGTTTTCATCGTTTTAGACGAACTCACACTCAATTTCTCCATTAGCGTTTTCGTGGATGGTCCATTCGACTCGAACCTCGAAAGTCACTCGAAGCATTAAAATTTCTCGATGTTCGTTGAATATCAGTCAAAAACTGTTGAAACCTGCATTTTCATCGTTTCAGACGAAATAACACCAATCGATCGATTTGCGATTTCGTCGATGGTCCGATCGACTCGAACCTCGAATGTGACTCGGAACATCAAAATTTCTCGGTTTTCGTTTAAATTCAGTCAAAAACTATTGAAACCTGCATTTTCATCGTTTTTGACGAACTAACACTTAATCGGTCGATTTCCATTCTCGTCGATGGTCCGATCGACTCGAACCTCAAAAGTGACCCGGAACATGAAAATTTCTCGATTTTCGTTGAAATTCAGTCAAAAACTATTGAAACCTGCATTTTCATCGTTTTAGACGAAATAACACCCAATCGATCGATTTGCGATTTCGTCGATGGTCCGATCGACTCGAACCTCGAATGTGACTCAGAACATGAAAATTTCTCGATTTTCGTTGAAATTCAGTCAGAACTGTTGATACCTGCATTTTCATCGATTTAGACGAACTAACACCCAATTGCTCGATTAGCGTTTTCGTGGATGGTCCATTCGACTCGAACCTCGAAAGTCAGTCGAAGCATTAATATTTCTCGATGTTCGTTGAAATTCAGTCAAAAACTGTTGAAACATGCATTTTCATCAATTTAGACGAACTAACACTCAATCTCTGGATTTGCGGTCTCGTCGATGGTCCGATCGACTCGAACCTCGAATGTGACTCAGAACATGAAAATTTCTCGATTTTCGTTGAAATTCAGTCAGAACTATTGATACCTGCATTTTCATCGATTTAGACGAACTAACACCCAATTGCTCGATTAGCGTTTTCGTGGATGGTCCATTCGACTCGAACCTCGAAAGTCAGTCGAAGCATTAATAATTCTCGATGTTCGTTGAAATTCAGTCAGAAACTGTTGAAACATGCATTTTCATCAATTTAGACGAACTAACACTCAACCTCTGGATTTGCGGTCCCGTCGATGGTCCGTTCGACGCGAACCTCGAGAATGACTCGCAACATGAAAATTTCTCGATTTACGTTGAAACTCAGTCAAAAACTGTTGAAACCTGCGTTTTCATCGTTTTAGACGAACTCACACTCAATTTCTCCATTAGCGTTTTCGTGGATGGTCCATTCGACTCGAACCTCGAAAGTCACTCGAAGCATTAAAATTTCTCGATGTTCGTTGAATATCAGTCAAAAACTGTTGAAACCTGGATTTTCATCGTTTCAGACGAAATAACACCAATCGATCGATTTGCGATTTCGTCGATGGTCCTATCGACTCGAACCTCGAATGTGACTCGGAACATGAAAATTTCTCGATTTTCGTTGAAATTCAGTCAGAACTGTTGATACATGCATTTTCATCGATTTAGACGAACTAACACCCAATTGCTCGATTAGCGTTTTCGTGGATGGTCAATTCGACTCGAACCTCGAAAGTCAGTCGAAGCATTAATATTTCTCGATGTTCGTTGAAATTCAGTCAAAAACTGTTGAAACATGCATTTTCATCAATTTAGACGAACTAACACTCAATCTCTGGATTTGCGGTCTCGTCGATGGTCCGATCGACTCGAACCTCGAATGTGACTCAGAACATGAAAATTTCTCGATTTTCGTTGAAATTCAGTCAGAACTATTGATACCTGCATTTTCATCGATTTAGACGAACTAACACCCAATTGCTCGATTAGCGTTTTCGTGGATGGTCCATTCGACTCGAACCTCGAAAGTCAGTCGAAGCATTAATAATTCTCGATGTTCGTTGAAATTCAGTCAGAAACTGTTGAAACATGCATTTTCATCAATTTAGACGAACTAACACTCAACCTCTGGATTTGCGGTCCCGTCGATGGTCCGTTCGACGCGAACCTCGAGAATGACTCGCAACATGAAAATTTCTCGATTTACGTTGAAACTCAGTCAAAAACTGTTGAAACCTGCGTTTTCATCGTTTTAGACGAACTCACACTCAATTTCTCCATTAGCGTTTTCGTGGATGGTCCATTCGACTCGAACCTCGAAAGTCACTCGAAGCATTAAAATTTCTCGATGTTCGTTGAATATCAATCAAAAACTGTTGAAACCTGCATTTTCATCGTTTCAGACGAAATAACACCAATCGATCGATTTGCGATTTCGTCGATGGTCCGATCGACTCGAACCTCGAATGTGACTCGGAACATCAAAATTTCTCGGTTTTCGTTTAAATTCAGTCAAAAACTATTGAAACCTGCATTTTCATCGTTTTTGACGAACTAACACTTAATCGGTCGATTTCCATTCTCGTCGATGGTCTGATCGACTCGAACCTCAAAAGTGACCCGGAACATGAAAATTTCTCGATTTTCGTTGAAATTCAGTCAAAAACTATTGAAACCTGCATTTTCATCGTTTTAGACGAAATAACACCCAATCGATCGATTTGCGATGTCGTCGATGGTCCGATCGACTCGAACCTCGAATGTGACTCAGAACATGAAAATTTCTCGATTTTCGTTGAAATTCAGTCAGAACTGTTGATACCTGCATTTTCATCGATTTAGACGAACTAACACCCAATTGCTCGATTAGCGTTTTCGTGGATGGTCCATTCGACTCGAACCTCGAAAGTCAGTCGAAGCATTAATATTTCTCGATGTTCGTTGAAATTCAGACAAAAACTGTTGAAACATGCATTTTCATCAATTTAGACGAACTAACACTCAATCTCTGGATTTGCGGTCTCGTCGATGGTCCGATCGACTCGAACCTCGAATGTGACTCAGAACATGAAAATTTCTCGATTTTCGTTGAAATTCAGTCAGAACTATTGATACCTGCATTTTCATCGATTTAGACGAACTAACACCCAATTGCTCGATTAGCGTTTTCGTGGATGGTCCATTCGACTCGAACCTCGAAAGTCAGTCGAAGCATTAATAATTCTCGATGTTCGTTGAAATTCAGTCAGAAACTGTTGAAACATGCATTTTCATCAATTTAGACGAACTAACACTCAACCTCTGGATTTGCGGTCCCGTCGATGGTCCGTTCGACGCGAACCTCGAGAATGACTCGCAACATGAAAATTTCTCGATTTACGTTGAAACTCAGTCAAAAACTGTTGAAACCTGCGTTTTCATCGTTTTAGACGAACTCACACTCAATTTCTCCATTAGCGTTTTCGTGGATGGTCCATTCGACTCGAACCTCGAAAGTCACTCGAAGCATTAAAATTTCTCGATGTTCGTTGAATATCAGTCAAAAACTGTTGAAACCTGGATTTTCATCGTTTCAGACGAAATAACACCAATCGATCGATTTGCGATTTCGTCGATGGTCCGATCGACTCGAACCTCGAATGTGACTCGGAACATCAAAATTTCTCGGTTTTCGTTTAAATTCAGTCAAAAACTATTGAAACCTGTATTTTCATCGTTTTAGACGAAATAAAACCCAATCGATCGATTTGCGATCTCGTCGATGGTCCTATCGACTCGAACCTCGAATGTGACTCGGAACATGAAAATTTCTCGATTTTCGTTGAAATTCAGTCAGAACTGTTGATACCTGCATTTTCATCGATTTAGACGAACTAACACCCAATTGCTCGATTAGCGTTTTCGTGGATGTTCCATTCGACTCGAACCTTGAAAGTCAGTCGAAGCATTAATATTTCTCGATGTTCGTTGAAATTCAGTCAAAAACTGTTGAAACATGCATTTTCATCAATTTAGACGAACTAACACTCAATCTCTGGATTTCCGTTCTCGTCGATGGTCCGATCGACTCGAACTTCGAAAGTGACTCGGAACATGAAAATTTCTCGATTTTCGTTGAAATTCAGTCAGAACTGTTGATACCTGCATTTTCATCGATTTAGACGAACTAACACCCAATTGCTCGATTAGCGTTTTCGTGGATGTTCCATTCGACTCGAACCTCGAAAGTCAGTCGAAGCATTAATATTTCTCGATGTTCGTTGAAATTCAGTCAAAAACTGTTGAAACATGCATTTTCATCAATTTAGACGAACTAACACTCAATCTCTGGATTTCCGTTCTCGTCGATGGTCCGATCGACTCGAACCTCGAATGTGACTCAGAACATGAAAATTTCTCGATTTTCGTTGAAATTCAGTCAGAACTGTTGATACCTGCATTTTCATCGATTTAGACGAACTAACACCCAATTGCTCGATTAGCGTTTTCGTCGATGGTCCATTCGACTCGAACCTCGAAAGTCACTCGAAGCATTAATATTTCTCGATGTTCGTTGAAATTCAGTCAAAAACTGTTGAAACCTGCATTTTCATCGTTTTAGACGAAATAACACCAATCGATCGATTTGCGATTTCGTCGATGGTCCGATCGACTCGAACCTCGAAAGTGACTCGGAACATAAAAATTTCTCGGTTTTCGTTGAAATTCAGAAAAAAAATATTGAAACCTGCATTTTCATCGTTTTAGACGAAATAACACTTAATCGGTCGATTTCCATTCTCATCGATGGTCCGATCGACTCGAACCTCGAAAGTGACTCCGAACATGAAAATTTCTCGATTTTCGTTGAAATTCAATCAGAACTGTTGATACCTGCATTTTCATCGATTTAGACGAACTAACACCCGATTGCTCGATTTGCGATTTCGTCGATGGTCCGATCGACTCGAACCCGAATGTGACTCAGAACATGAAAATTTCTCGATTTTCGTTGAAATTCAGTCAGAACTGTTGATACATGCATTTTCATCGATTTAGACGAACTAACACCCAATTGCTCGATTAGCGTTTTCGTGGATGGTCAATTCGACTCGAACCTCGAAAGTCAGTCGAAGCATTAATATTTCTCGATGTTCGTTGAAATTCAGTCAAAAACTGTTGAAACATGCATTTTCATCAATTTAGACGAACTAACACTCAATCTCTGGATTTGCGGTCTCGTCGATGGTCCGATCGACTCGAACCTCGAATGTGACTCAGAACATGAAAATTTCTCGATTTTCGTTGAAATTCAGTCAGAACTATTGATACCTGCATTTTCATCGATTTAGACGAACTAACACCCAATTGCTCGATTAGCGTTTTCGTGGATGGTCCATTCGACTCGAACCTCGAAAGTCAGTCGAAGCATTAATAATTCTCGATGTTCGTTGAAATTCAGTCAGAAACTGTTGAAACATGCATTTTCATCAATTTAGACGAACTAATACTCAACCTCTGGATTTGCGGTCCCGTCGATGGTCCGTTCGACGCGAACCTCGAGAATGACTCGCAACATGAAAATTTCTCGATTTACGTTGAAACTCAGTCAAAAACTGTTGAAACCTGCGTTTTCATCGTTTTAGACGAACTCACACTCAATTTCTCCATTAGCGTTTTCGTGGATGGTCCATTCGACTCGAACCTCGAAAGTCACTCGAAGCATTAAAATTTCTCGATGTTCGTTGAATATCAGTCAAAAACTGTTGAAACCGGCATTTTCATCGTTTCAGACGAAATAACACCAATCGATCGATTTGCGATTTCGTCGATGGTCCGATAGACTCGAACCTCGAATGTGACTCGGAACATCAAAATTTCTCGGTTTTCGTTTAAATTCAGTCAAAAACTATTGAAACCTGCATTTTCATCGTTTTTGACGAACTAACACTTAATCGGTCGATTTCCATTCTCGTCGATGGTCCGATCGACTCGAACCTCAAAAGTGACCCGGAACATGAAAATTTCTCGATTTTCGTTGAAATTCAGTCAAAAACTATTGAAACCTGCATTTTCATCGTTTTAGACGAAATAACACCCAATCGATCGATTTGCGATTTCGTCGATGGTCCGATCGACTCGAACCTCGAATGTGACTCAGAACATGAAAATTTCTCGATTTTCGTTGAAATTCAGTCAGAACTGTTGATACCTGCATTTTCATCGATTTAGACGAACTAACACCCAATTGCTCGATTAGCGTTTTCGTGGATGGTCCATTCGACTCGAACCTCGAAAGTCACTCGAAGCATTAATATTTCTCGATGTTCGTTGAAATTCAGTCAAAAACTGTTGAAACATGCATTTTCATCAATTTAGACGAACTAACACTCAATCTCTGGATTTGCGGTCTCGTCGATTGTCCGTTCGACTCGAACCTCGAAAGTGACTCGCGACATGAAAATTTCTCGATGTTCATTGAAACTCAGTCAAAAACTGTTGAAACCTGCGTTTTCATCGTTTTAGACGAACTCACACTCAATTTCTCCATTAGCGTTTTCGTGGATGGTCCATTCGACTCGAACCTCGAAAGTCACTCGAAGCATTAAAATTTCTCGATGTTCGTTGAATATCAGTCAAAAACTGTTGAAACCTGGATTTTCATCGTTTCAGACGAAATAACACCAATCGATCGATTTGCGATTTCGTCGATGGTCCTATCGACTCGAACCTCGAATGTGACTCGGAACATGAAAATTTCTCGATTTTCGTTGAAATTCAGTCAGAACTGTTGATACCTGCATATTCATCGATTTAGACGAACTAACACCCAATTGCTCGATTAGCGTTTTCGTGGATGTTCCATTCGACTCGAACCTCGAAAGTCAGTCGAAGCATTAATATTTCTCGATGTTCGTTGAAATTCAGTCAAAAACTGTTGAAACATGCATTTTCATCAATTTAGACGAACTAACACTCAATCTCTGGATTTCCGTTCTCGTCGATGGTCCGATCGACTCGAACTTCGAAAGTGACTCGGAACATGAAAATTTCTCGATTTTCGTTGAAATTCAGTCAGAACTATTGATACCTGCATTTTCATCGATTTAGACGAACTAACACCCAATTGCTCGATTAGCGTTTTCGTGGATGGTCCATTAGTCTCGAACCTCGAAAGTCAGTCGAAGCATTAATAGTTCTCGATGTTCGTTGAAATTCAGTCAAAAACTGTTGAAACATGCATTTTCATCAATTTAGACGAACTAACACTCAATCTCTGGATTTGCGGTCTCGTCGATTGTCCGTTCGACGCCAACCTCGAGAATGACTCGCAACATGAAAATTTCTCGATTTTCGTTGAAACTCAGTCAAAAACTGTTGAAACCTGCATTTTCATCGTTTTTGACGAACTAACACTTAATCGGTCGATTTCCATTCTCGTCGATGGTCCGATCGACTCGAACCTCAAAAGTGACCCGGAACATGAAAATTTCTCGATTTTCGTTGAAATTCAGTCAAAAACTATTGAAACCTGCATTTTCATCGTTTTAGACGAAATAACACCCAATTGCTCGATTAGCGTTTTCGTCGATCGTCCATTCGACTCGAACCTCGAAAGTCACTCGAAGCATTAATATTTCTCGATGTTCGTTGAAATTCAGTCAAAAACTGTTGAAACCTGCATTTTCATCGTTTTAGACGAAATAACACCAATCGATCGATTTGCGATTTCGTCGATGGTCCGATCGACTCGAACCTCGAAAGTGACTCGGAACATAAAAATTTCTCGGTTTTCGTTGAAATTCAGAAAAAAAATATTGAAACCTGCATTTTCATCGTTTTAGACGAAATAACACTTAATCGGTCGATTTCCATTCTCATCGATGGTCCGATCGACTCGAACCTCGAAAGTGACTCCGAACATGAAAATTTCTCGATTTTCGTTGAAATTCAATCAGAACTGTTGATACCTGCATTTTCATCGATTTAGACGAACTAACACCCAATTGCTCGATTTGCGATTTCGTCGATGGTCCGATCGACTCGAACCCGAATGTGACTCAGAACATGAAAATTTCTCGATTTTCGTTGAAATTCAGTCAGAACTGTTGATACATGCATTTTCATCGATTTAGACGAACTAACACCCAATTGCTCGATTAGCGTTTTCGTGGATGGTCAATTCGACTCGAACCTCGAAAGTCAGTCGAAGCATTAATATTTCTCGATGTTCGTTGAAATTCAGTCAAAAACTGTTGAAACATGCATTTTCATCAATTTAGACGAACTAACACTCAATCTCTGGATTTGCGGTCTCGTCGATGGTCCGATCGACTCGAACCTCGAATGTGACTCAGAACATGAAAATTTCTCGATTTTCGTTGAAATTCAGTCAGAACTATTGATACCTGCATTTTCATCGATTTAGACGAACTAACACCCAATTGCTCGATTAGCGTTTTCGTGGATGGTCCATTCGACTCGAACCTCGAAAGTCAGTCGAAGCATTAATAATTCTCGATGTTCGTTGAAATTCAGTCAGAAAATGTTGAAACATGCATTTTCATCAATTTAGACGAACTAACACTCAACCTCTGGATTTGCGGTCCCGTCGATGGTCCGTTCGACGCGAACCTCGAGAATGACTCGCAACATGAAAATTTCTCGATTTACGTTGAAACTCAGTCAAAAACTGTTGAAACCTGCGTTTTCATCGTTTTAGACGAACTCACACTCAATTTCTCCATTAGCGTTTTCGTGGATGGTCCATTCGACTCGAACCTCGAAAGTCACTCGAAGCATTAAAATTTCTCGATGTTCGTTGAATATCAGTCAAAAACTGTTGAAACCTGCATTTTCATCGTTTCAGACGAAATAACACCAATCGATCGATTTGCGATTTCGTCGATGGTCCGATCGACTCGAACCTCGAATGTGACTCGGAACATCAAAATTTCTCGGTTTTCGTTTAAATTCAGTCAAAAACTATTGAAACCTGTATTTTCATCGTTTTAGACGAAATAAAACCCAATCGATCGATTTGCGATCTCGTCGATGGTCCTATCGACTCGAACCTCGAATGTGACTCGGAACATGAAAATTTCTCGATTTTCGTTGAAATTCAGTCAGAACTGTTGATACCTGCATTTTCATCGATTTAGACGAACTAACACCCAATTGCTCGATTAGCGTTTTCGTGGATGTTCCATTCGACTCGAACCTCGAAAGTCAGTCGAAGCATTAATATTTCTCGATGTTCGTTGAAATTCAGTCAAAAACTGTTGAAACATGCATTTTCATCAATTTAGACGAACTAACACTCAATCTCTGGATTTCCGTTCTCGTCGATGGTCCGATCGACTCGAACTTCGAAAGTGACTCGCGACATGAAAATTTCTCGATGTTCATTGAAACTCAGTCAAAAACTGTTGAAACCTGCGTTTTCATCGTTTTAGTCGAAAATACACCAATCGATCGATTTGCGATTTCGTCGATGGTCCGATCGATTCGAACCTCGAATGTGACTCGGAACATAAAAATTTCTCGGTTTTCGTTGAAATTCAGTAAAAAAATATTGAAACCTGCATTTTCATCGTTTTAAACGAAATAACACCCAATCGATCGATTTGCGATTTCGTCGATGGTCCGATCGACTCGAACCCGAATGTGACTCAGAACATGAAAATTTCTCGATTTTCGTTGAAATTCAGTCAGAACTGTTGATACATGCATTTTCATCGATTTAGACGAACTAACACCCAATTGCTCGATTAGCGTTTTCGTGGATGGTCAATTCGACTCGAACCTCGAAAGTCAGTCGAAGCATTAATATTTCTCGATATTCGTTGAAATTCAGTCAAAAACTGTTGAAACATGCATTTTCATCAATTTAGACGAACTAACACTCAATCTCTGGATTTGCGGTCTCGTCGATGGTCCGATCGACTCGAACCTCGAATGTGACTCAGAACATGAAAATTTCTCGATTTTCGTTGAAATTCAGTCAGAACTATTGATACCTGCATTTTCATCGATTTAGACGAACTAACACCCAATTGCTCGATTAGCGTTTTCGTGGATGGTCCATTCGACTCGAACCTCGAAAGTCAGTCGAAGCATTAATAATTCTCGATGTTCGTTGAAATTCAGTCAGAAACTGTTGAAACATGCATTTTCATCAATTTAGACGAACTAACACTCAACCTCTGGATTTGCGGTCCCGTCGATGGTCCGTTCGACGCGAACCTCGAGAATGACTCGCAACATGAAAATTTCTCGATTTACGTTGAAACTCAGTCAAAAACTGTTGAAACCTGCGTTTTCATCGTTTTAGACGAACTCACACTCAATTTCTCCATTAGCGTTTTCGTGGATGGTCCATTCGACTCGAACCTCGAAAGTCACTCGAAGCATTAAAATTTCTCGATGTTCGTTGAATATCAGTCAAAAACTGTTGAAACCTGGATTTTCATCGTTTCAGACGAAATAACACCAATCGATCGATTTGCGATTTCGTCGATGGTCCGATCGACTCGAACCTCGAATGTGACTCGGAACATCAAAATTTCTCGGTTTTCGTTTAAATTCAGTCAAAAACTATTGAAACCTGTATTTTCATCGTTTTAGACGAAATAAAACCCAATCGATCGATTTGCGATCTCGTCGATGGTCCTATCGACTCGAACCTCGAATGTGACTCGGAACATGAAAATTTCTCGATTTTCGTTGAAATTCAGTCAGAACTGTTGATACCTGCATTTTCATCGATTTAGACGAACTAACACCCAATTGCTCGATTAGCGTTTTCGTGGATGTTCCATTCGACTCGAACCTCGAAAGTCAGTCGAAGCATTAATATTTCTCGATGTTCGTTGAAATTCAGTCAAAAACTGTTGAAACATGCATTTTCATCAATTTAGACGAACTAACACTCAATCTCTGGATTTGCGGTCTCGTCGATGGTCCGATCGACTCGAACCTCGAATGTGACTCAGAACATGAAAATTTCTCGATTTTCGTTGAAATTCAGTCAGAACTATTGATACCTGCATTTTCATCGATTTAGACGAACTAACACCCAATTGCTCGATTAGCGTTTTCGTGGATGGTCCATTCGACTCGAACCTCGAAAGTCAGTCGAAGCATTAATAATTCTCGATGTTCGTTGAAATTCAGTCAGAAACTGTTGAAACATGCATTTTCATCAATTTAGACGAACTAACACTCAACCTCTGGATTTGCGGTCCCGTCGATGGTCCGTTCGACGCGAACCTCGAGAATGACTCGCAACATGAAAATTTCTCGATTTACGTTGAAACTCAGTCAAAAACTGTTGAAACCTGCGTTTTCATCGTTTTAGACGAACTCACACTCAATTTCTCCATTAGCGTTTTCGTGGATGGTCCATTCGACTCGAACCTCGAAAGTCACTCGAAGCATTAAAATTTCTCGATGTTCGTTGAATATCAGTCAAAAACTGTTGAAACCTGCATTTTCATCGTTTCAGACGAAATAACACCAATCGATCGATTTGCGATTTCGTCGATGGTCCGATCGACTCGAACCTCGAATGTGACTCGGAACTTCAAAATTTCTCGGTTTTCGTTTAAATTCAGTCAAAAACTATTGAAACCTGTATTTTCATCGTTTTAGACGAAATAAAACCCAATCGATCGATTTGCGATCTCGTCGATGGTCCTATCGACTCGAACCTCGAATGTGACTCGGAACATGAAAATTTCTCGATTTTCGTTGAAATTCAGTCAGAACTGTTGATACCTGCATTTTCATCGATTTAGACGAACTAACACCCAATTGCTCGATTAGCGTTTTCGTGGATGTTCCATTCGACTCGAACCTCGAAAGTCAGTCGAAGCATTAATATTTCTCGATGTTCGTTGAAATTCAGTCAAAAACTGTTGAAACATGCATTTTCATCAATTTAGACGAACTAACACTCAATCTCTGGATTTCCGTTCTCGTCGATGGTCCGATCGACTCGAACTTCGAAAGTGACTCGGAACATGAAAATTTCTTGATTTTCGTTGAAATTCAGTCAGAACTGTTGATACCTGCATTTTCATCGATTTAGACGAACTAACACCCAATTGCTCGATTAGCGTTTTCGTGGATGTTCCATTCGACTCGAACCTCGAAAGTCAGTCGAAGCATTAATATTTCTCGATGTTCGTTGAAATTCAGTCAAAAACTGTTGAAACATGCATTTTCATCAATTTAGACGAACTAACACTCAATCTCTGGATTTCCGTTCTCGTCGATGGTCCGATCGACTCGAACCTCGAATGTGACTCAGAACATGAAAATTTCTCGATTTTCGTTGAAATTCAGTCAGAACTGTTGATACCTGCATTTTCATCGATTTAGACGAACTAACACCCAATTGCTCGATTAGCGTTTTCGTCGATGGTCCATTCGACTCGAACCTCGAAAGTCACTCGAAGCATTAATATTTCTCGATGTTCGTTGAAATTCAGTCAAAAACTGTTGAAACCTGCATTTTCATCGTTTTAGACGAAATAACACCAATCGATCGATTTGCGATTTCGTCGATGGTCCGATCGACTCGAACCTCGAAAGTGACTCGGAACATAAAAATTTCTCGGTTTTCGTTGAAATTCAGAAAAAAAATATTGAAACCTGCATTTTCATCGTTTTAGACGAAATAACACTTAATCGGTCGATTTCCATTCTCATCGATGGTCCGATCGACTCGAACCTCGAAAGTGACTCCGAACATGAAAATTTCTCGATTTTCGTTGAAATTCAATCAGAACTGTTGATACCTGCATTTTCATCGATTTAGACGAACTAACACCCAATTGCTCGATTTGCGATTTCGTCGATGGTCCGATCGACTCGAACCCGAATGTGACTCAGAACATGAAAATTTCTCGATTTTCGTTGAAATTCAGTCAGAACTGTTGATACATGCATTTTCATCGATTTAGACGAACTAACACCCAATTGCTCGATTAGCGTTTTCGTGGATGGTCAATTCGACTCGAACCTCGAAAGTCAGTCGAAGCATTAATATTTCTCGATGTTCGTTGAAATTCAGTCAAAAACTGTTGAAACATGCATTTTCATCAATTTAGACGAACTAACACTCAATCCCTGGATTTGCGGTCTCGTCGATGGTCCGATCGACTCGAACCTCGAATGTGACTCAGAACATGAAAATTTCTCGATTTTCGTTGAAATTCAGTCAGAACTATTGATACCTGCATTTTCATCGATTTAGACGAACTAACACCCAATTGCTCGATTAGCGTTTTCGTGGATGGTCCATTCGACTCGAACCTCGAAAGTCAGTCGAAGCATTAATAATTCTCGATGTTCGTTGAAATTCAGTCAGAAACTGTTGAAACATGCATTTTCATCAATTTAGACGAACTAATACTCAACCTCTGGATTTGCGGTCCCGTCGATGGTCCGTTCGACGCGAACCTCGAGAATGACTCGCAACATGAAAATTTCTCGATTTACGTTGAAACTCAGTCAAAAACTGTTGAAACCTGCGTTTTCATCGTTTTAGACGAACTCACACTCAATTTCTCCATTAGCGTTTTCGTGGATGGTCCATTCGACTCGAACCTCGAAAGTCACTCGAAGCATTAAAATTTCTCGATGTTCGTTGAATATCAGTCAAAAACTGTTGAAACCTGCATTTTCATCGTTTCAGACGAAATAACACCAATCGATCGATTTGCGATTTCGTCGATGGTCCGATCGACTCGAACCTCGAATGTGACTCGGAACATCAAAATTTCTCGGTTTTCGTTTAAATTCAGTCAAAAACTATTGAAACCTGCATTTTCATCGTTTTTGACGAACTAACACTTAATCGGTCGATTTCCATTCTCGTCGATGGTCCGATCGACTCGAACCTCAAAAGTGACCCGGAACATGAAAATTTCTCGATTTTCGTTGAAATTCAGTCAAAAACTATTGAAACCTGCATTTTCATCGTTTTAGACGAAATAACACCCAATCGATCGATTTGCGATTTCGTCGATGGTCCGATCGACTCGAACCCGAATGTGACTCAGAACATGAAAATTTCTCGATTTTCGTTGAAATTCAGTCAGAACTGTTGATACATGCATTTTCATCGATTTAGACGAACTAACACCCAATTGCTCGATTAGCGTTTTCGTGGATGGTCAATTCGACTCGAACCTCGAAAGTCAGTCGAAGCATTAATATTTCTCGATGTTCGTTGAAATTCAGTCAAAAACTGTTGAAACATGCATTTTCATCAATTTAGACGAACTAACACTCAATCTCTGGATTTGCGGTCTCGTCGATGGTCCGATCGACTCGAACCTCGAATGTGACTCAGAACATGAAAATTTCTCGATTTTCGTTGAAATTCAGTCAGAACTATTGATACCTGCATTTTCATCGATTTAGACGAACTAACACCCAATTGCTCGATTAGCGTTTTCGTGGATGGTCCATTCGACTCGAACCTCGAAAGTCAGTCGAAGCATTAATAATTCTCGATGTTCGTTGAAATTCAGTCAGAAACTGTTGAAACATGCATTTTCATCAATTTAGACGAACTAACACTCAACCTCTGGATTTGCGGTCCCGTCGATGGTCCGTTCGACGCGAACCTCGAGAATGACTCGCAACATGAAAATTTCTCGATTTACGTTGAAACTCAGTCAAAAACTGTTGAAACCTGCGTTTTCATCGTTTTAGACGAACTCACACTCAATTTCTCCATTAGCGTTTTCGTGGATGGTCCATTCGACTCGAACCTCGAAAGTCACTCGAAGCATTAAAATTTCTCGATGTTCGTTGAATATCAGTCAAAAACTGTTGAAACCTGCATTTTCATCGTTTCAGACGAAATAACACCAATCGATCGATTTGCGATTTCGTCGATGGTCCGATCGACTCGAACCTCGAATGTGACTCGGAACATCAAAATTTCTCGGTTTTCGTTTAAATTCAGTCAAAAACTATTGAAACCTGCATTTTCATCGTTTTTGACGAACTAACACTTAATCGGTCGATTTCCATTCTCGTCGATGGTCCGATCGACTCGAACCTCAAAAGTGACCCGGAACATGAAAATTTCTCGATTTTCGTTGAAATTCAGTCAAAAACTATTGAAACCTGCATTTTCATCGTTTTAGACGAAATAACACCCAATCGATCGATTTGCGATTTCGTCGATGGTCCGATCGACTCGAACCTCGAATGTGACTCAGAACATGAAAATTTCTCGATTTTCGTTGAAATTCAGTCAGAACTGTTGATACCTGCATTTTCATCGATTTAGACGAACTAACACCCAATTGCTCGATTAGCGTTTTCGTGGATGGTCCATTCGACTCGAACCTCGAAAGTCAGTCGAAGCATTAATATTTCTCGATGTTCGTTGAAATTCAGTCAAAAACTGTTGAAACATGCATTTTCATCAATTTAGACGAACTAACACTCAATCTCTGGATTTGCGGTCTCGTCGATGGTCCGATCGACTCGAACCTCGAATGTGACTCAGAACATGAAAATTTCTCGATTTTCGTTGAAATTCAGTCAGAACTATTGATACCTGCATTTTCATCGATTTAGACGAACTAACACCCAATTGCTCGATTAGCGTTTTCGTGGATGGTCCATTCGACTCGAACCTCGAAAGTCAGTCGAAGCATTAATAATTCTCGATGTTCGTTGAAATTCAGTCAGAAACTGTTGAAACATGCATTTTCATCAATTTAGACGAACTAACACTCAACCTCTGGATTTGCGGTCCCGTCGATGGTCCGTTCGACGCGAACCTCGAGAATGACTCGCAACATGAAAATTTCTCGATTTACGTTGAAACTCAGTCAAAAACTGTTGAAACCTGCGTTTTCATCGTTTTAGACGAACTCACACTCAATTTCTCCATTAGCGTTTTCGTGGATGGTCCATTCGACTCGAACCTCGAAAGTCACTCGAGGCATTAAAATTTCTCGATGTTCGTTGAATATCAGTCAAAAACTGTTGAAACCTGGATTTTCATCGTTTCAGACGAAATAACACCAATCGATCGATTTGCGATTTCGTCGATGGTCCTATCGACTCGAACCTCGAATGTGACTCAGAACATGAAAATTTCTCGATTTTCGTTGAAATTCAGTCAGAACTATTGATACCTGCATTTTCATCGATTTAGACGAACTAACACCCAATTGCTCGATTAGCGTTTTCGTGGATGGTCCATTCGACTCGAACCTCGAAAGTCAGTCGAAGCATTAATAATTCTCGATGTTCGTTGAAATTCAGTCAGAAACTGTTGAAACATGCATTTTCATCAATTTAGACGAACTAACACTCAACCTCTGGATTTGCGGTCCCGTCGATGGTCCGTTCGACGCGAACCTCGAGAATGACTCGCAACATGAAAATTTCTCGATTTACGTTGAAACTCAGTCAAAAACTGTTGAAACCTGCGTTTTCATCGTTTTAGACGAACTCACACTCAATTTCTCCATTAGCGTTTTCGTGGATGGTCCATTCGACTCGAACCTCGAAAGTCACTCGAAGCATTAAAATTTCTCGATGTTCGTTGAATATCAGTCAAAAACTGTTGAAACCTGGATTTTCATCGTTTCAGACGAAATAACACCAATCGATCGATTTGCGATTTCGTCGATGGTCCTATCGACTCGAACCTCGAATGTGACTCGGAACATGAAAATTTCTCGATTTTCGTTGAAATTCAGTCAGAACTGTTGATACATGCATTTTCATCGATTTAGACGAACTAACACCCAATTGCTCGATTAGCGTTTTCGTGGATGGTCAATTCGACTCGAACCTCGAAAGTCAGTCGAAGCATTAATATTTCTCGATGTTCGTTGAAATTCAGTCAAAAACTGTTGAAACATGCATTTTCATCAATTTAGACGAACTAACACTCAATCTCTGGATTTGCGGTCTCGTCGATGGTCCGATCGACTCGAACCTCGAATGTGATTCAGAACATGAAAATTTCTCGATTTTCGTTGAAATTCAGTCAGAACTATTGATACCTGCATTTTCATCGATTTAGACGAACTAACACCCAATTGCTCGATTAGCGTTTTCGTGGATGGTCCATTCGACTCGAACCTCGAAAGTCAGTCGAAGCATTAATAATTCTCGATGTTCGTTGAAATTCAGTCAGAAACTGTTGAAACATGCATTTTCATCAATTTAGACGAACTAACACTCAACCTCTGGATTTGCGGTCCCGTCGATGGTCCGTTCGACGCGAACCTCGAGAATGACTCGCAACATGAAAATTTCTCGATTTACGTTGAAACTCAGTCAAAAACTGTTGAAACCTGCGTTTTCATCGTTTTAGACGAACTCACACTCAATTTCTCCATTAGCGTTTTCGTGGATGGTCCATTCGACTCGAACCTCGAAAGTCACTCGAAGCATTAAAATTTCTCGATGTTCGTTGAATATCAATCAAAAACTGTTGAAACCTGCATTTTCATCGCTTCAGACGAAATAACACCAATCGATCGATTTGCGATTTCGTCGATGGTCCGATCGACTCGAACCTCGAATGTGACTCGGAACATCAAAATTTCTCGGTTTTCGTTTAAATTCAGTCAAAAACTATTGAAACCTGCATTTTCATCGTTTTTGACGAACTAACACTTAATCGGTCGATTTCCATTCTCGTCGATGGTCCGATCGACTCGAACCTCAAAAGTGACCCGGAACATGAAAATTTCTCGATTTTCGTTGAAATTCAGTCAAAAACTATTGAAACCTGCATTTTCATCGTTTTAGACGAAATAACACCCAATCGATCGATTTGCGATGTCGTCGATGGTCCGATCGACTCGAACCTCGAATGTGACTCAGAACATGAAAATTTCTCGATTTTCGTTGAAATTCAGTCAGAACTGTTGATACCTGCATTTTCATCGATTTAGACGAACTAACACCCAATTGCTCGATTAGCGTTTTCGTGGATGGTCCATTCGACTCGAACCTCGAAAGTCAGTCGAAGCATTAATATTTCTCGATGTTCGTTGAAATTCAGTCAAAAACTGTTGAAACATGCATTTTCATCAATTTAGACGAACTAACACTCAATCTCTGGATTTGCGGTCTCGTCGATGGTCCGATCGACTCGAACTTCGAAAGTGACTCGGAACATGAAAATTTCTCGATTTTCGTTGAAATTCAGTCAGAACTATTGATACCTGCATTTTCATCGATTTAGACGAACTAACACCCAATTGCTCGATTAGCGTTTTCGTGGATGGTCCATTAGTCTCGAACCTCGAAAGTCAGTCGAAGCATTAATAGTTCTCGATGTTCGTTGAAATTCAGTCAAAAACTGTTGAAACATGCATTTTCATCAATTTAGACGAACTAACACTCAATCTCTGGATTTGCGGTCTCGTCGATGGTCCGTTCGACGCCAACCTCGAGAATGACTCGCAACATGAAAATTTCTCGATTTTCGTTGAAACTCAGTCAAAAACTGTTGAAACCTGCATTTTCATCGTTTTTGACGAACTAACACTTAATCGGTCGATTTCCATTCTCGTCGATGGTCCGATCGACTCGAACCTCAAAAGTGACCCGGAACATGAAAATTTCTCGATTTTCGTTGAAATTCAGTCAAAAACTATTGAAACCTGCATTTTCATCGTTTTAGACGAAATAACACCCAATCGATCGATTTGCGATTTCGTCGATGGTCCGATCGACTCGAACCCGAATGTCACTCAGAACATGAAAATTTCTCGATTTTCATTGAAATTCAGTCAGAACTGTTGATACCTGCATTTTCATCGATTTAGACGAACTAACACCCATTTGCTCGATTAGCGTTTTCGTGGATGGTCCATTCGACTCGAACCTCGAAAGTCAGTCGAAGCATTAACATTTCTCGATGTTCGTTGAAATTCAGTCAAAAACTGTTGAAACCTGCATTTTCATCGTTTTTGACGAACTAACACTTAATCGGTCGATTTCCATTCTCGTCGATGGTCCGATCGACTCGAACTTCGGAAGTGACTCGGAACATGAAAATTTCTCGATTTTCGTTGAAATTCAGTCAAAAACGATTGAAACCTGCATTTTCATCGTTTTAGACGAAATAACACCCAATCGATCGATTTGCGATTTCGTCGATGGTCCGATCGACTCGAACCCGAATGTGACTCAGAACATGAAAATTTCTCGATTTTCGTTGAAATTCAGTCAGAACTGTTGATACATGCATTTTCATCGATTTAGACGAACTAACACCCAATTGCTCGATTAGCGTTTTCGTGGATGGTCAATTCGACTCGAACCTCGAAAGTCAGTCGAAGCATTAATATTTCTCGATGTTCGTTGAAATTCAGTCAAAAACTGTTGAAACATGCATTTTCATCAATTTAGACGAACTAACACTCAATCTCTGGATTTGCGGTCTCGTCGATTGTCCGTTCGACTCGAACCTCGAAAGTGACTCGCGACATGAAAATTTCTCGATGTTCATTGAAACTCAGTCAAAAACTGTTGAAACCTGCGTTTTCATCGTTTTAGTCGAAAATACACCAATCGATCGATTTGCGATTTCGTCGATGGTCCGATCGACTCGAACCTCGAATGTGACTCGGAACATGAAAATTTCTCGGTTTTCGTTGAAATTCAGTCAAAAAATATTGAAACCTGCATTTTCATCGTTTTAGACGAAATAACACTTAATCGGTCGATCTCCATTCTCGTCTATGGTCCGATCGATTCGAACCTCGAAAATGACTCGGAACATGAAAATTTCTCGATTTTCGTTGAAATTCAGTCAAAAATTATTGAAACCTGCATTTTCATCGTTTTAAACGAAATAACACCCAATCGATCGATTTGCGATTTCGTCGATGGTCCGATCAACTCGAACCCGAATGTGACTCAGAACATGAAAATTTCTCGATTTTCGTTGAAATTCAGTCAGAACTGTTGATACATGCATTTTCATCGATTTAGACGAACTAACACCCAATTGCTCGATTAGCGTTTTCGTGGATGGTCAATTCGACTCGAACCTCGAAAGTCAGTCGAAGCATTAATATTTCTCGATGTTCGTTGAAATTCAGTCAAAAACTGTTGAAACATGCATTTTCATCAATTTAGACGAACTAACACTCAATCTCTGGATTTGCGGTCTCGTCGATGGTCCGATCGACTCGAACCTCGAATGTGACTCAGAACATGAAAATTTCTCGATTTTCGTTGAAATTCAGTCAGAACTATTGATACCTGCATTTTCATCGATTTAGACGAACTAACACCCAATTGCTCGATTAGCGTTTTCGTGGATGGTCCATTCGACTCGAACCTCGAAAGTCAGTCGAAGCATTAATAATTCTCGATGTTCGTTGAAATTCAGTCAGAAACTGTTGAAACATGCATTTTCATCAATTTAGACGAACTAACACTCAACCTCTGGATTTGCGGTCCCGTCGATGGTCCGTTCGACGCGAACCTCGAGAATGACTCGCAACATGAAAATTTCTCGATTTACGTTGAAACTCAGTCAAAAACTGTTGAAACCTGCGTTTTCATCGTTTTAGACGAACTCACACTCAATTTCTCCATTAGCGTTTTCGTGGATGGTCCATTCGACTCGAACCTCGAAAGTCACTCGAAGCATTAAAATTTCTCGATGTTCGTTGAATATCAGTCAAAAACTGTTGAAACCTGCATTTTCATCGTTTCAGACGAAATAACACCAATCGATCGATTTGCGATTTCGTCGATGGTCCGATCGACTCGAACCTCGAATGTGACTCGGAACATCAAAATTTCTCGGTTTTCGTTTAAATTCAGTCAAAAACTATTGAAACCTGCATTTTCATCGTTTTTGACGAACTAACACTTAATCGGTCGATTTCCATTCTCGTCGATGGTCCGATCGACTCGAACCTCAAAAGTGACCCGGAACATGAAAATTTCTCGATTTTCGTTGAAATTCAGTCAAAAACTATTGAAACCTGCATTTTCATCGTTTTAGACGAAATAACACCCAATCGATCGATTTGCGATGTCGTCGATGGTCCGATCGACTCGAACCTCGAATGTGACTCAGAACATGAAAATTTCTCGATTTTCGTTGAAATTCAGTCAGAACTGTTGATACCTGCATTTTCATCGATTTAGACGAACTAACACCCAATTGCTCGATTAGCGTTTTCGTGGATGGTCCATTCGACTCGAACCTCGAAAGTCAGTCGAAGCATTAATATTTCTCGATGTTCGTTGAAATTCAGTCAAAAACTGTTGAAACATGCATTTTCATCAATTTAGACGAACTAACACTCAATCTCTGGATTTGCGGTCTCGTCGATGGTCCGATCGACTCGAACTTCGAAAGTGACTCGGAACATGAAAATTTCTCGATTTTCGTTGAAATTCAGTCAGAACTATTGATACCTGCATTTTCATCGATTTAGACGAACTAACACCCAATTGCTCGATTAGCGTTTTCGTGGATGGTCCATTAGTCTCGAACCTCGAAAGTCAGTCGAAGCATTAATAGTTCTCGATGTTCGTTGAAATTCAGTCAAAAACTGTTGAAACATGCATTTTCATCAATTTAGACGAACTAACACTCAATCTCTGGATTTGCGGTCTCGTCGATGGTCCGTTCGACGCCAACCTCGAGAATGACTCGCAACATGAAAATTTCTCGATTTTCGTTGAAACTCAGTCAAAAACTGTTGAAACCTGCATTTTCATCGTTTTTGACGAACTAACACTTAATCGGTCGATTTCCATTCTCGTCGATGGTCCGATCGACTCGAACCTCAAAAGTGACCCGGAACATGAAAATTTCTCGATTTTCGTTGAAATTCAGTCAAAAACTATTGAAACCTGCATTTTCATCGTTTTAGACGAAATAACACCCAATCGATCGATTTGCGATTTCGTCGATGGTCCGATCGACTCGAACCCGAATGTCACTCAGAACATGAAAATTTCTCGATTTTCATTGAAATTCAGTCAGAACTGTTGATACCTGCATTTTCATCGATTTAGACGAACTAACACCCATTTGCTCGATTAGCGTTTTCGTGGATGGTCCATTCGACTCGAACCTCGAAAGTCAGTCGAAGCATTAACATTTCTCGATGTTCGTTGAAATTCAGTCAAAAACTGTTGAAACCTGCATTTTCATCGTTTTTGACGAACTAACACTTAATCGGTCGATTTCCATTCTCGTCGATGGTCCGATCGACTCGAACTTCGAAAGTGACTCGGAACATGAAAATTTCTCGATTTTCGTTGAAATTCAGTCAAAAACTGTTGAAACATGCATTTTCATCAATTTAGACGAACTAACACTCAATCTCTGGATTTCCGTTCTCGTCGATGGTCCGATCGACTCGAACTTCGAAAGTGACTCGCGACATGAAAATTTCTCGATGTTCATTGAAACTCAGTCAAAAACTGTTGAAACCTGCGTTTTCATCGTTTTAGTCGAAAATACACCAATCGATCGATTTGCGATTTCGTCGATGGTCCGATCGATTCGAACCTCGAATGTGACTCGGAACATAAAAATTTCTCGGTTTTCGTTGAAATTCAGTCAAAAAATATTGAAACCTGCATTTTCATCGTTTTAAACGAAATAACACCCAATCGATCGATTTGCGATTTCGTCGATGGTCCGATCGACTCGAACCCGAATGTGACTCAGAACATGAAAATTTCTCGATTTTCGTTGAAATTCAGTCAGAACTGTTGATACATGCATTTTCATCGATTTAGACGAACTAACACCCAATTGCTCGATTAGCGTTTTCGTGGATGGTCAATTCGACTCGAACCTCGAAAGTCAGTCGAAGCATTAATATTTCTCGATATTCGTTGAAATTCAGTCAAAAACTGTTGAAACATGCATTTTCATCAATTTAGACGAACTAACACTCAATCTCTGGATTTGCGGTCTCGTCGATGGTCCGATCGACTCGAACCTCGAATGTGACTCAGAACATGAAAATTTCTCGATTTTCGTTGAAATTCAGTCAGAACTATTGATACCTGCATTTTCATCGATTTAGACGAACTAACACCCAATTGCTCGATTAGCGTTTTCGTGGATGGTCCATTCGACTCGAACCTCGAAAGTCAGTCGAAGCATTAATAATTCTCGATGTTCGTTGAAATTCAGTCAGAAACTGTTGAAACATGCATTTTCATCAATTTAGACGAACTAACACTCAACCTCTGGATTTGCGGTCCCGTCGATGGTCCGTTCGACGCGAACCTCGAGAATGACTCGCAACATGAAAATTTCTCGATTTACGTTGAAACTCAGTCAAAAACTGTTGAAACCTGCGTTTTCATCGTTTTAGACGAACTCACACTCAATTTCTCCATTAGCGTTTTCGTGGATGGTCCATTCGACTCGAACCTCGAAAGTCACTCGAAGCATTAAAATTTCTCGATGTTCGTTGAATATCAGTCAAAAACTGTTGAAACCTGGATTTTCATCGTTTCAGACGAAATAACACCAATCGATCGATTTGCGATTTCGTCGATGGTCCGATCGACTCGAACCTCGAATGTGACTCGGAACATCAAAATTTCTCGGTTTTCGTTTAAATTCAGTCAAAAACTATTGAAACCTGTATTTTCATCGTTTTAGACGAAATAAAACCCAATCGATCGATTTGCGATCTCGTCGATGGTCCTATCGACTCGAACCTCGAATGTGACTCGGAACATGAAAATTTCTCGATTTTCGTTGAAATTCAGTCAGAACTGTTGATACCTGCATTTTCATCGATTTAGACGAACTAACACCCAATTGCTCGATTAGCGTTTTCGTGGATGTTCCATTCGACTCGAACCTCGAAAGTCAGTCGAAGCATTAATATTTCTCGATGTTCGTTGAAATTCAGTCAAAAACTGTTGAAACATGCATTTTCATCAATTTAGACGAACTAACACTCAATCTCTGGATTTGCGGTCTCGTCGATGGTCCGTTCGACGCCAACCTCGAGAATGACTCGCAACATGAAAATTTCTCGATTTTCGTTGAAACTCAGTCAAAAACTGTTGAAACCTGCATTTTCATCGTTTTTGACGAACTAACACTTAATCGGTCGATTTCCATTCTCGTCGATGGTCCGATCGACTCGAACCTCAAAAGTGACCCGGAACATGAAAATTTCTCGATTTTCGTTGAAATTCAGTCAAAAACTATTGAAACCTGCATTTTCATCGTTTTAGACGAAATAACACCCAATCGATCGATTTGCGATTTCGTCGATGGTCCGATCGACTCGAACCCGAATGTCACTCAGAACATGAAAATTTCTCGATTTTCATTGAAATTCAGTCAGAACTGTTGATACCTGCATTTTCATCGATTTAGACGAACTAACACCCATTTGCTCGATTAGCGTTTTCGTGGATGGTCAATTCGACTCGAACCTCGAAAGTCAGTCGAAGCATTAATATTTCTCGATGTTCGTTGAAATTCAGTCAAAAACTGTTGAAACATGCATTTTCATCAATTTAGACGAACTAACACTCAATCTCTGGATTTGCGGTCTCGTCGATGGTCCGATCGACTCGAACCTCGAATGTGACTCAGAACATGAAAATTTCTCGATTTTCGTTGAAATTCAGTCAGAACTATTGATACCTGCATTTTCATCGATTTAGACGAACTAACACCCAATTGCTCGATTAGCGTTTTCGTGGATGGTCCATTCGACTCGAACCTCGAAAGTCAGTCGAAGCATTAATAATTCTCGATGTTCGTTGAAATTCAGTCAGAAACAGTTGAAACATGCATTTTCATCAATTTAGACGAACTAACACTCAACCTCTGGATTTGCGGTCCCGTCGATGGTCCGTTCGACGCGAACCTCGAGAATGACTCGCAACATGAAAATTTCTCGATTTACGTTGAAACTCAGTCAAAAACTGTTGAAACCTGCGTTTTCATCGTTTTAGACGAACTCACACTCAATTTCTCCATTAGCGTTTTCGTGGATGGTCCATTCGACTCGAACCTCGAAAGTCACTCGAAGCATTAAAATTTCTCGATGTTCGTTGAATATCAGTCAAAAACTGTTGAAACCTGCATTTTCATCGTTTCAGACGAAATAACACCAATCGATCGATTTGCGATTTCGTCGATGGTCCGATCGACTCGAACCTCGAATGTGACTCGGAACATCAAAATTTCTCGGTTTTCGTTTAAATTCAGTCAAAAACTATTGAAACCTGTATTTTCATCGTTTTAGACGAAATAAAACCCAATCGATCGATTTGCGATCTCGTCGATGGTCCTATCGACTCGAACCTCGAATGTGACTCGGAACATGAAAATTTCTCGATTTTCGTTGAAATTCAGTCAGAACTGTTGATACCTGCATTTTCATCGATTTAGACGAACTAACACCCAATTGCTCGATTAGCGTTTTCGTGGATGTTCCATTCGACTCGAACCTCGAAAGTCAGTCGAAGCATTAATATTTCTCGATGTTCGTTGAAATTCAGTCAAAAACTGTTGAAACATGCATTTTCATCAATTTAGACGAACTAACACTCAATCTCTGGATTTCCGTTCTCGTCGATGGTCCGATCGACTCGAACTTCGAAAGTGACTCGGAACATGAAAATTTCTCGATTTTCGTTGAAATTCAGTCAGAACTGTTGATACCTGCATTTTCATCGATTTAGACGAACTAACACCCAATTGCTCGATTAGCGTTTTCGTGGATGTTCCATTCGACTCGAACCTCGAAAGTCAGTCGAAGCATTAATATTTCTCGATGTTCGTTGAAATTCAGTCAAAAACTGTTGAAACATGCATTTTCATCAATTTAGACGAACTAACACTCAATCTCTGGATTTCCGTTCTCGTCGATGGTCCGATCGACTCGAACCTCGAATGTGACTCAGAACATGAAAATTTCTCGATTTTCGTTGAAATTCAGTCAGAACTGTTGATACCTGCATTTTCATCGATTTAGACGAACTAACACCCAATTGCTCGATTAGCGTTTTCGTCGATGGTCCATTCGACTCGAACCTCGAAAGTCACTCGAAGCATTAATATTTCTCGATGTTCGTTGAAATTCAGTCAAAAACTGTTGAAACCTGCATTTTCATCGTTTTAGACGAAATAACACCAATCGATCGATTTGCGATTTCGTCGATGGTCCGATCGACTCGAACCTCGAAAGTGACTCGGAACATAAAAATTTCTCGGTTTTCGTTGAAATTCAGAAAAAAAATATTGAAACCTGCATTTTCATCGTTTTAGACGAAATAACACTTAATCGGTCGATTTCCATTCTCATCGATGGTCCGATCGACTCGAACCTCGAAAGTGACTCCGAACATGAAAATTTCTCGATTTTCGTTGAAATTCAATCAGAACTGTTGATACCTGCATTTTCATCGATTTAGACGAACTAACACCCAATTGCTCGATTTGCGATTTCGTCGATGGTCCGATCGACTCGAACCCGAATGTGACTCAGAACATGAAAATTTCTCGATTTTCGTTGAAATTCAGTCAGAACTGTTGATACATGCATTTTCATCGATTTAGACGAACTAACACCCAATTGCTCGATTAGCGTTTTCGTGGATGGTCAATTCGACTCGAACCTCGAAAGTCAGTCGAAGCATTAATATTTCTCGATGTTCGTTGAAATTCAGTCAAAAACTGTTGAAACATGCATTTTCATCAATTTAGACGAACTAACACTCAATCCCTGGATTTGCGGTCTCGTCGATGGTCCGATCGACTCGAACCTCGAATGTGACTCAGAACATGAAAATTTCTCGATTTTCGTTGAAATTCAGTCAGAACTATTGATACCTGCATTTTCATCGATTTAGACGAACTAACACCCAATTGCTCGATTAGCGTTTTCGTGGATGGTCCATTCGACTCGAACCTCGAAAGTCAGTCGAAGCATTAATAATTCTCGATGTTCGTTGAAATTCAGTCAGAAACTGTTGAAACATGCATTTTCATCAATTTAGACGAACTAATACTCAACCTCTGGATTTACGGTCCCGTCGATGGTCCGTTCGACGCGAACCTCGAGAATGACTCGCAACATGAAAATTTCTCAATTTACGTTGAAACTCAGTCAAAAACTGTTGAAACCTGCGTTTTCATCGTTTTAGACGAACTCACACTCAATTTCTCCATTAGCGTTTTCGTGGATGGTCCATTCGACTCGAACCTCGAAAGTCACTCGAAGCATTAAAATTTCTCGATGTTCGTTGAATATCAGTCAAAAACTGTTGAAACCTGCATTTTCATCGTTTCAGACGAAATAACACCAATCGATCGATTTGCGATTTCGTCGATGGTCCGATCGACTCGAACCTCGAATGTGACTCGGAACATCAAAATTTCTCGGTTTTCGTTTAAATTCAGTCAAAAACTATTGAAACCTGCATTTTCATCGTTTTTGACGAACTAACACTTAATCGGTCGATTTCCATTCTCGTCGATGGTCCGATCGACTCGAACCTCAAAAGTGACCCGGAACATGAAAATTTCTCGATTTTCGTTGAAATTCAGTCAAAAACTATTGAAACCTGCATTTTCATCGTTTTAGACGAAATAACACCCAATCGATCGATTTGCGATTTCGTCGATGGTCCGATCGACTCGAACCTCGAATGTGACTCAGAACATGAAAATTTCTCGATTTTCGTTGAAATTCAGTCAGAACTGTTGATACCTGCATTTTCATCGATTTAGACGAACTAACACCCAATTGCTCGATTAGCGTTTTCGTGGATGGTCCATTCGACTCGAACCTCGAAAGTCACTCGAAGCATTAATATTTCTCGATGTTCGTTGAAATTCAGTCAAAAACTGTTGAAACATGCATTTTCATCAATTTAGACGAACTAACACTCGATCTCTGGATTTGCGGTCTCGTCGATTGTCCGTTCGACTCGAACCTCGAAAGTGACTCGCGACATGAAAATTTCTCGATGTTCATTGAAACTCAGTCAAAAACTGTTGAAACCTGCGTTTTCATCGTTTTAGTCGAAAATACACCAATCGATCGATTTGCGATTTCGTCGATGGTCCGATCGACTCGAACCTCGAATGTGACTCGGAACATGAAAATTTCTCGGTTTTCGTTGAAATTCAGTCAAAAAATATTGAAACCTGCATTTTCATCGTTTTAGACGAAATAACACTTAATCGGTCGATCTCCATTCTCGTCTATGGTCCGATCGATTCGAACCTCGAAAATGACTCGGAACATGAAAATTTCTCGATTTTCGTTGAAATTCAGTCAAAAATTATTGAAACCTGCATTTTCATCGTTTTAAACGAAATAACACCCAATCGATCGATTTGCGATTTCGTCGATGGTCCGATCGACTCGAACCCGAATGTGACTCAGAACATGAAAATTTCTCGATTTTCGTTGAAATTCAGTCAGAACTGTTGATACATGCATTTTCATCGATTTAGACGAACTAACACCCAATTGCTCGATTAGCGTTTTCGTGGATGGTCAATTCGACTCGAACCTCGAAAGTCAGTCGAAGCATTAATATTTCTCGATGTTCGTTGAAATTCAGTCAAAAACTGTTGAAACATGCATTTTCATCAATTTAGACGAACTAACACTCAATCTCTGGATTTGCGGTCTCGTCGATGGTCCGATCGACTCGAACCTCGAATGTGACTCAGAACATGAAAATTTCTCGATTTTCGTTGAAATTCAGTCAGAACTATTGATACCTGCATTTTCATCGATTTAGACGAACTAACACCCAATTGCTCGATTAGCGTTTTCGTGGATGGTCCATTCGACTCGAACCTCGAAAGTCAGTCGAAGCATTAATAATTCTCGATGTTCGTTGAAATTCAGTCAGAAACTGTTGAAACATGCATTTTCATCAATTTAGACGAACTAACACTCAACCTCTGGATTTGCGGTCCCGTCGATGGTCCGTTCGACGCGAACCTCGAGAATGACTCGCAACATGAAAATTTCTCGATTTACGTTGAAACTCAGTCAAAAACTGTTGAAACCTGCGTTTTCATCGTTTTAGACGAACTCACACTCAATTTCTCCATTAGCGTTTTCGTGGATGGTCCATTCGACTCGAACCTCGAAAGTCACTCGAAGCATTAAAATTTCTCGATGTTCGTTGAATATCAGTCAAAAACTGTTGAAACCTGCATTTTCATCGTTTCAGACGAAATAACACCAATCGATCGATTTGCGATTTCGTCGATGGTCCGATCGACTCGAACCTCGAATGTGACTCGGAACATCAAAATTTCTCGGTTTTCGTTTAAATTCAGTCAAAAACTATTGAAACCTGCATTTTCATCGTTTTTGACGAACTAACACTTAATCGGTCGATTTCCATTCTCGTCGATGGTCCGATCGACTCGAACCTCAAAAGTGACCCGGAACATGAAAATTTCTCGATTTTCGTTGAAATTCAGTCAAAAACTATTGAAACCTGCATTTTCATCGTTTTAGACGAAATAACACCCAATCGATCGATTTGCGATTTCGTCGATGGTCCGATCGACTCGAACCTCGAATGTGACTCAGAACATGAAAATTTCTCGATTTTCGTTGAAATTCAGTCAGAACTGTTGATACCTGCATTTTCATCGATTTAGACGAACTAACACCCAATTGCTCGATTAGCGTTTTCGTGGATGGTCCATTCGACTCGAACCTCGAAAGTCAGTCGAAGCATTAATATTTCTCGATGTTCGTTGAAATTCAGTCAAAAACTGTTGAAACATGCATTTTCATCAATTTAGACGAACTAACACTCAATCTCTGGATTTGCGGTCTCGTCGATGGTCCGATCGACTCGAACCTCGAATGTGACTCAGAACATGAAAATTTCTCGATTTTCGTTGAAATTCAGTCAGAACTATTGATACCTGCATTTTCATCGATTTAGACGAACTAACACCCAATTGCTCGATTAGCGTTTTCGTGGATGGTCCATTCGACTCGAACCTCGAAAGTCAGTCGAAGCATTAATAATTCTCGATGTTCGTTGAAATTCAGTCAGAAACTGTTGAAACATGCATTTTCATCAATTTAGACGAACTAACACTCAACCTCTGGATTTGCGGTCCCGTCGATGGTCCGTTCGACGCGAACCTCGAGAATGACTCGCAACATGAAAATTTCTCGATTTACGTTGAAACTCAGTCAAAAACTGTTGAAACCTGCGTTTTCATCGTTTTAGACGAACTCACACTCAATTTCTCCATTAGCGTTTTCGTGGATGGTCCATTCGACTCGAACCTCGAAAGTCACTCGAGGCATTAAAATTTCTCGATGTTCGTTGAATATCAGTCAAAAACTGTTGAAACCTGGATTTTCATCGTTTCAGACGAAATAACACCAATCGATCGATTTGCGATTTCGTCGATGGTCCTATCGACTCGAACCTCGAATGTGACTCAGAACATGAAAATTTCTCGATTTTCGTTGAAATTCAGTCAGAACTATTGATACCTGCATTTTCATCGATTTAGACGAACTAACACCCAATTGCTCGATTAGCGTTTTCGTGGATGGTCCATTCGACTCGAACCTCGAAAGTCAGTCGAAGCATTAATAATTCTCGATGTTCGTTGAAATTCAGTCAGAAACTGTTGAAACATGCATTTTCATCGTTTTTGACGAACTAACACTTAATCGGTCGATTTCCATTCTCGTCGATGGTCCGATCGACTCGAACTTCGAAAGTGACTCGGAACATGAAAATTTCTCGATTTTCGTTGAAATTCAGTCAAAAACTATTGAAACCTGCATTTTCATCGTTTTAGACGAAATAACACCCAATCGATCGATTTGCGATTTCGTCGATGGTCCGATCGACTCGAACCCGAATGTGACTCAGAACATGAAAATTTCTCGATTTTCGTTGAAATTCAGTCAGAACTGTTGATACATGCATTTTCATCGATTTAGACGAACTAACACCCAATTGCTCGATTAGCGTTTTCGTGGATGGTCAATTCGACTCGAACCTCGAAAGTCAGTCGAAGCATTAATATTTCTCGATGTTCGTTGAAATTCAGTCAAAAACTGTTGAAACATGCATTTTCATCAATTTAGACGAACTAACACTCAATCTCTGGATTTGCGGTCTCGTCGATTGTCCGTTCGACTCGAACCTCGAAAGTGACTCGCGACATGAAAATTTCTCGATGTTCATTGAAACTCAGTCAAAAACTGTTGAAACCTGCGTTTTCATCGTTTTAGTCGAAAATACACCAATCGATCGATTTGCGATTTCGTCGATGGTCCGATCGACTCGAACCTCGAATGTGACTCGGAACATGAAAATTTCTCGGTTTTCGTTGAAATTCAGTCAAAAAATATTGAAACCTGCATTTTCATCGTTTTAGACGAAATAACACTTAATCGGTCGATCTCCATTCTCGTCTATGGTCCGATCGATTCGAACCTCGAAAATGACTCGGAACATGAAAATTTCTCGATTTTCGTTGAAATTCAGTCAAAAATTATTGAAACCTGCATTTTCATCGTTTTAAACGAAATAACACCCAATCGATCGATTTGCGATTTCGTCGATGGTCCGATCAACTCGAACCCGAATGTGACTCAGAACATGAAAATTTCTCGATTTTCGTTGAAATTCAGTCAGAACTGTTGATACATGCATTTTCATCGATTTAGACGAACTAACACCCAATTGCTCGATTAGCGTTTTCGTGGATGGTCAATTCGACTCGAACCTCGAAAGTCAGTCGAAGCATTAATATTTCTCGATGTTCGTTGAAATTCAGTCAAAAACTGTTGAAACATGCATTTTCATCAATTTAGACGAACTAACACTCAATCTCTGGATTTGCGGTCTCGTCGATGGTCCGATCGACTCGAACCTCGAATGTGACTCAGAACATGAAAATTTCTCGATTTTCGTTGAAATTCAGTCAGAACTATTGATACCTGCATTTTCATCGATTTAGACGAACTAACACCCAATTGCTCGATTAGCGTTTTCGTGGATGGTCCATTCGACTCGAACCTCGAAAGTCAGTCGAAGCATTAATAATTCTCGATGTTCGTTGAAATTCAGTCAGAAACTGTTGAAACATGCATTTTCATCAATTTAGACGAACTAACACTCAACCTCTGGATTTGCGGTCCCGTCGATGGTCCGTTCGACGCGAACCTCGAGAATGACTCGCAACATGAAAATTTCTCGATTTACGTTGAAACTCAGTCAAAAACTGTTGAAACCTGCGTTTTCATCGTTTTAGACGAACTCACACTCAATTTCTCCATTAGCGTTTTCGTGGATGGTCCATTCGACTCGAACCTCGAAAGTCACTCGAAGCATTAAAATTTCTCGATGTTCGTTGAATATCAGTCAAAAACTGTTGAAACCTGCATTTTCATCGTTTCAGACGAAATAACACCAATCGATCGATTTGCGATTTCGTCGATGGTCCGATCGACTCGAACCTCGAATGTGACTCGGAACATCAAAATTTCTCGGTTTTCGTTTAAATTCAGTCAAAAACTATTGAAACCTGCATTTTCATCGTTTTTGACGAACTAACACTTAATCGGTCGATTTCCATTCTCGTCGATGGTCCGATCGACTCGAACCTCAAAAGTGACCCGGAACATGAAAATTTCTCGATTTTCGTTGAAATTCAGTCAAAAACTATTGAAACCTGCATTTTCATCGTTTTAGACGAAATAACACCCAATCGATCGATTTGCGATTTCGTCGATGGTCCGATCGACTCGAACCTCGAATGTGACTCAGAACATGAAAATTTCTCGATTTTCGTTGAAATTCAGTCAGAACTGTTGATACCTGCATTTTCATCGATTTAGACGAACTAACACCCAATTGCTCGATTAGCGTTTTCGTGGATGGTCCATTCGACTCGAACCTCGAAAGTCAGTCGAAGCATTAATATTTCTCGATGTTCGTTGAAATTCAGTCAAAAACTGTTGAAACATGCATTTTCATCAATTTAGACGAACTAACACTCAATCTCTGGATTTGCGGTCTCGTCGATGGTCCGATCGACTCGAACCTCGAATGTGACTCAGAACATGAAAATTTCTCGATTTTCGTTGAAATTCAGTCAGAACTATTGATACCTGCATTTTCATCGATTTAGACGAACTAACACCCAATTGCTCGATTAGCGTTTTCGTGGATGGTCCATTCGACTCGAACCTCGAAAGTCAGTCGAAGCATTAATAATTCTCGATGTTCGTTGAAATTCAGTCAGAAACTGTTGAAACATGCATTTTCATCAATTTAGACGAACTAACACTCAACCTCTGGATTTGCGGTCCCGTCGATGGTCCGTTCGACGCGAACCTCGAGAATGACTCGCAACATGAAAATTTCTCGATTTACGTTGAAACTCAGTCAAAAACTGTTGAAACCTGCGTTTTCATCGTTTTAGACGAACTCACACTCAATTTCTCCATTAGCGTTTTCGTGGATGGTCCATTCGACTCGAACCTCGAAAGTCACTCGAAGCATTAAAATTTCTCGATGTTCGTTGAATATCAGTCAAAATCTGTTGAAACCTGGATTTTCATCGTTTCAGACGAAATAACACCAATCGATCGATTTGCGATTTCGTCGATGGTCCTATCGACTCGAACCTCGAATGTGACTCGGAACATGAAAATTTCTCGATTTTCGTTGAAATTCAGTCAAAAACTATTGAAACCTGCATTTTCATCGTTTTAGACGAAATAACACCCAATCGATCGATTTGCGATTTCGTCGATGGTCCGATCGACTCGAACCCGAATGTGACTCAGAACATGAAAATTTCTCGATTTTCGTTGAAATTCAGTCAGAACTGTTGATACATGCATTTTCATCGATTTAGACGAACTAACACCCAATTGCTCGATTAGCGTTTTCGTGGATGGTCAATTCGACTCGAACCTCGAAAGTCAGTCGAAGCATTAATATTTCTCGATGTTCGTTGAAATTCAGTCAAAAACTGTTGAAACATGCATTTTCATCAATTTAGACGAACTAACACTCAATCTCTGGATTTGCGGTCTCGTCGATTGTCCGTTCGACTCGAACCTCGAAAGTGACTCGCGACATGAAAATTTCTCGATGTTCATTGAAACTCAGTCAAAAACTGTTGAAACCTGCGTTTTCATCGTTTTAGTCGAAAATACACCAATCGATCGATTTGCGATTTCGTCGATGGTCCGATCGACTCGAACCTCGAATGTGACTCGGAACATGAAAATTTCTCGGTTTTCGTTGAAATTCAGTCAAAAAATATTGAAACCTGCATTTTCATCGTTTTAGACGAAATAACACTTAATCGGTCGATCTCCATTCTCGTCTATGGTCCGATCGATTCGAACCTCGAAAATGACTCGGAACATGAAAATTTCTCGATTTTCGTTGAAATTCAGTCAAAAATTATTGAAACCTGCATTTTCATCGTTTTAAACGAAATAACACCCAATCGATCGATTTGCGATTTCGTCGATGGTCCGATCAACTCGAACCCGAATGTGACTCAGAACATGAAAATTTCTCGATTTTCGTTGAAATTCAGTCAGAACTGTTGATACATGCATTTTCATCGATTTAGACGAACTAACACCCAATTGCTCGATTAGCGTTTTCGTGGATGGTCAATTCGACTCGAACCTCGAAAGTCAGTCGAAGCATTAATATTTCTCGATGTTCGTTGAAATTCAGTCAAAAACTGTTGAAACATGCATTTTCATCAATTTAGACGAACTAACACTCAATCTCTGGATTTGCGGTCTCGTCGATGGTCCGATCGACTCGAACCTCGAATGTGACTCAGAACATGAAAATTTCTCGATTTTCGTTGAAATTCAGTCAGAACTATTGATACCTGCATTTTCATCGATTTAGACGAACTAACACCCAATTGCTCGATTAGCGTTTTCGTGGATGGTCCATTCGACTCGAACCTCGAAAGTCAGTCGAAGCATTAATAATTCTCGATGTTCGTTGAAATTCAGTCAGAAACTGTTGAAACATGCATTTTCATCAATTTAGACGAACTAACACTCAACCTCTGGATTTGCGGTCCCGTCGATGGTCCGTTCGACGCGAACCTCGAGAATGACTCGCAACATGAAAATTTCTCGATTTACGTTGAAACTCAGTCAAAAACTGTTGAAACCTGCGTTTTCATCGTTTTAGACGAACTCACACTCAATTTCTCCATTAGCGTTTTCGTGGATGGTCCATTCGACTCGAACCTCGAAAGTCACTCGAAGCATTAAAATTTCTCGATGTTCGTTGAATATCAGTCAAAAACTGTTGAAACCTGCATTTTCATCGTTTCAGACGAAATAACACCAATCGATCGATTTGCGATTTCGTCGATGGTCCGATCGACTCGAACCTCGAATGTGACTCGGAACATCAAAATTTCTCGGTTTTCGTTTAAATTCAGTCAAAAACTATTGAAACCTGCATTTTCATCGTTTTTGACGAACTAACACTTAATCGGTCGATTTCCATTCTCGTCGATGGTCCGATCGACTCGAACCTCAAAAGTGACCCGGAACATGAAAATTTCTCGATTTTCGTTGAAATTCAGTCAAAAACTATTGAAACCTGCATTTTCATCGTTTTAGACGAAATAACACCCAATCGATCGATTTGCGATTTCGTCGATGGTCCGATCGACTCGAACCTCGAATGTGACTCAGAACATGAAAATTTCTCGATTTTCGTTGAAATTCAGTCAGAACTGTTGATACCTGCATTTTCATCGATTTAGACGAACTAACACCCAATTGCTCGATTAGCGTTTTCGTGGATGGTCCATTCGACTCGAACCTCGAAAGTCAGTCGAAGCATTAATATTTCTCGATGTTCGTTGAAATTCAGTCAAAAACTGTTGAAACATGCATTTTCATCAATTTAGACGAACTAACACTCAATCTCTGGATTTGCGGTCTCGTCGATGGTCCGATCGACTCGAACCTCGAATGTGACTCAGAACATGAAAATTTCTCGATTTTCGTTGAAATTCAGTCAGAACTATTGATACCTGCATTTTCATCGATTTAGACGAACTAACACCCAATTGCTCGATTAGCGTTTTCGTGGATGGTCCATTCGACTCGAACCTCGAAAGTCAGTCGAAGCATTAATAATTCTCGATGTTCGTTGAAATTCAGTCAGAAACTGTTGAAACATGCATTTTCATCAATTTAGACGAACTAACACTCAACCTCTGGATTTGCGGTCCCGTCGATGGTCCGTTCGACGCGAACCTCGAGAATGACTCGCAACATGAAAATTTCTCGATTTACGTTGAAACTCAGTCAAAAACTGTTGAAACCTGCGTTTTCATCGTTTTAGACGAACTCACACTCAATTTCTCCATTAGCGTTTTCGTGGATGGTCCATTCGACTCGAACCTCGAAAGTCACTCGAAGCATTAAAATTTCTCGATGTTCGTTGAATATCAGTCAAAATCTGTTGAAACCTGGATTTTCATCGTTTCAGACGAAATAACACCAATCGATCGATTTGCGATTTCGTCGATGGTCCTATCGACTCGAACCTCGAATGTGACTCGGAACATGAAAATTTCTCGATTTTCGTTGAAATTCAGTCAGAACTGTTGATACATGCATTTTCATCGATTTAGACGAACTAACACCCAATTGCTCGATTAGCGTTTTCGTGGATGGTCAATTCGACTCGAACCTCGAAAGTCAGTCGAAGCATTAATATTTCTCGATGTTCGTTGAAATTCAGTCAAAAACTGTTGAAACATGCATTTTCATCAATTTAGACGAACTAACACTCAATCTCTGGATTTGCGGTCTCGTCGATGGTCCGATCGACTCGAACCTCGAATGTGACTCAGAACATGAAAATTTCTCGATTTTCGTTGAAATTCAGTCAGAACTATTGATACCTGCATTTTCATCGATTTAGACGAACTAACACCCAATTGCTCGATTAGCGTTTTCGTGGATGGTCCATTCGACTCGAACCTCGAAAGTCAGTCGAAGCATTAATAATTCTCGATGTTCGTTGAAATTCAGTCAGAAACTGTTGAAACATGCATTTTCATCAATTTAGACGAACTAACACTCAACCTCTGGATTTGCGGTCCCGTCGATGGTCCGTTCGACGCGAACCTCGAGAATGACTCGCAACATGAAAATTTCTCGATTTACGTTGAAACTCAGTCAAAAACTGTTGAAACCTGCGTTTTCATCGTTTTAGACGAACTCACACTCAATTTCTCCATTAGCGTTTTCGTGGATGGTCCATTCGACTCGAACCTCGAAAGTCACTCGAAGCATTAAAATTTCTCGATGTTCGTTGAATATCAGTCAAAAACTGTTGAAACCTGGATTTTCATCGTTTCAGACGAAATAACACCAATCGATCGATTTGCGATTTCGTCGATGGTCCGATCGACTCGAACCTCGAATGTGACTCGGAACATCAAAATTTCTCGGTTTTCGTTTAAATTCAGTCAAAAACTATTGAAACCTGTATTTTCATCGTTTTAGACGAAATAAAACCCAATCGATCGATTTGCGATCTCGTCGATGGTCCTATCGACTCGAACCTCGAATGTGACTCGGAACATGAAAATTTCTCGATTTTCGTTGAAATTCAGTCAGAACTGTTGATACCTGCATTTTCATCGATTTAGACGAACTAACACCCAATTGCTCGATTAGCGTTTTCGTGGATGTTCCATTCGACTCGAACCTCGAAAGTCAGTCGAAGCATTAATATTTCTCGATGTTCGTTGAAATTCAGTCAAAAACTGTTGAAACATGCATTTTCATCAATTTAGACGAACTAACACTCAATCTCTGGATTTCCGTTCTCGTCGATGGTCCGATGGACTCGAACTTCGAAAGTGACTCGGAACATGAAAATTTCTCGATTTTCGTTGAAATTCAGTCAGAACTATTGATACCTGCATTTTCATCGATTTAGACGAACTAACACCCAATTGCTCGATTAGCGTTTTCGTGGATGGTCCATTAGTCTCGAACCTCGAAAGTCAGTCGAAGCATTAATAGTTCTCGATGTTCGTTGAAATTCAGTCAAAAACTGTTGAAACATGCATTTTCATCAATTTAGACGAACTAACACTCAATCTCTGGATTTGCGGTCTCGTCGATGGTCCGTTCGACGCCAACCTCGAGAATGACTCGCAACATGAAAATTTCTCGATTTTCGTTGAAACTCAGTCAAAAACTGTTGAAACCTGCATTTTCATCGTTTTTGACGAACTAACACTTAATCGGTCGATTTCCATTCTCGTCGATGGTCCGATCGACTCGAACCTCAAAAGTGACCCGGAACATGAAAATTTCTCGATTTTCGTTGAAATTCAGTCAAAAACTATTGAAACCTGCATTTTCATCGTTTTAGACGAAATAACACCCAATCGATCGATTTGCGATTTCGTCGATGGTCCGATCGACTCGAACCCGAATGTCACTCAGAACATGAAAATTTCTCGATTTTCATTGAAATTCAGTCAGAACTGTTGATACCTGCATTTTCATCGATTTAGACGAACTAACACCCATTTGCTCGATTAGCGTTTTCGTGGATGGTCCATTCGACTCGAACCTCGAAAGTCAGTCGAAGCATTAACATTTCTCGATGTTCGTTGAAATTCAGTCAAAAACTGTTGAAACCTGCATTTTCATCGTTTTTGACGAACTAACACTTAATCGGTCGATTTCCATTCTCGTCGATGGTCCGATCGACTCGAACTTCGAAAGTGACTCGGAACATGAAAATTTCTCGATTTTCGTTGAAATTCAGTCAAAAACTATTGAAACCTGCATTTTCATCGTTTTAGACGAAATAACACCCAATCGATCGATTTGCGATTTCGTCGATGGTCCGATCGACTCGAACCCGAATGTGACTCAGAACATGAAAATTTCTCGATTTTCGTTGAAATTCAGTCAGAACTGTTGATACATGCATTTTCATCGATTTAGACGAACTAACACCCAATTGCTCGAATAGCGTTTTCGTGGATGGTCAATTCGACTCGAACCTCGAAAGTCAGTCGAAGCATTAATATTTCTCGATGTTCGTTGAAATTCAGTCAAAAACTGTTGAAACATGCATTTTCATCAATTTAGACGAACTAACACTCAATCTCTGGATTTGCGGTCTCGTCGATTGTCCGTTCGACTCGAACCTCGAAAGTGACTCGCGACATGAAAATTTCTCGATGTTCATTGAAACTCAGTCAAAAACTGTTGAAACCTGCGTTTTCATCGTTTTAGTCGAAAATACACCAATCGATCGATTTGCGATTTCGTCGATGGTCCGATCGACTCGAACCTCGAATGTGACTCGGAACATGAAAATTTCTCGGTTTTCGTTGAAATTCAGTCAAAAAATATTGAAACCTGCATTTTCATCGTTTTAGACGAAATAACACTTAATCGGTCGATCTCCATTCTCGTCTATGGTCCGATCGATTCGAACCTCGAAAATGACTCGGAACATGAAAATTTCTCGATTTTCGTTGAAATTCAGTCAAAAATTATTGAAACCTGCATTTTCATCGTTTTAAACGAAATAACACCCAATCGATCGATTTGCGATTTCGTCGATGGTCCGATCAACTCGAACCCGAATGTGACTCAGAACATGAAAATTTCTCGATTTTCGTTGAAATCCAGTCAGAACTGTTGATACATGCATTTTCATCGATTTAGACGAACTAACACCCAATTGCTCGATTAGCGTTTTCGTGGATGGTCAATTCGACTCGAACCTCGAAAGTCAGTCGAAGCATTAATATTTCTCGATGTTCGTTGAAATTCAGTCAAAAACTGTTGAAACATGCATTTTCATCAATTTAGACGAACTAACACTCAATCTCTGGATTTGCGGTCTCGTCGATGGTCCGATCGACTCGAACCTCGAATGTGACTCAGAACATGAAAATTTCTCGATTTTCGTTGAAATTCAGTCAGAACTATTGATACCTGCATTTTCATCGATTTAGACGAACTAACACCCAATTGCTCGATTAGCGTTTTCGTGGATGGTCCATTCGACTCGAACCTCGAAAGTCAGTCGAAGCATTAATAATTCTCGATGTTCGTTGAAATTCAGTCAGAAACTGTTGAAACATGCATTTTCATCAATTTAGACGAACTAACACTCAACCTCTGGATTTGCGGTCCCGTCGATGGTCCGTTCGACGCGAACCTCGAGAATGACTCGCAACATGAAAATTTCTCGATTTACGTTGAAACTCAGTCAAAAACTGTTGAAACCTGCGTTTTCATCGTTTTAGACGAACTCACACTCAATTTCTCCATTAGCGTTTTCGTGGATGGTCCATTCGACTCGAACCTCGAAAGTCACTCGAAGCATTAAAATTTCTCGATGTTCGTTGAATATCAGTCAAAAACTGTTGAAACCTGCATTTTCATCGTTTCAGACGAAATAACACCAATCGATCGATTTGCGATTTCGTCGATGGTCCGATCGACTCGAACCTCGAATGTGACTCGGAACATCAAAATTTCTCGGTTTTCGTTTAAATTCAGTCAAAAACTATTGAAACCTGTATTTTCATCGTTTTAGACGAAATAAAACCCAATCGATCGATTTGCGATCTCGTCGATGGTCCTATCGACTCGAACCTCGAATGTGACTCGGAACATGAAAATTTCTCGATTTTCGTTGAAATTCAGTCAGAACTGTTGATACCTGCATTTTCATCGATTTAGACGAACTAACACCCAATTGCTCGATTAGCGTTTTCGTGGATGTTCCATTCGACTCGAACCTCGAAAGTCAGTCGAAGCATTAATATTTCTCGATGTTCGTTGAAATTCAGTCAAAAACTGTTGAAACATGCATTTTCATCAATTTAGACGAACTAACACTCAATCTCTGGATTTCCGTTCTCGTCGATGGTCCGATCGACTCGAACTTCGAAAGTGACTCGGAACATGAAAATTTCTCGATTTTCGTTGAAATTCAGTCAGAACTGTTGATACCTGCATTTTCATCGATTTAGACGAACTAACACCCAATTGCTCGATTAGCGTTTTCGTGGATGTTCCATTCGACTCGAACCTCGAAAGTCAGTCGAAGCATTAATATTTCTCGATGTTCGTTGAAATTCAGTCAAAAACTGTTGAAACATGCATTTTCATCAATTTAGACGAACTAACACTCAATCTCTGGATTTCCGTTCTCGTCGATGGTCCGATCGACTCGAACCTCGAATGTGACTCAGAACATGAAAATTTCTCGATTTTCGTTGAAATTCAGCCAGAACTGTTGATACCTGCATTTTCATCGATTTAGACGAACTAACACCCAATTGCTCGATTAGCGTTTTCGTCGATGGTCCATTCGACTCGAACCTCGAAAGTCACTCGAAGCATTAATATTTCTCGATGTTCGTTGAAATTCAGTCAAAAACTGTTGAAACCTGCATTTTCATCGTTTTAGACGAAATAACACCAATCGATCGATTTGCGATTTCGTCGATGGTCCGATCGACTCGAACCTCGAAAGTGACTCGGAACATAAAAATTTCTCGGTTTTCGTTGAAATTCAGAAAAAAAATATTGAAACCTGCATTTTCATCGTTTTAGACGAAATAACACTTAATCGGTCGATTTCCATTCTCATCGATGGTCCGATCGACTCGAACCTCGAAAGTGACTCCGAACATGAAAATTTCTCGATTTTCGTTGAAATTCAATCAGAACTGTTGATACCTGCATTTTCATCGATTTAGACGAACTAACACCCAATTGCTCGATTTGCGATTTCGTCGATGGTCCGATCGACTCGAACCCGAATGTGACTCAGAACATGAAAATTTCTCGATTTTCGTTGAAATTCAGTCAGAACTGTTGATACATGCATTTTCATCGATTTAGACGAACTAACACCCAATTGCTCGATTAGCGTTTTCGTGGATGGTCAATTCGACTCGAACCTCGAAAGTCAGTCGAAGCATTAATATTTCTCGATGTTCGTTGAAATTCAGTCAAAAACTGTTGAAACATGCATTTTCATCAATTTAGACGAACTAACACTCAATCCCTGGATTTGCGGTCCCGTCGATGGTCCGTTCGACGCGAACCTCGAGAATGACTCGCAACATGAAAATTTCTCGATTTACGTTGAAACTCAGTCAAAAACTGTTGAAACCTGCGTTTTCATCGTTTTAGACGAACTCACACTCAATTTCTCCATTAGCGTTTTCGTGGATGGTCCATTCGACTCGAACCTCGAAAGTCACTCGAAGCATTAAAATTTCTCGATGTTCGTTGAATATCAGTCAAAAACTGTTGAAACCTGCATTTTCATCGTTTCAGACGAAATAACACCAATCGATCGATTTGCGATTTCGTCGATGGTCCGATCGACTCGAACCTCGAATGTGACTCGGAACATCAAAATTTCTCGGTTTTCGTTTAAATTCAGTCAAAAACTATTGAAACCTGCATTTTCATCGTTTTTGACGAACTAACACTTAATCGGTCGATTTCCATTCTCGTCGATGGTCCGATCGACTCGAACCTCAAAAGTGACCCGGAACATGAAAATTTCTCGATTTTCGTTGAAATTCAGTCAAAAACTATTGAAACCTGCATTGTCATCGTTTTAGACGAAATAACACCCAATCGATCGATTTGCGATTTCGTCGATGGTCCGATCGACTCGAACCTCGAATGTGACTCAGAACATGAAAATTTCTCGATTTTCGTTGAAATTCAGTCAGAACTGTTGATACCTGCATTTTCATCGATTTAGACGAACTAACACCCAATTGCTCGATTAGCGTTTTCGTGGATGGTCCATTCGACTCGAACCTCGAAAGTCACTCGAAGCATTAATATTTCTCGATGTTCGTTGAAATTCAGTCAAAAACTGTTGAAACATGCATTTTCATCAATTTAGACGAACTAACACTCGATCTCTGGATTTGCGGTCTCGTCGATTGTCCGTTCGACTCGAACCTCGAAAGTGACTCGCGACATGAAAATTTCTCGATGTTCATTGAAACTCAGTCAAAAACTGTTGAAACCTGCGTTTTCATCGTTTTAGTCGAAAATACACCAATCGATCGATTTGCGATTTCGTCGATGGTCCGATCGACTCGAACCTCGAATGTGACTCGGAACATGAAAATTTCTCGGTTTTCGTTGAAATTCAGTCAAAAAATATTGAAACCTGCATTTTCATCGTTTTAGACGAAATAACACTTAATCGGTCGATCTCCATTCTCGTCTATGGTCCGATCGATTCGAACCTCGAAAATGACTCGGAACATGAAAATTTCTCGATTTTCGTTGAAATTCAGTCAAAAATTATTGAAACCTGCATTTTCATCGTTTTAAACGAAATAACACCCAATCGATCGATTTGCGATTTCGTCGATGGTCCGATCGACTCGAACCCGAATGTGACTCAGAACATGAAAATTTCTCGATTTTCGTTGAAATTCAGTCAGAACTGTTGATACATGCATTTTCATCGATTTAGACGAACTAACACCCAATTGCTCGATTAGCGTTTTCGTGGATGGTCAATTCGACTCGAACCTCGAAAGTCAGTCGAAGCATTAATATTTCTCGATGTTCGTTGAAATTCAGTCAAAAACTGTTGAAACATGCATTTTCATCAATTTAGACGAACTAACACTCAATCTCTGGATTTGCGGTCTCGTCGATGGTCCGATCGACTCGAACCTCGAATGTGACTCAGAACATGAAAATTTCTCGATTTTCGTTGAAATTCAGTCAGAACTATTGATACCTGCATTTTCATCGATTTAGACGAACTAACACCCAATTGCTCGATTAGCGTTTTCGTGGATGGTCCATTCGACTCGAACCTCGAAAGTCAGTCGAAGCATTAATAATTCTCGATGTTCGTTGAAATTCAGTCAGAAACTGTTGAAACATGCATTTTCATCAATTTAGACGAACTAACACTCAACCTCTGGATTTGCGGTCCCGTCGATGGTCCGTTCGACGCGAACCTCGAGAATGACTCGCAACATGAAAATTTCTCGATTTACGTTGAAACTCAGTCAAAAACTGTTGAAACCTGCGTTTTCATCGTTTTAGACGAACTCACACTCAATTTCTCCATTAGCGTTTTCGTGGATGGTCCATTCGACTCGAACCTCGAAAGTCACTCGAAGCATTAAAATTTCTCGATGTTCGTTGAATATCAGTCAAAAACTGTTGAAACCTGCATTTTCATCGTTTCAGACGAAATAACACCAATCGATCGATTTGCGATTTCGTCGATGGTCCGATCGACTCGAACCTCGAATGTGACTCGGAACATCAAAATTTCTCGGTTTTCGTTTAAATTCAGTCAAAAACTATTGAAACCTGCATTTTCATCGTTTTTGACGAACTAACACTTAATCGGTCGATTTCCATTCTCGTCGATGGTCCGATCGACTCGAACCTCAAAAGTGACCCGGAACATGAAAATTTCTCGATTTTCGTTGAAATTCAGTCAAAAACTATTGAAACCTGCATTTTCATCGTTTTAGACGAAATAACACCCAATCGATCGATTTGCGATTTCGTCGATGGTCCGATCGACTCGAACCTCGAATGTGACTCAGAACATGAAAATTTCTCGATTTTCGTTGAAATTCAGTCAGAACTGTTGATACCTGCATTTTCATCGATTTAGACGAACTAACACCCAATTGCTCGATTAGCGTTTTCGTGGATGGTCCATTCGACTCGAACCTCGAAAGTCAGTCGAAGCATTAATATTTCTCGATGTTCGTTGAAATTCAGTCAAAAACTGTTGAAACATGCATTTTCATCAATTTAGACGAACTAACACTCAATCTCTGGATTTGCGGTCTCGTCGATGGTCCGATCGACTCGAACCTCGAATGTGACTCAGAACATGAAAATTTCTCGATTTTCGTTGAAATTCAGTCAGAACTATTGATACCTGCATTTTCATCGATTTAGACGAACTAACACCCAATTGCTCGATTAGCGTTTTCGTGGATGGTCCATTCGACTCGAACCTCGAAAGTCAGTCGAAGCATTAATAATTCTCGATGTTCGTTGAAATTCAGTCAGAAACTGTTGAAACATGCATTTTCATCAATTTAGACGAACTAACACTCAACCTCTGGATTTGCGGTCCCGTCGATGGTCCGTTCGACGCGAACCTCGAGAATGACTCGCAACATGAAAATTTCTCGATTTACGTTGAAACTCAGTCAAAAACTGTTGAAACCTGCGTTTTCATCGTTTTAGACGAACTCACACTCAATTTCTCCATTAGCGTTTTCGTGGATGGTCCATTCGACTCGAACCTCGAAAGTCACTCGAGGCATTAAAATTTCTCGATGTTCGTTGAATATCAGTCAAAAACTGTTGAAACCTGGATTTTCATCGTTTCAGACGAAATAACACCAATCGATCGATTTGCGATTTCGTCGATGGTCCTATCGACTCGAACCTCGAATGTGACTCAGAACATGAAAATTTCTCGATTTTCGTTGAAATTCAGTCAGAACTATTGATACCTGCATTTTCATCGATTTAGACGAACTAACACCCAATTGCTCGATTAGCGTTTTCGTGGATGGTCCATTCGACTCGAACCTCGAAAGTCAGTCGAAGCATTAATAATTCTCGATGTTCGTTGAAATTCAGTCAGAAACTGTTGAAACATGCATTTTCATCAATTTAGACGAACTAACACTCAACCTCTGGATTTGCGGTCCCGTCGATGGTCCGTTCGACGCGAACCTCGAGAATGACTCGCAACATGAAAATTTCTCGATTTACGTTGAAACTCAGTCAAAAACTGTTGAAACCTGCGTTTTCATCGTTTTAGACGAACTCACACTCAATTTCTCCATTAGCGTTTTCGTGGATGGTCCATTCGACTCGAACCTCGAAAGTCACTCGAAGCATTAAAATTTCTCGATGTTCGTTGAATATCAGTCAAAAACTGTTGAAACCTGGATTTTCATCGTTTCAGACGAAATAACACCAATCGATCGATTTGCGATTTCGTCGATGGTCCTATCGACTCGAACCTCGAATGTGACTCGGAACATGAAAATTTCTCGATTTTCGTTGAAATTCAGTCAGAACTGTTGATACATGCATTTTCATCGATTTAGACGAACTAACACCCAATTGCTCGATTAGCGTTTTCGTGGATGGTCAATTCGACTCGAACCTCGAAAGTCAGTCGAAGCATTAATATTTCTCGATGTTCGTTGAAATTCAGTCAAAAACTGTTGAAACATGCATTTTCATCAATTTAGACGAACTAACACTCAATCTCTGGATTTGCGGTCTCGTCGATGGTCCGATCGACTCGAACCTCGAATGTGACTCAGAACATGAAAATTTCTCGATTTTCGTTGAAATTCAGTCAGAACTATTGATACCTGCATTTTCATCGATTTAGACGAACTAACACCCAATTGCTCGATTAGCGTTTTCGTGGATGGTCCATTCGACTCGAACCTCGAAAGTCAGTCGAAGCATTAATAATTCTCGATGTTCGTTGAAATTCAGTCAGAAACTGTTGAAACATGCATTTTCATCAATTTAGACGAACTAACACTCAACCTCTGGATTTGCGGTCCCGTCGATGGTCCGTTCGACGCGAACCTCGAGAATGACTCGCAACATGAAAATTTCTCGATTTACGTTGAAACTCAGTCAAAAACTGTTGAAACCTGCGTTTTCATCGTTTTAGACGAACTCACACTCAATTTCTCCATTAGCGTTTTCGTGGATGGTCCATTCGACTCGAACCTCGAAAGTCACTCGAAGCATTAAAATTTCTCGATGTTCGTTGAATATCAATCAAAAACTGTTGAAACCTGCATTTTCATCGTTTCAGACGAAATAACACCAATCGATCGATTTGCGATTTCGTCGATGGTCCGATCGACTCGAACCTCGAATGTGACTCGGAACATCAAAATTTCTCGGTTTTCGTTTAAATTCAGTCAAAAACTATTGAAACCTGCATTTTCATCGTTTTTGACGAACTAACACTTAATCGGTCGATTTCCATTCTCGTCGATGGTCCGATCGACTCGAACCTCAAAAGTGACCCGGAACATGAAAATTTCTCGATTTTCGTTGAAATTCAGTCAAAAACTATTGAAACCTGCATTTTCATCGTTTTAGACGAAATAACACCCAATCGATCGATTTGCGATGTCGTCGATGGTCCGATCGACTCGAACCTCGAATGTGACTCAGAACATGAAAATTTCTCGATTTTCGTTGAAATTCAGTCAGAACTGTTGATACCTGCATTTTCATCGATTTAGACGAACTAACACCCAATTGCTCGATTAGCGTTTTCGTGGATGGTCCATTCGACTCGAACCTCGAAAGTCAGTCGAAGCATTAATATTTCTCGATGTTCGTTGAAATTCAGTCAAAAACTGTTGAAACATGCATTTTCATCAATTTAGACGAACTAACACTCAATCTCTGGATTTGCGGTCTCGTCGATGGTCCGATCGACTCGAACTTCGAAAGTGACTCGGAACATGAAAATTTCTCGATTTTCGTTGAAATTCAGTCAGAACTATTGATACCTGCATTTTCATCGATTTAGACGAACTAACACCCAATTGCTCGATTAGCGTTTTCGTGGATGGTCCATTAGTCTCGAACCTCGAAAGTCAGTCGAAGCATTAATAGTTCTCGATGTTCGTTGAAATTCAGTCAAAAACTGTTGAAACATGCATTTTCATCAATTTAGACGAACTAACACTCAATCTCTGGATTTGCGGTCTCGTCGATGGTCCGTTCGACGCCAACCTCGAGAATGACTCGCAACATGAAAATTTCTCGATTTTCGTTGAAACTCAGTCAAAAACTGTTGAAACCTGCATTTTCATCGTTTTTGACGAACTAACACTTAATCGGTCGATTTCCATTCTCGTCGATGGTCCGATCGACTCGAACCTCAAAAGTGACCCGGAACATGAAAATTTCTCGATTTTCGTTGAAATTCAGTCAAAAACTATTGAAACCTGCATTTTCATCGTTTTAGACGAAATAACACCCAATCGATCGATTTGCGATTTCGTCGATGGTCCGATCGACTCGAACCCGAATGTCACTCAGAACATGAAAATTTCTCGATTTTCATTGAAATTCAGTCAGAACTGTTGATACCTGCATTTTCATCGATTTAGACGAACTAACACCCATTTGCTCGATTAGCGTTTTCGTGGATGGTCCATTCGACTCGAACCTCGAAAGTCAGTCGAAGCATTAACATTTCTCGATGTTCGTTGAAATTCAGTCAAAAACTGTTGAAACCTGCATTTTCATCGTTTTTGACGAACTAACACTTAATCGGTCGATTTCCATTCTCGTCGATGGTCCGATCGACTCGAACTTCGAAAGTGACTCGGAACATGAAAATTTCTCGATTTTCGTTGAAATTCAGTCAAAAACTATTGAAACCTGCATTTTCATCGTTTTAGACGAAATAACACCCAATCGATCGATTTGCGATTTCGTCGATGGTCCGATCGACTCGAACCCGAATGTGACTCAGAACATGAAAATTTCTCGATTTTCGTTGAAATTCAGTCAGAACTGTTGATACATGCATTTTCATCGATTTAGACGAACTAACACCCAATTGCTCGATTAGCGTTTTCGTGGATGGTCAATTCGACTCGAACCTCGAAAGTCAGTCGAAGCATTAATATTTCTCGATGTTCGTTGAAATTCAGTTCGACGCGAACCTCGAGAATGACTCGCAACATGAAAATTTCTCGATTTACGTTGAAACTCAGTCAAAAACTGTTGAAACCTGCGTTTTCATCGTTTTAGACGAACTCACACTCAATTTCTCCATTAGCGTTTTCGTGGATGGTCCATTCGACTCGAACCTCGAAAGTCACTCGAGGCATTAAAATTTCTCGATGTTCGTTGAATATCAGTCAAAAACTGTTGAAACCTGGATTTTCATCGTTTCAGACGAAATAACACCAATCGATCGATTTGCGATTTCGTCGATGGTCCTATCGACTCGAACCTCGAATGTGACTCAGAACATGAAAATTTCTCGATTTTCGTTGAAATTCAGTCAGAACTATTGATACCTGCATTTTCATCGATTTAGACGAACTAACACCCAATTGCTCGATTAGCGTTTTCGTGGATGGTCCATTCGACTCGAACCTCGAAAGTCAGTCGAAGCATTAATAATTCTCGATGTTCGTTGAAATTCAGTCAGAAACTGTTGAAACATGCATTTTCATCAATTTAGACGAACTAACACTCAACCTCTGGATTTGCGGTCCCGTCGATGGTCCGTTCGACGCGAACCTCGAGAATGACTCGCAACATGAAAATTTCTCGATTTACGTTGAAACTCAGTCAAAAACTGTTGAAACCTGCGTTTTCATCGTTTTAGACGAACTCACACTCAATTTCTCCATTAGCGTTTTCGTGGATGGTCCATTCGACTCGAACCTCGAAAGTCACTCGAAGCATTAAAATTTCTCGATGTTCGTTGAATATCAGTCAAAAACTGTTGAAACCTGGATTTTCATCGTTTCAGACGAAATAACACCAATCGATCGATTTGCGATTTCGTCGATGGTCCTATCGACTCGAACCTCGAATGTGACTCGGAACATGAAAATTTCTCGATTTTCGTTGAAATTCAGTCAGAACTGTTGATACATGCATTTTCATCGATTTAGACGAACTAACACCCAATTGCTCGATTAGCGTTTTCGTGGATGGTCAATTCGACTCGAACCTCGAAAGTCAGTCGAAGCATTAATATTTCTCGATGTTCGTTGAAATTCAGTCAAAAACTGTTGAAACATGCATTTTCATCAATTTAGACGAACTAACACTCAATCTCTGGATTTGCGGTCTCGTCGATGGTCCGATCGACTCGAACCTCGAATGTGACTCAGAACATGAAAATTTCTCGATTTTCGTTGAAATTCAGTCAGAACTATTGATACCTGCATTTTCATCGATTTAGACGAACTAACACCCAATTGCTCGATTAGCGTTTTCGTGGATGGTCCATTCGACTCGAACCTCGAAAGTCAGTCGAAGCATTAATAATTCTCGATGTTCGTTGAAATTCAGTCAGAAACTGTTGAAACATGCATTTTCATCAATTTAGACGAACTAACACTCAACCTCTGGATTTGCGGTCCCGTCGATGGTCCGTTCGACGCGAACCTCGAGAATGACTCGCAACATGAAAATTTCTCGATTTACGTTGAAACTCAGTCAAAAACTGTTGAAACCTGCGTTTTCATCGTTTTAGTCGAAAATACACCAATCGATCGATTTGCGATTTCGTCGATGGTCCGATCGACTCGAACCTCGAATGTGACTCGGAACATGAAAATTTCTCGGTTTTCGTTGAAATTCAGTCAAAAAATATTGAAACCTGCATTTTCATCGTTTTAGACGAAATAACACTTAATCGGTCGATCTCCATTCTCGTCTATGGTCCGATCGATTCGAACCTCGAAAATGACTCGGAACATGAAAATTTCTCGATTTTCGTTGAAATTCGGTCAAAAATTATTGAAACCTGCATTTTCATCGTTTTAAACGAAATAACACCCAATCGATCGATTTGCGATTTCGTCGATGGTCCGATCAACTCGAACCCGAATGTGACTCAGAACATGAAAATTTCTCGATTTTCGTTGAAATTCAGTCAGAACTGTTGATACATGCATTTTCATCGATTTAGACGAACTAACACCCAATTGCTCGATTAGCGTTTTCGTGGATGGTCCATTCGACTCGAACCTCGAAAGTCAGTCGAAGCATTAATAATTCTCGATGTTCGTTGAAATTCAGTCAGAAACTGTTGAAACATGCATTTTCATCAATTTAGACGAACTAACACTCAACCTCTGGATTTGCGGTCCCGTCGATGGTCCGTTCGACGCGAACCTCGAGAATGACTCGCAACATGAAAATTTCTCGATTTACGTTGAAACTCAGTCAAAAACTGTTGAAACCTGCGTTTTCATCGTTTTAGACGAACTCACACTCAATTTCTCCATTAGCGTTTTCGTGGATGGTCCATTCGACTCGAACCTCGAAAGTCACTCGAAGCATTAAAATTTCTCGATGTTCGTTGAATATCAGTCAAAAACTGTTGAAACCTGCATTTTCATCGTTTCAGACGAAATAACACCAATCGATCGATTTGCGATTTCGTCGATGGTCCGATCGACTCGAACCTCGAATGTGACTCGGAACATCAAAATTTCTCGGTTTTCGTTTAAATTCAGTCAAAAACTATTGAAACCTGCATTTTCATCGTTTTTGACGAACTAACACTTAATCGGTCGATTTCCATTCTCGTCGATGGTCCGATCGACTCGAACCTCAAAAGTGACCCGGAACATGAAAATTTCTCGATTTTCGTTGAAATTCAGTCAAAAACTATTGAAACCTGCATTTTCATCGTTTTAGACGAAATAACACCCAATCGATCGATTTGCGATTTCGTCGATGGTCCGATCGACTCGAACCTCGAATGTGACTCAGAACATGAAAATTTCTCGATTTTCGTTGAAATTCAGTCAGAACTGTTGATACCTGCATTTTCATCGATTTAGACGAACTAACACCCAATTGCTCGATTAGCGTTTTCGTGGATGGTCCATTCGACTCGAACCTCGAAAGTCAGTCGAAGCATTAATATTTCTCGATGTTCGTTGAAATTCAGTCAAAAACTGTTGAAACATGCATTTTCATCAATTTAGACGAACTAACACTCAATCTTTGGATTTGCGGTCTCGTCGATGGTCCGATCGACTCGAACCTCGAATGTGACTCAGAACATGAAAATTTCTCGATTTTCGTTGAAATTCAGTCAGAACTATTGATACCTGCATTTTCATCGATTTAGACGAACTAACACCCAATTGCTCGATTAGCGTTTTCGTGGATGGTCCATTCGACTCGAACCTCGAAAGTCAGTCGAAGCATTAATAATTCTCGATGTTCGTTGAAATTCAGTCAGAAACTGTTGAAACATGCATTTTCATCAATTTAGACGAACTAACACTCAACCTCTGGATTTGCGGTCCCGTCGATGGTCCGTTCGACGCGAACCTCGAGAATGACTCGCAACATGAAAATTTCTCGATTTACGTTGAAACTCAGTCAAAAACTGTTGAAACCTGCGTTTTCATCGTTTTAGACGAACTCACACTCAATTTCTCCATTAGCGTTTTCGTGGATGGTCCATTCGACTCGAACCTCGAAAGTCACTCGAAGCATTAAAATTTCTCGATGTTCGTTGAATATCAGTCAAAAACTGTTGAAACCTGGATTTTCATCGTTTCAGACGAAATAACACCAATCGATCGATTTGCGATTTCGTCGATGGTCCTATCGACTCGAACCTCGAATGTGACTCGGAACATGAAAATTTCTCGATTTTCGTTGAAATTCAGTCAGAACTGTTGATACATGCATTTTCATCGATTTAGACGAACTAACACCCAATTGCTCGATTAGCGTTTTCGTGGATGGTCAATTCGACTCGAACCTCGAAAGTCAGTCGAAGCATTAATATTTCTCGATGTTCGTTGAAATTCAGTCAAAAACTGTTGAAACATGCATTTTCATCAATTTAGACGAACTAACACTCAATCTCTGGATTTGCGGTCTCGTCGATGGTCCGATCGACTCGAACCTCGAATGTGACTCAGAACATGAAAATTTCTCGATTTTCGTTGAAATTCAGTCAGAACTATTGATACCTGCATTTTCATCGATTTAGACGAACTAACACCCAATTGCTCGATTAGCGTTTTCGTGGATGGTCCATTCGACTCGAACCTCGAAAGTCAGTCGAAGCATTAATAATTCTCGATGTTCGTTGAAATTCAGTCAGAAACTGTTGAAACATGCATTTTCATCAATTTAGACGAACTAACACTCAACCTCTGGATTTGCGGTCCCGTCGATGGTCCGTTCGACGCGAACCTCGAGAATGACTCGCAACATGAAAATTTCTCGATTTACGTTGAAACTCAGTCAAAAACTGTTGAAACCTGCGTTTTCATCGTTTTAGACGAAATAACACCCAATCGATCGATTTGCGATTTCGTCGATGGTCCGATCGACTCGAACCCGAATGTGACTCAGAACATGAAAATTTCTCGATTTTCGTTGAAATTCAGTCAGAACTGTTGATACATGCATTTTCATCGATTTAGACGAACTAACACCCAATTGCTCGAATAGCGTTTTCGTGGATGGTCAATTCGACTCGAACCTCGAAAGTCAGTCGAAGCATTAATATTTCTCGATGTTCGTTGAAATTCAGTCAAAAACTGTTGAAACATGCATTTTCATCAATTTAGACGAACTAACACTCAATCTCTGGATTTGCGGTCTCGTCGATTGTCCGTTCGACTCGAACCTCGAAAGTGACTCGCGACATGAAAATTTCTCGATGTTCATTGAAACTCAGTCAAAAACTGTTGAAACCTGCGTTTTCATCGTTTTAGTCGAAAATACACCAATCGATCGATTTGCGATTTCGTCGATGGTCCGATCGACTCGAACCTCGAATGTGACTCGGAACATGAAAATTTCTCGGTTTTCGTTGAAATTCAGTCAAAAAATATTGAAACCTGCATTTTCATCGTTTTAGACGAAATAACACTTAATCGGTCGATCTCCATTCTCGTCTATGGTCCGATCGATTCGAACCTCGAAAATGACTCGGAACATGAAAATTTCTCGATTTTCGTTGAAATTCAGTCAAAAATTATTGAAACCTGCATTTTCATCGTTTTAAACGAAATAACACCCAATCGATCGATTTGCGATTTCGTCGATGGTCCGATCAACTCGAACCCGAATGTGACTCAGAACATGAAAATTTCTCGATTTTCGTTCAAATTCAGTCAGAACTGTTGATACATGCATTTTCATCGATTTAGACGAACTAACACCCAATTGCTCGATTAGCGTTTTCGTGGATGGTCAATTCGACTCGAACCTCGAAAGTCAGTCGAAGCATTAATATTTCTCGATGTTCGTTGAAATTCAGTCAAAAACTGTTGAAACATGCATTTTCATCAATTTAGACGAACTAACACTCAATCTCTGGATTTGCGGTCTCGTCGATGGTCCGATCGACTCGAACCTCGAATGTGACTCAGAACATGAAAATTTCTCGATTTTCGTTGAAATTCAGTCAGAACTGTTGATACCTGCATTTTCATCGATTTAGACGAACTAACACCCAATTGCTCGATTAGCGTTTTCGTGGATGTTCCATTCGACTCGAACCTCGAAAGTCAGTCGAAGCATTAATATTTCTCGATGTTCGTTGAAATTCAGTCAAAAACTGTTGAAACATGCATTTTCATCAATTTAGACGAACTAACACTCAATCTCTGGATTTCCGTTCTCGTCGATGGTCCGATCGACTCGAACCTCGAATGTGACTCAGAACATGAAAATTTCTCGATTTTCGTTGAAATTCAGCCAGAACTGTTGATACCTGCATTTTCATCGATTTAGACGAACTAACACCCAATTGCTCGATTAGCGTTTTCGTCGATGGTCCATTCGACTCGAACCTCGAAAGTCACTCGAAGCATTAATATTTCTCGATGTTCGTTGAAATTCAGTCAAAAACTGTTGAAACCTGCATTTTCATCGTTTTAGACGAAATAACACCAATCGATCGATTTGCGATTTCGTCGATGGTCCGATCGACTCGAACCTCGAAAGTGACTCGGAACATAAAAATTTCTCGGTTTTCGTTGAAATTCAGAAAAAAAATATTGAAACCTGCATTTTCATCGTTTTAGACGAAATAACACTTAATCGGTCGATTTCCATTCTCATCGATGGTCCGATCGACTCGAACCTCGAAAGTGACTCCGAACATGAAAATTTCTCGATTTTCGTTGAAATTCAATCAGAACTGTTGATACCTGCATTTTCATCGATTTAGACGAACTAACACCCAATTGCTCGATTTGCGATTTCGTCGATGGTCCGATCGACTCGAACCCGAATGTGACTCAGAACATGAAAATTTCTCGATTTTCGTTGAAATTCAGTCAGAACTGTTGATACATGCATTTTCATCGATTTAGACGAACTAACACCCAATTGCTCGATTAGCGTTTTCGTGGATGGTCAATTCGACTCGAACCTCGAAAGTCAGTCGAAGCATTAATATTTCTCGATGTTCGTTGAAATTCAGTCAAAAACTGTTGAAACATGCATTTTCATCAATTTAGACGAACTAACACTCAATCCCTGGATTTGCGGTCTCGTCGATGGTCCGATCGACTCGAACCTCGAATGTGACTCAGAACATGAAAATTTCTCGATTTTCGTTGAAATTCAGTCAGAACTATTGATACCTGCATTTTCATCGATTTAGACGAACTAACACCCAATTGCTCGATTAGCGTTTTCGTGGATGGTCCATTCGACTCGAACCTCGAAAGTCAGTCGAAGCATTAATAATTCTCGATGTTCGTTGAAATTCAGTCAGAAACTGTTGAAACATGCATTTTCATCAATTTAGACGAACTAATACTCAACCTCTGGATTTGCGGTCCCGTCGATGGTCCGTTCGACGCGAACCTCGAGAATGACTCGCAACATGAAAATTTCTCGATTTACGTTGAAACTCAGTCAAAAACTGTTGAAACCTGCGTTTTCATCGTTTTAGACGAACTCACACTCAATTTCTCCATTAGCGTTTTCGTGGATGGTCCATTCGACTCGAACCTCGAAAGTCACTCGAAGCATTAAAATTTCTCGATGTTCGTTGAATATCAGTCAAAAACTGTTGAAACCTGCATTTTCATCGTTTCAGACGAAATAACACCAATCGATCGATTTGCGATTTCGTCGATGGTCCGATCGACTCGAACCTCGAATGTGACTCGGAACATCAAAATTTCTCGGTTTTCGTTTAAATTCAGTCAAAAACTATTGAAACCTGCATTTTCATCGTTTTTGACGAACTAACACTTAATCGGTCGATTTCCATTCTCGTCGATGGTCCGATCGACTCGAACCTCAAAAGTGACCCGGAACATGAAAATTTCTCGATTTTCGTTGAAATTCAGTCAAAAACTATTGAAACCTGCATTTTCATCGTTTTAGACGAAATAACACCCAATCGATCGATTTGCGATTTCGTCGATGGTCCGATCGACTCGAACCTCGAATGTGACTCAGAACATGAAAATTTCTCGATTTTCGTTGAAATTCAGTCAGAACTGTTGATACCTGCATTTTCATCGATTTAGACGAACTAACACCCAATTGCTCGATTAGCGTTTTCGTGGATGGTCCATTCGACTCGAACCTCGAAAGTCACTCGAAGCATTAATATTTCTCGATGTTCGTTGAAATTCAGTCAAAAACTGTTGAAACATGCATTTTCATCAATTTAGACGAACTAACACTCGATCTCTGGATTTGCGGTCTCGTCGATTGTCCGTTCGACTCGAACCTCGAAAGTGACTCGCGACATGAAAATTTCTCGATGTTCATTGAAACTCAGTCAAAAACTGTTGAAACCTGCGTTTTCATCGTTTTAGTCGAAAATACACCAATCGATCGATTTGCGATTTCGTCGATGGTCCGATCGACTCGAACCTCGAATGTGACTCGGAACATGAAAATTTCTCGGTTTTCGTTGAAATTCAGTCAAAAAATATTGAAACCTGCATTTTCATCGTTTTAGACGAAATAACACTTAATCGGTCGATCTCCATTCTCGTCTATGGTCCGATCGATTCGAACCTCGAAAATGACTCGGAACATGAAAATTTCTCGATTTTCGTTGAAATTCAGTCAAAAATTATTGAAACCTGCATTTTCATCGTTTTAAACGAAATAACACCCAATCGATCGATTTGCGATTTCGTCGATGGTCCGATCGACTCGAACCCGAATGTGACTCAGAACATGAAAATTTCTCGATTTTCGTTGAAATTCAGTCAGAACTGTTGATACATGCATTTTCATCGATTTAGACGAACTAACACCCAATTGCTCGATTAGCGTTTTCGTGGATGGTCAATTCGACTCGAACCTCGAAAGTCAGTCGAAGCATTAATATTTCTCGATGTTCGTTGAAATTCAGTCAAAAACTGTTGAAACATGCATTTTCATCAATTTAGACGAACTAACACTCAATCTCTGGATTTGCGGTCTCGTCGATGGTCCGATCGACTCGAACCTCGAATGTGACTCAGAACATGAAAATTTCTCGATTTTCGTTGAAATTCAGTCAGAACTATTGATACCTGCATTTTCATCGATTTAGACGAACTAACACCCAATTGCTCGATTAGCGTTTTCGCGGATGGTCCATTCGACTCGAACCTCGAAAGTCAGTCGAAGCATTAATAATTCTCGATGTTCGTTGAAATTCAGTCAGAAACTGTTGAAACATGCATTTTCATCAATTTAGACGAACTAACACTCAACCTCTGGATTTGCGGTCCCGTCGATGGTCCGTTCGACGCGAACCTCGAGAATGACTCGCAACATGAAAATTTCTCGATTTACGTTGAAACTCAGTCAAAAACTGTTGAAACCTGCGTTTTCATCGTTTTAGACGAACTCACACTCAATTTCTCCATTAGCGTTTTCGTGGATGGTCCATTCGACTCGAACCTCGAAAGTCACTCGAAGCATTAAAATTTCTCGATGTTCGTTGAATATCAGTCAAAAACTGTTGAAACCTGCATTTTCATCGTTTCAGACGAAATAACACCAATCGATCGATTTGCGATTTCGTCGATGGTCCGATCGACTCGAACCTCGAATGTGACTCGGAACATCAAAATTTCTCGGTTTTCGTTTAAATTCAGTCAAAAACTATTGAAACCTGTATTTTCATCGTTTTAGACGAAATAAAACCCAATCGATCGATTTGCGATCTCGTCGATGGTCCTATCGACTCGAACCTCGAATGTGACTCGGAACATGAAAATTTCTCGGTTTTCGTTGAAATTCAGTCAAAAAATATTGAAACCTGCATTTTCATCGTTTTAGACGAAATAACACTTAATCGGTCGATCTCCATTCTCGTCTATGGTCCGATCGATTCGAACCTCGAAAATGACTCGGAACATGAAAATTTCTCGATTTTCGTTGAAATTCAGTCAGAACTGTTGATACCTGCATTTTCATCGATTTAGACGAACTAACACCCAATTGCTCGATTAGCGTTTTCGTGGATGTTCCATTCGACTCGAACCTCGAAAGTCAGTCAAAGCATTAATATTTCTCGATGTTCGTTGAAATTCAGTCAAAAACTGTTGAAACATGCATTTTCATCAATTTAGACGAACTAACACTCAATCTCTGGATTTCCGTTCTCGTCGATGGTCCGATCGACTCGAACTTCGAAAGTGACTCGGAACATGAAAATTTCTCGATTTTCGTTGAAATTCAGTCAGAACTATTGATACCTGCATTTTCATCAATTTAGACGAACTAACACTCAATCTCTGGATTTGCGGTCTCGTCGATGGTCCGTTCGACGCCAACCTCGAGAATGACTCGCAACATGAAAATTTCTCGATTTTCGTTGAAACTCAGTCAAAAACTGTTGAAACCTGCATTTTCATCGTTTTTGACGAACTAACACTTAATCGGTCGATTTCCATTCTCGTCGATGGTCCGATCGACTCGAACCTCAAAAGTGACCCGGAACATGAAAATTTCTCGATTTTCGTTGAAATTCAGTCAAAAACTATTGAAACCTGCATTTTCATCGTTTTAGACGAAATAACACCCAATCGATCGATTTGCGATTTCGTCGATGGTCCGATCGACTCGAACCTCGAATGTGACTCAGAACATGAAAATTTCTCGATTTTCGTTGAAATTCAGTCAGAACTGTTGATACCTGCATTTTCATCGATTTAGACGAACTAACACCCAATTGCTCGATTAGCGTTTTCGTCGATGGTCCATTCGACTCGAACCTCGAAAGTCACTCGAAGCATTAATATTTCTCGATGTTCGTTGAAATTCAGTCAAAAACTGTTGAAACATGCATTTTCATCAATTTAGACGAACTAACACTCAATCTCTGGATTTGCGGTCTCGTCGATGGTCTGATCGACTCGAACCTCGAATGTGACTCAGAACATGAAAATTTCTCGATTTTCGTTGAAATTCAGTCAGAACTATTGATACCTGCATTTTCATCGATTTAGACGAACTAACACCCAATTGCTCGATTAGCGTTTTCGTGGATGGTCCATTCGACTCGAACCTCGAAAGTCAGTCGAAGCATTAATAATTCTCGATGTTCGTTGAAATTCAGTCAGAAACTGTTGAAACATGCATTTTCATCAATTTAGACGAACTAACACTCAACCTCTGGATTTGCGGTCCCGTCGATGGTCCGTTCGACGCGAACCTCGAGAATGACTCGCAACATGAAAATTTCTCGATTTACGTTGAAACTCAGTCAAAAACTGTTGAAACCTGCGTTTTCATCGTTTTAGACGAACTCACACTCAATTTCTCCATTAGCGTTTTCGTGGATGGTCCATTTGACTCGAACCTCGAAAGTCACTCGAAGCATTAAAATTTCTCGATGTTCGTTGAATATCAGTCATAAACTGTTGAAACCTGCATTTTCATCCTTTTAGACGAAATAACACCAATCGATCGATTTGCGATTTCGTCGATGGTCCGATCGACTCGAACCTCGAAAGTGACTCGGAACATCAAAGTTTCTCGGTTTTCGTTGAAATTCAGTCAAAAACTATTGAAACCTGCATTTTCATCGTTTTAGACGAACTAAACCTCAATCTCTGGATTTGCGGTCTCGTCGATGGTCCGTTCGACTCGAACATCGAAAGTCGTTCGAAGCATTAAAATTTCTCGATTTTCGTTGAAATTCAGTCAAAAACTGTTGAAACCTGCATTTTCATCCTTTTAGACGAAATAACACCAATCGATCGATTTGCGATTTCGTCGATGGTCCGATCGACTCGAACCTCGAAAGTGACTCGGAACATCAAAGTTTCTCGGTTTTCGTTGAAATTCAGTCAAAAACTATTGAAACCTGCATTTTCATCATTTTAGACGAAATAACACCCAATCGATCGATTTGCGATTTCGTCGATGGTCCGATCGACTCGAACCTCGAATGTGACTCGGAACATGAAAATTTCTCGATTTTCGTTGAAATTCAGTCAGAACTGTTGATACCTGCATTTTCATCGATTTAGGCAAACTAACACCGAATTGCTCGATTAGCGTTTTCGTGGATGGTCCATTCGACTCGAACCTCGAAAGTCACTCGAAGCTTTAATATTTCTCGATGTTCGTTGAAATTCAGTCAAAAACTGTTGAAACCTGCATTTTCATCGTTTTAGACGAAATAACACCAATCGATCGATTTGCGATTTCGTCGATGGTCCGATCGACTCGAACCTCGAAAGTGACTCGGAACATAAAAATTTCTCGGTTTTCGTTGAAATTCAGAAAAAAAATATTGAAACCTGCATTTTCATCGTTTTAGACGAAATAACACTTAATCGGTCGATTTCCATTCTCATCGATGGTCAGATCGACTCGAACCTCGAAAGTGACTCCGAACATGAAAATTTCTCGATTTTCGTTGAAATTCAATCAGAACTGTTGATACCTGCATTTTCATCGATTTAGACGAACTAACACCCAATTGCTCGATTTGCGATTTCGTCGATGGTCCGATCGACTCGAACCCGAATGTGACTCAGAACATGAAAATTTCTCGATTTTCGTTGAAATTCAGTCAGAACTGTTGATACCTGCATTTTCATCGATTTAGACGAACTAACACCCAATTGCTCGATTAGCGTTTTCGTCGATGGTCCATTCGACTCGAACCTCGAAAGTCACTCGAAGCATTAATATTTCTCGATGTTCGTTGAAATTCAGTCAAAAACTGTTGAAACATGCATTTTCATCAATTTAGACGAACTAACACTCAATCTCTGGATTTGCGGTCTCGTCGATGGTCTGATCGACTCGAACCTCGAATGTGACTCAGAACATGAAAATTTCTCGATTTTCGTTGAAATTCAGTCAGAACTATTGATACCTGCATTTTCATCGATTTAGACGAACTAACACCCAATTGCTCGATTAGCGTTTTCGTGGATGGTCCATTCGACTCGAACCTCGAAAGTCAGTCGAAGCATTAATAATTCTCGATGTTCGTTGAAATTCAGTCAGAAACTGTTGAAACATGCATTTTCATCAATTTAGACGAACTAACACTCAACCTCTGGATTTGCGGTCCCGTCGATGGTCCGTTCGACGCGAACCTCGAGAATGACTCGCAACATGAAAATTTCTCGATTTACGTTGAAACTCAGTCAAAAACTGTTGAAACCTGCGTTTTCATCGTTTTAGACGAACTCACACTCAATTTCTCCATTAGCGTTTTCGTGGATGGTCCATTTGACTCGAACCTCGAAAGTCACTCGAAGCATTAAAATTTCTCGATGTTCGTTGAATATCAGTCATAAACTGTTGAAACCTGCATTTTCATCCTTTTAGACGAAATAACACCAATCGATCGATTTGCGATTTCGTCGATGGTCCGATCGACTCGAACCTCGAAAGTGACTCGGAACATCAAAGTTTCTCGGTTTTCGTTGAAATTCAGTCAAAAACTATTGAAACCTGCATTTTCATCGTTTTAGACGAACTAAACCTCAATCTCTGGATTTGCGGTCTCGTCGATGGTCCGTTCGACTCGAACATCGAAAGTCGTTCGAAGCATTAAAATTTCTCGATTTTCGTTGAAATTCAGTCAAAAACTGTTGAAACCTGCATTTTCATCCTTTTAGACGAAATAACACCAATCGATCGATTTGCGATTTCGTCGATGGTCCGATCGACTCGAACCTCGAAAGTGACTCGGAACATCAAAGTTTCTCGGTTTTCGTTGAAATTCAGTCAAAAACTATTGAAACCTGCATTTTCATCATTTTAGACGAAATAACACCCAATCGATCGATTTGCGATTTCGTCGATGGTCCGATCGACTCGAACCTCGAATGTGACTCGGAACATGAAAATTTCTCGATTTTCGTTGAAATTCAGTCAGAACTGTTGATACCTGCATTTTCATCGATTTAGGCAAACTAACACCGAATTGCTCGATTAGCGTTTTCGTGGATGGTCCATTCGACTCGAACCTCGAAAGTCACTCGAAGCTTTAATATTTCTCGATGTTCGTTGAAATTCAGTCAAAAACTGTTGAAACCTGCATTTTCATCGTTTTAGACGAAATAACACCAATCGATCGATTTGCGATTTCGTCGATGGTCCGATCGACTCGAACCTCGAAAGTGACTCGGAACATAAAAATTTCTCGGTTTTCGTTGAAATTCAGAAAAAAAATATTGAAACCTGCATTTTCATCGTTTTAGACGAAATAACACTTAATCGGTCGATTTCCATTCTCATCGATGGTCCGATCGACTCGAACCTCGAAAGTGACTCCGAACATGAAAATTTCTCGATTTTCGTTGAAATTCAATCAGAACTGTTGATACCTGCATTTTCATCGATTTAGACGAACTAACACCCAATTGCTCGATTTGCGATTTCGTCGATGGTCCGATCGACTCGAACCCGAATGTGACTCAGAACATGAAAATTTCTCGATTTTCGTTGAAATTCAGTCAGAACTGTTGATACATGCATTTTCATCGATTTAGACGAACTAACACCCAATTGCTCGATTAGCGTTTTCGTGGATGGTCAATTCGACTCGAACCTCGAAAGTCAGTCGAAGCATTAATATTTCTCGATGTTCGTTGAAATTCAGTCAAAAACTGTTGAAACATGCATTTTCATCAATTTAGACGAACTAACACTCAATCTCTGGATTTGCGGTCTCGTCGATGGTCCGATCGACTCGAACCTCGAATGTGACTCAGAACATGAAAATTTCTCGATTTTCGTTGAAATTCAGTCAGAACTATTGATACCTGCATTTTCATCGATTTAGACGAACTAACACCCAATTGCTCGATTAGCGTTTTCGTGGATGGTCCATTCGACTCGAACCTCGAAAGTCAGTCGAAGCATTAATAATTCTCGATGTTCGTTGAAATTCAGTCAGAAACTGTTGAAACATGCATTTTCATCAATTTAGACGAACTAACACTCAACCTCTGGATTTGCGGTCCCGTCGATGGTCCGTTCGACGCGAACCTCGAGAATGACTCGCAACATGAAAATTTCTCGATTTACGTTGAAACTCAGTCAAAAACTGTTGAAACCTGCATTTTCATCGTTTTTGACGAACTAACACTTAATCGGTTGATTTCCATTCTCGTCGATGGTCCGATCGACTCGAACCTCAAAAGTGACCCGGAACATGAAAATTTCTCGATTTTCGTTGAAATTCAGTCAAAAACTATTGAAACCTGCATTTTCATCGTTTTAGACGAAATAACACCCAATCGATCGATTTGCGATTTCGTCGATGGTCCGATCGACTCGAACCTCGAATGTGACTCAGAACATGAAAATTTCTCGATTTTCGTTGAAATTCAGTCAGAACTGTTGATACCTGCATTTTCATCGATTTAGACGAACTAACACCCAATTGCTCGATTAGCGTTTTCGTCGATGGTCCATTCGACTCGAACCTCGAAAGTCACTCGAAGCATTAATATTTCTCGATGTTCGTTGAAATTCAGTCAAAAACTGTTGAAACATGCATTTTCATCAATTTAGACGAACTAACACTCAATCTCTGGATTTGCGGTCTCGTCGATGGTCTGATCGACTCGAACCTCGAATGTGACTCAGAACATGAAAATTTCTCGATTTTCGTTGAAATTCAGTCAGAACTATTGATACCTGCATTTTCATCGATTTAGACGAACTAACACCCAATTGCTCGATTAGCGTTTTCGTGGATGGTCCATTCGACTCGAACCTCGAAAGTCAGTCGAAGCATTAATAATTCTCGATGTTCGTTGAAATTCAGTCAGAAACTGTTGAAACATGCATTTTCATCAATTTAGACGAACTAACACTCAACCTCTGGATTTGCGGTCCCGTCGATGGTCCGTTCGACGCGAACCTCGAGAATGACTCGCAACATGAAAATTTCTCGATTTACGTTGAAACTCAGTCAAAAACTGTTGAAACCTGCGTTTTCATCGTTTTAGACGAACTCACACTCAATTTCTCCATTAGCGTTTTCGTGGATGGTCCATTTGACTCGAACCTCGAAAGTCACTCGAAGCATTAAAATTTCTCGATGTTCGTTGAATATCAGTCAAAAACTGTTGAAACCTGCATTTTCATCCTTTTAGACGAAATAACACCAATCGATCGATTTGCGATTTCGTCGATGGTCCGATCGACTCGAACCTCGAAAGTGACTCGGAACATCAAAGTTTCTCGGTTTTCGTTGAAATTCAGTCAAAAACTATTGAAACCTGCATTTTCATCGTTTTAGACGAACTAAACCTCAATCTCTGGATTTGCGGTCTCGTCGATGGTCCGTTCGACTCGAACATCGAAAGTCGTTCGAAGCATTAAAATTTCTCGATTTTCGTTGAAATTCAGTCAAAAACTGTTGAAACCTGCATTTTCATCCTTTTAGACGAAATAACACCAATCGATCGATTTGCGATTTCGTCGATGGTCCGATCGACTCGAACCTCGAAAGTGACTCGGAACATCAAAGTTTCTCGGTTTTCGTTGAAATTCAGTCAAAAACTATTGAAACCTGCATTTTCATCATTTTAGACGAAATAACACCCAATCGATCGATTTGCGATTTCGTCGATGGTCCGATCGACTCGAACCTCGAATGTGACTCGGAACATGAAAATTTCTCGATTTTCGTAGAAATTCAGTCAGAACTGTTGATACCTGCATTTTTATCGATTTAGGCAAACTAACACCGAATTGCTCGATTAGCGTTTTCGTGGATGGTCCATTCGACTCGAACCTCGAAAGTCACTCGAAGCTTTAATATTTCTCGATGTTCGTTGAAATTCAGTCAAAAACTGTTGAAACCTGCATTTTCATCGTTTTAGACGAAATAACACCAATCGATCGATTTGCGATTTCGTCGATGGTCCGATCGACTCGAACCTCGAAAGTGACTCGGAACATAAAAATTTCTCGGTTTTCGTTGAAATTCAGAAAAAAAATATTGAAACCTGCATTTTCATCGTTTTAGACGAAATAACACTTAATCGGTCGATTTCCATTCTCATCGATGGTCCGATCGACTCGAACCTCGAAAGTGACTCCGAACATGAAAATTTCTCGATTTTCGTTGAAATTCAATCAGAACTGTTGATACCTGCATTTTCATCGATTTAGACGAACTAACACCCAATTGCTCGATTTGCGATTTCGTCGATGGTCCGATCGACTCGAACCCGAATGTGACTCAGAACATGAAAATTTCTCGATTTTCGTTGAAATTCAGTCAGAACTGTTGATACATGCATTTTCATCGATTTAGACGAACTAACACCCAATTGCTCGATTAGCGTTTTCGTGGATGGTCAATTCGACTCGAACCTCGAAAGTCAGTCGAAGCATTAATATTTCTCGATGTTCGTTGAAATTCAGTCAAAAACTGTTGAAACATGCATTTTCATCAATTTAGACGAACTAACACTCAATCTCTGGATTTGCGGTCTCGTCGATGGTCCGATCGACTCGAACCTCGAATGTGACTCAGAACATGAAAATTTCTCGATTTTCGTTGAAATTCAGTCAGAACTATTGATACCTGCATTTTCATCGATTTAGACGAACTAACACCCAATTGCTCGATTAGCGTTTTCGTGGATGGTCCATTCGACTCGAACCTCGAAAGTCAGTCGAAGCATTAATAATTCTCGATGTTCGTTGAAATTCAGTCAGAAACTGTTGAAACATGCATTTTCATCAATTTAGACGAACTAACACTCAACCTCTGGATTTGCGGTCCCGTCGATGGTCCGTTCGACGCGAACCTCGAGAATGACTCGCAACATGAAAATTTCTCGATTTACGTTGAAACTCAGTCAAAAACTGTTGAAACCTGCGTTTTCATCGTTTTAGACGAACTCACACTCAATTTCTCCATTAGCGTTTTCGTGGATGGTCCAATTGACTCGAACCTCGAAAGTCACTCGAAGCATTAAAATTTCTCGATGTTCGTTGAATATCAGTCAAAAACTGTTGAAACCTGCATTTTCATCCTTTTAGACGAAATAACACCAATCGATCGATTTGCGATTTCGTCGATGGTCCGATCGACTCGAACCTCGAAAGTGACTCGGAACATCAAAGTTTCTCGGTTTTCGTTGAAATTCAGTCAAAAACTATTGAAACCTGCATTTTCATCCTTTTAGACGAAATAACACCAATCGATCGGTTTGCGATTTCGTCGATGCTCCGATCGACTCGAACCTCGAAAGTGACTCCGAACATGAAAATTTCTCGATTTTCGTTGAAATTCAATCAGAACTGTTGATACCTGCATTTTCATCGATTTAGACGAACTAACACCCAATTGCTCGATTAGCGTTTTCGTGGATGGTCCATTCGACTCGAACCTCGAAAGTCACTCGAAGCATTAAAATTTCTCGATGTTCGTTGAAATTCAGTCAAAAACTCTTGAAACCTGCATTTTCATTGATTTAGACGAACTAAACCTCAATCTCTGGATTTGCGGTCTCGTCGATGGTCCGTTCGACTCGAACATCGAAAGTCGTTCGAAGCATTAAAATTTCTCGATTTTCGTTGAAATTCAGTCAAAAACTGTTGAAACCTGCATTTTCATCGTTTTTGACGATCTAACACTTAATCGGTCGATTTCCATTCTCGTCGATGGTCCGATCGAATCGAACTTCGAAAGTGACTCGGAACATGAAAATTTCTCGATTTTCGTTGAAATTCAGTCGAAAACTATTGAAACCTGCATTTTCATCGTTTTAGACGAAATAACACCCAATCGATCGATTTGCGATTTCGTCGATGGTCCGATCGACTTGAACCCGAATGTCACTCAGAACTTGAAAATTTCTCGATTTTCATTGAAATTCAGTCAGAACTGTTGATACCTGCATTTTCATCGATTTAGACGAACTAACACCCATTTGCTCGATTAGCGTTTTCGTGGATGGTCCATTCGACTCGAACCTCGAAAGTCAGTCGAAGCATTAACATTTCTCGATGTTCGTTGAAATTCAGTCAAAAACTGTTGAAACCTGCATTTTCATCGTTTTTGACGAACTAACACTTAATCGGTCGATTTCCATTCTCGTCGATGGTCCGATCGACTCGAACCTCGAAAGTCACTCGAAGCATTAATATTTCTCGATGTTCGTTGAAATTCAGTCAAAAACTGTTGAAACATGCATTTTCATCAATTTAGACGAACTAACACTCAATCTCTGGATTTGCGGTCTCGTCGATTGTCCGTTCGACTCGAACCTCGAAAGTGACTCGCGACATGAAAATTTCTCGATGTTCATTGAAACTCAGTCAAAAACTGTTGAAACCTGCGTTTTCATCGTTTTAGTTGAAAATACACCAATCGATCGATTTGCGATTTCGTCGATGGTCCGATCGACTCGAACCTCGAATGTGACTCGGAACATGAAAATTTCTCGGTTTTCGTTGAAATTCAGTCAAAAAATATTGAAACCTGCATTTTCATCGTTTTAGACGAAATAACACTTAATCGGTCGATCTCCATTCTCGTCTATGGTCCGATCGATTCGAACCTCGAAAATGACTCGGAACATGAAAATTTCTCGATTTTCGTTGAAATTCAGTCAGAACTGTTGATACCTGCATTTTCATCGATTTAGACGAACTAACACCCAATTGCTCGATTAGCGTTTTCGTGGATGTTCCATTCGACTCGAACCTCGAAAGTCAGTCAAAGCATTAATATTTCTCGATGTTCGTTGAAATTCAGTCAAAAACTGTTGAAACATGCATTTTCATCAATTTAGACGAACTAACACTCAACCTCTGGATTTGCGGTCCCGTCGATGGTCCGTTCGACGCGAACCTCGAGAATGACTCGCAACATGAAAATTTCTCGATTTACGTTGAAACTCAGTCAAAAACTGTTGAAACCTGCGTTTTCATCGTTTTAGACGAACTCACACTCAATTTCTCCATTAGCGTTTTCGTGGATGGTCCATTCGACTCGAACCTCGAAAGTCACTCGAAGCATTAAAATTTCTCGATGTTCGTTGAATATCAGTCAAAAACTGTTGAAACCTGCATTTTCATCGTTTCAGACGAAATAACACCAATCGATCGATTTGCGATTTCGTCGATGGTCCGATCGACTCGAACCTCGAATGTGACTCGGAACATCAAAATTTCTCGGTTTTCGTTTAAATTCAGTCAAAAACTATTGAAACCTGCATTTTCATCGTTTTTGACGAACTAACACTTAATCGGTCGATTTCCATTCTCGTCGATGGTCCGATCGACTCGAACCTCAAAAGTGACCCGGAACATGAAAATTTCTCGATTTTCGTTGAAATTCAGTCAAAAACTATTGAAACCTGCATTTTCATCGTTTTAGACGAAATAACACCCAATCGATCGATTTGCGATTTCGTCGATGGTCCGATCGACTCGAACCTCGAATGTGACTCAGAACATGAAAATTTCTCGATTTTCGTTGAAATTCAGTCAGAACTGTTGATACCTGCATTTTCATCGATTTAGACGAACTAACACCCAATTGCTCGATTAGCGTTTTCGTGGATGGTCCATTCGACTCGAACCTCGAAAGTCACTCGAAGCATTAATATTTCTCGATGTTCGTTGAAATTCAGTCAAAAACTGTTGAAACATGCATTTTCATCAATTTAGACGAACTAACACTCAATCTCTGGATTTGCGGTCTCGTCGATGGTCTGATCGACTCGAACCTCGAATGTGACTCAGAACATGAAAATTTCTCGATTTTCGTTGAAATTCAGTCAGAACTATTGATACCTGCATTTTCATCGATTTAGACGAACTAACACCCAATTGCTCGATTAGCGTTTTCGTGGATGGTCCATTCGACTCGAACCTCGAAAGTCAGTCGAAGCATTAATAATTCTCGATGTTCGTTGAAATTCAGTCAGAAACTGTTGAAACATGCATTTTCATCAATTTAGACGAACTAACACTCAACCTCTGGATTTGCGGTCCCGTCGATGGTCCGTTCGACGCGAACCTCGAGAATGACTCGCAACATGAAAATTTCTCGATTTACGTTGAAACTCAGTCAAAAACTGTTGAAACCTGCGTTTTCATCGTTTTAGACGAACTCACACTCAATTTCTCCATTAGCGTTTTCGTGGATGGTCCATTTGACTCGAACCTCGAAAGTCACTCGAAGCATTAAAATTTCTCGATTTTCGTTGAAATTCAGTCAAAAACTGTTGAAACCTGCATTTTCATCCTTTTAGACGAAATAACACCAATCGATCGATTTGCGATTTCGTCGATGGTCCGATCGACTCGAACCTCGAAAGTGACTCGGAACATCAAAGTTTCTCGGTTTTCGTTGAAATTCAGTCAAAAACTATTGAAACCTGCATTTTCATCATTTTAGACGAAATAACACCCAATCGATCGATTTGCGATTTCGTCGATGGTCCGATCGACTCGAACCTCGAATGTGACTCGGAACATGAAAATTTCTCGATTTTCGTTGAAATTCAGTCAGAACTGTTGATACCTGCATTTTCATCGATTTAGGCAAACTAACACCGAATTGCTCGATTAGCGTTTTCGTGGATGGTCCATTCGACTCGAACCTCGAAAGTCACTCGAAGCTTTAATATTTCTCGATGTTCGTTGAAATTCAGTCAAAAACTGTTGAAACCTGCATTTTCATCGTTTTAGACGAAATAACACCAATCGATCGATTTGCGATTTCGTCGATGGTCCGATCGACTCGAACCTCGAAAGTGACTCGGAACATAAAAATTTCTCGGTTTTCGTTGAAATTCAGAAAAAAAATATTGAAACCTGCATTTTCATCGTTTTAGACGAAATAACACTTAATCGGTCGATTTCCATTCTCATCGATGGTCCGATCGACTCGAACCCGAATGTGACTCAGAACATGAAAATTTCTCGATTTTCGTTGAAATTCAGTCAGAACTGTTGATACATGCATTTTCATCGATTTAGACGAACTAACACCCAATTGCTCGATTAGCGTTTTCGTGGATGGTCAATTCGACTCGAACCTCGAAAGTCAGTCGAAGCATTAATATTTCTCGATGTTCGTTGAAATTCAGTCAAAAACTGTTGAAACATGCATTTTCATCAATTTAGACGAACTAACACTCAATCTCTGGATTTGCGGTCTCGTCGATGGTCCGATCGACTCGAACCTCGAATGTGACTCAGAACATGAAAATTTCTCGATTTTCGTTGAAATTCAGTCAGAACTATTGATACCTGCATTTTCATCGATTTAGACGAACTAACACCCAATTGCTCGATTAGCGTTTTCGTGGATGGTCCATTCGACTCGAACCTCGAAAGTCAGTCGAAGCATTAATAATTCTCGATGTTCGTTGAAATTCAGTCAGAAACTGTTAAAACATGCATTTTCATCAATTTAGACGAACTAACACTCAACCTCTGGATTTGCGGTCCCGTCGATGGTCCGTTCGACGCGAACCTCGAGAATGACTCGCAACATGAAAATTTCTCGATTTACGTTGAAACTCAGTCAAAAACTGTTGAAACCTGCGTTTTCATCGTTTTAGACGAACTCACACTCAATTTCTCCATTAGCGTTTTCGTGAATGGTCCATTCGACTCGAACCTCGAAAGTCACTCGAAGCATTAAAATTTCTCGATGTTCGTTGAATATCAGTCAAAAACTGTTGAAACCTGCATTTTCATCGTTTCAGACGAAATAACACCAATCGATCGATTTGCGATTTCGTCGATGGTCCGATCGACTCGAACCTCGAATTTGACTCGGAACATCAAAATTTCTCGGTTTTCGTTTAAATTCAGTCAAAAACTATTGAAACCTGCATTTTCATCGTTTTTGACGAACTAACACTTAATCGGTCGATTTCCATTCTCGTCGATGGTCCGATCGACTCGAACCTCAAAAGTGACCCGGAACATGAAAATTTCTCGATTTTCGTTGAAATTCAGTCAAAAACTATTGAAACCTGCATTTTCATCGTTTTAGACGAAATAACACCCAATCGATCGATTTGCGATTTCGTCGATGGTCCGATCGACTCGAACCTCGAATGTGACTCAGAACATGAAAATTTCTCGATTTTCGTTGAAATTCAGTCAGAACTGTTGATACCTGCATTTTCAACGATTTAGACGAACTAACACCCAATTGCTCGATTAGCGTTTTCGTGGATGGTCCATTCGACTCGAACCTCGAAAATCACTCGAAGCATTAATATTTCTCGATGTTCGTTGAAATTCAGTCAAAAACTGTTGAAACATGCATTTTCATCAATTTAGACGAACTAACACTCAATCTCTGGATTTGCGGTCTCGTCGATGGTCCGATCGACTCGAACCTCGAATGTGACTCAGAACATGAAAATTTCTCGATTTTCGTTGAAATTCAGTCAGAACTATTGATACCTGCATTTTCATCGATTTAAACGAACTAACACCCAATTGCTCGATTAGCGTTTTCGTGGATGGTCCATTCGACTCGAACCTCGAAAGTCAGTCGAAGCATTAATAATTCTCGATGTTCGTTGAAATTCAGTCAGAAACTGTTGAAACATGAATTTTCATCAATTTAGACGAACTAACACTCAACCTCTGGATTTGCGGTCCCGTCGATGGTCCGTTCGACGCGAACCTCGAGAATGACTCGCAACATGAAAATTTCTCGATTTACGTTGAAACTCAGTCAAAAACTGTTGAAACCTGCGTTTTCATCGTTTTAGACGAACTCACACTCAATTTCTCCATTAGCGTTTTCGTGGATGGTCCATTCGACTCGAACCTCGAAAGTCACTCGAAGCATTAAAATTTCTCGATGTTCGTTGAATATCAGTCAAAAACTGTTGAAACCTGGATTTTCATCGTTTCAGACGAAATAACACCAATCGATCGATTTGCGATTTCGTCGATGGTCCGATCGACTCGAACCTCGAATGTGACTCGGAACATCAAAATTTCTCGGTTTTCGTTTAAATTCAGTCAAAAACTGTTGAAACCTGGATTTTCATCGTTTCAGACGAAATAAAACCCAATCGATCGATTTGCGATTTCGTCGATGGTCCGATCGACTCGAACCTCGAATGTGACTCAGAACATGAAAATTTCTCGATTTTCGTTGAAATTCAGTCAGAACTGTTGATACCTGCATTTTCATCGATTTAGACGAACTAACACCCAATTGCTCGATTAGCGTTTTCGTGGATGGTCCTTTCGACTCGAACCTCGAAAGTCACTCGAAGCATTAATATTTCTCGATGTTCGTTGAAATTCAGTCAAAAACTGTTGAAACATGCATTTTCATCAATTTAGACGAACTAACACTCAATCTCTGGATTTGCGGTCTCGTCGATGGTCTGATCGACTCGAACCTCGAATGTGACTCAGAACATGAAAATTTCTCGATTTTCGTTGAAATTCAGTCAGAACTATTGATACCTGCATTTTCATCGATTTAGACGAACTAACACCCAATTGCTCGATTAGCGTTTTCGTGGATGGTCCATTCGACTCGAACCTCGAAAGTCAGTCGAAGCATTAATAATTCTCGATGTTCGTTGAAATTCAGTCAGAAACTGTTGAAACATGCATTTTCATCAATTTAGACGAACTAACACTCAACCTCTGGATTTGCGGTCCCGTCGATGGTCCGTTCGACGCGAACCTCGAGAATGACTCGCAACATGAAAATTTCTCGATTTACGTTGAAACTCAGTCAAAAACTGTTGAAACCTGCGTTTTCATCGTTTTAGACGAACTCACACTCAATTTCTCCATTAGCGTTTTCGTGGATGGTCCATTTGACTCGAACCTCGAAAGTCACTCGAAGCATTAAAATTTCTCGATGTTCGTTGAATATCAGTCATAAACTGTTGAAACCTGCATTTTCATCCTTTTAGACGAAATAACACCAATCGATCGATTTGCGATTTCGTCGATGGTCCGATCGACTCGAACCTCGAAAGTGACTCGGAACATCAAAGTTTCTCGGTTTTCGTTGAAATTCAGTCAAAAACTATTGAAACCTGCATTTTCATCGTTTTAGACGAACTAAACCTCAATCTCTGGATTTGCGGTCTCGTCGATGGTCCGTTCGACTCGAACATCGAAAGTCGTTCGAAGCATTAAAATTTCTCGATTTTCGTTGAAATTCAGTCAAAAACTGTTGAAACCTGCATTTTCATCCTTTTAGACGAAATAACACCAATCGATCGATTTGCGATTTCGTCGATGGTCCGATCGACTCGAACCTCGAAAGTGACTCGGAACATCAAAGTTTCTCGGTTTTCGTTGAAATTCAGTCAAAAACTATTGAAACCTGCATTTTCATCATTTTAGACGAAATAACACCCAATCGATCGATTTGCGATTTCGTCGATGGTCCGATCGACTCGAACCTCGAATGTGACTCGGAACATGAAAATTTCTCGATTTTCGTTGAAATTCAGTCAGAACTGTTGATACCTGCATTTTCATCGATTTAGGCAAACTAACACCGAATTGCTCGATTAGCGTTTTCGTGGATGGTCCATTCGACTCGAACCTCGAAAGTCACTCGAAGCTTTAATATTTCTCGATGTTCGTTGAAATTCAGTCAAAAACTGTTGAAACCTGCATTTTCATCGTTTTAGACGAAATAACACCAATCGATCGATTTGCGATTTCGTCGATGGTCCGATCGACTCGAACCTCGAAAGTGACTCGGAACATAAAAATTTCTCGGTTTTCGTTGAAATTCAGAAAAAAAATATTGAAACCTGCATTTTCATCGTTTTAGACGAAATAACACTTAATCGGTCGATTTCCATTCTCATCGATGGTCCGATCGACTCGAACCCGAATGTGACTCAGAACATGAAAATTTCTCGATTTTCGTTGAAATTCAGTCAGAACTGTTGATACATGCATTTTCATCGATTTAGACGAACTAACACCCAATTGCTCGATTAGCGTTTTCGTGGATGGTCAATTCGACTCGAACCTCGAAAGTCAGTCGAAGCATTAATATTTCTCGATGTTCGTTGAAATTCAGTCAAAAACTGTTGAAACATGCATTTTCATCAATTTAGACGAACTAACACTCAATCTCTGGATTTGCGGTCTCGTCGATGGTCCGATCGACTCGAACCTCGAATGTGACTCAGAACATGAAAATTTCTCGATTTTCGTTGAAATTCAGTCAGAACTATTGATACCTGCATTTTCATCGATTTAGACGAACTAACACCCAATTGCTCGATTAGCGTTTTCGTGGATGGTCCATTCGACTCGAACCTCGAAAGTCAGTCGAAGCATTAATAATTCTCGATGTTCGTTGAAATTCAGTCAGAAACTGTTAAAACATGCATTTTCATCAATTTAGACGAACTAACACTCAACCTCTGGATTTGCGGTCCCGTCGATGGTCCGTTCGACGCGAACCTCGAGAATGACTCGCAACATGAAAATTTCTCGATTTACGTTGAAACTCAGTCAAAAACTGTTGAAACCTGCGTTTTCATCGTTTTAGACGAACTCACACTCAATTTCTCCATTAGCGTTTTCGTGAATGGTCCATTCGACTCGAACCTCGAAAGTCACTCGAAGCATTAAAATTTCTCGATGTTCGTTGAATATCAGTCAAAAACTGTTGAAACCTGCATTTTCATCGTTTCAGACGAAATAACACCAATCGATCGATTTGCGATTTCGTCGATGGTCCGATCGACTCGAACCTCGAATTTGACTCGGAACATCAAAATTTCTCGGTTTTCGTTTAAATTCAGTCAAAAACTATTGAAACCTGCATTTTCATCGTTTTTGACGAACTAACACTTAATCGGTCGATTTCCATTCTCGTCGATGGTCCGATCGACTCGAACCTCAAAAGTGACCCGGAACATGAAAATTTCTCGATTTTCGTTGAAATTCAGTCAAAAACTATTGAAACCTGCATTTTCATCGTTTTAGACGAAATAACACCCAATCGATCGATTTGCGATTTCGTCGATGGTCCGATCGACTCGAACCTCGAATGTGACTCAGAACATGAAAATTTCTCGATTTTCGTTGAAATTCAGTCAGAACTGTTGATACCTGCATTTTCATCGATTTAGACGAACTAACACCCAATTGCTCGATTAGCGTTTTCGTGGATGGTCCATTCGACTCGAACCTCGAAAATCACTCGAAGCATTAATATTTCTCGATGTTCGTTGAAATTCAGTCAAAAACTGTTGAAACATGCATTTTCATCAATTTAGACGAACTAACACTCAATCTCTGGATTTGCGGTCTCGTCGATGGTCCGATCGACTCGAACCTCGAATGTGACTCAGAACATGAAAATTTCTCGATTTTCGTTGAAATTCAGTCAGAACTATTGATACCTGCATTTTCATCGATTTAAACGAACTAACACCCAATTGCTCGATTAGCGTTTTCGTGGATGGTCCATTCGACTCGAACCTCGAAAGTCAGTCGAAGCATTAATAATTCTCGATGTTCGTTGAAATTCAGTCAGAAACTGTTGAAACATGAATTTTCATCAATTTAGACGAACTAACACTCAACCTCTGGATTTGCGGTCCCGTCGATGGTCCGTTCGACGCGAACCTCGAGAATGACTCGCAACATGAAAATTTCTCGATTTACGTTGAAACTCAGTCAAAAACTGTTGAAACCTGCGTTTTCATCGTTTTAGACGAACTCACACTCAATTTCTCCATTAGCGTTTTCGTGGATGGTCCATTCGACTCGAACCTCGAAAGTCACTCGAAGCATTAAAATTTCTCGATGTTCGTTGAATATCAGTCAAAAACTGTTGAAACCTGGATTTTCATCGTTTCAGACGAAATAACACCAATCGATCGATTTGCGATTTCGTCGATGGTCCGATCGACTCGAACCTCGAATGTGACTCGGAACATCAAAATTTCTCGGTTTTCGTTTAAATTCAGTCAAAAACTATTGAAACCTGTATTTTCATCGTTTTAGACGAAATAAAACCCAATCGATCGATTTTCGATCTCGTCGATGGTCCTATCGACTCGAACCTCGAATGTGACTCGGAACATGAAAATTTCTCGATTTTCGTTGAAATTCAGTCAGAACTGTTGATACCTGCATTTTCATCGATTTAGACGAACTAACACCCAATTGCTCGATTAGCGTTTTCGTGGATGTTCCATTCGACTCGAACCTCGAAAGTCAGTCGAAGCATTAATATTTCTCGATGTTCGTTGAAATTCAGTCAAAAACTGTTGAAACATGCATTTTCATCAATTTAGACGAACTAACACTCAATCTCTGGATTTCCGTTCTCGTCGATGGTCCGATCGACTCGAACTTCGAAAGTGACTCGGAACATGAAAATTTCTCGATTTTCGTTGAAATTCAGTCAGAACTATTGATACCTGCATTTTCATCGATTTAGACGAACTAACACCCAATTGCTCGATTAGCGTTTTCGTGGATGGTCCATTAGTCTCGAACCTCGAAAGTCAGTCGAAGCATTAATAGTTCTCGATGTTCGTTGAAATTCAGTCAAAAACTGTTGAAACATGCATTTTCATCAATTTAGACGAACTAACACTCAATCTCTGGATTTGCGGTCTCGTCGATGGTCCGTTCGACGCCAACCTCGAGAATGACTCGCAACATGAAAATTTCTCGATTTTCGTTGAAACTCAGTCAAAAACTGTTGAAACCTGCATTTTCATCGTTTTTGACGAACTAACACTTAATCGGTTGATTTCCATTCTCGTCGATGGTCCGATCGACTCGAACCTCAAAAGTGACCCGGAACATGAAAATTTCTCGATTTTCGTTGAAATTCAGTCAAAAACTATTGAAACCTGCATTTTCATCGTTTTAGACGAAATAACACCCAATCGATCGATTTGCGATTTCGTCGATGGTCCGATCGACTCGAACCTCGAATGTGACTCAGAACATGAAAATTTCTCGATTTTCGTTGAAATTCAGTCAGAACTGTTGATACCTGCATTTTCATCGATTTAGACGAACTAACACCCAATTGCTCGATTAGCGTTTTCGTCGATGGTCCATTCGACTCGAACCTCGAAAGTCACTCGAAGCATTAATATTTCTCGATGTTCGTTGAAATTCAGTCAAAAACTGTTGAAACATGCATTTTCATCAATTTAGACGAACTAACACTCAATCTCTGGATTTGCGGTCTCGTCGATGGTCTGATCGACTCGAACCTCGAATGTGACTCAGAACATGAAAATTTCTCGATTTTCGTTGAAATTCAGTCAGAACTATTGATACCTGCATTTTCATCGATTTAGACGAACTAACACCCAATTGCTCGATTAGCGTTTTCGTGGATGGTCCATTCGACTCGAACCTCGAAAGTCAGTCGAAGCATTAATAATTCTCGATGTTCGTTGAAATTCAGTCAGAAACTGTTGAAACATGCATTTTCATCAATTTAGACGAACTAACACTCAACCTCTGGATTTGCGGTCCCGTCGATGGTCCGTTCGACGCGAACCTCGAGAATGACTCGCAACATGAAAATTTCTCGATTTACGTTGAAACTCAGTCAAAAACTGTTGAAACCTGCGTTTTCATCGTTTTAGACGAACTCTCACTCAATTTCTCCATTAGCGTTTTCGTGGATGGTCCATTCGACTCGAACCTCGAAAGTCACTCGAAGCATTAAAATTTCTCGATGTTCGTTGAATATCAGTCAAAAACTGTTGAAACCTGCATTTTCATCGTTTCAGACGAAATAACACCAATCGATCGATTTGCGATTTCGTCGATGGTCCGATCGACTCGAACCTCGAATGTGACTCGGAACATCAAAATTTCTCGGTTTTCGTTTAAATTCAGTCAAAAACTATTGAAACCTGCATTTTCATCGTTTTTGACGAACTAACACTTAATCGGTCGATTTCCATTCTCGTCGATGGTCCGATCGACTCGAACCTCAAAAGTGACCCGGAACATGAAAATTTCTCGATTTTCGTTGAAATTCAGTCAAAAACTATTGAAACCTGCATTTTCATCGTTTTAGACGAAATAACACCCAATCGATCGATTTGCGATTTCGTCGATGGTCCGATCGACTCGAACCTCGAATGTGACTCAGAACATGAAAATTTCTCGATTTTCGTTGAAATTCAGTCAGAACTGTTGATACCTGCATTTTCATCGATTTAGACGAACTAACACCCAATTGCTCGATTAGCGTTTTCGTGGATGGTCCATTCGACTCGAACCTCGAAAGTCAGTCGAAGCATTAATATTTCTCGATGTTCGTTGAAATTCAGTCAAAAACTGTTGAAACATGCATTTTCATCAATTTAGACGAACTAACACTCAATCTCTGGATTTGCGGTCTCGTCGATTGTCCGTTCGACTCGAACCTCGAAAGTGACTCGCGACATGAAAATTTCTCGATGTTCATTGAAACTCAGTCAAAAACTGTTGAAACCTGCGTTTTCATCGTTTTAGTCGAAAATACACCAATCGATCGATTTGCGATTTCGTCGATGGTCCGATCGACTCGAACCTCGCATGTGACTCGGAACATGAAAATTTCTCGGTTTTCGTTGAAATTCAGTCAAAAAATATTGAAACCTGCATTTTCATCGTTTTAGACGAAATAACACTTAATCGGTCGATCTCCATTCTCGTCTATGGTCCGATCGATTCGAACCTCGAAAATGACTCGGAACATGAAAATTTCTCGATTTTCGTTGAAATTCAGTCAAAAATTATTGAAACCTGCATTTTCATCGTTTTAAACGAAATAACACCCAATCGATCGATTTGCGATTTCGTCGATGGTCCGATCGACTCGAACCCGAATGTGACTCAGAACATGAAAATTTCTCGATTTTCGTTGAAATTCAGTCAGAACTGTTGATACATGCATTTTCATCGATTTAGACGAACTAACACCCAATTGCTCGATTAGCGTTTTCGTGGATGGTCAATTCGACTCGAACCTCGAAAGTCAGTCGAAGCATTAATATTTCTCGATGTTCGTTGAAATTCAGTCAAAAACTGTTGAAACATGCATTTTCATCAATTTAGACGAACTAACACTCAATCTCTGGATTTGCGGTCTCGTCGATGGTCCGATCGACTCGAACCTCGAATGTGACTCAGAACATGAAAATTTCTCGATTTTCGTTGAAATTCAGTCAGAACTATTGATACCTGCATTTTCATCGATTTAGACGAACTAACACCCAATTGCTCGATTATCGTTTTCGTGGATGGTCCATTCGACTCGAACCTCGAAAGTCAGTCGAAGCATTAATAATTCTCGATGTTCGTTGAAATTCAGTCAGAAACTGTTGAAACATGCATTTTCATCAATTTAGACGAACTAACACTCAACCTCTGGATTTGCGGTCCCGTCGATGGTCCGTTCGACGCGAACCTCGAGAATGACTCGCAACATGAAAATTTCTCGATTTACGTTGAAACTCAGTCAAAAACTGTTGAAACCTGCGTTTTCATCGTTTTAGACGAACTCACACTCAATTTCTCCATTAGCGTTTTCGTGGATGGTCCATTCGACTCGAACCTCGAAAGTCACTCGAAGCATTAAAATTTCTCGATGTTCGTTGAATATCAGTCAAAAACTGTTGAAACCTGCATTTTCATCGTTTCAGACGAAATAACACCAATCGATCGATTTGCGATTTCGTCGATGGTCCGATCGACTCGAACCTCGAATGTGACTCGGAACATCAAAATTTCTCGGTTTTCGTTTAAATTGAGTCAAAAACTATTGAAACCTGCATTTTCATCGTTTTTGACGAACTAACACTTAATCGGTCGATTTCCATTCTCGTCGATGGTCCGATCGACTCGAACCTCAAAAGTGACCCGGAACATGAAAATTTCTCGATTTTCGTTGAAATTCAGTCAAAAACTATTGAAACCTGCATTTTCATCGTTTTAGACGAAATAACACCCAATCGATCGATTTGCGATTTCGTCGATGGTCCGATCGACTCGAACCTCGAATGTGACTCAGAACATGAAAATTTCTCGATTTTCGTTGAAATTTAGTCAGAACTGTTGATACCTGCATTTTCATCGATTTAGACGAACTAACACCCAATTGCTCGATTAGCGTTTTCGTGGATGGTCCATTCGACTCGAACCTCGAAAGTCAGTCGAAGCATTAATATTTCTCGATGTTCGTTGAAATTCAGTCAAAAACTGTTGAAACATGCATTTTCATCAATTTAGACGAACTAACACTCAATCTCTGGATTTGCGGTCTCGTCGATGGTCCGATCGACTCGAACCTCGAATGTGACTCAGAACATGAAAATTTCTCGATTTTCGTTGAAATTCAGTCAGAACTATTGATACCTGCATTTTCATCGATTTAGACGAACTAACACCCAATTGCTCGATTAGCGTTTTCGTGGATGGTCCATTCGACTCGAACCTCGAAAGTCAGTCGAAGCATTAATAATTCTCGATGTTCGTTGAAATTCAGTCAGAAACTGTTGAAACATGCATTTTCATCAATTTAGACGAACTAACACTCAACCTCTGGATTTGCGGTCCCGTCGATGGTCCGTTCGACGCGAACCTCGAGAATGACTCGCAACATGAAAATTTCTCGATTTACGTTGAAACTCAGTCAAAAACTGTTGAAACCTGCGTTTTCATCGTTTTAGACGAACTCACACTCAATTTCTCCATTAGCGTTTTCGTGGATGGTCCATTCGACTCGAACCTCGAAAGTCACTCGAAGCATTAAAATTTCTCGATGTTCGTTGAATATCAGTCAAAAACTGTTGAAACCTGCATTTTCATCGTTTCAGACGAAATAACACCAATCGATCGATTTGCGATTTCGTCGATGGTCCGATCGACTCGAACCTCGAATGTGACTCGGAACATCAAAATTTCTCGGTTTTCGTTTAAATTCAGTCAAAAACTATTGAAACCTGCATTTTCATCGTTTTTGACGAACTAACACTTAATCGGTCGATTTCCATTCTCGTCGATGGTCCGATCGACTCGAACCTCAAAAGTGACCCGGAACATGAAAATTTCTCGATTTTCGTTGAAATTCAGTCAAAAACTATTGAAACCTGCATTTTCATCGTTTTAGACGAAATAACACCCAATCGATCGATTTGCGATTTCGTCGATGGTCCGATCGACTCGAACCTCGAATGTGACTCAGAACATGAAAATTTCTCGATTTTCGTTGAAATTCAGTCAGAACTGTTGATACCTGCATTTTCATCGATTTAGACGAACTAACACCCAATTGCTCGATTAGCGTTTTCGTGGATGGTCCATTCGACTCGAACCTCGAAAGTCAGTCGAAGCATTAATATTTCTCGATGTTCGTTGAAATTCAGTCAAAAACTGTTGAAACATGCATTTTCATCAATTTAGACGAACTAACACTCAATCTCTGGATTTGCGGTCTCGTCGATGGTCCGATCGACTCGAACCTCGAATGTGACTCAGAACATGAAAATTTCTCGATTTTCGTTGAAATTCAGTCAGAACTATTGATACCTGCATTTTCATCGATTTAGACGAACTAACACCCAATTGCTCGATTAGCGTTTTCGTGGATGGTCCATTCGACTCGAACCTCGAAAGTCAGTCGAAGCATTAATAATTCTCGATGTTCGTTGAAATTCAGTCAGAAACTGTTGAAACATGCATTTTCATCAATTTAGACGAACTAACACTCAACCTCTGGATTTGCGGTCCCGTCGATGGTCCGTTCGACGCGAACCTCGAGAATGACTCGCAACATGAAAATTTCTCGATTTACGTTGAAACTCAGTCAAAAACTGTTGAAACCTGCGTTTTCATCGTTTTAGACGAACTCACACTCAATTTCTCCATTAGCGTTTTCGTGGATGGTCCATTCGACTCGAACCTCGAAAGTCACTCGAAGCATTAAAATTTCTCGATGTTCGTTGAATATCAGTCAAAAACTGTTGAAACCTGGATTTTCATCGTTTCAGACGAAATAACACCAATCGATCGATTTGCGATTTCGTCGATGGTCCTATCGACTCGAACCTCGAATGTGACTCGGAACATCAAAATTTCTCGGTTTTCGTTTAAATTCAGTCAAAAACTATTGAAACCTGTATTTTCATCGTTTTAGACGAAATAAAACCCAATCGATCGATTTGCGATCTCGTCGATGGTCCTATCGACTCGAACCTCGAATGTGACTCGGAACATGAAAATTTCTCGATTTTCGTTGAAATTCAGTCAGAACTGTTGATACCTGCATTTTCATCGATTTAGACGAACTAACACCCAATTGCTCGATTAGCGTTTTCGTGGATGTTCCATTCGACTCGAACCTTGAAAGTCAGTCGAAGCATTAATATTTCTCGATGTTCGTTGAAATTCAGTCAAAAACTGTTGAAACATGCATTTTCATCAATTTAGACGAACTAACACTCAATCTCTGGATTTCCGTTCTCGTCGATGGTCCGATCGACTCGAACTTCGAAAGTGACTCGGAACATGAAAATTTCTCGATTTTCGTTGAAATTCAGTCAGAACTGTTGATACCTGCATTTTCATCGATTTAGACGAACTAACACCCAATTGCTCGATTAGCGTTTTCGTGGATGTTCCATTCGACTCGAACCTCGAAAGTCAGTCGAAGCATTAATATTTCTCGATGTTCGTTGAAATTCAGTCAAAAACTGTTGAAACATGCATTTTCATCAATTTAGACGAACTAACACTCAATCTCTGGATTTCCGTTCTCGTCGATGGTCCGATCGACTCGAACCTCGAATGTGACTCAGAACATGAAAATTTCTCGATTTTCGTTGAAATTCAGTCAGAACTGTTGATACCTGCATTTTCATCGATTTAGACGAACTAACACCCAATTGCTCGATTAGCGTTTTCGTCGATGGTCCATTCGACTCGAACCTCGAAAGTCACTCGAAGCATTAATATTTCTCGATGTTCGTTGAAATTCAGTCAAAAACTGTTGAAACCTGCATTTTCATCGTTTTAGACGAAATAACACCAATCGATCGATTTGCGATTTCGTCGATGGTCCGATCGACTCGAACCTCGAAAGTGACTCGGAACATAAAAATTTCTCGGTTTTCGTTGAAATTCAGAAAAAAAATATTGAAACCTGCATTTTCATCGTTTTAGACGAAATAACACTTAATCGGTCGATTTCCATTCTCATCGATGGTCCGATCGACTCGAACCTCGAAAGTGACTCCGAACATGAAAATTTCTCGATTTTCGTTGAAATTCAATCAGAACTGTTGATACCTGCATTTTCATCGATTTAGACGAACTAACACCCGATTGCTCGATTTGCGATTTCGTCGATGGTCCGATCGACTCGAACCCGAATGTGACTCAGAACATGAAAATTTCTCGATTTTCGTTGAAATTCAGTCAGAACTGTTGATACATGCATTTTCATCGATTTAGACGAACTAACACCCAATTGCTCGATTAGCGTTTTCGTGGATGGTCAATTCGACTCGAACCTCGAAAGTCAGTCGAAGCATTAATATTTCTCGATGTTCGTTGAAATTCAGTCAAAAACTGTTGAAACATGCATTTTCATCAATTTAGACGAACTAACACTCAATCTCTGGATTTGCGGTCTCGTCGATGGTCCGATCGACTCGAACCTCGAATGTGACTCAGAACATGAAAATTTCTCGATTTTCGTTGAAATTCAGTCAGAACTATTGATACCTGCATTTTCATCGATTTAGACGAACTAACACCCAATTGCTCGATTAGCGTTTTCGTGGATGGTCCATTCGACTCGAACCTCGAAAGTCAGTCGAAGCATTAATAATTCTCGATGTTCGTTGAAATTCAGTCAGAAACTGTTGAAACATGCATTTTCATCAATTTAGACGAACTAATACTCAACCTCTGGATTTGCGGTCCCGTCGATGGTCCGTTCGACGCGAACCTCGAGAATGACTCGCAACATGAAAATTTCTCGATTTACGTTGAAACTCAGTCAAAAACTGTTGAAACCTGCGTTTTCATCGTTTTAGACGAACTCACACTCAATTTCTCCATTAGCGTTTTCGTGGATGGTCCATTCGACTCGAACCTCGAAAGTCACTCGAAGCATTAAAATTTCTCGATGTTCGTTGAATATCAGTCAAAAACTGTTGAAACCGGCATTTTCATCGTTTCAGACGAAATAACACCAATCGATCGATTTGCGATTTCGTCGATGGTCCGATCGACTCGAACCTCGAATGTGACTCGGAACATGAAAATTTCTCGGTTTTCGTTGAAATTCAGTCAAAAAATATTGAAACCTGCATTTTCATCGTTTTAGACGAAATAACACTTAATCGGTCGATCTCCATTCTCGTCTATGGTCCGATCGATTCGAACCTCGAAAATGACTCGGAACATGAAAATTTCTCGATTTTCGTTGAAATTCAGTCAAAAATTATTGAAACCTGCATTTTCATCGTTTTAAACGAAATAACACCCAATCGATCGATTTGCGATTTCGTCGATGGTCCGATCGACTCGAACCCGAATGTGACTCAGAACATGAAAATTTCTCGATTTTCGTTGAAATTCAGTCAGAACTGTTGATACATGCATTTTCATCGATTTAGACGAACTAACACCCAATTGCTCGATTAGCGTTTTCGTGGATGGTCAATTCGACTCGAACCACGAAAGTCAGTCGAAGCATTAATATTTCTCGATATTCGTTGAAATTCAGTCAAAAACTGTTGAAACATGCATTTTCATCAATTTAGACGAACTAACACTCAATCTCTGGATTTGCGGTCTCGTCGATGGTCCGATCGACTCGAACCTCGAATGTGACTCAGAACATGAAAATTTCTCGATTTTCGTTGAAATTCAGTCAGAACTATTGATACCTGCATTTTCATCGATTTAGACGAACTAACACCCAATTGCTCGATTAGCGTTTTCGTGGATGGTCCATTCGACTCGAACCTCGAAAGTCAGTCGAAGCATTAATGATTCTCGATGTTCGTTGAAATTCAGTCAGAAACTGTTGAAACATGCATTTTCATCAATTTAGACGAACTAACACTCAACCTCTGGATTTGCGGTCCCGTCGATGGTCCGTTCGACGCGAACCTCGAGAATGACTCGCAACATGAAAATTTCTCGATTTACGTTGAAACTCAGTCAAAAACTGTTGAAACCTGCGTTTTCATCGTTTTAGACGAACTCACACTCAATTTCTCCATTAGCGTTTTCGTGGATGGTCCATTCGACTCGAACCTCGAAAGTCACTCGAAGCATTAAAATTTCTCGATGTTCGTTGAATATCAGTCAAAAACTGTTGAAACCTGGATTTTCATCGTTTCAGACGAAATAACACCAATCGATCGATTTGCGATTTCGTCGATGGTCCGATCGACTCGAACCTCGAATGTGACTCGGAACATCAAAATTTCTCGGTTTTCGTTTAAATTCAGTCAAAAACTATTGAAACCTGTATTTTCATCGTTTTAGACGAAATAAAACCCAATCGATCGATTTGCGATCTCGTCGATGGTCCTATCGACTCGAACCTCGAATGTGACTCGGAACATGAAAATTTCTCGATTTTCGTTGAAATTCAGTCAGAACTGTTGATACCTGCATTTTCATCGATTTAGACGAACTAACACCCAATTGCTCGATTAGCGTTTTCGTGGATGTTCCATTCGACTCGAACCTCGAAAGTCAGTCGAAGCATTAATATTTCTCGATGTTCGTTGAAATTCAGTCAAAAACTGTTGAAACATGCATTTTCATCAGTTTAGACGAACTAACACTCAATCTCTGGATTTCCGTTCTCGTCGATGGTCCGATCGACTCGAACTTCGAAAGTGACTCGGAACATGAAAATTTCTCGATTTTCGTTGAAATTCAGTCAAAAACTATTGAAACCTGCATTTTCATCGTTTTAGACGAAATAACACCCAATCGATCGATTTGCGATTTCGTCGATGGTCCGATCGACTCGAACCCGAATGTGACTCAGAACATGAAAATTTCTCGATTTTCGTTGAAATTCAGTCAGAACTGTTGATACATGCATTTTCATCGATTTAGACGAACTAACACCCAATTGCTCGATTAGCGTTTTCGTGGATGGTCAATTCGACTCGAACCTCGAAAGTCAGTCGAAGCATTAATATTTCTCGATATTCGTTGAAATTCAGTCAAAAACTGTTGAAACATGCATTTTCATCAATTTAGACGAACTAACACTCAATCTCTGGATTTGCGGTCTCGTCGATGGTCCGATCGACTCGAACCTCGAATGTGACTCAGAACATGAAAATTTCTCGATTTTCGTTGAAATTCAGTCAGAACTGTTGATACCTGCATTTTCATCGATTTAGACGAACTAACACCCAATTGCTCGATTAGCGTTTTCGTGGATGGTCCATTCGACTCGAACCTCGAAAGTCAGTCGAAGCATTAATATTTCTCGATGTTCGTTGAAATTCAGTCAAAAACTGTTGAAACATGCATTTTCATCAATTTAGACGAACTAACACTCAATCTCTGGATTTGCGGTCTCGTCGATGGTCCGATCGACTCGAACCTCGAATGTGACTCAGAACATGAAAATTTCTCGATTTTCGTTGAAATTCAGTCAGAACTATTGATACCTGCATTTTCATCGATTTAGACGAACTAACACCCAATTGCTCGATTAGCGTTTTCGTGGATGGTCCATTCGACTCGAACCTCGAAAGTCAGTCGAAGCATTAATAATTCTCGATGTTCGTTGAAATTCAGTCAGAAACTGTTGAAACATGCATTTTCATCAATTTAGACGAACTAACACTCAACCTCTGGATTTGCGGTCCCGTCGATGGTCCGTTCGACGCGAACCTCGAGAATGACTCGCAACATGAAAATTTCTCGATTTACGTTGAAACTCAGTCAAAAACTGTTGAAACCTGCGTTTTCATCGTTTTAGACGAACTCACACTCAATTTCTCCATTAGCGTTTTCGTGGATGGTCCATTCGACTCGAACCTCGAAAGTCACTCGAAGCATTAAAATTTCTCGATGTTCGTTGAATATCAGTCAAAAACTGTTGAAACCTGGATTTTCATCGTTTCAGACGAAATAACACCAATCGATCGATTTGCGATTTCGTCGATGGTCCGATCGACTCGAACCTCGAATGTGACTCGGAACATCAAAATTTCTCGGTTTTCGTTTAAATTCAGTCAAAAACTATTGAAACCTGTATTTTCATCGTTTTAGACGAAATAAAACCCAATCGATCGATTTGCGATCTCGTCGATGGTCCTATCGACTCGAACCTCGAATGTGACTCGGAACATGAAAATTTCTCGATTTTCGTTGAAATTCAGTCAGAACTGTTGATACCTGCATTTTCATCGATTTAGACGAACTAACACCCAATTGCTCGATTAGCGTTTTCGTGGATGTTCCATTCGACTCGAACCTCGAAAGTCAGTCGAAGCATTAATATTTCTCGATGTTCGTTGAAATTCAGTCAAAAACTGTTGAAACATGCATTTTCATCAATTTAGACGAACTAACACTCAATCTCTGGATTTCCGTTCTCGTCGATGGTCCGATCGACTCGAACTTCGAAAGTGACTCGGAACATGAAAATTTCTCGATTTTCGTTGAAATTCAGTCAGAACTATTGATACCTGCATTTTCATCGATTTAGACGAACTAACACCCAATTGCTCGATTAGCGTTTTCGTGGATGGTCCATTAGTCTCGAACCTCGAAAGTCAGTCGAAGCATTAATAGTTCTCGATGTTCGTTGAAATTCAGTCAAAAACTGTTGAAACATGCATTTTCATCAATTTAGACGAACTAACACTCAATCTCTGGATTTGCGGTCTCGTCGATGGTCCGTTCGACGCCAACCTCGAGAATGACTCGCAACATGAAAATTTCTCGATTTTCGTTGAAACTCAGTCAAAAACTGTTGAAACCTGCATTTTCATCGTTTTTGACGAACTAACACTTAATCGGTCGATTTCCATTCTCGTCGATGGTCCGATCGACTCGAACCTCAAAAGTGACCCGGAACATGAAAATTTCTCGATTTTCGTTGAAATTCAGTCAAAAACTATTGAAACCTGCATTTTCATCGTTTTAGACGAAATAACACCCAATCGATCGATTTGCGATTTCGTCGATGGTCCGATCGACTCGAACCTCGAATGTGACTCAGAACATGAAAATTTCTCGATTTTCGTTGAAATTCAGTCAGAACTGTTGATACCTGCATTTTCATCGATTTAGACGAACTAACACCCAATTGCTCGATTAGCGTTTTCGTCGATGGTCCATTCGACTCGAACCTCGAAAGTCACTCGAAGCATTAATATTTCTCGATGTTCGTTGAAATTCAGTCAAAAACTGTTGAAACATGCATTTTCATCAATTTAGACGAACTAACACTCAATCTCTGGATTTGCGGTCTCGTCGATGGTCTGATCGACTCGAACCTCGAATGTGACTCAGAACATGAAAATTTCTCGATTTTCGTTGAAATTCAGTCAGAACTATTGATACCTGCATTTTCATCGATTTAGACGAACTAACACCCAATTGCTCGATTAGCGTTTTCGTGGATGGTCCATTCGACTCGAACCTCGAAAGTCAGTCGAAGCATTAATAATTCTCGATGTTCGTTGAAATTCAGTCAGAAACTGTTGAAACATGCATTTTCATCAATTTAGACGAACTAACACTCAACCTCTGGATTTGCGGTCCCGTCGATGGTCCGTTCGACGCGAACCTCGAGAATGACTCGCAACATGAAAATTTCTCGATTTACGTTGAAACTCAGTCAAAAACTGTTGAAACCTGCGTTTTCATCGTTTTAGACGAACTCACACTCAATTTCTCCATTAGCGTTTTCGTGGATGGTCCATTTGACTCGAACCTCGAAAGTCACTCGAAGCATTAAAATTTCTCGATGTTCGTTGAATATCAGTCAAAAACTGTTGAAACCTGCATTTTCATCCTTTTAGACGAAATAACACCAATCGATCGATTTGCGATTTCGTCGATGGTCCGATCGACTCGAACCTCGAAAGTGACTCGGAACATCAAAGTTTCTCGGTTTTCGTTGAAATTCAGTCAAAAACTATTGAAACCTGCATTTTCATCGTTTTAGACGAACTAAACCTCAATCTCTGGATTTGCGGTCTCGTCGATGGTCCGTTCGACTCGAACATCGAAAGTCGTTCGAAGCATTAAAATTTCTCGATTTTCGTTGAAATTCAGTCAAAAACTGTTGAAACCTGCATTTTCATCCTTTTAGACGAAATAACACCAATCGATCGATTTGCGATTTCGTCGATGGTCCGATCGTCTCGAACCTCGAAAGTGACTCGGAACATCAAAGTTTCTCGGTTTTCGTTGAAATTCAGTCAAAAACTATTGAAACCTGCATTTTCATCATTTTAGACGAAATAACACCCAATCGATCGATTTGCGATTTCGTCGATGGTCCGATCGACTCGAACCTCGAATGTGACTCGGAACATGAAAATTTCTCGATTTTCGTTGAAATTCAGTCAGAACTGTTGATACCTGCATTTTCATCGATTTAGGCAAACTAACACCGAATTGCTCGATTAGCGTTTTCGTGGATGGTCCATTCGACTCGAACCTCGAAAGTCACTCGAAGCTTTAATATTTCTCGATGTTCGTTGAAATTCAGTCAAAAACTGTTGAAACCTGCATTTTCATCGTTTTAGACGAAATAACACCAATCGATCGATTTGCGATTTCGTCGATGGTCCGATCGACTCGAACCTCGAAAGTGACTCGGAACATAAAAATTTCTCGGTTTTCGTTGAAATTCAGAAAAAAAATATTGAAACCTGCATTTTCATCGTTTTAGACGAAATAACACTTAATCGGTCGATTTCCATTCTCATCGATGGTCCGATCGACTCGAACCTCGAAAGTGACTCCGAACATGAAAATTTCTCGATTTTCGTTGAAATTCAATCAGAACTGTTGATACCTGCATTTTCATCGATTTAGACGAACTAACACCCAATTGCTCGATTTGCGATTTCGTCGATGGTCCGATCGACTCGAACCCGAATGTGACTCAGAACATGAAAATTTCTCGATTTTCGTTGAAATTCAGTCAGAACTGTTGATACATGCATTTTCATCGATTTAGACGAACTAACACCCAATTGCTCGATTAGCGTTTTCGTGGATGGTCAATTCGACTCGAACCTCGAAAGTCAGTCGAAGCATTAATATTTCTCGATGTTCGTTGAAATTCAGTCAAAAACTGTTGAAACATGCATTTTCATCAATTTAGACGAACTAACACTCAATCTCTGGATTTGCGGTCTCGTCGATGGTCCGATCGACTCGAACCTCGAATGTGACTCAGAACATGAAAATTTCTCGATTTTCGTTGAAATTCAGTCAGAACTATTGATACCTGCATTTTCATCGATTTAGACGAACTAACACCCAATTGCTCGATTAGCGTTTTCGTGGATGGTCCATTCGACTCGAACCTCGAAAGTCAGTCGAAGCATTAATAATTCTCGATGTTCGTTGAAATTCAGTCAGAAACTGTTGAAACATGCATTTTCATCAATTTAGACGAACTAACACTCAACCTCTGGATTTGCGGTCCCGTCGATGGTCCGTTCGACGCGAACCTCGAGAATGACTCGCAACATAAAAATTTCTCGATTTACGTTGAAACTCAGTCAAAAACTGTTGAAACCTGCGTTTTCATCGTTTTAGACGAACTCACACTCAATTTCTCCATTAGCGTTTTCGTGGATGGTCCATTCGACTCGAACCTCGAAAGTCACTCGAAGCATTAAAATTTCTCGATGTTCGTTGAATATCAGTCAAAAACTGTTGAAACCTGCATTTTCATCGTTTCAGACGAAATAACACCAATCGATCGATTTGCGATTTCGTCGATGGTCCGATCGACTCGAACCTCGAATGTGACTCGGAACATCAAAATTTCTCGGTTTTCGTTTAAATTCAGTCAAAAACTATTGAAACCTGCATTTTCATCGTTTTTGACGAACTAACACTTAATCGGTCGATTTCCATTCTCATCGATGGTCCGATCGACTCGAACCTCAAAAGTGACCCGGAACATGAAAATTTCTCGATTTTCGTTGAAATTCAGTCAAAAACTATTGAAACCTGCATTTTCATCGTTTTAGACGAAATAACACCCAATCGATCGATTTGCGATTTCGTCGATGGTCCGATCGACTCGAACCTCGAATGTGACTCAGAACATGAAAATTTCTCGATTTTCGTTGAAATTCAGTCAGAACTGTTGATACCTGCATTTTCATCGATTTAGACGAACTAACACCCAATTGCTCGATTAGCGTTTTCGTGGATGGTCCATTCGACTCGAACCTCGAAAGTCACTCGAAGCATTAATATTTCTCGATGTTCGTTGAAATTCAGTCAAAAACTGTTGAAACATGCATTTTCATCAATTTAGACGAACTAACACTCAATCTCTGGATTTGCGGTCTCGTCGATTGTCCGTTCGACTCGAACCTCGAAAGTGACTCGCGACATGAAAATTTCTCGATGTTCATTGAAACTCAGTCAAAAACTGTTGAAACCTGCGTTTTCATCGTTTTAGTCGAAAATACACCAATCGATCGATTTGCGATTTCGTCGATGGTCCGATCGACTCGAACCTCGAATGTGACTCGGAACATGAAAATTTCTCGGTTTTCGTTGAAATTCAGTCAAAAAATATTGAAACCTGCATTTTCATCGTTTTAGACGAAATAACACTTAATCGGTCGATCTCCATTCTCGTCTATGGTCCGATCGATTCGAACCTCGAAAATGACTCGGAACATGAAAATTTCTCGATTTTCGTTGAAATTCAGTCAAAAATTATTGAAACCTGCATTTTCATCGTTTTAAACGAAATAACACCCAATTGCTCGATTAGCGTTTTCGTGGATGGTCCATTCGACTCGAACCTCGAAAGTCAGTCGAAGCATTAATAATTCTCGATGTTCGTTGAAATTCAGTCAGAAACTGTTGAACCATGCATTTTCATCAATTTAGACGAACTAACACTCAACCTCTGGATTTGCGGTCCCGTCGATGGTCCGTTCGACGCGAACCTCGAGAATGACTCGCAACATAAAAATTTCTCGATTTACGTTGAAACTCAGTCAAAAACTGTTGAAACCTGCGTTTTCATCATTTTAGACGAACTCACACTCAATTTCTCCATTAGCGTTTTCGTGGATGGTCCATTCGACTCGAACCTCGAAAGTCACTCGAAGCATTAAAATTTCTCGATGTTCGTTGAATATCAGTCAAAAACTGTTGAAACCTGCATTTTCATCGTTTCAGACGAAATAACACCAATCGATCGATTTGCGATTTCGTCGATGGTCCGATCGACTCGAACCTCGAATGTGACTCGGAACATCAAAATTTCTCGGTTTTCGTTTAAATTCAGTCAAAAACTATTGAAACCTGCATTTTCATCGTTTTTGACGAACTAACACTTAATCGGTCGATTTCCATTCTCATCGATGGTCCGATCGACTCGAACCTCAAAAGTGACCCGGAACATGAAAATTTCTCGATTTTCGTTGAAATTCAGTCAAAAACTATTGAAACCTGCATTTTCATCGTTTTAGACGAAATAACACCCAATCGATCGATTTGCGATTTCGTCGATGGTCCGATCGACTCGAACCTCGAATGTGACTCAGAACATGAAAATTTCTCGATTTTCGTTGAAATTCAGTCAGAACTGTTGATACCTGCATTTTCATCGATTTAGACGAACTAACACCCAATTGCTCGATTAGCGTTTTCGTGGATGGTCCATTCGACTCGAACCTCGAAAGTCACTCGAAGCATTAATATTTCTCGATGTTCGTTGAAATTCAGTCAAAAACTGTTGAAACATGCATTTTCATCAATTTAGACGAACTAACACTCAATCTCTGGATTTGCGGTCTCCTCGATTGTCCGTTCGACTCGAACCTCGAAAGTGACTCGCGACATGAAAATTTCTCGATGTTCATTGAAACTCAGTCAAAAACTGTTGAAACCTGCGTTTTCATCGTTTTAGTCGAAAATACACCAATCGATCGATTTGCGATTTCGTCGATGGTCCGATCGACTCGAACCTCGAATGTGACTCGGAACATGAAAATTTCTCGGTTTTCGTTGAAATTCAGTCAAAAAATATTGAAACCTGCATTTTCATCGTTTTAGACGAAATAACACTTAATCGGTCGATCTCCATTCTCGTCTATGGTCCGATCGATTCGAACCTCGAAAATGACTCGGAACATGAAAATTTCTCGATTTTCGTTGAAATTCAGTCAAAAATTATTGAAACCTGCATTTTCATCGTTTTAAACGAAATAACACCCAATCGATCGATTTGCGATTTCGTCGATGGTCCGATCGACTCGAACCCGAATGTGACTCAGAACATGAAAATTTCTCGATTTTCGTTGAAATTCAGTCAGAACTGTTGATACATGCATTTTCATCGATTTAGACGAACTAACACCCAATTGCTCGATTAGCGTTTTCGTGGATGGTCAATTCGACTCGAACCTCGAAAGTCAGTCGAAGCATTAATATTTCTCGATATTCGTTGAAATTCAGTCAAAAACTGTTGAAACATGCATTTTCATCAATTTAGACGAACTAACACTCAATCTCTGGATTTGCGGTCTCGTCGATGGTCCGATCGACTCGAACCTCGAATGTGACTCAGAACATGAAAATTTCTCGATTTTCGTTGAAATTCAGTCAGAACTGTTGATACCTGCATTTTCATCGATTTAGACGAACTAACACCCAATTGCTCGATTATCGTTTTCGTGGATGGTCCATTCGACTCGAACCTCGAAAGTCAGTCGAAGCATTAATAATTCTCGATGTTCGTTGAAATTCAGTCAGAAACTGTTGAAACATGCATTTTCATCAATTTAGACGAACTAACACTCAACCTCTGGATTTGCGGTCCCGTCGATGGTCCGTTCGACGCGAACCTCGAGAATGACTCGCAACATGAAAATTTCTCGATTTACGTTGAAACTCAGTCAAAAACTGTTGAAACCTGCGTTTTCATCGTTTTAGACGAACTCACACTCAATTTCTCCATTAGCGTTTTCGTGGATGGTCCATTCGACTCGAACCTCGAAAGTCACTCGAAGCATTAAAATTTCTCGATGTTCGTTGAATATCAGTCAAAAACTGTTGAAACCTGCATTTTCATCGTTTCAGACGAAATAACACCAATCGATCGATTTGCGATTTCGTCGATGGTCCGATCGACTCGAACCTCGAATGTGACTCGGAACATCAAAATTTCTCGGTTTTCGTTTAAATTGAGTCAAAAACTATTGAAACCTGCATTTTCATCGTTTTTGACGAACTAACACTTAATCGGTCGATTTCCATTCTCGTCGATGGTCCGATCGACTCGAACCTCAAAAGTGACCCGGAACATGAAAATTTCTCGATTTTCGTTGAAATTCAGTCAAAAACTATTGAAACCTGCATTTTCATCGTTTTAGACGAAATAACACCCAATCGATCGATTTGCGATTTCGTCGATGGTCCGATCGACTCGAACCTCGAATGTGACTCAGAACATGAAAATTTCTCGATTTTCGTTGAAATTTAGTCAGAACTGTTGATACCTGCATTTTCATCGATTTAGACGAACTAACACCCAATTGCTCGATTAGCGTTTTCGTGGATGGTCCATTCGACTCGAACCTCGAAAGTCAGTCGAAGCATTAATATTTCTCGATGTTCGTTGAAATTCAGTCAAAAACTGTTGAAACATGCATTTTCATCAATTTAGACGAACTAACACTCAATCTCTGGATTTGCGGTCTCGTCGATGGTCCGATCGACTCGAACCTCGAATGTGACTCAGAACATGAAAATTTCTCGATTTTCGTTGAAATTCAGTCAGAACTATTGATACCTGCATTTTCATCGATTTAGACGAACTAACACCCAATTGCTCGATTAGCGTTTTCGTGGATGGTCCATTCGACTCGAACCTCGAAAGTCAGTCGAAGCATTAATAATTCTCGATGTTCGTTGAAATTCAGTCAGAAACTGTTGAAACATGCATTTTCATCAATTTAGACGAACTAACACTCAACCTCTGGATTTGCGGTCCCGTCGATGGTCCGTTCGACGCGAACCTCGAGAATGACTCGCAACATGAAAATTTCTCGATTTACGTTGAAACTCAGTCAAAAACTGTTGAAACCTGCGTTTTCATCGTTTTAGACGAACTCACACTCAATTTCTCCATTAGCGTTTTCGTGGATGGTCCATTCGACTCGAACCTCGAAAGTCACTCGAAGCATTAAAATTTCTCGATGTTCGTTGAATATCAGTCAAAAACTGTTGAAACCTGCATTTTCATCGTTTCAGACGAAATAACACCAATCGATCGATTTGCGATTTCGTCGATGGTCCGATCGACTCGAACCTCGAATGTGACTCGGAACATCAAAATTTCTCGGTTTTCGTTTAAATTCAGTCAAAAACTATTGAAACCTGCATTTTCATCGTTTTTGACGAACTAACACTTAATCGGTCGATTTCCATTCTCGTCGATGGTCCGATCGACTCGAACCTCAAAAGTGACCCGGAACATGAAAATTTCTCGATTTTCGTTGAAATTCAGTCAAAAACTATTGAAACCTGCATTTTCATCGTTTTAGACGAAATAACACCCAATCGATCGATTTGCGATTTCGTCGATGGTCCGATCGACTCGAACCTCGAATGTGACTCAGAACATGAAAATTTCTCGATTTTCGTTGAAATTCAGTCAGAACTGTTGATACCTGCATTTTCATCGATTTAGACGAACTAACACCCAATTGCTCGATTAGCGTTTTCGTGGATGGTCCATTCGACTCGAACCTCGAAAGTCAGTCGAAGCATTAATATTTCTCGATGTTCGTTGAAATTCAGTCAAAAACTGTTGAAACATGCATTTTCATCAATTTAGACGAACTAACACTCAATCTCTGGATTTGCGGTCTCGTCGATGGTCCGATCGACTCGAACCTCGAATGTGACTCAGAACATGAAAATTTCTCGATTTTCGTTGAAATTCAGTCAGAACTATTGATACCTGCATTTTCATCGATTTAGACGAACTAACACCCAATTGCTCGATTAGCGTTTTCGTGGATGGTCCATTCGACTCGAACCTCGAAAGTCAGTCGAAGCATTAATAATTCTCGATGTTCGTTGAAATTCAGTCAGAAACTGTTGAAACATGCATTTTCATCAATTTAGACGAACTAACACTCAACCTCTGGATTTGCGGTCCCGTCGATGGTCCGTTCGACGCGAACCTCGAGAATGACTCGCAACATGAAAATTTCTCGATTTACGTTGAAACTCAGTCAAAAACTGTTGAAACCTGCGTTTTCATCGTTTTAGACGAACTCACACTCAATTTCTCCATTAGCGTTTTCGTGGATGGTCCATTCGACTCGAACCTCGAAAGTCACTCGAAGCATTAAAATTTCTCGATGTTCGTTGAATATCAGTCAAAAACTGTTGAAACCTGGATTTTCATCGTTTCAGACGAAATAACACCAATCGATCGATTTGCGATTTCGTCGATGGTCCTATCGACTCGAACCTCGAATGTGACTCGGAACATCAAAATTTCTCGGTTTTCGTTTAAATTCAGTCAAAAACTATTGAAACCTGTATTTTCATCGTTTTAGACGAAATAAAACCCAATCGATCGATTTGCGATCTCGTCGATGGTCCTATCGACTCGAACCTCGAATGTGACTCGGAACATGAAAATTTCTCGATTTTCGTTGAAATTCAGTCAGAACTGTTGATACCTGCATTTTCATCGATTTAGACGAACTAACACCCAATTGCTCGATTAGCGTTTTCGTGGATGTTCCATTCGACTCGAACCTTGAAAGTCAGTCGAAGCATTAATATTTCTCGATGTTCGTTGAAATTCAGTCAAAAACTGTTGAAACATGCATTTTCATCAATTTAGACGAACTAACACTCAATCTCTGGATTTCCGTTCTCGTCGATGGTCCGATCGACTCGAACTTCGAAAGTGACTCGGAACATGAAAATTTCTCGATTTTCGTTGAAATTCAGTCAGAACTGTTGATACCTGCATTTTCATCGATTTAGACGAACTAACACCCAATTGCTCGATTAGCGTTTTCGTGGATGTTCCATTCGACTCGAACCTCGAAAGTCAGTCGAAGCATTAATATTTCTCGATGTTCGTTGAAATTCAGTCAAAAACTGTTGAAACATGCATTTTCATCAATTTAGACGAACTAACACTCAATCTCTGGATTTCCGTTCTCGTCGATGGTCCGATCGACTCGAACCTCGAATGTGACTCAGAACATGAAAATTTCTCGATTTTCGTTGAAATTCAGTCAGAACTGTTGATACCTGCATTTTCATCGATTTAGACGAACTAACACCCAATTGCTCGATTAGCGTTTTCGTCGATGGTCCATTCGACTCGAACCTCGAAAGTCACTCGAAGCATTAATATTTCTCGATGTTCGTTGAAATTCAGTCAAAAACTGTTGAAACCTGCATTTTCATCGTTTTAGACGAAATAACACCAATCGATCGATTTGCGATTTCGTCGATGGTCCGATCGACTCGAACCTCGAAAGTGACTCGGAACATAAAAATTTCTCGGTTTTCGTTGAAATTCAGAAAAAAAATATTGAAACCTGCATTTTCATCGTTTTAGACGAAATAACACTTAATCGGTCGATTTCCATTCTCATCGATGGTCCGATCGACTCGAACCTCGAAAGTGACTCCGAACATGAAAATTTCTCGATTTTCGTTGAAATTCAATCAGAACTGTTGATACCTGCATTTTCATCGATTTAGACGAACTAACACCCGATTGCTCGATTTGCGATTTCGTCGATGGTCCGATCGACTCGAACCCGAATGTGACTCAGAACATGAAAATTTCTCGATTTTCGTTGAAATTCAGTCAGAACTGTTGATACATGCATTTTCATCGATTTAGACGAACTAACACCCAATTGCTCGATTAGCGTTTTCGTGGATGGTCAATTCGACTCGAACCTCGAAAGTCAGTCGAAGCATTAATATTTCTCGATGTTCGTTGAAATTCAGTCAAAAACTGTTGAAACATGCATTTTCATCAATTTAGACGAACTAACACTCAATCTCTGGATTTGCGGTCTCGTCGATGGTCCGATCGACTCGAACCTCGAATGTGACTCAGAACATGAAAATTTCTCGATTTTCGTTGAAATTCAGTCAGAACTATTGATACCTGCATTTTCATCGATTTAGACGAACTAACACCCAATTGCTCGATTAGCGTTTTCGTGGATGGTCCATTCGACTCGAACCTCGAAAGTCAGTCGAAGCATTAATAATTCTCGATGTTCGTTGAAATTCAGTCAGAAACTGTTGAAACATGCATTTTCATCAATTTAGACGAACTAATACTCAACCTCTGGATTTGCGGTCCCGTCGATGGTCCGTTCGACGCGAACCTCGAGAATGACTCGCAACATGAAAATTTCTCGATTTACGTTGAAACTCAGTCAAAAACTGTTGAAACCTGCGTTTTCATCGTTTTAGACGAACTCACACTCAATTTCTCCATTAGCGTTTTCGTGGATGGTCCATTCGACTCGAACCTCGAAAGTCACTCGAAGCATTAAAATTTCTCGATGTTCGTTGAATATCAGTCAAAAACTGTTGAAACCGGCATTTTCATCGTTTCAGACGAAATAACACCAATCGATCGATTTGCGATTTCGTCGATGGTCCGATCGACTCGAACCTCGAATGTGACTCGGAACATGAAAATTTCTCGGTTTTCGTTGAAATTCAGTCAAAAAATATTGAAACCTGCATTTTCATCGTTTTAGACGAAATAACACTTAATCGGTCGATCTCCATTCTCGTCTATGGTCCGATCGATTCGAACCTCGAAAATGACTCGGAACATGAAAATTTCTCGATTTTCGTTGAAATTCAGTCAAAAATTATTGAAACCTGCATTTTCATCGTTTTAAACGAAATAACACCCAATCGATCGATTTGCGATTTCGTCGATGGTCCGATCGACTCGAACCCGAATGTGACTCAGAACATGAAAATTTCTCGATTTTCGTTGAAATTCAGTCAGAACTGTTGATACATGCATTTTCATCGATTTAGACGAACTAACACCCAATTGCTCGATTAGCGTTTTCGTGGATGGTCAATTCGACTCGAACCTCGAAAGTCAGTCGAAGCATTAATATTTCTCGATATTCGTTGAAATTCAGTCAAAAACTGTTGAAACATGCATTTTCATCAATTTAGACGAACTAACACTCAATCTCTGGATTTGCGGTCTCGTCGATGGTCCGATCGACTCGAACCTCGAATGTGACTCAGAACATGAAAATTTCTCGATTTTCGTTGAAATTCAGTCAGAACTATTGATACCTGCATTTTCATCGATTTAGACGAACTAACACCCAATTGCTCGATTAGCGTTTTCGTGGATGGTCCATTCGACTCGAACCTCGAAAGTCAGTCGAAGCATTAATGATTCTCGATGTTCGTTGAAATTCAGTCAGAAACTGTTGAAACATGCATTTTCATCAATTTAGACGAACTAACACTCAACCTCTGGATTTGCGGTCCCGTCGATGGTCCGTTCGACGCGAACCTCGAGAATGACTCGCAACATGAAAATTTCTCGATTTACGTTGAAACTCAGTCAAAAACTGTTGAAACCTGCGTTTTCATCGTTTTAGACGAACTCACACTCAATTTCTCCATTAGCGTTTTCGTGGATGGTCCATTCGACTCGAACCTCGAAAGTCACTCGAAGCATTAAAATTTCTCGATGTTCGTTGAATATCAGTCAAAAACTGTTGAAACCTGGATTTTCATCGTTTCAGACGAAATAACACCAATCGATCGATTTGCGATTTCGTCGATGGTCCGATCGACTCGAACCTCGAATGTGACTCGGAACATCAAAATTTCTCGGTTTTCGTTTAAATTCAGTCAAAAACTATTGAAACCTGTATTTTCATCGTTTTAGACGAAATAAAACCCAATCGATCGATTTGCGATCTCGTCGATGGTCCTATCGACTCGAACCTCGAATGTGACTCGGAACATGAAAATTTCTCGATTTTCGTTGAAATTCAGTCAGAACTGTTGATACCTGCATTTTCATCGATTTAGACGAACTAACACCCAATTGCTCGATTAGCGTTTTCGTGGATGTTCCATTCGACTCGAACCTCGAAAGTCAGTCGAAGCATTAATATTTCTCGATGTTCGTTGAAATTCAGTCAAAAACTGTTGAAACATGCATTTTCATCAGTTTAGACGAACTAACACTCAATCTCTGGATTTCCGTTCTCGTCGATGGTCCGATCGACTCGAACTTCGAAAGTGACTCGGAACATGAAAATTTCTCGATTTTCGTTGAAATTCAGTCAAAAACTATTGAAACCTGCATTTTCATCGTTTTAGACGAAATAACACCCAATCGATCGATTTGCGATTTCGTCGATGGTCCGATCGACTCGAACCCGAATGTGACTCAGAACATGAAAATTTCTCGATTTTCGTTGAAATTCAGTCAGAACTGTTGATACATGCATTTTCATCGATTTAGACGAACTAACACCCAATTGCTCGATTAGCGTTTTCGTGGATGGTCAATTCGACTCGAACCTCGAAAGTCAGTCGAAGCATTAATATTTCTCGATATTCGTTGAAATTCAGTCAAAAACTGTTGAAACATGCATTTTCATCAATTTAGACGAACTAACACTCAATCTCTGGATTTGCGGTCTCGTCGATGGTCCGATCGACTCGAACCTCGAATGTGACTCAGAACATGAAAATTTCTCGATTTTCGTTGAAATTCAGTCAGAACTGTTGATACCTGCATTTTCATCGATTTAGACGAACTAACACCCAATTGCTCGATTAGCGTTTTCGTGGATGGTCCATTCGACTCGAACCTCGAAAGTCAGTCGAAGCATTAATATTTCTCGATGTTCGTTGAAATTCAGTCAAAAACTGTTGAAACATGCATTTTCATCAATTTAGACGAACTAACACTCAATCTCTGGATTTGCGGTCTCGTCGATGGTCCGATCGACTCGAACCTCGAATGTGACTCAGAACATGAAAATTTCTCGATTTTCGTTGAAATTCAGTCAGAACTATTGATACCTGCATTTTCATCGATTTAGACGAACTAACACCCAATTGCTCGATTAGCGTTTTCGTGGATGGTCCATTCGACTCGAACCTCGAAAGTCAGTCGAAGCATTAATAATTCTCGATGTTCGTTGAAATTCAGTCAGAAACTGTTGAAACATGCATTTTCATCAATTTAGACGAACTAACACTCAACCTCTGGATTTGCGGTCCCGTCGATGGTCCGTTCGACGCGAACCTCGAGAATGACTCGCAACATGAAAATTTCTCGATTTACGTTGAAACTCAGTCAAAAACTGTTGAAACCTGCGTTTTCATCGTTTTAGACGAACTCACACTCAATTTCTCCATTAGCGTTTTCGTGGATGGTCCATTCGACTCGAACCTCGAAAGTCACTCGAAGCATTAAAATTTCTCGATGTTCGTTGAATATCAGTCAAAAACTGTTGAAACCTGGATTTTCATCGTTTCAGACGAAATAACACCAATCGATCGATTTGCGATTTCGTCGATGGTCCGATCGACTCGAACCTCGAATGTGACTCGGAACATCAAAATTTCTCGGTTTTCGTTTAAATTCAGTCAAAAACTATTGAAACCTGTATTTTCATCGTTTTAGACGAAATAAAACCCAATCGATCGATTTGCGATCTCGTCGATGGTCCTATCGACTCGAACCTCGAATGTGACTCGGAACATGAAAATTTCTCGATTTTCGTTGAAATTCAGTCAGAACTGTTGATACCTGCATTTTCATCGATTTAGACGAACTAACACCCAATTGCTCGATTAGCGTTTTCGTGGATGTTCCATTCGACTCGAACCTCGAAAGTCAGTCGAAGCATTAATATTTCTCGATGTTCGTTGAAATTCAGTCAAAAACTGTTGAAACATGCATTTTCATCAATTTAGACGAACTAACACTCAATCTCTGGATTTCCGTTCTCGTCGATGGTCCGATCGACTCGAACTTCGAAAGTGACTCGGAACATGAAAATTTCTCGATTTTCGTTGAAATTCAGTCAGAACTATTGATACCTGCATTTTCATCGATTTAGACGAACTAACACCCAATTGCTCGATTAGCGTTTTCGTGGATGGTCCATTAGTCTCGAACCTCGAAAGTCAGTCGAAGCATTAATAGTTCTCGATGTTCGTTGAAATTCAGTCAAAAACTGTTGAAACATGCATTTTCATCAATTTAGACGAACTAACACTCAATCTCTGGATTTGCGGTCTCGTCGATGGTCCGTTCGACGCCAACCTCGAGAATGACTCGCAACATGAAAATTTCTCGATTTTCGTTGAAACTCAGTCAAAAACTGTTGAAACCTGCATTTTCATCGTTTTTGACGAACTAACACTTAATCGGTCGATTTCCATTCTCGTCGATGGTCCGATCGACTCGAACCTCAAAAGTGACCCGGAACATGAAAATTTCTCGATTTTCGTTGAAATTCAGTCAAAAACTATTGAAACCTGCATTTTCATCGTTTTAGACGAAATAACACCCAATCGATCGATTTGCGATTTCGTCGATGGTCCGATCGACTCGAACCTCGAATGTGACTCAGAACATGAAAATTTCTCGATTTTCGTTGAAATTCAGTCAGAACTGTTGATACCTGCATTTTCATCGATTTAGACGAACTAACACCCAATTGCTCGATTAGCGTTTTCGTCGATGGTCCATTCGACTCGAACCTCGAAAGTCACTCGAAGCATTAATATTTCTCGATGTTCGTTGAAATTCAGTCAAAAACTGTTGAAACATGCATTTTCATCAATTTAGACGAACTAACACTCAATCTCTGGATTTGCGGTCTCGTCGATGGTCTGATCGACTCGAACCTCGAATGTGACTCAGAACATGAAAATTTCTCGATTTTCGTTGAAATTCAGTCAGAACTATTGATACCTGCATTTTCATCGATTTAGACGAACTAACACCCAATTGCTCGATTAGCGTTTTCGTGGATGGTCCATTCGACTCGAACCTCGAAAGTCAGTCGAAGCATTAATAATTCTCGATGTTCGTTGAAATTCAGTCAGAAACTGTTGAAACATGCATTTTCATCAATTTAGACGAACTAACACTCAACCTCTGGATTTGCGGTCCCGTCGATGGTCCGTTCGACGCGAACCTCGAGAATGACTCGCAACATGAAAATTTCTCGATTTACGTTGAAACTCAGTCAAAAACTGTTGAAACCTGCGTTTTCATCGTTTTAGACGAACTCACACTCAATTTCTCCATTAGCGTTTTCGTGGATGGTCCATTTGACTCGAACCTCGAAAGTCACTCGAAGCATTAAAATTTCTCGATGTTCGTTGAATATCAGTCAAAAACTGTTGAAACCTGCATTTTCATCCTTTTAGACGAAATAACACCAATCGATCGATTTGCGATTTCGTCGATGGTCCGATCGACTCGAACCTCGAAAGTGACTCGGAACATCAAAGTTTCTCGGTTTTCGTTGAAATTCAGTCAAAAACTATTGAAACCTGCATTTTCATCGTTTTAGACGAACTAAACCTCAATCTCTGGATTTGCGGTCTCGTCGATGGTCCGTTCGACTCGAACATCGAAAGTCGTTCGAAGCATTAAAATTTCTCGATTTTCGTTGAAATTCAGTCAAAAACTGTTGAAACCTGCATTTTCATCCTTTTAGACGAAATAACACCAATCGATCGATTTGCGATTTCGTCGATGGTCCGATCGTCTCGAACCTCGAAAGTGACTCGGAACATCAAAGTTTCTCGGTTTTCGTTGAAATTCAGTCAAAAACTATTGAAACCTGCATTTTCATCATTTTAGACGAAATAACACCCAATCGATCGATTTGCGATTTCGTCGATGGTCCGATCGACTCGAACCTCGAATGTGACTCGGAACATGAAAATTTCTCGATTTTCGTTGAAATTCAGTCAGAACTGTTGATACCTGCATTTTCATCGATTTAGGCAAACTAACACCGAATTGCTCGATTAGCGTTTTCGTGGATGGTCCATTCGACTCGAACCTCGAAAGTCACTCGAAGCTTTAATATTTCTCGATGTTCGTTGAAATTCAGTCAAAAACTGTTGAAACCTGCATTTTCATCGTTTTAGACGAAATAACACCAATCGATCGATTTGCGATTTCGTCGATGGTCCGATCGACTCGAACCTCGAAAGTGACTCGGAACATAAAAATTTCTCGGTTTTCGTTGAAATTCAGAAAAAAAATATTGAAACCTGCATTTTCATCGTTTTAGACGAAATAACACTTAATCGGTCGATTTCCATTCTCATCGATGGTCCGATCGACTCGAACCTCGAAAGTGACTCCGAACATGAAAATTTCTCGATTTTCGTTGAAATTCAATCAGAACTGTTGATACCTGCATTTTCATCGATTTAGACGAACTAACACCCAATTGCTCGATTTGCGATTTCGTCGATGGTCCGATCGACTCGAACCCGAATGTGACTCAGAACATGAAAATTTCTCGATTTTCGTTGAAATTCAGTCAGAACTGTTGATACATGCATTTTCATCGATTTAGACGAACTAACACCCAATTGCTCGATTAGCGTTTTCGTGGATGGTCAATTCGACTCGAACCTCGAAAGTCAGTCGAAGCATTAATATTTCTCGATGTTCGTTGAAATTCAGTCAAAAACTGTTGAAACATGCATTTTCATCAATTTAGACGAACTAACACTCAATCTCTGGATTTGCGGTCTCGTCGATGGTCCGATCGACTCGAACCTCGAATGTGACTCAGAACATGAAAATTTCTCGATTTTCGTTGAAATTCAGTCAGAACTATTGATACCTGCATTTTCATCGATTTAGACGAACTAACACCCAATTGCTCGATTAGCGTTTTCGTGGATGGTCCATTCGACTCGAACCTCGAAAGTCAGTCGAAGCATTAATAATTCTCGATGTTCGTTGAAATTCAGTCAGAAACTGTTGAAACATGCATTTTCATCAATTTAGACGAACTAACACTCAACCTCTGGATTTGCGGTCCCGTCGATGGTCCGTTCGACGCGAACCTCGAGAATGACTCGCAACATAAAAATTTCTCGATTTACGTTGAAACTCAGTCAAAAACTGTTGAAACCTGCGTTTTCATCGTTTTAGACGAACTCACACTCAATTTCTCCATTAGCGTTTTCGTGGATGGTCCATTCGACTCGAACCTCGAAAGTCACTCGAAGCATTAAAATTTCTCGATGTTCGTTGAATATCAGTCAAAAACTGTTGAAACCTGCATTTTCATCGTTTCAGACGAAATAACACCAATCGATCGATTTGCGATTTCGTCGATGGTCCGATCGACTCGAACCTCGAATGTGACTCGGAACATCAAAATTTCTCGGTTTTCGTTTAAATTCAGTCAAAAACTATTGAAACCTGCATTTTCATCGTTTTTGACGAACTAACACTTAATCGGTCGATTTCCATTCTCATCGATGGTCCGATCGACTCGAACCTCAAAAGTGACCCGGAACATGAAAATTTCTCGATTTTCGTTGAAATTCAGTCAAAAACTATTGAAACCTGCATTTTCATCGTTTTAGACGAAATAACACCCAATCGATCGATTTGCGATTTCGTCGATGGTCCGATCGACTCGAACCTCGAATGTGACTCAGAACATGAAAATTTCTCGATTTTCGTTGAAATTCAGTCAGAACTGTTGATACCTGCATTTTCATCGATTTAGACGAACTAACACCCAATTGCTCGATTAGCGTTTTCGTGGATGGTCCATTCGACTCGAACCTCGAAAGTCACTCGAAGCATTAATATTTCTCGATGTTCGTTGAAATTCAGTCAAAAACTGTTGAAACATGCATTTTCATCAATTTAGACGAACTAACACTCAATCTCTGGATTTGCGGTCTCGTCGATTGTCCGTTCGACTCGAACCTCGAAAGTGACTCGCGACATGAAAATTTCTCGATGTTCATTGAAACTCAGTCAAAAACTGTTGAAACCTGCGTTTTCATCGTTTTAGTCGAAAATACACCAATCGATCGATTTGCGATTTCGTCGATGGTCCGATCGACTCGAACCTCGAATGTGACTCGGAACATGAAAATTTCTCGGTTTTCGTTGAAATTCAGTCAAAAAATATTGAAACCTGCATTTTCATCGTTTTAGACGAAATAACACTTAATCGGTCGATCTCCATTCTCGTCTATGGTCCGATCGATTCGAACCTCGAAAATGACTCGGAACATGAAAATTTCTCGATTTTCGTTGAAATTCAGTCAAAAATTATTGAAACCTGCATTTTCATCGTTTTAAACGAAATAACACCCAATTGCTCGATTAGCGTTTTCGTGGATGGTCCATTCGACTCGAACCTCGAAAGTCAGTCGAAGCATTAATAATTCTCGATGTTCGTTGAAATTCAGTCAGAAACTGTTGAAACATGCATTTTCATCAATTTAGACGAACTAACACTCAACCTCTGGATTTGCGGTCCCGTCGATGGTCCGTTCGACGCGAACCTCGAGAATGACTCGCAACATAAAAATTTCTCGATTTACGTTGAAACTCAGTCAAAAACTGTTGAAACCTGCGTTTTCATCATTTTAGACGAACTCACACTCAATTTCTCCATTAGCGTTTTCGTGGATGGTCCATTCGACTCGAACCTCGAAAGTCACTCGAAGCATTAAAATTTCTCGATGTTCGTTGAATATCAGTCAAAAACTGTTGAAACCTGCATTTTCATCGTTTCAGACGAAATAACACCAATCGATCGATTTGCGATTTCGTCGATGGTCCGATCGACTCGAACCTCGAATGTGACTCGGAACATCAAAATTTCTCGGTTTTCGTTTAAATTCAGTCAAAAACTATTGAAACCTGCATTTTCATCGTTTTTGACGAACTAACACTTAATCGGTCGATTTCCATTCTCATCGATGGTCCGATCGACTCGAACCTCAAAAGTGACCCGGAACATGAAAATTTCTCGATTTTCGTTGAAATTCAGTCAAAAACTATTGAAACCTGCATTTTCATCGTTTTAGACGAAATAACACCCAATCGATCGATTTGCGATTTCGTCGATGGTCCGATCGACTCGAACCTCGAATGTGACTCAGAACATGAAAATTTCTCGATTTTCGTTGAAATTCAGTCAGAACTGTTGATACCTGCATTTTCATCGATTTAGACGAACTAACACCCAATTGCTCGATTAGCGTTTTCGTGGATGGTCCATTCGACTCGAACCTCGAAAGTCACTCGAAGCATTAATATTTCTCGATGTTCGTTGAAATTCAGTCAAAAACTGTTGAAACATGCATTTTCATCAATTTAGACGAACTAACACTCAATCTCTGGATTTGCGGTCTCGTCGATTGTCCGTTCGACTCGAACCTCGAAAGTGACTCGCGACATGAAAATTTCTCGATGTTCATTGAAACTCAGTCAAAAACTGTTGAAACCTGCGTTTTCATCGTTTTAGTCGAAAATACACCAATCGATCGATTTGCGATTTCGTCGATGGTCCGATCGACTCGAACCTCGAATGTGACTCGGAACATGAAAATTTCTCGGTTTTCGTTGAAATTCAGTCAAAAAATATTGAAACCTGCATTTTCATCGTTTTAGACGAAATAACACTTAATCGGTCGATCTCCATTCTCGTCTATGGTCCGATCGATTCGAACCTCGAAAATGACTCGGAACATGAAAATTTCTCGATTTTCGTTGAAATTCAGTCAAAAATTATTGAAACCTGCATTTTCATCGTTTTAAACGAAATAACACCCAATCGATCGATTTGCGATTTCGTCGATGGTCCGATCGACTCGAACCCGAATGTGACTCAGAACATGAAAATTTCTCGATTTTCGTTGAAATTCAGTCAGAACTGTTGATACATGCATTTTCATCGATTTAGACGAACTAACACCCAATTGCTCGATTAGCGTTTTCGTGGATGGTCAATTCGACTCGAACCTCGAAAGTCAGTCGAAGCATTAATATTTCTCGATGTTCGTTGAAATTCAGTCAAAAACTGTTGAAACATGCATTTTCATCAATTTAGACGAACTAACACTCAATCTCTGGATTTGCGGTCTCGTCGATGGTCCGATCGACTCGAACCTCGAATGTGACTCAGAACATGAAAATTTCTCGATTTTCGTTGAAATTCAGTCAGAACTATTGATACCTGCATTTTCATCGATTTAGACGAACTAACACCCAATTGCTCGATTAGCGTTTTCGTGGATGGTCCATTCGACTCGAACCTCGAAAGTCAGTCGAAGCATTAATAATTCTCGATGTTCGTTGAAATTCAGTCAGAAACTGTTGAAACATGCATTTTCATCAATTTAGACGAACTAACACTCAACCTCTGGATTTGCGGTCCCGTCGATGGTCCGTTCGACGCGAACCTCGAGAATGACTCGCAACATGAAAATTTCTCGATTTACGTTGAAACTCAGTCAAAAACTGTTGAAACCTGCGTTTTCATCGTTTTAGACGAACTCACACTCAATTTCTCCATTAGCGTTTTCGTGGATGGTCCATTCGACTCGAACCTCGAAAGTCACTCGAAGCATTAAAATTTCTCGATGTTCGTTGAATATCAGTCAAAAACTGTTGAAACCTGGATTTTCATCGTTTCAGACGAAATAACACCAATCGATCGATTTGCGATTTCGTCGATGGTCCGATCGACTCGAACCTCGAATGTGACTCGGAACATCAAAATTTCTCGGTTTTCGTTTAAATTCAGTCAAAAACTATTGAAACCTGTATTTTCATCGTTTTAGACGAAATAAAACCCAATCGATCGATTTGCGATCTCGTCGATGGTCCTATCGACTCGAACCTCGAATGTGACTCGGAACATGAAAATTTCTCGGTTTTCGTTGAAATTCAGTCAAAAAATATTGAAACCTGCATTTTCATCGTTTTAGACGAAATAACACTTAATCGGTCGATCTCCATTCTCGTCTATGGTCCGATCGATTCGAACCTCGAAAATGACTCGGAACATGAAAATTTCTCGATTTTCGTTGAAATTCAGTCAGAACTGTTGATACCTGCATTTTCATCGATTTAGACGAACTAACACCCAATTGCTCGATTAGCGTTTTCGTGGATGTTCCATTCGACTCGAACCTCGAAAGTCAGTCAAAGCATTAATATTTCTCGATGTTCGTTGAAATTCAGTCAAAAACTGTTGAAACATGCATTTTCATCAATTTAGACGAACTAACACTCAATCTCTGGATTTCCGTTCTCGTCGATGGTCCGATCGACTCGAACTTCGAAAGTGACTCGGAACATGAAAATTTCTCGATTTTCGTTGAAATTCAGTCAGAACTATTGATACCTGCATTTTCATCAATTTAGACGAACTAACACTCAATCTCTGGATTTGCGGTCTCGTCGATGGTCCGTTCGACGCCAACCTCGAGAATGACTCGCAACATGAAAATTTCTCGATTTTCGTTGAAACTCAGTCAAAAACTGTTGAAACCTGCATTTTCATCGTTTTTGACGAACTAACACTTAATCGGTCGATTTCCATTCTCGTCGATGGTCCGATCGACTCGAACCTCAAAAGTGACCCGGAACATGAAAATTTCTCGATTTTCGTTGAAATTCAGTCAAAAACTATTGAAACCTGCATTTTCATCGTTTTAGACGAAATAACACCCAATCGATCGATTTGCGATTTCGTCGATGGTCCGATCGACTCGAACCTCGAATGTGACTCAGAACATGAAAATTTCTCGATTTTCGTTGAAATTCAGTCAGAACTGTTGATACCTGCATTTTCATCGATTTAGACGAACTAACACCCAATTGCTCGATTAGCGTTTTCGTCGATGGTCCATTCGACTCGAACCTCGAAAGTCACTCGAAGCATTAATATTTCTCGATGTTCGTTGAAATTCAGTCAAAAACTGTTGAAACATGCATTTTCATCAATTTAGACGAACTAACACTCAATCTCTGGATTTGCGGTCTCGTCGATGGTCTGATCGACTCGAACCTCGAATGTGACTCAGAACATGAAAATTTCTCGATTTTCGTTGAAATTCAGTCAGAACTATTGATACCTGCATTTTCATCGATTTAGACGAACTAACACCCAATTGCTCGATTAGCGTTTTCGTGGATGGTCCATTCGACTCGAACCTCGAAAGTCAGTCGAAGCATTAATAATTCTCGATGTTCGTTGAAATTCAGTCAGAAACTGTTGAAACATGCATTTTCATCAATTTAGACGAACTAACACTCAACCTCTGGATTTGCGGTCCCGTCGATGGTCCGTTCGACGCGAACCTCGAGAATGACTCGCAACATGAAAATTTCTCGATTTACGTTGAAACTCAGTCAAAAACTGTTGAAACCTGCGTTTTCATCGTTTTAGACGAACTCACACTCAATTTCTCCATTAGCGTTTTCGTGGATGGTCCATTTGACTCGAACCTCGAAAGTCACTCGAAGCATTAAAATTTCTCGATGTTCGTTGAATATCAGTCATAAACTGTTGAAACCTGCATTTTCATCCTTTTAGACGAAATAACACCAATCGATCGATTTGCGATTTCGTCGATGGTCCGATCGACTCGAACCTCGAAAGTGACTCGGAACATCAAAGTTTCTCGGTTTTCGTTGAAATTCAGTCAAAAACTATTGAAACCTGCATTTTCATCGTTTTAGACGAACTAAACCTCAATCTCTGGATTTGCGGTCTCGTCGATGGTCCGTTCGACTCGAACATCGAAAGTCGTTCGAAGCATTAAAATTTCTCGATTTTCGTTGAAATTCAGTCAAAAACTGTTGAAACCTGCATTTTCATCCTTTTAGACGAAATAACACCAATCGATCGATTTGCGATTTCGTCGATGGTCCGATCGACTCGAACCTCGAAAGTGACTCGGAACATCAAAGTTTCTCGGTTTTCGTTGAAATTCAGTCAAAAACTATTGAAACCTGCATTTTCATCATTTTAGACGAAATAACACCCAATCGATCGATTTGCGATTTCGTCGATGGTCCGATCGACTCGAACCTCGAATGTGACTCGGAACATGAAAATTTCTCGATTTTCGTTGAAATTCAGTCAGAACTGTTGATACCTGCATTTTCATCGATTTAGGCAAACTAACACCGAATTGCTCGATTAGCGTTTTCGTGGATGGTCCATTCGACTCGAACCTCGAAAGTCACTCGAAGCTTTAATATTTCTCGATGTTCGTTGAAATTCAGTCAAAAACTGTTGAAACCTGCATTTTCATCGTTTTAGACGAAATAACACCAATCGATCGATTTGCGATTTCGTCGATGGTCCGATCGACTCGAACCTCGAAAGTGACTCGGAACATAAAAATTTCTCGGTTTTCGTTGAAATTCAGAAAAAAAATATTGAAACCTGCATTTTCATCGTTTTAGACGAAATAACACTTAATCGGTCGATTTCCATTCTCATCGATGGTCAGATCGACTCGAACCTCGAAAGTGACTCCGAACATGAAAATTTCTCGATTTTCGTTGAAATTCAATCAGAACTGTTGATACCTGCATTTTCATCGATTTAGACGAACTAACACCCAATTGCTCGATTTGCGATTTCGTCGATGGTCCGATCGACTCGAACCCGAATGTGACTCAGAACATGAAAATTTCTCGATTTTCGTTGAAATTCAGTCAGAACTGTTGATACCTGCATTTTCATCGATTTAGACGAACTAACACCCAATTGCTCGATTAGCGTTTTCGTCGATGGTCCATTCGACTCGAACCTCGAAAGTCACTCGAAGCATTAATATTTCTCGATGTTCGTTGAAATTCAGTCAAAAACTGTTGAAACATGCATTTTCATCAATTTAGACGAACTAACACTCAATCTCTGGATTTGCGGTCTCGTCGATGGTCTGATCGACTCGAACCTCGAATGTGACTCAGAACATGAAAATTTCTCGATTTTCGTTGAAATTCAGTCAGAACTATTGATACCTGCATTTTCATCGATTTAGACGAACTAACACCCAATTGCTCGATTAGCGTTTTCGTGGATGGTCCATTCGACTCGAACCTCGAAAGTCAGTCGAAGCATTAATAATTCTCGATGTTCGTTGAAATTCAGTCAGAAACTGTTGAAACATGCATTTTCATCAATTTAGACGAACTAACACTCAACCTCTGGATTTGCGGTCCCGTCGATGGTCCGTTCGACGCGAACCTCGAGAATGACTCGCAACATGAAAATTTCTCGATTTACGTTGAAACTCAGTCAAAAACTGTTGAAACCTGCGTTTTCATCGTTTTAGACGAACTCACACTCAATTTCTCCATTAGCGTTTTCGTGGATGGTCCATTTGACTCGAACCTCGAAAGTCACTCGAAGCATTAAAATTTCTCGATGTTCGTTGAATATCAGTCATAAACTGTTGAAACCTGCATTTTCATCCTTTTAGACGAAATAACACCAATCGATCGATTTGCGATTTCGTCGATGGTCCGATCGACTCGAACCTCGAAAGTGACTCGGAACATCAAAGTTTCTCGGTTTTCGTTGAAATTCAGTCAAAAACTATTGAAACCTGCATTTTCATCGTTTTAGACGAACTAAACCTCAATCTCTGGATTTGCGGTCTCGTCGATGGTCCGTTCGACTCGAACATCGAAAGTCGTTCGAAGCATTAAAATTTCTCGATTTTCGTTGAAATTCAGTCAAAAACTGTTGAAACCTGCATTTTCATCCTTTTAGACGAAATAACACCAATCGATCGATTTGCGATTTCGTCGATGGTCCGATCGACTCGAACCTCGAAAGTGACTCGGAACATCAAAGTTTCTCGGTTTTCGTTGAAATTCAGTCAAAAACTATTGAAACCTGCATTTTCATCATTTTAGACGAAATAACACCCAATCGATCGATTTGCGATTTCGTCGATGGTCCGATCGACTCGAACCTCGAATGTGACTCGGAACATGAAAATTTCTCGATTTTCGTTGAAATTCAGTCAGAACTGTTGATACCTGCATTTTCATCGATTTAGGCAAACTAACACCGAATTGCTCGATTAGCGTTTTCGTGGATGGTCCATTCGACTCGAACCTCGAAAGTCACTCGAAGCTTTAATATTTCTCGATGTTCGTTGAAATTCAGTCAAAAACTGTTGAAACCTGCATTTTCATCGTTTTAGACGAAATAACACCAATCGATCGATTTGCGATTTCGTCGATGGTCCGATCGACTCGAACCTCGAAAGTGACTCGGAACATAAAAATTTCTCGGTTTTCGTTGAAATTCAGAAAAAAAATATTGAAACCTGCATTTTCATCGTTTTAGACGAAATAACACTTAATCGGTCGATTTCCATTCTCATCGATGGTCCGATCGACTCGAACCTCGAAAGTGACTCCGAACATGAAAATTTCTCGATTTTCGTTGAAATTCAATCAGAACTGTTGATACCTGCATTTTCATCGATTTAGACGAACTAACACCCAATTGCTCGATTTGCGATTTCGTCGATGGTCCGATCGACTCGAACCCGAATGTGACTCAGAACATGAAAATTTCTCGATTTTCGTTGAAATTCAGTCAGAACTGTTGATACATGCATTTTCATCGATTTAGACGAACTAACACCCAATTGCTCGATTAGCGTTTTCGTGGATGGTCAATTCGACTCGAACCTCGAAAGTCAGTCGAAGCATTAATATTTCTCGATGTTCGTTGAAATTCAGTCAAAAACTGTTGAAACATGCATTTTCATCAATTTAGACGAACTAACACTCAATCTCTGGATTTGCGGTCTCGTCGATGGTCCGATCGACTCGAACCTCGAATGTGACTCAGAACATGAAAATTTCTCGATTTTCGTTGAAATTCAGTCAGAACTATTGATACCTGCATTTTCATCGATTTAGACGAACTAACACCCAATTGCTCGATTAGCGTTTTCGTGGATGGTCCATTCGACTCGAACCTCGAAAGTCAGTCGAAGCATTAATAATTCTCGATGTTCGTTGAAATTCAGTCAGAAACTGTTGAAACATGCATTTTCATCAATTTAGACGAACTAACACTCAACCTCTGGATTTGCGGTCCCGTCGATGGTCCGTTCGACGCGAACCTCGAGAATGACTCGCAACATGAAAATTTCTCGATTTACGTTGAAACTCAGTCAAAAACTGTTGAAACCTGCATTTTCATCGTTTTTGACGAACTAACACTTAATCGGTTGATTTCCATTCTCGTCGATGGTCCGATCGACTCGAACCTCAAAAGTGACCCGGAACATGAAAATTTCTCGATTTTCGTTGAAATTCAGTCAAAAACTATTGAAACCTGCATTTTCATCGTTTTAGACGAAATAACACCCAATCGATCGATTTGCGATTTCGTCGATGGTCCGATCGACTCGAACCTCGAATGTGACTCAGAACATGAAAATTTCTCGATTTTCGTTGAAATTCAGTCAGAACTGTTGATACCTGCATTTTCATCGATTTAGACGAACTAACACCCAATTGCTCGATTAGCGTTTTCGTCGATGGTCCATTCGACTCGAACCTCGAAAGTCACTCGAAGCATTAATATTTCTCGATGTTCGTTGAAATTCAGTCAAAAACTGTTGAAACATGCATTTTCATCAATTTAGACGAACTAACACTCAATCTCTGGATTTGCGGTCTCGTCGATGGTCTGATCGACTCGAACCTCGAATGTGACTCAGAACATGAAAATTTCTCGATTTTCGTTGAAATTCAGTCAGAACTATTGATACCTGCATTTTCATCGATTTAGACGAACTAACACCCAATTGCTCGATTAGCGTTTTCGTGGATGGTCCATTCGACTCGAACCTCGAAAGTCAGTCGAAGCATTAATAATTCTCGATGTTCGTTGAAATTCAGTCAGAAACTGTTGAAACATGCATTTTCATCAATTTAGACGAACTAACACTCAACCTCTGGATTTGCGGTCCCGTCGATGGTCCGTTCGACGCGAACCTCGAGAATGACTCGCAACATGAAAATTTCTCGATTTACGTTGAAACTCAGTCAAAAACTGTTGAAACCTGCGTTTTCATCGTTTTAGACGAACTCACACTCAATTTCTCCATTAGCGTTTTCGTGGATGGTCCATTTGACTCGAACCTCGAAAGTCACTCGAAGCATTAAAATTTCTCGATGTTCGTTGAATATCAGTCAAAAACTGTTGAAACCTGCATTTTCATCCTTTTAGACGAAATAACACCAATCGATCGATTTGCGATTTCGTCGATGGTCCGATCGACTCGAACCTCGAAAGTGACTCGGAACATCAAAGTTTCTCGGTTTTCGTTGAAATTCAGTCAAAAACTATTGAAACCTGCATTTTCATCGTTTTAGACGAACTAAACCTCAATCTCTGGATTTGCGGTCTCGTCGATGGTCCGTTCGACTCGAACATCGAAAGTCGTTCGAAGCATTAAAATTTCTCGATTTTCGTTGAAATTCAGTCAAAAACTGTTGAAACCTGCATTTTCATCCTTTTAGACGAAATAACACCAATCGATCGATTTGCGATTTCGTCGATGGTCCGATCGACTCGAACCTCGAAAGTGACTCGGAACATCAAAGTTTCTCGGTTTTCGTTGAAATTCAGTCAAAAACTATTGAAACCTGCATTTTCATCATTTTAGACGAAATAACACCCAATCGATCGATTTGCGATTTCGTCGATGGTCCGATCGACTCGAACCTCGAATGTGACTCGGAACATGAAAATTTCTCGATTTTCGTAGAAATTCAGTCAGAACTGTTGATACCTGCATTTTTATCGATTTAGGCAAACTAACACCGAATTGCTCGATTAGCGTTTTCGTGGATGGTCCATTCGACTCGAACCTCGAAAGTCACTCGAAGCTTTAATATTTCTCGATGTTCGTTGAAATTCAGTCAAAAACTGTTGAAACCTGCATTTTCATCGTTTTAGACGAAATAACACCAATCGATCGATTTGCGATTTCGTCGATGGTCCGATCGACTCGAACCTCGAAAGTGACTCGGAACATAAAAATTTCTCGGTTTTCGTTGAAATTCAGAAAAAAAATATTGAAACCTGCATTTTCATCGTTTTAGACGAAATAACACTTAATCGGTCGATTTCCATTCTCATCGATGGTCCGATCGACTCGAACCTCGAAAGTGACTCCGAACATGAAAATTTCTCGATTTTCGTTGAAATTCAATCAGAACTGTTGATACCTGCATTTTCATCGATTTAGACGAACTAACACCCAATTGCTCGATTTGCGATTTCGTCGATGGTCCGATCGACTCGAACCCGAATGTGACTCAGAACATGAAAATTTCTCGATTTTCGTTGAAATTCAGTCAGAACTGTTGATACATGCATTTTCATCGATTTAGACGAACTAACACCCAATTGCTCGATTAGCGTTTTCGTGGATGGTCAATTCGACTCGAACCTCGAAAGTCAGTCGAAGCATTAATATTTCTCGATGTTCGTTGAAATTCAGTCAAAAACTGTTGAAACATGCATTTTCATCAATTTAGACGAACTAACACTCAATCTCTGGATTTGCGGTCTCGTCGATGGTCCGATCGACTCGAACCTCGAATGTGACTCAGAACATGAAAATTTCTCGATTTTCGTTGAAATTCAGTCAGAACTATTGATACCTGCATTTTCATCGATTTAGACGAACTAACACCCAATTGCTCGATTAGCGTTTTCGTGGATGGTCCATTCGACTCGAACCTCGAAAGTCAGTCGAAGCATTAATAATTCTCGATGTTCGTTGAAATTCAGTCAGAAACTGTTGAAACATGCATTTTCATCAATTTAGACGAACTAACACTCAACCTCTGGATTTGCGGTCCCGTCGATGGTCCGTTCGACGCGAACCTCGAGAATGACTCGCAACATGAAAATTTCTCGATTTACGTTGAAACTCAGTCAAAAACTGTTGAAACCTGCGTTTTCATCGTTTTAGACGAACTCACACTCAATTTCTCCATTAGCGTTTTCGTGGATGGTCCAATTGACTCGAACCTCGAAAGTCACTCGAAGCATTAAAATTTCTCGATGTTCGTTGAATATCAGTCAAAAACTGTTGAAACCTGCATTTTCATCCTTTTAGACGAAATAACACCAATCGATCGATTTGCGATTTCGTCGATGGTCCGATCGACTCGAACCTCGAAAGTGACTCGGAACATCAAAGTTTCTCGGTTTTCGTTGAAATTCAGTCAAAAACTATTGAAACCTGCATTTTCATCCTTTTAGACGAAATAACACCAATCGATCGGTTTGCGATTTCGTCGATGCTCCGATCGACTCGAACCTCGAAAGTGACTCCGAACATGAAAATTTCTCGATTTTCGTTGAAATTCAATCAGAACTGTTGATACCTGCATTTTCATCGATTTAGACGAACTAACACCCAATTGCTCGATTAGCGTTTTCGTGGATGGTCCATTCGACTCGAACCTCGAAAGTCACTCGAAGCATTAAAATTTCTCGATGTTCGTTGAAATTCAGTCAAAAACTCTTGAAACCTGCATTTTCATTGATTTAGACGAACTAAACCTCAATCTCTGGATTTGCGGTCTCGTCGATGGTCCGTTCGACTCGAACATCGAAAGTCGTTCGAAGCATTAAAATTTCTCGATTTTCGTTGAAATTCAGTCAAAAACTGTTGAAACCTGCATTTTCATCGTTTTTGACGATCTAACACTTAATCGGTCGATTTCCATTCTCGTCGATGGTCCGATCGAATCGAACTTCGAAAGTGACTCGGAACATGAAAATTTCTCGATTTTCGTTGAAATTCAGTCGAAAACTATTGAAACCTGCATTTTCATCGTTTTAGACGAAATAACACCCAATCGATCGATTTGCGATTTCGTCGATGGTCCGATCGACTTGAACCCGAATGTCACTCAGAACTTGAAAATTTCTCGATTTTCATTGAAATTCAGTCAGAACTGTTGATACCTGCATTTTCATCGATTTAGACGAACTAACACCCATTTGCTCGATTAGCGTTTTCGTGGATGGTCCATTCGACTCGAACCTCGAAAGTCAGTCGAAGCATTAACATTTCTCGATGTTCGTTGAAATTCAGTCAAAAACTGTTGAAACCTGCATTTTCATCGTTTTTGACGAACTAACACTTAATCGGTCGATTTCCATTCTCGTCGATGGTCCGATCGACTCGAACCTCGAAAGTCACTCGAAGCATTAATATTTCTCGATGTTCGTTGAAATTCAGTCAAAAACTGTTGAAACATGCATTTTCATCAATTTAGACGAACTAACACTCAATCTCTGGATTTGCGGTCTCGTCGATTGTCCGTTCGACTCGAACCTCGAAAGTGACTCGCGACATGAAAATTTCTCGATGTTCATTGAAACTCAGTCAAAAACTGTTGAAACCTGCGTTTTCATCGTTTTAGTTGAAAATACACCAATCGATCGATTTGCGATTTCGTCGATGGTCCGATCGACTCGAACCTCGAATGTGACTCGGAACATGAAAATTTCTCGGTTTTCGTTGAAATTCAGTCAAAAAATATTGAAACCTGCATTTTCATCGTTTTAGACGAAATAACACTTAATCGGTCGATCTCCATTCTCGTCTATGGTCCGATCGATTCGAACCTCGAAAATGACTCGGAACATGAAAATTTCTCGATTTTCGTTGAAATTCAGTCAGAACTGTTGATACCTGCATTTTCATCGATTTAGACGAACTAACACACAATTGCTCGATTAGCGTTTTCGTGGATGTTCCATTCGACTCGAACCTCGAAAGTCAGTCAAAGCATTAATATTTCTCGATGTTCGTTGAAATTCAGTCAAAAACTGTTGAAACATGCATTTTCATCAATTTAGACGAACTAACACTCAACCTCTGGATTTGCGGTCCCGTCGATGGTCCGTTCGACGCGAACCTCGAGAATGACTCGCAACATGAAAATTTCTCGATTTACGTTGAAACTCAGTCAAAAACTGTTGAAACCTGCGTTTTCATCGTTTTAGACGAACTCACACTCAATTTCTCCATTAGCGTTTTCGTGGATGGTCCATTCGACTCGAACCTCGAAAGTCACTCGAAGCATTAAAATTTCTCGATGTTCGTTGAATATCAGTCAAAAACTGTTGAAACCTGCATTTTCATCGTTTCAGACGAAATAACACCAATCGATCGATTTGCGATTTCGTCGATGGTCCGATCGACTCGAACCTCGAATGTGACTCGGAACATCAAAATTTCTCGGTTTTCGTTTAAATTCAGTCAAAAACTATTGAAACCTGCATTTTCATCGTTTTTGACGAACTAACACTTAATCGGTCGATTTCCATTCTCGTCGATGGTCCGATCGACTCGAACCTCAAAAGTGACCCGGAACATGAAAATTTCTCGATTTTCGTTGAAATTCAGTCAAAAACTATTGAAACCTGCATTTTCATCGTTTTAGACGAAATAACACCCAATCGATCGATTTGCGATTTCGTCGATGGTCCGATCGACTCGAACCTCGAATGTGACTCAGAACATGAAAATTTCTCGATTTTCGTTGAAATTCAGTCAGAACTGTTGATACCTGCATTTTCATCGATTTAGACGAACTAACACCCAATTGCTCGATTAGCGTTTTCGTGGATGGTCCATTCGACTCGAACCTCGAAAGTCACTCGAAGCTTTAATATTTCTCGATGTTCGTTGAAATTCAGTCAAAAACTGTTGAAACCTGCATTTTCATCGTTTTAGACGAAATAACACCAATCGATCGATTTGCGATTTCGTCGATGGTCCGATCGACTCGAACCTCGAAAGTGACTCGGAACATAAAAATTTCTCGGTTTTCGTTGAAATTCAGAAAAAAAATATTGAAACCTGCATTTTCATCGTTTTAGACGAAATAACACTTAATCGGTCGATTTCCATTCTCATCGATGGTCCGATCGACTCGAACCCGAATGTGACTCAGAACATGAAAATTTCTCGATTTTCGTTGAAATTCAGTCAGAACTGTTGATACATGCATTTTCATCGATTTAGACGAACTAACACCCAATTGCTCGATTAGCGTTTTCGTGGATGGTCAATTCGACTCGAACCTCGAAAGTCAGTCGAAGCATTAATATTTCTCGATGTTCGTTGAAATTCAGTCAAAAACTGTTGAAACATGCATTTTCATCAATTTAGACGAACTAACACTCAATCTCTGGATTTGCGGTCTCGTCGATGGTCCGATCGACTCGAACCTCGAATGTGACTCAGAACATGAAAATTTCTCGATTTTCGTTGAAATTCAGTCAGAACTATTGATACCTGCATTTTCATCGATTTAGACGAACTAACACCCAATTGCTCGATTAGCGTTTTCGTGGATGGTCCATTCGACTCGAACCTCGAAAGTCAGTCGAAGCATTAATAATTCTCGATGTTCGTTGAAATTCAGTCAGAAACTGTTAAAACATGCATTTTCATCAATTTAGACGAACTAACACTCAACCTCTGGATTTGCGGTCCCGTCGATGGTCCGTTCGACGCGAACCTCGAGAATGACTCGCAACATGAAAATTTCTCGATTTACGTTGAAACTCAGTCAAAAACTGTTGAAACCTGCGTTTTCATCGTTTTAGACGAACTCACACTCAATTTCTCCATTAGCGTTTTCGTGAATGGTCCATTCGACTCGAACCTCGAAAGTCACTCGAAGCATTAAAATTTCTCGATGTTCGTTGAATATCAGTCAAAAACTGTTGAAACCTGCATTTTCATCGTTTCAGACGAAATAACACCAATCGATCGATTTGCGATTTCGTCGATGGTCCGATCGACTCGAACCTCGAATTTGACTCGGAACATCAAAATTTCTCGGTTTTCGTTTAAATTCAGTCAAAAACTATTGAAACCTGCATTTTCATCGTTTTTGACGAACTAACACTTAATCGGTCGATTTCCATTCTCGTCGATGGTCCGATCGACTCGAACCTCAAAAGTGACCCGGAACATGAAAATTTCTCGATTTTCGTTGAAATTCAGTCAAAAACTATTGAAACCTGCATTTTCATCGTTTTAGACGAAATAACACCCAATCGATCGATTTGCGATTTCGTCGATGGTCCGATCGACTCGAACCTCGAATGTGACTCAGAACATGAAAATTTCTCGATTTTCGTTGAAATTCAGTCAGAACTGTTGATACCTGCATTTTCAACGATTTAGACGAACTAACACCCAATTGCTCGATTAGCGTTTTCGTGGATGGTCCATTCGACTCGAACCTCGAAAATCACTCGAAGCATTAATATTTCTCGATGTTCGTTGAAATTCAGTCAAAAACTGTTGAAACATGCATTTTCATCAATTTAGACGAACTAACACTCAATCTCTGGATTTGCGGTCTCGTCGATGGTCCGATCGACTCGAACCTCGAATGTGACTCAGAACATGAAAATTTCTCGATTTTCGTTGAAATTCAGTCAGAACTATTGATACCTGCATTTTCATCGATTTAAACGAACTAACACCCAATTGCTCGATTAGCGTTTTCGTGGATGGTCCATTCGACTCGAACCTCGAAAGTCAGTCGAAGCATTAATAATTCTCGATGTTCGTTGAAATTCAGTCAGAAACTGTTGAAACATGAATTTTCATCAATTTAGACGAACTAACACTCAACCTCTGGATTTGCGGTCCCGTCGATGGTCCGTTCGACGCGAACCTCGAGAATGACTCGCAACATGAAAATTTCTCGATTTACGTTGAAACTCAGTCAAAAACTGTTGAAACCTGCGTTTTCATCGTTTTAGACGAACTCACACTCAATTTCTCCATTAGCGTTTTCGTGGATGGTCCATTCGACTCGAACCTCGAAAGTCACTCGAAGCATTAAAATTTCTCGATGTTCGTTGAATATCAGTCAAAAACTGTTGAAACCTGGATTTTCATCGTTTCAGACGAAATAACACCAATCGATCGATTTGCGATTTCGTCGATGGTCCGATCGACTCGAACCTCGAATGTGACTCGGAACATCAAAATTTCTCGGTTTTCGTTTAAATTCAGTCAAAAACTGTTGAAACCTGGATTTTCATCGTTTCAGACGAAATAAAACCCAATCGATCGATTTGCGATTTCGTCGATGGTCCGATCGACTCGAACCTCGAATGTGACTCAGAACATGAAAATTTCTCGATTTTCGTTGAAATTCAGTCAGAACTGTTGATACCTGCATTTTCATCGATTTAGACGAACTAACACCCAATTGCTCGATTAGCGTTTTCGTGGATGGTCCTTTCGACTCGAACCTCGAAAGTCACTCGAAGCATTAATATTTCTCGATGTTCGTTGAAATTCAGTCAAAAACTGTTGAAACATGCATTTTCATCAATTTAGACGAACTAACACTCAATCTCTGGATTTGCGGTCTCGTCGATGGTCTGATCGACTCGAACCTCGAATGTGACTCAGAACATGAAAATTTCTCGATTTTCGTTGAAATTCAGTCAGAACTATTGATACCTGCATTTTCATCGATTTAGACGAACTAACACCCAATTGCTCGATTAGCGTTTTCGTGGATGGTCCATTCGACTCGAACCTCGAAAGTCAGTCGAAGCATTAATAATTCTCGATGTTCGTTGAAATTCAGTCAGAAACTGTTGAAACATGCATTTTCATCAATTTAGACGAACTAACACTCAACCTCTGGATTTGCGGTCCCGTCGATGGTCCGTTCGACGCGAACCTCGAGAATGACTCGCAACATGAAAATTTCTCGATTTACGTTGAAACTCAGTCAAAAACTGTTGAAACCTGCGTTTTCATCGTTTTAGACGAACTCACACTCAATTTCTCCATTAGCGTTTTCGTGGATGGTCCATTTGACTCGAACCTCGAAAGTCACTCGAAGCATTAAAATTTCTCGATGTTCGTTGAATATCAGTCATAAACTGTTGAAACCTGCATTTTCATCCTTTTAGACGAAATAACACCAATCGATCGATTTGCGATTTCGTCGATGGTCCGATCGACTCGAACCTCGAAAGTGACTCGGAACATCAAAGTTTCTCGGTTTTCGTTGAAATTCAGTCAAAAACTATTGAAACCTGCATTTTCATCGTTTTAGACGAACTAAACCTCAATCTCTGGATTTGCGGTCTCGTCGATGGTCCGTTCGACTCGAACATCGAAAGTCGTTCGAAGCATTAAAATTTCTCGATTTTCGTTGAAATTCAGTCAAAAACTGTTGAAACCTGCATTTTCATCCTTTTAGACGAAATAACACCAATCGATCGATTTGCGATTTCGTCGATGGTCCGATCGACTCGAACCTCGAAAGTGACTCGGAACATCAAAGTTTCTCGGTTTTCGTTGAAATTCAGTCAAAAACTATTGAAACCTGCATTTTCATCATTTTAGACGAAATAACACCCAATCGATCGATTTGCGATTTCGTCGATGGTCCGATCGACTCGAACCTCGAATGTGACTCGGAACATGAAAATTTCTCGATTTTCGTTGAAATTCAGTCAGAACTGTTGATACCTGCATTTTCATCGATTTAGGCAAACTAACACCGAATTGCTCGATTAGCGTTTTCGTGGATGGTCCATTCGACTCGAACCTCGAAAGTCACTCGAAGCTTTAATATTTCTCGATGTTCGTTGAAATTCAGTCAAAAACTGTTGAAACCTGCATTTTCATCGTTTTAGACGAAATAACACCAATCGATCGATTTGCGATTTCGTCGATGGTCCGATCGACTCGAACCTCGAAAGTGACTCGGAACATAAAAATTTCTCGGTTTTCGTTGAAATTCAGAAAAAAAATATTGAAACCTGCATTTTCATCGTTTTAGACGAAATAACACTTAATCGGTCGATTTCCATTCTCATCGATGGTCCGATCGACTCGAACCCGAATGTGACTCAGAACATGAAAATTTCTCGATTTTCGTTGAAATTCAGTCAGAACTGTTGATACATGCATTTTCATCGATTTAGACGAACTAACACCCAATTGCTCGATTAGCGTTTTCGTGGATGGTCAATTCGACTCGAACCTCGAAAGTCAGTCGAAGCATTAATATTTCTCGATGTTCGTTGAAATTCAGTCAAAAACTGTTGAAACATGCATTTTCATCAATTTAGACGAACTAACACTCAATCTCTGGATTTGCGGTCTCGTCGATGGTCCGATCGACTCGAACCTCGAATGTGACTCAGAACATGAAAATTTCTCGATTTTCGTTGAAATTCAGTCAGAACTATTGATACCTGCATTTTCATCGATTTAGACGAACTAACACCCAATTGCTCGATTAGCGTTTTCGTGGATGGTCCATTCGACTCGAACCTCGAAAGTCAGTCGAAGCATTAATAATTCTCGATGTTCGTTGAAATTCAGTCAGAAACTGTTAAAACATGCATTTTCATCAATTTAGACGAACTAACACTCAACCTCTGGATTTGCGGTCCCGTCGATGGTCCGTTCGACGCGAACCTCGAGAATGACTCGCAACATGAAAATTTCTCGATTTACGTTGAAACTCAGTCAAAAACTGTTGAAACCTGCGTTTTCATCGTTTTAGACGAACTCACACTCAATTTCTCCATTAGCGTTTTCGTGAATGGTCCATTCGACTCGAACCTCGAAAGTCACTCGAAGCATTAAAATTTCTCGATGTTCGTTGAATATCAGTCAAAAACTGTTGAAACCTGCATTTTCATCGTTTCAGACGAAATAACACCAATCGATCGATTTGCGATTTCGTCGATGGTCCGATCGACTCGAACCTCGAATTTGACTCGGAACATCAAAATTTCTCGGTTTTCGTTTAAATTCAGTCAAAAACTATTGAAACCTGCATTTTCATCGTTTTTGACGAACTAACACTTAATCGGTCGATTTCCATTCTCGTCGATGGTCCGATCGACTCGAACCTCAAAAGTGACCCGGAACATGAAAATTTCTCGATTTTCGTTGAAATTCAGTCAAAAACTATTGAAACCTGCATTTTCATCGTTTTAGACGAAATAACACCCAATCGATCGATTTGCGATTTCGTCGATGGTCCGATCGACTCGAACCTCGAATGTGACTCAGAACATGAAAATTTCTCGATTTTCGTTGAAATTCAGTCAGAACTGTTGATACCTGCATTTTCATCGATTTAGACGAACTAACACCCAATTGCTCGATTAGCGTTTTCGTGGATGGTCCATTCGACTCGAACCTCGAAAATCACTCGAAGCATTAATATTTCTCGATGTTCGTTGAAATTCAGTCAAAAACTGTTGAAACATGCATTTTCATCAATTTAGACGAACTAACACTCAATCTCTGGATTTGCGGTCTCGTCGATGGTCCGATCGACTCGAACCTCGAATGTGACTCAGAACATGAAAATTTCTCGATTTTCGTTGAAATTCAGTCAGAACTATTGATACCTGCATTTTCATCGATTTAAACGAACTAACACCCAATTGCTCGATTAGCGTTTTCGTGGATGGTCCATTCGACTCGAACCTCGAAAGTCAGTCGAAGCATTAATAATTCTCGATGTTCGTTGAAATTCAGTCAGAAACTGTTGAAACATGAATTTTCATCAATTTAGACGAACTAACACTCAACCTCTGGATTTGCGGTCCCGTCGATGGTCCGTTCGACGCGAACCTCGAGAATGACTCGCAACATGAAAATTTCTCGATTTACGTTGAAACTCAGTCAAAAACTGTTGAAACCTGCGTTTTCATCGTTTTAGACGAACTCACACTCAATTTCTCCATTAGCGTTTTCGTGGATGGTCCATTCGACTCGAACCTCGAAAGTCACTCGAAGCATTAAAATTTCTCGATGTTCGTTGAATATCAGTCAAAAACTGTTGAAACCTGGATTTTCATCGTTTCAGACGAAATAACACCAATCGATCGATTTGCGATTTCGTCGATGGTCCGATCGACTCGAACCTCGAATGTGACTCGGAACATCAAAATTTCTCGGTTTTCGTTTAAATTCAGTCAAAAACTATTGAAACCTGTATTTTCATCGTTTTAGACGAAATAAAACCCAATCGATCGATTTTCGATCTCGTCGATGGTCCTATCGACTCGAACCTCGAATGTGACTCGGAACATGAAAATTTCTCGATTTTCGTTGAAATTCAGTCAGAACTGTTGATACCTGCATTTTCATCGATTTAGACGAACTAACACCCAATTGCTCGATTAGCGTTTTCGTGGATGTTCCATTCGACTCGAACCTCGAAAGTCAGTCGAAGCATTAATATTTCTCGATGTTCGTTGAAATTCAGTCAAAAACTGTTGAAACATGCATTTTCATCAATTTAGACGAACTAACACTCAATCTCTGGATTTCCGTTCTCGTCGATGGTCCGATCGACTCGAACTTCGAAAGTGACTCGGAACATGAAAATTTCTCGATTTTCGTTGAAATTCAGTCAGAACTATTGATACCTGCATTTTCATCGATTTAGACGAACTAACACCCAATTGCTCGATTAGCGTTTTCGTGGATGGTCCATTAGTCTCGAACCTCGAAAGTCAGTCGAAGCATTAATAGTTCTCGATGTTCGTTGAAATTCAGTCAAAAACTGTTGAAACATGCATTTTCATCAATTTAGACGAACTAACACTCAATCTCTGGATTTGCGGTCTCGTCGATGGTCCGTTCGACGCCAACCTCGAGAATGACTCGCAACATGAAAATTTCTCGATTTTCGTTGAAACTCAGTCAAAAACTGTTGAAACCTGCATTTTCATCGTTTTTGACGAACTAACACTTAATCGGTTGATTTCCATTCTCGTCGATGGTCCGATCGACTCGAACCTCAAAAGTGACCCGGAACATGAAAATTTCTCGATTTTCGTTGAAATTCAGTCAAAAACTATTGAAACCTGCATTTTCATCGTTTTAGACGAAATAACACCCAATCGATCGATTTGCGATTTCGTCGATGGTCCGATCGACTCGAACCTCGAATGTGACTCAGAACATGAAAATTTCTCGATTTTCGTTGAAATTCAGTCAGAACTGTTGATACCTGCATTTTCATCGATTTAGACGAACTAACACCCAATTGCTCGATTAGCGTTTTCGTCGATGGTCCATTCGACTCGAACCTCGAAAGTCACTCGAAGCATTAATATTTCTCGATGTTCGTTGAAATTCAGTCAAAAACTGTTGAAACATGCATTTTCATCAATTTAGACGAACTAACACTCAATCTCTGGATTTGCGGTCTCGTCGATGGTCTGATCGACTCGAACCTCGAATGTGACTCAGAACATGAAAATTTCTCGATTTTCGTTGAAATTCAGTCAGAACTATTGATACCTGCATTTTCATCGATTTAGACGAACTAACACCCAATTGCTCGATTAGCGTTTTCGTGGATGGTCCATTCGACTCGAACCTCGAAAGTCAGTCGGAGCATTAATAATTCTCGATGTTCGTTGAAATTCAGTCAGAAACTGTTGAAACATGCATTTTCATCAATTTAGACGAACTAACACTCAACCTCTGGATTTGCGGTCCCGTCGATGGTCCGTTCGACGCGAACCTCGAGAATGACTCGCAACATGAAAATTTCTCGATTTACGTTGAAACTCAGTCAAAAACTGTTGAAACCTGCGTTTTCATCGTTTTAGACGAACTCACACTCAATTTCTCCATTAGCGTTTTCGTGGATGGTCCATTTGACTCGAACCTCGAAAGTCACTCGAAGCATTAAAATTTCTCGATGTTCGTTGAATATCAGTCAAAAACTGTTGAAACCTGCATTTTCATCCTTTTAGACGAAATAACACCAATCGATCGATTTGCGATTTCGTCGATGGTCCGATCGACTCGAACCTCGAAAGTGACTCGGAACATCAAAGTTTCTCGGTTTTCGTTGAAATTCAGTCAAAAACTATTGAAACCTGCATTTTCATCGTTTTAGACGAACTAAACCTCAATCTCTGGATTTGCGGTCTCGTCGATGGTCCGTTCGACTCGAACATCGAAAGTCGTTCGAAGCATTAAAATTTCTCGATTTTCGTTGAAATTCAGTCAAAAACTGTTGAAACCTGCATTTTCATCCTTTTAGACGAAATAACACCAATCGATCGATTTGCGATTTCGTCGATGGTCCGATCGACTCGAACCTCGAAAGTGACTCGGAACATCAAAGTTTCTCGGTTTTCGTTGAAATTCAGTCAAAAACTATTGAAACCTGCATTTTCATCATTTTAGACGAAATAACACCCAATCGATCGATTTGCGATTTCGTCGATGGTCCGATCGACTCGAACCTCGAATGTGACTCGGAACATGAAAATTTCTCGATTTTCGTAGAAATTCAGTCAGAACTGTTGATACCTGCATTTTTATCGATTTAGGCAAACTAACACCGAATTGCTCGATTAGCGTTTTCGTGGATGGTCCATTCGACTCGAACCTCGAAAGTCACTCGAAGCTTTAATATTTCTCGATGTTCGTTGAAATTCAGTCAAAAACTGTTGAAACCTGCATTTTCATCGTTTTAGACGAAATAACACCAATCGATCGATTTGCGATTTCGTCGATGGTCCGATCGACTCGAACCTCGAAAGTGACTCGGAACATAAAAATTTCTCGGTTTTCGTTGAAATTCAGAAACAAATATTGAAACCTGCATTTTCATCGTTTTAGACGAAATAACACTTAATCGGTCGATTTCCATTCTCATCGATGGTCCGATCGACTCGAACCTCGAAAGTGACTCCGAACATGAAAATTTCTCGATTTTCGTTGAAATTCAATCAGAACTGTTGATACCTGCATTTTCATCGATTTAGACGAACTAACACCCAATTGCTCGATTTGCGATTTCGTCGATGGTCCGATCGACTCGAACCCGAATGTGACTCAGAACATGAAAATTTCTCGATTTTCGTTGAAATTCAGTCAGAACTGTTGATACCTGCATTTTCATCGATTTAGACGAACTAACACCCAATTGCTCGATTAGCGTTTTCGTGGATGGTCCATTCGACTCGAACCTCGAAAATCACTCGAAGCATTAATATTTCTCGATGTTCGTTGAAATTCAGTCAAAAACTGTTGAAACATGCATTTTCATCAATTTAGACGAACTAACACTCAATCTCTGGATTTGCGGTCTCGTCGATGGTCCGATCGACTCGAACCTCGAATGTGACTCAGAACATGAAAATTTCTCGATTTTCGTTGAAATTCAGTCAGAACTATTGATACCTGCATTTTCATCGATTTAAACGAACTAACACCCAATTGCTCGATTAGCGTTTTCGTGGATGGTCCATTCGACTCGAACCTCGAAAGTCAGTCGAAGCATTAATAATTCTCGATGTTCGTTGAAATTCAGTCAGAAACTGTTGAAACATGAATTTTCATCAATTTAGACGAACTAACACTCAACCTCTGGACTTGCGGTCCCGTCGATGGTCCGTTCGACGCGAACCTCGAGAATGACTCGCAACATGAAAATTTCTCGATTTACGTTGAAACTCAGTCAAAAACTGTTGAAACCTGCGTTTTCATCGTTTTAGACGAACTCACACTCAATTTCTCCATTAGCGTTTTCGTGGATGGTCCATTCGACTCGAACCTCGAAAGTCACTCGAAGCATTAAAATTTCTCGATGTTCGTTGAATATCAGTCAAAAACTGTTGAAACCTGGATTTTCATCGTTTCAGACGAAATAACACCAATCGATCGATTTGCGATTTCGTCGATGGTCCGATCGACTCGAACCTCGAATGTGACTCGGAACATCAAAATTTCTCGGTTTTCGTTTAAATTCAGTCAAAAACTGTTGAAACCTGGATTTTCATCGTTTCAGACGAAATAAAACCCAATCGATCGATTTGCGATTTCGTCGATGGTCCGATCGACTCGAACCTCGAATGTGACTCAGAACATGAAAATTTCTCGATTTTCGTTGAAATTCAGTCAGAACTGTTGATACCTGCATTTTCATCGATTTAGACGAACTAACACCCAATTGCTCGATTAGCGTTTTCGTGGATGGTCCTTTCGACTCGAACCTCGAAAGTCACTCGAAGCATTAATATTTCTCGATGTTCGTTGAAATTCAGTCAAAAACTGTTGAAACATGCATTTTCATCAATTTAGACGAACTAACACTCAATCTCTGGATTTGCGGTCTCGTCGATGGTCTGATCGACTCGAACCTCGAATGTGACTCAGAACATGAAAATTTCTCGATTTTCGTTGAAATTCAGTCAGAACTATTGATACCTGCATTTTCATCGATTTAGACGAACTAACACCCAATTGCTCGATTAGCGTTTTCGTGGATGGTCCATTCGACTCGAACCTCGAAAGTCAGTCGAAGCATTAATAATTCTCGATGTTCGTTGAAATTCAGTCAGAAACTGTTGAAACATGCATTTTCATCAATTTAGACGAACTAACACTCAACCTCTGGATTTGCGGTCCCGTCGATGGTCCGTTCGACGCGAACCTCGAGAATGACTCGCAACATGAAAATTTCTCGATTTACGTTGAAACTCAGTCAAAAACTGTTGAAACCTGCGTTTTCATCGTTTTAGACGAACTCACACTCAATTTCTCCATTAGCGTTTTCGTGGATGGTCCATTTGACTCGAACCTCGAAAGTCACTCGAAGCATTAAAATTTCTCGATGTTCGTTGAATATCAGTCATAAACTGTTGAAACCTGCATTTTCATCCTTTTAGACGAAATAACACCAATCGATCGATTTGCGATTTCGTCGATGGTCCGATCGACTCGAACCTCGAAAGTGACTCGGAACATCAAAGTTTCTCGGTTTTCGTTGAAATTCAGTCAAAAACTATTGAAACCTGCATTTTCATCGTTTTAGACGAACTAAACCTCAATCTCTGGATTTGCGGTCTCGTCGATGGTCCGTTCGACTCGAACATCGAAAGTCGTTCGAAGCATTAAAATTTCTCGATTTTCGTTGAAATTCAGTCAAAAACTGTTGAAACCTGCATTTTCATCCTTTTAGACGAAATAACACCAATCGATCGATTTGCGATTTCGTCGATGGTCCGATCGACTCGAACCTCGAAAGTGACTCGGAACATCAAAGTTTCTCGGTTTTCGTTGAAATTCAGTCAAAAACTATTGAAACCTGCATTTTCATCATTTTAGACGAAATAACACCCAATCGATCGATTTGCGATTTCGTCGATGGTCCGATCGACTCGAACCTCGAATGTGACTCGGAACATGAAAATTTCTCGATTTTCGTTGAAATTCAGTCAGAACTGTTGATACCTGCATTTTCATCGATTTAGGCAAACTAACACCGAATTGCTCGATTAGCGTTTTCGTGGATGGTCCATTCGACTCGAACCTCGAAAGTCACTCGAAGCTTTAATATTTCTCGATGTTCGTTGAAATTCAGTCAAAAACTGTTGAAACCTGCATTTTCATCGTTTTAGACGAAATAACACCAATCGATCGATTTGCGATTTCGTCGATGGTCCGATCGACTCGAACCTCGAAAGTGACTCGGAACATAAAAATTTCTCGGTTTTCGTTGAAATTCAGAAAAAAAATATTGAAACCTGCATTTTCATCGTTTTAGACGAAATAACACTTAATCGGTCGATTTCCATTCTCATCGATGGTCCGATCGACTCGAACCCGAATGTGACTCAGAACATGAAAATTTCTCGATTTTCGTTGAAATTCAGTCAGAACTATTGATACCTGCATTTTCATCGATTTAAACGAACTAACACCCAATTGCTCGATTAGCGTTTTCGTGGATGGTCCATTCGACTCGAACCTCGAAAGTCAGTCGAAGCATTAATAATTCTCGATGTTCGTTGAAATTCAGTCAGAAACTGTTGAAACATGAATTTTCATCAATTTAGACGAACTAACACTCAACCTCTGGATTTGCGGTCCCGTCGATGGTCCGTTCGACGCGAACCTCGAGAATGACTCGCAACATGAAAATTTCTCGATTTACGTTGAAACTCAGTCAAAAACTGTTGAAACCTGCGTTTTCATCGTTTTAGACGAACTCACACTCAATTTCTCCATTAGCGTTTTCGTGGATGGTCCATTCGACTCGAACCTCGAAAGTCACTCGAAGCATTAAAATTTCTCGATGTTCGTTGAATATCAGTCAAAAACTGTTGAAACCTGGATTTTCATCGTTTCAGACGAAATAACACCAATCGATCGATTTGCGATTTCGTCGATGGTCCGATCGACTCGAACCTCGAATGTGACTCGGAACATCAAAATTTCTCGGTTTTCGTTTAAATTCAGTCAAAAACTGTTGAAACCTGGATTTTCATCGTTTCAGACGAAATAAAACCCAATCGATCGATTTGCGATTTCGTCGATGGTCCGATCGACTCGAACCTCGAATGTGACTCAGAACATGAAAATTTCTCGATTTTCGTTGAAATTCAGTCAGAACTGTTGATACCTGCATTTTCATCGATTTAGACGAACTAACACCCAATTGCTCGATTAGCGTTTTCGTGGATGGTCCTTTCGACTCGAACCTCGAAAGTCACTCGAAGCATTAATATTTCTCGATGTTCGTTGAAATTCAGTCAAAAACTGTTGAAACATGCATTTTCATCAATTTAGACGAACTAACACTCAATCTCTGGATTTGCGGTCTCGTCGATGGTCTGATCGACTCGAACCTCGAATGTGACTCAGAACATGAAAATTTCTCGATTTTCGTTGAAATTCAGTCAGAACTATTGATACCTGCATTTTCATCGATTTAGACGAACTAACACCCAATTGCTCGATTAGCGTTTTCGTGGATGGTCCATTCGACTCGAACCTCGAAAGTCAGTCGAAGCATTAATAATTCTCGATGTTCGTTGAAATTCAGTCAGAAACTGTTGAAACATGCATTTTCATCAATTTAGACGAACTAACACTCAACCTCTGGATTTGCGGTCCCGTCGATGGTCCGTTCGACGCGAACCTCGAGAATGACTCGCAACATGAAAATTTCTCGATTTACGTTGAAACTCAGTCAAAAACTGTTGAAACCTGCGTTTTCATCGTTTTAGACGAACTCACACTCAATTTCTCCATTAGCGTTTTCGTGGATGGTCCATTTGACTCGAACCTCGAAAGTCACTCGAAGCATTAAAATTTCTCGATGTTCGTTGAATATCAGTCATAAACTGTTGAAACCTGCATTTTCATCCTTTTAGACGAAATAACACCAATCGATCGATTTGCGATTTCGTCGATGGTCCGATCGACTCGAACCTCGAAAGTGACTCGGAACATCAAAGTTTCTCGGTTTTCGTTGAAATTCAGTCAAAAACTATTGAAACCTGCATTTTCATCGTTTTAGACGAACTAAACCTCAATCTCTGGATTTGCGGTCTCGTCGATGGTCCGTTCGACTCGAACATCGAAAGTCGTTCGAAGCATTAAAATTTCTCGATTTTCGTTGAAATTCAGTCAAAAACTGTTGAAACCTGCATTTTCATCCTTTTAGACGAAATAACACCAATCGATCGATTTGCGATTTCGTCGATGGTCCGATCGACTCGAACCTCGAAAGTGACTCGGAACATCAAAGTTTCTCGGTTTTCGTTGAAATTCAGTCAAAAACTATTGAAACCTGCATTTTCATCATTTTAGACGAAATAACACCCAATCGATCGATTTGCGATTTCGTCGATGGTCCGATCGACTCGAACCTCGAATGTGACTCGGAACATGAAAATTTCTCGATTTTCGTTGAAATTCAGTCAGAACTGTTGATACCTGCATTTTCATCGATTTAGGCAAACTAACACCGAATTGCTCGATTAGCGTTTTCGTGGATGGTCCATTCGACTCGAACCTCGAAAGTCACTCGAAGCTTTAATATTTCTCGATGTTCGTTGAAATTCAGTCAAAAACTGTTGAAACCTGCATTTTCATCGTTTTAGACGAAATAACACCAATCGATCGATTTGCGATTTCGTCGATGGTCCGATCGACTCGAACCTCGAAAGTGACTCGGAACATAAAAATTTCTCGGTTTTCGTTGAAATTCAGAAAAAAAATATTGAAACCTGCATTTTCATCGTTTTAGACGAAATAACACTTAATCGGTCGATTTCCATTCTCATCGATGGTCCGATCGACTCGAACCCGAATGTGACTCAGAACATGAAAATTTCTCGATTTTCGTTGAAATTCAGTCAGAACTGTTGATACATGCATTTTCATCGATTTAGACGAACTAACACCCAATTGCTCGATTAGCGTTTTCGTGGATGGTCAATTCGACTCGAACCTCGAAAGTCAGTCGAAGCATTAATATTTCTCGATGTTCGTTGAAATTCAGTCAAAAACTGTTGAAACATGCATTTTCATCAATTTAGACGAACTAACACTCAATCTCTGGATTTGCGGTCTCGTCGATGGTCCGATCGACTCGAACCTCGAATGTGACTCAGAACATGAAAATTTCTCGATTTTCGTTGAAATTCAGTCAGAACTATTGATACCTGCATTTTCATCGATTTAGACGAACTAACACCCAATTGCTCGATTAGCGTTTTCGTGGATGGTCCATTCGACTCGAACCTCGAAAGTCAGTCGAAGCATTAATAATTCTCGATGTTCGTTGAAATTCAGTCAGAAACTGTTAAAACATGCATTTTCATCAATTTAGACGAACTAACACTCAACCTCTGGATTTGCGGTCCCGTCGATGGTCCGTTCGACGCGAACCTCGAGAATGACTCGCAACATGAAAATTTCTCGATTTACGTTGAAACTCAGTCAAAAACTGTTGAAACCTGCGTTTTCATCGTTTTAGACGAACTCACACTCAATTTCTCCATTAGCGTTTTCGTGGATGGTCCATTCGACTCGAACCTCGAAAGTCACTCGAAGCATTAAAATTTCTCGATGTTCGTTGAATATCAGTCAAAAACTGTTGAAACCTGCATTTTCATCGTTTCAGACGAAATAACACCAATCGATCGATTTGCGATTTCGTCGATGGTCCGATCGACTCGAACCTCGAATGTGACTCGGAACATCAAAATTTCTCGGTTTTCGTTTAAATTCAGTCAAAAACTATTGAAACCTGCATTTTCATCATTTTAGACGAAATAACACCCAATCGATCGATTTGCGATTTCGTCGATGGTCCGATCGACTCGAACCTCGAATGTGACTCGGAACATGAAAATTTCTCGATTTTCGTTGAAATTCAGTCAGAACTGTTGATACCTGCATTTTCATCGATTTAGGCAAACTAACACCGAATTGCTCGATTAGCGTTTTCGTGGATGGTCCATTCGACTCGAACCTCGAAAGTCACTCGAAGCTTTAATATTTCTCGATGTTCGTTGAAATTCAGTCAAAAACTGTTGAAACCTGCATTTTCATCGTTTTAGACGAAATAACACCAATCGATCGATTTGCGATTTCGTCGATGGTCCGATCGACTCGAACCTCGAAAGTGACTCGGAACATAAAAATTTCTCGGTTTTCGTTGAAATTCAGAAAAAAAATATTGAAACCTGCATTTTCATCGTTTTAGACGAAATAACACTTAATCGGTCGATTTCCATTCTCATCGATGGTCCGATCGACTCGAACCCGAATGTGACTCAGAACATGAAAATTTCTCGATTTTCGTTGAAATTCAGTCAGAACTGTTGATACATGCATTTTCATCGATTTAGACGAACTAACACCCAATTGCTCGATTAGCGTTTTCGTGGATGGTCAATTCGACTCGAACCTCGAAAGTCAGTCGAAGCATTAATATTTCTCGATGTTCGTTGAAATTCAGTCAAAAACTGTTGAAACATGCATTTTCATCAATTTAGACGAACTAACACTCAATCTCTGGATTTGCGGTCTCGTCGATGGTCCGATCGACTCGAACCTCGAATGTGACTCAGAACATGAAAATTTCTCGATTTTCGTTGAAATTCAGTCAGAACTATTGATACCTGCATTTTCATCGATTTAGACGAACTAACACCCAATTGCTCGATTAGCGTTTTCGTGGATGGTCCATTCGACTCGAACCTCGAAAGTCAGTCGAAGCATTAATAATTCTCGATGTTCGTTGAAATTCAGTCAGAAACTGTTAAAACATGCATTTTCATCAATTTAGACGAACTAACACTCAACCTCTGGATTTGCGGTCCCGTCGATGGTCCGTTCGACGCGAACCTCGAGAATGACTCGCAACATGAAAATTTCTCGATTTACGTTGAAACTCAGTCAAAAACTGTTGAAACCTGCGTTTTCATCGTTTTAGACGAACTCACACTCAATTTCTCCATTAGCGTTTTCGTGAATGGTCCATTCGACTCGAACCTCGAAAGTCACTCGAAGCATTAAAATTTCTCGATGTTCGTTGAATATCAGTCAAAAACTGTTGAAACCTGCATTTTCATCGTTTCAGACGAAATAACACCAATCGATCGATTTGCGATTTCGTCGATGGTCCGATCGACTCGAACCTCGAATTTGACTCGGAACATCAAAATTTCTCGGTTTTCGTTTAAATTCAGTCAAAAACTATTGAAACCTGCATTTTCATCGTTTTTGACGAACTAACACTTAATCGGTCGATTTCCATTCTCGTCGATGGTCCGATCGACTCGAACCTCAAAAGTGACCCGGAACATGAAAATTTCTCGATTTTCGTTGAAATTCAGTCAAAAACTATTGAAACCTGCATTTTCATCGTTTTAGACGAAATAACACCCAATCGATCGATTTGCGATTTCGTCGATGGTCCGATCGACTCGAACCTCGAATGTGACTCAGAACATGAAAATTTCTCGATTTTCGTTGAAATTCAGTCAGAACTGTTGATACCTGCATTTTCATCGATTTAGACGAACTAACACCCAATTGCTCGATTAGCGTTTTCGTGGATGGTCCATTCGACTCGAACCTCGAAAATCACTCGAAGCATTAATATTTCTCGATGTTCGTTGAAATTCAGTCAAAAACTGTTGAAACATGCATTTTCATCAATTTAGACGAACTAACACTCAATCTCTGGATTTGCGGTCTCGTCGATGGTCCGATCGACTCGAACCTCGAATGTGACTCAGAACATGAAAATTTCTCGATTTTCGTTGAAATTCAGTCAGAACTATTGATACCTGCATTTTCATCGATTTAAACGAACTAACACCCAATTGCTCGATTAGCGTTTTCGTGGATGGTCCATTCGACTCGAACCTCGAAAGTCAGTCGAAGCATTAATAATTCTCGATGTTCGTTGAAATTCAGTCAGAAACTGTTGAAACATGAATTTTCATCAATTTAGACGAACTAACACTCAACCTCTGGATTTGCGGTCCCGTCGATGGTCCGTTCGACGCGAACCTCGAGAATGACTCGCAACATGAAAATTTCTCGATTTACGTTGAAACTCAGTCAAAAACTGTTGAAACCTGCGTTTTCATCGTTTTAGACGAACTCACACTCAATTTCTCCATTAGCGTTTTCGTGGATGGTCCATTCGACTCGAACCTCGAAAGTCACTCGAAGCATTAAAATTTCTCGATGTTCGTTGAATATCAGTCAAAAACTGTTGAAACCTGGATTTTCATCGTTTCAGACGAAATAACACCAATCGATCGATTTGCGATTTCGTCGATGGTCCGATCGACTCGAACCTCGAATGTGACTCGGAACATCAAAATTTCTCGGTTTTCGTTTAAATTCAGTCAAAAACTGTTGAAACCTGGATTTTCATCGTTTCAGACGAAATAAAACCCAATCGATCGATTTGCGATTTCGTCGATGGTCCGATCGACTCGAACCTCGAATGTGACTCAGAACATGAAAATTTCTCGATTTTCGTTGAAATTCAGTCAGAACTGTTGATACCTGCATTTTCATCGATTTAGACGAACTAACACCCAATTGCTCGATTAGCGTTTTCGTGGATGGTCCTTTCGACTCGAACCTCGAAAGTCACTCGAAGCATTAATATTTCTCGATGTTCGTTGAAATTCAGTCAAAAACTGTTGAAACATGCATTTTCATCAATTTAGACGAACTAACACTCAATCTCTGGATTTGCGGTCTCGTCGATGGTCTGATCGACTCGAACCTCGAATGTGACTCAGAACATGAAAATTTCTCGATTTTCGTTGAAATTCAGTCAGAACTATTGATACCTGCATTTTCATCGATTTAGACGAACTAACACCCAATTGCTCGATTAGCGTTTTCGTGGATGGTCCATTCGACTCGAACCTCGAAAGTCAGTCGAAGCATTAATAATTCTCGATGTTCGTTGAAATTCAGTCAGAAACTGTTGAAACATGCATTTTCATCAATTTAGACGAACTAACACTCAACCTCTGGATTTGCGGTCCCGTCGATGGTCCGTTCGACGCGAACCTCGAGAATGACTCGCAACATGAAAATTTCTCGATTTACGTTGAAACTCAGTCAAAAACTGTTGAAACCTGCGTTTTCATCGTTTTAGACGAACTCACACTCAATTTCTCCATTAGCGTTTTCGTGGATGGTCCATTTGACTCGAACCTCGAAAGTCACTCGAAGCATTAAAATTTCTCGATGTTCGTTGAATATCAGTCATAAACTGTTGAAACCTGCATTTTCATCCTTTTAGACGAAATAACACCAATCGATCGATTTGCGATTTCGTCGATGGTCCGATCGACTCGAACCTCGAAAGTGACTCGGAACATCAAAGTTTCTCGGTTTTCGTTGAAATTCAGTCAAAAACTATTGAAACCTGCATTTTCATCGTTTTAGACGAACTAAACCTCAATCTCTGGATTTGCGGTCTCGTCGATGGTCCGTTCGACTCGAACATCGAAAGTCGTTCGAAGCATTAAAATTTCTCGATTTTCGTTGAAATTCAGTCAAAAACTGTTGAAACCTGCATTTTCATCCTTTTAGACGAAATAACACCAATCGATCGATTTGCGATTTCGTCGATGGTCCGATCGACTCGAACCTCGAAAGTGACTCGGAACATCAAAGTTTCTCGGTTTTCGTTGAAATTCAGTCAAAAACTATTGAAACCTGCATTTTCATCATTTTAGACGAAATAACACCCAATCGATCGATTTGCGATTTCGTCGATGGTCCGATCGACTCGAACCTCGAATGTGACTCGGAACATGAAAATTTCTCGATTTTCGTTGAAATTCAGTCAGAACTGTTGATACCTGCATTTTCATCGATTTAGGCAAACTAACACCGAATTGCTCGATTAGCGTTTTCGTGGATGGTCCATTCGACTCGAACCTCGAAAGTCACTCGAAGCTTTAATATTTCTCGATGTTCGTTGAAATTCAGTCAAAAACTGTTGAAACCTGCATTTTCATCGTTTTAGACGAAATAACACCAATCGATCGATTTGCGATTTCGTCGATGGTCCGATCGACTCGAACCTCGAAAGTGACTCGGAACATAAAAATTTCTCGGTTTTCGTTGAAATTCAGAAAAAAAATATTGAAACCTGCATTTTCATCGTTTTAGACGAAATAACACTTAATCGGTCGATTTCCATTCTCATCGATGGTCCGATCGACTCGAACCCGAATGTGACTCAGAACATGAAAATTTCTCGATTTTCGTTGAAATTCAGTCAGAACTGTTGATACATGCATTTTCATCGATTTAGACGAACTAACACCCAATTGCTCGATTAGCGTTTTCGTGGATGGTCAATTCGACTCGAACCTCGAAAGTCAGTCGAAGCATTAATATTTCTCGATGTTCGTTGAAATTCAGTCAAAAACTGTTGAAACATGCATTTTCATCAATTTAGACGAACTAACACTCAATCTCTGGATTTGCGGTCTCGTCGATGGTCCGATCGACTCGAACCTCGAATGTGACTCAGAACATGAAAATTTCTCGATTTTCGTTGAAATTCAGTCAGAACTATTGATACCTGCATTTTCATCGATTTAGACGAACTAACACCCAATTGCTCGATTAGCGTTTTCGTGGATGGTCCATTCGACTCGAACCTCGAAAGTCACTCGAAGCATTAAAATTTCTCGATGTTCGTTGAATATCAGTCAAAAACTGTTGAAACCTGCATTTTCATCGTTTCAGACGAAATAACACCAATCGATCGATTTGCGATTTCGTCGATGGTCCGATCGACTCGAACCTCGAATTTGACTCGGAACATCAAAATTTCTCGGTTTTCGTTTAAATTCAGTCAAAAACTATTGAAACCTGCATTTTCATCGTTTTTGACGAACTAACACTTAATCGGTCGATTTCCATTCTCGTCGATGGTCCGATCGACTCGAACCTCAAAAGTGACCCGGAACATGAAAATTTCTCGATTTTCGTTGAAATTCAGTCAAAAACTATTGAAACCTGCATTTTCATCGTTTTAGACGAAATAACACCCAATCGATCGATTTGCGATTTCGTCGATGGTCCGATCGACTCGAACCTCGAATGTGACTCAGAACATGAAAATTTCTCGATTTTCGTTGAAATTCAGTCAGAACTGTTGATACCTGCATTTTCATCGATTTAGACGAACTAACACCCAATTGCTCGATTAGCGTTTTCGTGGATGGTCCATTCGACTCGAACCTCGAAAATCACTCGAAGCATTAATATTTCTCGATGTTCGTTGAAATTCAGTCAAAAACTGTTGAAACATGCATTTTCATCAATTTAGACGAACTAACACTCAATCTCTGGATTTGCGGTCTCGTCGATGGTCCGATCGACTCGAACCTCGAATGTGACTCAGAACATGAAAATTTCTCGATTTTCGTTGAAATTCAGTCAGAACTATTGATACCTGCATTTTCATCGATTTAAACGAACTAACACCCAATTGCTCGATTAGCGTTTTCGTGGATGGTCCATTCGACTCGAACCTCGAAAGTCAGTCGAAGCATTAATAATTCTCGATGTTCGTTGAAATTCAGTCAGAAACTGTTGAAACATGAATTTTCATCAATTTAGACGAACTAACACTCAACCTCTGGATTTGCGGTCCCGTCGATGGTCCGTTCGACGCGAACCTCGAGAATGACTCGCAACATGAAAATTTCTCGATTTACGTTGAAACTCAGTCAAAAACTGTTGAAACCTGCGTTTTCATCGTTTTAGACGAACTCACACTCAATTTCTCCATTAGCGTTTTCGTGGATGGTCCATTCGACTCGAACCTCGAAAGTCACTCGAAGCATTAAAATTTCTCGATGTTCGTTGAATATCAGTCAAAAACTGTTGAAACCTGGATTTTCATCGTTTCAGACGAAATAACACCAATCGATCGATTTGCGATTTCGTCGATGGTCCGATCGACTCGAACCTCGAATGTGACTCGGAACATCAAAATTTCTCGGTTTTCGTTTAAATTCAGTCAAAAACTATTGAAACCTGTATTTTCATCGTTTTAGACGAAATAAAACCCAATCGATCGATTTTCGATCTCGTCGATGGTCCTATCGACTCGAACCTCGAATGTGACTCGGAACATGAAAATTTCTCGATTTTCGTTGAAATTCAGTCAGAACTGTTGATACCTGCATTTTCATCGATTTAGACGAACTAACACCCAATTGCTCGATTAGCGTTTTCGTGGATGTTCCATTCGACTCGAACCTCGAAAGTCAGTCGAAGCATTAATATTTCTCGATGTTCGTTGAAATTCAGTCAAAAACTGTTGAAACATGCATTTTCATCAATTTAGACGAACTAACACTCAATCTCTGGATTTCCGTTCTCGTCGATGGTCCGATCGACTCGAACTTCGAAAGTGACTCGGAACATGAAAATTTCTCGATTTTCGTTGAAATTCAGTCAGAACTATTGATACCTGCATTTTCATCGATTTAGACGAACTAACACCCAATTGCTCGATTAGCGTTTTCGTGGATGGTCCATTAGTCTCGAACCTCGAAAGTCAGTCGAAGCATTAATAGTTCTCGATGTTCGTTGAAATTCAGTCAAAAACTGTTGAAACATGCATTTTCATCAATTTAGACGAACTAACACTCAATCTCTGGATTTGCGGTCTCGTCGATGGTCCGTTCGACGCCAACCTCGAGAATGACTCGCAACATGAAAATTTCTCGATTTTCGTTGAAACTCAGTCAAAAACTGTTGAAACCTGCATTTTCATCGTTTTTGACGAACTAACACTTAATCGGTTGATTTCCATTCTCGTCGATGGTCCGATCGACTCGAACCTCAAAAGTGACCCGGAACATGAAAATTTCTCGATTTTCGTTGAAATTCAGTCAAAAACTATTGAAACCTGCATTTTCATCGTTTTAGACGAAATAACACCCAATCGATCGATTTGCGATTTCGTCGATGGTCCGATCGACTCGAACCTCGAATGTGACTCAGAACATGAAAATTTCTCGATTTTCGTTGAAATTCAGTCAGAACTGTTGATACCTGCATTTTCATCGATTTAGACGAACTAACACCCAATTGCTCGATTAGCGTTTTCGTCGATGGTCCATTCGACTCGAACCTCGAAAGTCACTCGAAGCATTAATATTTCTCGATGTTCGTTGAAATTCAGTCAAAAACTGTTGAAACATGCATTTTCATCAATTTAGACGAACTAACACTCAATCTCTGGATTTGCGGTCTCGTCGATGGTCTGATCGACTCGAACCTCGAATGTGACTCAGAACATGAAAATTTCTCGATTTTCGTTGAAATTCAGTCAGAACTATTGATACCTGCATTTTCATCGATTTAGACGAACTAACACCCAATTGCTCGATTAGCGTTTTCGTGGATGGTCCATTCGACTCGAACCTCGAAAGTCAGTCGGAGCATTAATAATTCTCGATGTTCGTTGAAATTCAGTCAGAAACTGTTGAAACATGCATTTTCATCAATTTAGACGAACTAACACTCAACCTCTGGATTTGCGGTCCCGTCGATGGTCCGTTCGACGCGAACCTCGAGAATGACTCGCAACATGAAAATTTCTCGATTTACGTTGAAACTCAGTCAAAAACTGTTGAAACCTGCGTTTTCATCGTTTTAGACGAACTCACACTCAATTTCTCCATTAGCGTTTTCGTGGATGGTCCATTTGACTCGAACCTCGAAAGTCACTCGAAGCATTAAAATTTCTCGATGTTCGTTGAATATCAGTCAAAAACTGTTGAAACCTGCATTTTCATCCTTTTAGACGAAATAACACCAATCGATCGATTTGCGATTTCGTCGATGGTCCGATCGACTCGAACCTCGAAAGTGACTCGGAACATCAAAGTTTCTCGGTTTTCGTTGAAATTCAGTCAAAAACTATTGAAACCTGCATTTTCATCGTTTTAGACGAACTAAACCTCAATCTCTGGATTTGCGGTCTCGTCGATGGTCCGTTCGACTCGAACATCGAAAGTCGTTCGAAGCATTAAAATTTCTCGATTTTCGTTGAAATTCAGTCAAAAACTGTTGAAACCTGCATTTTCATCCTTTTAGACGAAATAACACCAATCGATCGATTTGCGATTTCGTCGATGGTCCGATCGACTCGAACCTCGAAAGTGACTCGGAACATCAAAGTTTCTCGGTTTTCGTTGAAATTCAGTCAAAAACTATTGAAACCTGCATTTTCATCATTTTAGACGAAATAACACCCAATCGATCGATTTGCGATTTCGTCGATGGTCCGATCGACTCGAACCTCGAATGTGACTCGGAACATGAAAATTTCTCGATTTTCGTAGAAATTCAGTCAGAACTGTTGATACCTGCATTTTTATCGATTTAGGCAAACTAACACCGAATTGCTCGATTAGCGTTTTCGTGGATGGTCCATTCGACTCGAACCTCGAAAGTCACTCGAAGCTTTAATATTTCTCGATGTTCGTTGAAATTCAGTCAAAAACTGTTGAAACCTGCATTTTCATCGTTTTAGACGAAATAACACCAATCGATCGATTTGCGATTTCGTCGATGGTCCGATCGACTCGAACCTCGAAAGTGACTCGGAACATAAAAATTTCTCGGTTTTCGTTGAAATTCAGAAACAAATATTGAAACCTGCATTTTCATCGTTTTAGACGAAATAACACTTAATCGGTCGATTTCCATTCTCATCGATGGTCCGATCGACTCGAACCTCGAAAGTGACTCCGAACATGAAAATTTCTCGATTTTCGTTGAAATTCAATCAGAACTGTTGATACCTGCATTTTCATCGATTTAGACGAACTAACACCCAATTGCTCGATTTGCGATTTCGTCGATGGTCCGATCGACTCGAACCCGAATGTGACTCAGAACATGAAAATTTCTCGATTTTCGTTGAAATTCAGTCAGAACTGTTGATACATGCATTTTCATCGATTTAGACGAACTAACACCCAATTGCTCGATTAGCGTTTTCGTGGATGGTCAATTCGACTCGAACCTCGAAAGTCAGTCGAAGCATTAATATTTCTCGATGTTCGTTGAAATTCAGTCAAAAACTGTTGAAACATGCATTTTCATCAATTTAGACGAACTAACACTCAATCTCTGGATTTGCGGTCTCGTCGATGGTCCGATCGACTCGAACCTCGAATGTGACTCAGAACATGAAAATTTCTCGATTTTCGTTGAAATTCAGTCAGAACTATTGATACCTGCATTTTCATCGATTTAGACGAACTAACACCCAATTGCTCGATTAGCGTTTTCGTGGATGGTCCATTCGACTCGAACCTCGAAAGTCAGTCGAAGCATTAATAATTCTCGATGTTCGTTGAAATTCAGTCAGAAACTGTTAAAACATGCATTTTCATCAATTTAGACGAACTAACACTCAACCTCTGGATTTGCGGTCCCGTCGATGGTCCGTTCGACGCGAACCTCGAGAATGACTCGCAACATGAAAATTTCTCGATTTACGTTGAAACTCAGTCAAAAACTGTTGAAACCTGCGTTTTCATCGTTTTAGACGAACTCACACTCAATTTCTCCATTAGCGTTTTCGTGAATGGTCCATTCGACTCGAACCTCGAAAGTCACTCGAAGCATTAAAATTTCTCGATGTTCGTTGAATATCAGTCAAAAACTGTTGAAACCTGCATTTTCATCGTTTCAGACGAAATAACACCAATCGATCGATTTGCGATTTCGTCGATGGTCCGATCGACTCGAACCTCGAATTTGACTCGGAACATCAAAATTTCTCGGTTTTCGTTTAAATTCAGTCAAAAACTATTGAAACCTGCATTTTCATCGTTTTTGACGAACTAACACTTAATCGGTCGATTTCCATTCTCGTCGATGGTCCGATCGACTCGAACCTCAAAAGTGACCCGGAACATGAAAATTTCTCGATTTTCGTTGAAATTCAGTCAAAAACTATTGAAACCTGCATTTTCATCGTTTTAGACGAAATAACACCCAATCGATCGATTTGCGATTTCGTCGATGGTCCGATCGACTCGAACCTCGAATGTGACTCAGAACATGAAAATTTCTCGATTTTCGTTGAAATTCAGTCAGAACTGTTGATACCTGCATTTTCATCGATTTAGACGAACTAACACCCAATTGCTCGATTAGCGTTTTCGTGGATGGTCCATTCGACTCGAACCTCGAAAATCACTCGAAGCATTAATATTTCTCGATGTTCGTTGAAATTCAGTCAAAAACTGTTGAAACATGCATTTTCATCAATTTAGACGAACTAACACTCAATCTCTGGATTTGCGGTCTCGTCGATGGTCCGATCGACTCGAACCTCGAATGTGACTCAGAACATGAAAATTTCTCGATTTTCGTTGAAATTCAGTCAGAACTATTGATACCTGCATTTTCATCGATTTAAACGAACTAACACCCAATTGCTCGATTAGCGTTTTCGTGGATGGTCCATTCGACTCGAACCTCGAAAGTCAGTCGAAGCATTAATAATTCTCGATGTTCGTTGAAATTCAGTCAGAAACTGTTGAAACATGAATTTTCATCAATTTAGACGAACTAACACTCAACCTCTGGACTTGCGGTCCCGTCGATGGTCCGTTCGACGCGAACCTCGAGAATGACTCGCAACATGAAAATTTCTCGATTTACGTTGAAACTCAGTCAAAAACTGTTGAAACCTGCGTTTTCATCGTTTTAGACGAACTCACACTCAATTTCTCCATTAGCGTTTTCGTGGATGGTCCATTCGACTCGAACCTCGAAAGTCACTCGAAGCATTAAAATTTCTCGATGTTCGTTGAATATCAGTCAAAAACTGTTGAAACCTGGATTTTCATCGTTTCAGACGAAATAACACCAATCGATCGATTTGCGATTTCGTCGATGGTCCGATCGACTCGAACCTCGAATGTGACTCGGAACATCAAAATTTCTCGGTTTTCGTTTAAATTCAGTCAAAAACTGTTGAAACCTGGATTTTCATCGTTTCAGACGAAATAAAACCCAATCGATCGATTTGCGATTTCGTCGATGGTCCGATCGACTCGAACCTCGAATGTGACTCAGAACATGAAAATTTCTCGATTTTCGTTGAAATTCAGTCAGAACTGTTGATACCTGCATTTTCATCGATTTAGACGAACTAACACCCAATTGCTCGATTAGCGTTTTCGTGGATGGTCCTTTCGACTCGAACCTCGAAAGTCACTCGAAGCATTAATATTTCTCGATGTTCGTTGAAATTCAGTCAAAAACTGTTGAAACATGCATTTTCATCAATTTAGACGAACTAACACTCAATCTCTGGATTTGCGGTCTCGTCGATGGTCTGATCGACTCGAACCTCGAATGTGACTCAGAACATGAAAATTTCTCGATTTTCGTTGAAATTCAGTCAGAACTATTGATACCTGCATTTTCATCGATTTAGACGAACTAACACCCAATTGCTCGATTAGCGTTTTCGTGGATGGTCCATTCGACTCGAACCTCGAAAGTCAGTCGAAGCATTAATAATTCTCGATGTTCGTTGAAATTCAGTCAGAAACTGTTGAAACATGCATTTTCATCAATTTAGACGAACTAACACTCAACCTCTGGATTTGCGGTCCCGTCGATGGTCCGTTCGACGCGAACCTCGAGAATGACTCGCAACATGAAAATTTCTCGATTTACGTTGAAACTCAGTCAAAAACTGTTGAAACCTGCGTTTTCATCGTTTTAGACGAACTCACACTCAATTTCTCCATTAGCGTTTTCGTGGATGGTCCATTTGACTCGAACCTCGAAAGTCACTCGAAGCATTAAAATTTCTCGATGTTCGTTGAATATCAGTCATAAACTGTTGAAACCTGCATTTTCATCCTTTTAGACGAAATAACACCAATCGATCGATTTGCGATTTCGTCGATGGTCCGATCGACTCGAACCTCGAAAGTGACTCGGAACATCAAAGTTTCTCGGTTTTCGTTGAAATTCAGTCAAAAACTATTGAAACCTGCATTTTCATCGTTTTAGACGAACTAAACCTCAATCTCTGGATTTGCGGTCTCGTCGATGGTCCGTTCGACTCGAACATCGAAAGTCGTTCGAAGCATTAAAATTTCTCGATTTTCGTTGAAATTCAGTCAAAAACTGTTGAAACCTGCATTTTCATCCTTTTAGACGAAATAACACCAATCGATCGATTTGCGATTTCGTCGATGGTCCGATCGACTCGAACCTCGAAAGTGACTCGGAACATCAAAGTTTCTCGGTTTTCGTTGAAATTCAGTCAAAAACTATTGAAACCTGCATTTTCATCATTTTAGACGAAATAACACCCAATCGATCGATTTGCGATTTCGTCGATGGTCCGATCGACTCGAACCTCGAATGTGACTCGGAACATGAAAATTTCTCGATTTTCGTTGAAATTCAGTCAGAACTGTTGATACCTGCATTTTCATCGATTTAGGCAAACTAACACCGAATTGCTCGATTAGCGTTTTCGTGGATGGTCCATTCGACTCGAACCTCGAAAGTCACTCGAAGCTTTAATATTTCTCGATGTTCGTTGAAATTCAGTCAAAAACTGTTGAAACCTGCATTTTCATCGTTTTAGACGAAATAACACCAATCGATCGATTTGCGATTTCGTCGATGGTCCGATCGACTCGAACCTCGAAAGTGACTCGGAACATAAAAATTTCTCGGTTTTCGTTGAAATTCAGAAAAAAAATATTGAAACCTGCATTTTCATCGTTTTAGACGAAATAACACTTAATCGGTCGATTTCCATTCTCATCGATGGTCCGATCGACTCGAACCCGAATGTGACTCAGAACATGAAAATTTCTCGATTTTCGTTGAAATTCAGTCAGAACTATTGATACCTGCATTTTCATCGATTTAAACGAACTAACACCCAATTGCTCGATTAGCGTTTTCGTGGATGGTCCATTCGACTCGAACCTCGAAAGTCAGTCGAAGCATTAATAATTCTCGATGTTCGTTGAAATTCAGTCAGAAACTGTTGAAACATGAATTTTCATCAATTTAGACGAACTAACACTCAACCTCTGGATTTGCGGTCCCGTCGATGGTCCGTTCGACGCGAACCTCGAGAATGACTCGCAACATGAAAATTTCTCGATTTACGTTGAAACTCAGTCAAAAACTGTTGAAACCTGCGTTTTCATCGTTTTAGACGAACTCACACTCAATTTCTCCATTAGCGTTTTCGTGGATGGTCCATTCGACTCGAACCTCGAAAGTCACTCGAAGCATTAAAATTTCTCGATGTTCGTTGAATATCAGTCAAAAACTGTTGAAACCTGGATTTTCATCGTTTCAGACGAAATAACACCAATCGATCGATTTGCGATTTCGTCGATGGTCCGATCGACTCGAACCTCGAATGTGACTCGGAACATCAAAATTTCTCGGTTTTCGTTTAAATTCAGTCAAAAACTGTTGAAACCTGGATTTTCATCGTTTCAGACGAAATAAAACCCAATCGATCGATTTGCGATTTCGTCGATGGTCCGATCGACTCGAACCTCGAATGTGACTCAGAACATGAAAATTTCTCGATTTTCGTTGAAATTCAGTCAGAACTGTTGATACCTGCATTTTCATCGATTTAGACGAACTAACACCCAATTGCTCGATTAGCGTTTTCGTGGATGGTCCTTTCGACTCGAACCTCGAAAGTCACTCGAAGCATTAATATTTCTCGATGTTCGTTGAAATTCAGTCAAAAACTGTTGAAACATGCATTTTCATCAATTTAGACGAACTAACACTCAATCTCTGGATTTGCGGTCTCGTCGATGGTCTGATCGACTCGAACCTCGAATGTGACTCAGAACATGAAAATTTCTCGATTTTCGTTGAAATTCAGTCAGAACTATTGATACCTGCATTTTCATCGATTTAGACGAACTAACACCCAATTGCTCGATTAGCGTTTTCGTGGATGGTCCATTCGACTCGAACCTCGAAAGTCAGTCGAAGCATTAATAATTCTCGATGTTCGTTGAAATTCAGTCAGAAACTGTTGAAACATGCATTTTCATCAATTTAGACGAACTAACACTCAACCTCTGGATTTGCGGTCCCGTCGATGGTCCGTTCGACGCGAACCTCGAGAATGACTCGCAACATGAAAATTTCTCGATTTACGTTGAAACTCAGTCAAAAACTGTTGAAACCTGCGTTTTCATCGTTTTAGACGAACTCACACTCAATTTCTCCATTAGCGTTTTCGTGGATGGTCCATTTGACTCGAACCTCGAAAGTCACTCGAAGCATTAAAATTTCTCGATGTTCGTTGAATATCAGTCATAAACTGTTGAAACCTGCATTTTCATCCTTTTAGACGAAATAACACCAATCGATCGATTTGCGATTTCGTCGATGGTCCGATCGACTCGAACCTCGAAAGTGACTCGGAACATCAAAGTTTCTCGGTTTTCGTTGAAATTCAGTCAAAAACTATTGAAACCTGCATTTTCATCGTTTTAGACGAACTAAACCTCAATCTCTGGATTTGCGGTCTCGTCGATGGTCCGTTCGACTCGAACATCGAAAGTCGTTCGAAGCATTAAAATTTCTCGATTTTCGTTGAAATTCAGTCAAAAACTGTTGAAACCTGCATTTTCATCCTTTTAGACGAAATAACACCAATCGATCGATTTGCGATTTCGTCGATGGTCCGATCGACTCGAACCTCGAAAGTGACTCGGAACATCAAAGTTTCTCGGTTTTCGTTGAAATTCAGTCAAAAACTATTGAAACCTGCATTTTCATCATTTTAGACGAAATAACACCCAATCGATCGATTTGCGATTTCGTCGATGGTCCGATCGACTCGAACCTCGAATGTGACTCGGAACATGAAAATTTCTCGATTTTCGTTGAAATTCAGTCAGAACTGTTGATACCTGCATTTTCATCGATTTAGGCAAACTAACACCGAATTGCTCGATTAGCGTTTTCGTGGATGGTCCATTCGACTCGAACCTCGAAAGTCACTCGAAGCTTTAATATTTCTCGATGTTCGTTGAAATTCAGTCAAAAACTGTTGAAACCTGCATTTTCATCGTTTTAGACGAAATAACACCAATCGATCGATTTGCGATTTCGTCGATGGTCCGATCGACTCGAACCTCGAAAGTGACTCGGAACATAAAAATTTCTCGGTTTTCGTTGAAATTCAGAAAAAAAATATTGAAACCTGCATTTTCATCGTTTTAGACGAAATAACACTTAATCGGTCGATTTCCATTCTCATCGATGGTCCGATCGACTCGAACCCGAATGTGACTCAGAACATGAAAATTTCTCGATTTTCGTTGAAATTCAGTCAGAACTGTTGATACATGCATTTTCATCGATTTAGACGAACTAACACCCAATTGCTCGATTAGCGTTTTCGTGGATGGTCAATTCGACTCGAACCTCGAAAGTCAGTCGAAGCATTAATATTTCTCGATGTTCGTTGAAATTCAGTCAAAAACTGTTGAAACATGCATTTTCATCAATTTAGACGAACTAACACTCAATCTCTGGATTTGCGGTCTCGTCGATGGTCCGATCGACTCGAACCTCGAATGTGACTCAGAACATGAAAATTTCTCGATTTTCGTTGAAATTCAGTCAGAACTATTGATACCTGCATTTTCATCGATTTAGACGAACTAACACCCAATTGCTCGATTAGCGTTTTCGTGGATGGTCCATTCGACTCGAACCTCGAAAGTCAGTCGAAGCATTAATAATTCTCGATGTTCGTTGAAATTCAGTCAGAAACTGTTAAAACATGCATTTTCATCAATTTAGACGAACTAACACTCAACCTCTGGATTTGCGGTCCCGTCGATGGTCCGTTCGACGCGAACCTCGAGAATGACTCGCAACATGAAAATTTCTCGATTTACGTTGAAACTCAGTCAAAAACTGTTGAAACCTGCGTTTTCATCGTTTTAGACGAACTCACACTCAATTTCTCCATTAGCGTTTTCGTGAATGGTCCATTCGACTCGAACCTCGAAAGTCACTCGAAGCATTAAAATTTCTCGATGTTCGTTGAATATCAGTCAAAAACTGTTGAAACCTGCATTTTCATCGTTTCAGACGAAATAACACCAATCGATCGATTTGCGATTTCGTCGATGGTCCGATCGACTCGAACCTCGAATTTGACTCGGAACATCAAAATTTCTCGGTTTTCGTTTAAATTCAGTCAAAAACTATTGAAACCTGCATTTTCATCGTTTTTGACGAACTAACACTTAATCGGTCGATTTCCATTCTCGTCGATGGTCCGATCGACTCGAACCTCAAAAGTGACCCGGAACATGAAAATTTCTCGATTTTCGTTGAAATTCAGTCAAAAACTATTGAAACCTGCATTTTCATCGTTTTAGACGAAATAACACCCAATCGATCGATTTGCGATTTCGTCGATGGTCCGATCGACTCGAACCTCGAATGTGACTCAGAACATGAAAATTTCTCGATTTTCGTTGAAATTCAGTCAGAACTGTTGATACCTGCATTTTCATCGATTTAGACGAACTAACACCCAATTGCTCGATTAGCGTTTTCGTGGATGGTCCATTCGACTCGAACCTCGAAAATCACTCGAAGCATTAATATTTCTCGATGTTCGTTGAAATTCAGTCAAAAACTGTTGAAACATGCATTTTCATCAATTTAGACGAACTAACACTCAATCTCTGGATTTGCGGTCTCGTCGATGGTCCGATCGACTCGAACCTCGAATGTGACTCAGAACATGAAAATTTCTCGATTTTCGTTGAAATTCAGTCAGAACTATTGATACCTGCATTTTCATCGATTTAAACGAACTAACACCCAATTGCTCGATTAGCGTTTTCGTGGATGGTCCATTCGACTCGAACCTCGAAAGTCAGTCGAAGCATTAATAATTCTCGATGTTCGTTGAAATTCAGTCAGAAACTGTTGAAACATGAATTTTCATCAATTTAGACGAACTAACACTCAACCTCTGGATTTGCGGTCCCGTCGATGGTCCGTTCGACGCGAACCTCGAGAATGACTCGCAACATGAAAATTTCTCGATTTACGTTGAAACTCAGTCAAAAACTGTTGAAACCTGCGTTTTCATCGTTTTAGACGAACTCACACTCAATTTCTCCATTAGCGTTTTCGTGGATGGTCCATTCGACTCGAACCTCGAAAGTCACTCGAAGCATTAAAATTTCTCGATGTTCGTTGAATATCAGTCAAAAACTGTTGAAACCTGGATTTTCATCGTTTCAGACGAAATAACACCAATCGATCGATTTGCGATTTCGTCGATGGTCCGATCGACTCGAACCTCGAATGTGACTCGGAACATCAAAATTTCTCGGTTTTCGTTTAAATTCAGTCAAAAACTATTGAAACCTGTATTTTCATCGTTTTAGACGAAATAAAACCCAATCGATCGATTTTCGATCTCGTCGATGGTCCTATCGACTCGAACCTCGAAAGTGACTCCGAACATGAAAATTTCTCGATTTTCGTTGAAATTCAATCAGAACTGTTGATACCTGCATTTTCATCGATTTAGACGAACTAACACCCAATTGCTCGATTAGCGTTTTCGTGGATGTTCCATTCGACTCGAACCTCGAAAGTCAGTCGAAGCATTAATATTTCTCGATGTTCGTTGAAATTCAGTCAAAAACTGTTGAAACATGCATTTTCATCAATTTAGACGAACTAACACTCAATCTCTGGATTTCCGTTCTCGTCGATGGTCCGATCGACTCGAACTTCGAAAGTGACTCGGAACATGAAAATTTCTCGATTTTCGTTGAAATTCAGTCAGAACTATTGATACCTGCATTTTCATCGATTTAGACGAACTAACACCCAATTGCTCGATTAGCGTTTTCGTGGATGGTCCATTAGTCTCGAACCTCGAAAGTCAGTCGAAGCATTAATAGTTCTCGATGTTCGTTGAAATTCAGTCAAAAACTGTTGAAACATGCATTTTCATCAATTTAGACGAACTAACACTCAATCTCTGGATTTGCGGTCTCGTCGATGGTCCGTTCGACGCCAACCTCGAGAATGACTCGCAACATGAAAATTTCTCGATTTTCGTTGAAACTCAGTCAAAAACTGTTGAAACCTGCATTTTCATCGTTTTTGACGAACTAACACTTAATCGGTTGATTTCCATTCTCGTCGATGGTCCGATCGACTCGAACCTCAAAAGTGACCCGGAACATGAAAATTTCTCGATTTTCGTTGAAATTCAGTCAAAAACTATTGAAACCTGCATTTTCATCGTTTTAGACGAAATAACACCCAATCGATCGATTTGCGATTTCGTCGATGGTCCGATCGACTCGAACCTCGAATGTGACTCAGAACATGAAAATTTCTCGATTTTCGTTGAAATTCAGTCAGAACTGTTGATACCTGCATTTTCATCGATTTAGACGAACTAACACCCAATTGCTCGATTAGCGTTTTCGTCGATGGTCCATTCGACTCGAACCTCGAAAGTCACTCGAAGCATTAATATTTCTCGATGTTCGTTGAAATTCAGTCAAAAACTGTTGAAACATGCATTTTCATCAATTTAGACGAACTAACACTCAATCTCTGGATTTGCGGTCTCGTCGATGGTCTGATCGACTCGAACCTCGAATGTGACTCAGAACATGAAAATTTCTCGATTTTCGTTGAAATTCAGTCAGAACTATTGATACCTGCATTTTCATCGATTTAGACGAACTAACACCCAATTGCTCGATTAGCGTTTTCGTGGATGGTCCATTCGACTCGAACCTCGAAAGTCAGTCGGAGCATTAATAATTCTCGATGTTCGTTGAAATTCAGTCAGAAACTGTTGAAACATGCATTTTCATCAATTTAGACGAACTAACACTCAACCTCTGGATTTGCGGTCCCGTCGATGGTCCGTTCGACGCGAACCTCGAGAATGACTCGCAACATGAAAATTTCTCGATTTACGTTGAAACTCAGTCAAAAACTGTTGAAACCTGCGTTTTCATCGTTTTAGACGAACTCACACTCAATTTCTCCATTAGCGTTTTCGTGGATGGTCCATTTGACTCGAACCTCGAAAGTCACTCGAAGCATTAAAATTTCTCGATGTTCGTTGAATATCAGTCAAAAACTGTTGAAACCTGCATTTTCATCCTTTTAGACGAAATAACACCAATCGATCGATTTGCGATTTCGTCGATGGTCCGATCGACTCGAACCTCGAAAGTGACTCGGAACATCAAAGTTTCTCGGTTTTCGTTGAAATTCAGTCAAAAACTATTGAAACCTGCATTTTCATCGTTTTAGACGAACTAAACCTCAATCTCTGGATTTGCGGTCTCGTCGATGGTCCGTTCGACTCGAACATCGAAAGTCGTTCGAAGCATTAAAATTTCTCGATTTTCGTTGAAATTCAGTCAAAAACTGTTGAAACCTGCATTTTCATCCTTTTAGACGAAATAACACCAATCGATCGATTTGCGATTTCGTCGATGGTCCGATCGACTCGAACCTCGAAAGTGACTCGGAACATCAAAGTTTCTCGGTTTTCGTTGAAATTCAGTCAAAAACTATTGAAACCTGCATTTTCATCATTTTAGACGAAATAACACCCAATCGATCGATTTGCGATTTCGTCGATGGTCCGATCGACTCGAACCTCGAATGTGACTCGGAACATGAAAATTTCTCGATTTTCGTAGAAATTCAGTCAGAACTGTTGATACCTGCATTTTTATCGATTTAGGCAAACTAACACCGAATTGCTCGATTAGCGTTTTCGTGGATGGTCCATTCGACTCGAACCTCGAAAGTCACTCGAAGCTTTAATATTTCTCGATGTTCGTTGAAATTCAGTCAAAAACTGTTGAAACATGCATTTTCATCAATTTAGACGAACTAACACTCAATCTCTGGATTTGCGGTCTCGTCGATGGTCCGATCGACTCGAACCTCGAATGTGACTCAGAACATGAAAATTTCTCGATTTTCGTTGAAATTCAGTCAGAACTATTGATACCTGCATTTTCATCGATTTAGACGAACTAACACCCAATTGCTCGATTAGCGTTTTCGTGGATGGTCCATTCGACTCGAACCTCGAAAGTCAGTCGAAGCATTAATAATTCTCGATGTTCGTTGAAATTCAGTCAGAAACTGTTGAAACATGCATTTTCATCAATTTAGACGAACTAACACTCAACCTCTGGATTTGCGGTCCCGTCGATGGTCCGTTCGACGCGAACCTCGAGAATGACTCGCAACATGAAAATTTCTCGATTTACGTTGAAACTCAGTCAAAAACTGTTGAAACCTGCGTTTTCATCGTTTTAGACGAACTCACACTCAATTTCTCCATTAGCGTTTTCGTGGATGGTCCAATTGACTCGAACCTCGAAAGTCACTCGAAGCATTAAAATTTCTCGATGTTCGTTGAATATCAGTCAAAAACTGTTGAAACCTGCATTTTCATCCTTTTAGACGAAATAACACCAATCGATCGATTTGCGATTTCGTCGATGGTCCGATCGACTCGAACCTCGAAAGTGACTCGGAACATCAAAGTTTCTCGGTTTTCGTTGAAATTCAGTCAAAAACTATTGAAACCTGCATTTTCATCCTTTTAGACGAAATAACACCAATCGATCGATTTGCGATTTCGTCGATGGTCCGATCGACTCGAACCTCGAAAGTGACTCCGAACATGAAAATTTCTCGATTTTCGTTGAAATTCAATCAGAACTGTTGATACCTGCATTTTCATCGATTTAGACGAACTAACACCCAATTGCTCGATTAGCGTTTTCGTGGATGGTCCATTCGACTCGAACCTCGAAAGTCACTCGAAGCATTAAAATTTCTCGATGTTCGTTGAAATTCAGTCAAAAACTCTTGAAACCTGCATTTTCATTGATTTAGACGAACTAAACCTCAATCTCTGGATTTGCGGTCTCGTCGATGGTCCGTTCGACTCGAACATCGAAAGTCGTTCGAAGCATTAAAATTTCTCGATTTTCGTTGAAATTCAGTCAAAAACTGTTGAAACCTGCATTTTCATCGTTTTTGACGATCTAACACTTAATCGGTCGATTTCCATTCTCGTCGATGGTCCGATCGAATCGAACTTCGAAAGTGACTCGGAACATGAAAATTTCTCGATTTTCGTTGAAATTCAGTCGAAAACTATTGAAACCTGCATTTTCATCGTTTTAGACGAAATAACACCCAATCGATCGATTTGCGATTTCGTCGATGGTCCGATCGACTTGAACCCGAATGTCACTCAGAACATGAAAATTTCTCGATTTTCATTGAAATTCAGTCAGAACTGTTGATACCTGCATTTTCATCGATTTAGACGAACTAACACCCATTTGCTCGATTAGCGTTTTCGTGGATGGTCCATTCGACTCGAACCTCGAAAGTCAGTCGAAGCATTAACATTTCTCGATGTTCGTTGAAATTCAGTCAAAAACTGTTGAAACCTGCATTTTCATCGTTTTTGACGAACTAACACTTAATCGGTCGATTTCCATTCTCGTCGATGGTCCGATCGACTCGAACCTCGAAAGTCACTCGAAGCATTAATATTTCTCGATGTTCGTTGAAATTCAGACAAAAACTGTTGAAACATGCATTTTCATCAATTTAGACGAACTAACACTCAATCTCTGGATTTGCGGTCTCGTCGATTGTCCGTTCGACTCGAACCTCGAAAGTGACTCGCGACATGAAAATTTCTCGATGTTCATTGAAACTCAGTCAAAAACTGTTGAAACCTGCGTTTTCATCGTTTTAGTCGAAAATACACCAATCGATCGATTTGCGATTTCGTCGATGGTCCGATCGACTCGAACCTCGAATGTGACTCGGAACATGAAAATTTCTCGGTTGTCGTTGAAATTCAGTCAAAAAATATTGAAACCTGCATTTTCATCGTTTTAGACGAAATAACACTTAATCGGTCGATCTCCATTCTCGTCTATGGTCCGATCGATTCGAACCTCGAAAATGACTCGGAACATGAAAATTTCTCGATTTTCGTTGAAATTCAGTCAGAACTGTTGATACCTGCATTTTCATCGATTTAGACGAACTAACACCCAATTGCTCGATTAGCGTTTTCGTGGATGTTCCATTCGACTCGAACCTCGAAAGTCAGTCAAAGCATTAATATTTCTCGATGTTCGTTGAAATTCAGTCAAAAACTGTTGAAACATGCATTTTCATCAATTTAGACGAACTAACACTCAACCTCTGGATTTGCGGTCCCGTCGATGGTCCGTTCGACGCGAACCTCGAGAATGACTCGCAACATGAAAATTTCTCGATTTACGTTGAAACTCAGTCAAAAACTGTTGAAACCTGCGTTTTCATCGTTTTAGACGAACTCACACTCAATTTCTCCATTAGCGTTTTCGTGGATGGTCCATTCGAGTCGAACCTCGAAAGTCACTCGAAGCATTAAAATTTCTCGATGTTCGTTGAATATCAGTCAAAAACTGTTGAAACCTGCATTTTCATCGTTTCAGACGAAATAACACCAATCGATCGATTTGCGATTTCGTCGATGGTCCGATCGACTCGAACCTCGAATGTGACTCGGAACATCAAAATTTCTCGGTTTTCGTTTAAATTCAGTCAAAAACTATTGAAACCTGCATTTTCATCGTTTTTGACGAACTAACACTTAATCGGTCGATTTCCATTCTCGTCGATGGTCCGATCGACTCGAACCTCAAAAGTGACCCGGAACATGAAAATTTCTCGATTTTCGTTGAAATTCAGTCAAAAACTATTGAAACCTGCATTTTCATCGTTTTAGACGAAATAACACCCAATCGATCGATTTGCGATTTCGTCGATGGTCCGATCGACTCGAACCTCGAATGTGACTCAGAACATGAAAATTTCTCGATTTTCGTTGAAATTCAGTCAGAACTGTTGATACCTGCATTTTCATCGATTTAGACGAACTAACACCCAATTGCTCGATTAGCGTTTTCGTGGATGGTCCATTCGACTCGAACCTCGAAAGTCAGTCGAAGCATTAATATTTCTCGATGTTCGTTGAAATTCAGTCAAAAACTGTTGAAACATGCATTTTCATCAATTTAGACGAACTAACACTCAATCTCTGGATTTGCGGTCTCGTCGATTGTCCGTTCGACTCGAACCTCGAAAGTGACTCGCGACATGAAAATTTCTCGATGTTCATTGAAACTCAGTCAAAAACTGTTGAAACCTGCGTTTTCATCGTTTTAGTCGAAAATACACCAATCGATCGATTTGCGATTTCGTCGATGGTCCGATCGACTCGAACCTCGCATGTGACTCGGAACATGAAAATTTCTCGGTTTTCGTTGAAATTCAGTCAAAAAATATTGAAACCTGCATTTTCATCGTTTTAGACGAAATAACACTTAATCGGTCGATCTCCATTCTCGTCTATGGTCCGATCGATTCGAACCTCGAAAATGACTCGGAACATGAAAATTTCTCGATTTTCGTTGAATATCAGTCAAAAACTGTTGAAACCTGCATTTTCATCGTTTCAGACGAAATAACACCAATCGATCGATTTGCGATTTCGTCGATGGTCCGATCGACTCGAACCTCGAATGTGACTCGGAACATCAAAATTTCTCGGTTTTCGTTTAAATTCAGTCAAAAACTATTGAAACCTGCATTTTCATCGTTTTTGACGAACTAACACTTAATCGGTCGATTTCCATTCTCGTCGATGGTCCGATCGACTCGAACCTCAAAAGTGACCCGGAACATGAAAATTTCTCGATTTTCGTTGAAATTCAGTCAAAAACTATTGAAACCTGCATTTTCATCGTTTTAGACGAAATAACACCCAATCGATCGATTTGCGATTTCGTCGATGGTCCGATCGACTCGAACCTCGAATGTGACTCAGAACATGAAAATTTCTCGATTTTCGTTGAAATTCAGTCAGAACTGTTGATACCTGCATTTTCATCGATTTAGACGAACTAACACCCAATTGCTCGATTAGCGTTTTCGTGGATGGTCCATTCGACTCGAACCTCGAAAGTCAGTCGAAGCATTAATATTTCTCGATGTTCGTTGAAATTCAGTCAAAAACTGTTGAAACATGCATTTTCATCAATTTAGACGAACTAACACTCAATCTCTGGATTTGCGGTCTCGTCGATGGTCCGATCGACTCGAACCTCGAATGTGACTCAGAACATGAAAATTTCTCGATTTTCGTTGAAATTCAGTCAGAACTATTGATACCTGCATTTTCATCGATTTAGACGAACTAACACCCAATTGCTCGATTAGCGTTTTCGTGGATGGTCCATTCGACTCGAACCTCGAAAGTCAGTCGAAGCATTAATAATTCTCGATGTTCGTTGAAATTCAGTCAGAAACTGTTGAAACATGCATTTTCATCAATTTAGACGAACTAACACTCAACCTCTGGATTTGCGGTCCCGTCGATGGTCCGTTCGACGCGAACCTCGAGAATGACTCGCAACATGAAAATTTCTCGATTTACGTTGAAACTCAGTCAAAAACTGTTGAAACCTGCGTTTTCATCGTTTTAGACGAACTCACACTCAATTTCTCCATTAGCGTTTTCGTGGATGGTCCATTCGACTCGAACCTCGAAAGTCACTCGAAGCATTAAAATTTCTCGATGTTCGTTGAATATCAGTCAAAAACTGTTGAAACCTGGATTTTCATCGTTTCAGACGAAATAACACCAATCGATCGATTTGCGATTTCGTCGATGGTCCGATCGACTCGAACCTCGAATGTGACTCGGAACATCAAAATTTCTCGGTTTTCGTTTAAATTCAGTCAAAAACTATTGAAACCTGTATTTTCATCGTTTTAGACGAAATAAAACCCAATCGATCGATTTGCGATCTCGTCGATGGTCCTATCGACTCGAACCTCGAATGTGACTCGGAACATGAAAATTTCTCGGTTTTCGTTGAAATTCAGTCAAAAAATATTGAAACCTGCATTTTCATCGTTTTAGACGAAATAACACTTAATCGGTCGATCTCCATTCTCGTCTATGGTCCGATCGATTCGAACCTCGAAAATGACTCGGAACATGAAAATTTCTCGATTTTCGTTGAAATTCAGTCAGAACTGTTGATACCTGCATTTTCATCGATTTAGACGAACTAACACCCAATTGCTCGATTAGCGTTTTCGTGGATGTTCCATTCGACTCGAACCTCGAAAGTCAGTCAAAGCATTAATATTTCTCGATGTTCGTTGAAATTCAGTCAAAAACTGTTGAAACATGCATTTTCATCAATTTAGACGAACTAACACTCAATCTCTGGATTTCCGTTCTCGTCGATGGTCCGATCGACTCGAACTTCGAAAGTGACTCGGAACATGAAAATTTCTCGATTTTCGTTGAAATTCAGTCAGAACTATTGATACCTGCATTTTCATCAATTTAGACGAACTAACACTCAATCTCTGGATTTGCGGTCTCGTCGATGGTCCGTTCGACGCCAACCTCGAGAATGACTCGCAACATGAAAATTTCTCGATTTTCGTTGAAACTCAGTCAAAAACTGTTGAAACCTGCATTTTCATCGTTTTTGACGAACTAACACTTAATCGGTCGATTTCCATTCTCGTCGATGGTCCGATCGACTCGAACCTCAAAAGTGACCCGAAACATGAAAATTTCTCGATTTTCGTTGAAATTCAGTCAAAAACTATTGAAACCTGCATTTTCATCGTTTTAGACGAAATAACACCCAATCGATCGATTTGCGATTTCGTCGATGGTCCGATCGACTCGAACCTCGAATGTGACTCAGAACATGAAAATTTCTCGATTTTCGTTGAAATTCAGTCAGAACTGTTGATACCTGCATTTTCATCGATTTAGACGAACTAACACCCAATTGCTCGATTAGCGTTTTCGTCGATGGTCCATTCGACTCGAACCTCGAAAGTCACTCGAAGCATTAATATTTCTCGATGTTCGTTGAAATTCAGTCAAAAACTGTTGAAACATGCATTTTCATCAATTTAGACGAACTAACACTCAATCTCTGGATTTGCGGTCTCGTCGATGGTCTGATCGACTCGAACCTCGAATGTGACTCAGAACATGAAAATTTCTCGATTTTCGTTGAAATTCAGTCAGAACTATTGATACCTGCATTTTCATCGATTTAGACGAACTAACACCCAATTGCTCGATTAGCGTTTTCGTGGATGGTCCATTCGACTCGAACCTCGAAAGTCAGTCGAAGCATTAATAATTCTCGATGTTCGTTGAAATTCAGTCAGAAACTGTTGAAACATGCATTTTCATCAATTTAGACGAACTAACACTCAACCTCTGGATTTGCGGTCCCGTCGATGGTCCGTTCGACGCGAACCTCGAGAATGACTCGCAACATGAAAATTTCTCGATTTACGTTGAAACTCAGTCAAAAACTGTTGAAACCTGCGTTTTCATCGTTTTAGACGAACTCACACTCAATTTCTCCATTAGCGTTTTCGTGGATGGTCCATTTGACTCGAACCTCGAAAGTCACTCGAAGCATTAAAATTTCTCGATGTTCGTTGAATATCAGTCATAAACTGTTGAAACCTGAATTTTCATCCTTTTAGACGAAATAACACCAATCGATCGATTTGCGATTTCGTCGATGGTCCGATCGACTCGAACCTCGAAAGTGACTCGGAACATCAAAGTTTCTCGGTTTTCGTTGAAATTCAGTCAAAAACTATTGAAACCTGCATTTTCATCGTTTTAGACGAACTAAACCTCAATCTCTGGATTTGCGGTCTCGTCGATGGTCCGTTCGACTCGAACATCGAAAGTCGTTCGAAGCATTAAAATTTCTCGATTTTCGTTGAAATTCAGTCAAAAACTGTTGAAACCTGCATTTTCATCCTTTTAGACGAAATAACACCAATCGATCGATTTGCGATTTCGTCGATGGTCCGATCGACTCGAACCTCGAAAGTGACTCGGAACATCAAAGTTTCTCGGTTTTCGTTGAAATTCAGTCAAAAACTATTGAAACCTGCATTTTCATCATTTTAGACGAAATAACACCCAATCGATCGATTTGCGATTTCGTCGATGGTCCGATCGACTCGAACCTCGAATGTGACTCGGAACATGAAAATTTCTCGATTTTCGTTGAAATTCAGTCAGAACTGTTGATACCTGCATTTTCATCGATTTAGGCAAACTAACACCGAATTGCTCGATTAGCGTTTTCGTGGATGGTCCATTCGACTCGAACCTCGAAAGTCACTCGAAGCTTTAATATTTCTCGATGTTCGTTGAAATTCAGTCAAAAACTGTTGAAACCTGCATTTTCATCGTTTTAGACGAAATAACACCAATCGATCGATTTGCGATTTCGTCGATGGTCCGATCGACTCGAACCTCGAAAGTGACTCGGAACATAAAAATTTCTCGGTTTTCGTTGAAATTCAGAAAAAAAATATTGAAACCTGCATTTTCATCGTTTTAGACGAAATAACACTTAATCGGTCGATTTCCATTCTCATCGATGGTCAGATCGACTCGAACCTCGAAAGTGACTCCGAACATGAAAATTTCTCGATTTTCGTTGAAATTCAATCAGAACTGTTGATACCTGCATTTTCATCGATTTAGACGAACTAACACCCAATTGCTCGATTTGCGATTTCGTCGATGGTCCGATCGACTCGAACCCGAATGTGACTCAGAACATGAAAATTTCTCGATTTTCGTTGAAATTCAGTCAGAACTGTTGATACATGCATTTTCATCGATTTAGACGAACTAACACCCAATTGCTCGATTAGCGTTTTCGTGGATGGTCAATTCGACTCGAACCTCGAAAGTCAGTCGAAGCATTAATATTTCTCGATGTTCGTTGAAATTCAGTCAAAAACTGTTGAAACATGCATTTTCATCAATTTAGACGAACTAACACTCAATCTCTGGATTTGCGGTCTCGTCGATGGTCCGATCGACTCGAACCTCGAATGTGACTCAGAACATGAAAATTTCTCGATTTTCGTTGAAATTCAGTCAGAACTATTGATACCTGCATTTTCATCGATTTAGACGAACTAACACCCAATTGCTCGATTAGCGTTTTCGTGGATGGTCCATTCGACTCGAACCTCGAAAGTCAGTCGAAGCATTAATAATTCTCGATGTTCGTTGAAATTCAGTCAGAAACTGTTGAAACATGCATTTTCATCAATTTAGACGAACTAACACTCAACCTCTGGATTTGCGGTCCCGTCGATGGTCCGTTCGACGCGAACCTCGAGAATGACTCGCAACATGAAAATTTCTCGATTTACGTTGAAACTCAGTCAAAAACTGTTGAAACCTGCGTTTTCATCGTTTTAGACGAACTCACACTCAATTTCTCCATTAGCGTTTTCGTGGATGGTCCATTCGACTCGAACCTCGAAAGTCACTCGAAGCATTAAAATTTCTCGATGTTCGTTGAATATCAGTCAAAAACTGTTGAAACCTGGATTTTCATCGTTTCAGACGAAATAACACCAATCGATCGATTTGCGATTTCGTCGATGGTCCGATCGACTCGAACCTCGAATGTGACTCGGAACATCAAAATTTCTCGGTTTTCGTTTAAATTCAGTCAAAAACTATTGAAACCTGTATTTTCATCGTTTTAGACGAAATAAAACCCAATCGATCGATTTGCGATCTCGTCGATGGTCCTATCGACTCGAACCTCGAATGTGACTCGGAACATGAAAATTTCTCGGTTTTCGTTGAAATTCAGTCAAAAAATATTGAAACCTGCATTTTCATCGTTTTAGACGAAATAACACTTAATCGGTCGATCTCCATTCTCGTCTATGGTCCGATCGATTCGAACCTCGAAAATGACTCGGAACATGAAAATTTCTCGATTTTCGTTGAAATTCAGTCAGAACTGTTGATACCTGCATTTTCATCGATTTAGACGAACTAACACCCAATTGCTCGATTAGCGTTTTCGTGGATGTTCCATTCGACTCGAACCTCGAAAGTCAGTCAAAGCATTAATATTTCTCGATGTTCGTTGAAATTCAGTCAAAAACTGTTGAAACATGCATTTTCATCAATTTAGACGAACTAACACTCAATCTCTGGATTTCCGTTCTCGTCGATGGTCCGATCGACTCGAACTTCGAAAGTGACTCGGAACATGAAAATTTCTCGATTTTCGTTGAAATTCAGTCAGAACTATTGATACCTGCATTTTCATCAATTTAGACGAACTAACACTCAATCTCTGGATTTGCGGTCTCGTCGATGGTCCGTTCGACGCCAACCTCGAGAATGACTCGCAACATGAAAATTTCTCGATTTTCGTTGAAACTCAGTCAAAAACTGTTGAAACCTGCATTTTCATCGTTTTTGACGAACTAACACTTAATCGGTCGATTTCCATTCTCGTCGATGGTCCGATCGACTCGAACCTCAAAAGTGACCCGGAACATGAAAATTTCTCGATTTTCGTTGAAATTCAGTCAAAAACTATTGAAACCTGCATTTTCATCGTTTTAGACGAAATAACACCCAATCGATCGATTTGCGATTTCGTCGATGGTCCGATCGACTCGAACCTCGAATGTGACTCAGAACATGAAAATTTCTCGATTTTCGTTGAAATTCAGTCAGAACTGTTGATACCTGCATTTTCATCGATTTAGACGAACTAACACCCAATTGCTCGATTAGCGTTTTCGTCGATGGTCCATTCGACTCGAACCTCGAAAGTCACTCGAAGCATTAATATTTCTCGATGTTCGTTGAAATTCAGTCAAAAACTGTTGAAACATGCATTTTCATCAATTTAGACGAACTAACACTCAATCTCTGGATTTGCGGTCTCGTCGATGGTCTGATCGACTCGAACCTCGAATGTGACTCGGAACATGAAAATTTCTCGATTTTCGTTGAAATTCAGTCAGAACTGTTGATACCTGCATTTTCATCGATTTAGGCAAACTAACACCGAATTGCTCGATTAGCGTTTTCGTGGATGGTCCATTCGACTCGAACCTCGAAAGTCACTCGAAGCTTTAATATTTCTCGATGTTCGTTGAAATTCAGTCAAAAACTGTTGAAACCTGCATTTTCATCGTTTTAGACGAAATAACACCAATCGATCGATTTGCGATTTCGTCGATGGTCCGATCGACTCGAACCTCGAAAGTGACTCGGAACATAAAAATTTCTCGGTTTTCGTTGAAATTCAGAAAAAAAATATTGAAACCTGCATTTTCATCGTTTTAGACGAAATAACACTTAATCGGTCGATTTCCATTCTCATCGATGGTCCGATCGACTCGAACCTCGAAAGTGACTCCGAACATGAAAATTTCTCGATTTTCGTTGAAATTCAATCAGAACTGTTGATACCTGCATTTTCATCGATTTAGACGAACTAACACCCAATTGCTCGATTTGCGATTTCGTCGATGGTCCGATCGACTCGAACCCGAATGTGACTCAGAACATGAAAATTTCTCGATTTTCGTTGAAATTCAGTCAGAACTGTTGATACATGCATTTTCATCGATTTAGACGAACTAACACCCAATTGCTCGATTAGCGTTTTCGTGGATGGTCAATTCGACTCGAACCTCGAAAGTCAGTCGAAGCATTAATATTTCTCGATGTTCGTTGAAATTCAGTCAAAAACTGTTGAAACATGCATTTTCATCAATTTAGACGAACTAACACTCAATCTCTGGATTTGCGGTCTCGTCGATGGTCCGATCGACTCGAACCTCGAATGTGACTCAGAACATGAAAATTTCTCGATTTTCGTTGAAATTCAGTCAGAACTGTTGATACCTGCATTTTCATCGATTTAGACGAACTAACACCCAATTGCTCGATTAGCGTTTTCGTGGATGGTCCATTCGACTCGAACCTCGAAAGTCACTCGAAGCATTAATATTTCTCGATGTTCGTTGAAATTCAGTCAAAAACTGTTGAAACATGCATTTTCATCAATTTAGACGAACTAACACTCCATCTCTGGATTTGCGGTCTCGTCGATTGTCCGTTCGACTCGAACCTCGAAAGTGACTCGCGACATGAAAATTTCTCGATGTTCATTGAAACTCAGTCAAAAACTGTTGAAACCTGCGTTTTCATCGTTTTAGTCGAAAATACACCAATCGATCGATTTGCGATTTCGTCGATGGTCCGATCGACTCGAACCTCGAATGTGACTCGGAACATGAAAATTTCTCGGTTTTCGTTGAAATTCAGTCAAAAAATATTGAAACCTGCATTTTCATCGTTTTAGACGAAATAACACTTAATCGGTCGATCTCCATTCTCGTCTATGGTCCGATCGATTCGAACCTCGAAAATGACTCGGAACATGAAAATTTCTCGATTTTCGTTGAAATTCAGTCAAAAATTATTGAAACCTGCATTTTCATCGTTTTAAACGAAATAACACCCAATCGATCGATTTGCGATTTCGTCGATGGTCCGATCGACTCGAACCCGAATGTGACTCAGAACATGAAAATTTCTCGATTTTCGTTGAAATTCAGTCAGAACTGTTGATACATGCATTTTCATCGATTTAGACGAACTAACACCCAATTGCTCGATTAGCGTTTTCGTGGATGGTCAATTCGACTCGAACCTCGAAAGTCAGTCGAAGCATTAATATTTCTCGATGTTCGTTGAAATTCAGTCAAAAACTGTTGAAACATGCATTTTCATCAATTTAGACGAACTAACACTCAATCTCTGGATTTGCGGTCTCGTCGATGGTCCGATCGACTCGAACCTCGAATGTGACTCAGAACATGAAAATTTCTCGATTTTCGTTGAAATTCAGTCAGAACTATTGATACCTGCATTTTCATCGATTTAGACGAACTAACACCCAATTGCTCGATTAGCGTTTTCGTGGATGGTCCATTCGACTCGAACCTCGAAAGTCAGTCGAAGCATTAATAATTCTCGATGTTCGTTGAAATTCAGTCAGAAACTGTTGAAACATGCATTTTCATCAATTTAGACGAACTAACACTCAACCTCTGGATTTGCGGTCCCGTCGATGGTCCGTTCGACGCGAACCTCGAGAATGACTCGCAACATGAAAATTTCTCGATTTACGTTGAAACTCAGTCAAAAACTGTTGAAACCTGCGTTTTCATCGTTTTAGACGAACTCACACTCAATTTCTCCATTAGCGTTTTCGTGGATGGTCCATTCGACTCGAACCTCGAAAGTCACTCGAAGCATTAAAATTTCTCGATGTTCGTTGAATATCAGTCAAAAACTGTTGAAACCTGGATTTTCATCGTTTCAGACGAAATAACACCAATCGATCGATTTGCGATTTCGTCGATGGTCCGATCGACTCGAACCTCGAATGTGACTCGGAACATCAAAATTTCTCGGTTTTCGTTTAAATTCAGTCAAAAACTATTGAAACCTGTATTTTCATCGTTTTAGACGAAATAAAACCCAATCGATCGATTTGCGATCTCGTCGATGGTCCTATCGACTCGAACCTCGAATGTGACTCGGAACATGAAAATTTCTCGGTTTTCGTTGAAATTCAGTCAAAAAATATTGAAACCTGCATTTTCATCGTTTTAGACGAAATAACACTTAATCGGTCGATCTCCATTCTCGTCTATGGTCCGATCGATTCGAACCTCGAAAATGACTCGGAACATGAAAATTTCTCGATTTTCGTTGAAATTCAGTCAGAACTGTTGATACCTGCATTTTCATCGATTTAGACGAACTAACACCCAATTGCTCGATTAGCGTTTTCGTGGATGTTCCATTCGACTCGAACCTCGAAAGTCAGTCAAAGCATTAATATTTCTCGATGTTCGTTGAAATTCAGTCAAAAACTGTTGAAACATGCATTTTCATCAATTTAGACGAACTAACACTCAATCTCTGGATTTCCGTTCTCGTCGATGGTCCGATCGACTCGAACTTCGAAAGTGACTCGGAACATGAAAATTTCTCGATTTTCGTTGAAATTCAGTCAGAACTATTGATACCTGCATTTTCATCAATTTAGACGAACTAACACTCAATCTCTGGATTTGCGGTCTCGTCGATGGTCCGTTCGACGCCAACCTCGAGAATGACTCGCAACATGAAAATTTCTCGATTTTCGTTGAAACTCAGTCAAAAACTGTTGAAACCTGCATTTTCATCGTTTTTGACGAACTAACACTTAATCGGTCGATTTCCATTCTCGTCGATGGTCCGATCGACTCGAACCTCAAAAGTGACCCGGAACATGAAAATTTCTCGATTTTCGTTGAAATTCAGTCAAAAACTATTGAAACCTGCATTTTCATCGTTTTAGACGAAATAACACCCAATCGATCGATTTGCGATTTCGTCGATGGTCCGATCGACTCGAACCTCGAATGTGACTCAGAACATGAAAATTTCTCGATTTTCGTTGAAATTCAGTCAGAACTGTTGATACCTGCATTTTCATCGATTTAGACGAACTAACACCCAATTGCTCGATTAGCGTTTTCGTCGATGGTCCATTCGACTCGAACCTCGAAAGTCACTCGAAGCATTAATATTTCTCGATGTTCGTTGAAATTCAGTCAAAAACTGTTGAAACATGCATTTTCATCAATTTAGACGAACTAACACTCAATCTCTGGATTTGCGGTCTCGTCGATGGTCTGATCGACTCGAACCTCGAATGTGACTCAGAACATGAAAATTTCTCGATTTTCGTTGAAATTCAGTCAGAACTATTGATACCTGCATTTTCATCGATTTAGACGAACTAACACCCAATTGCTCGATTAGCGTTTTCGTGGATGGTCCATTCGACTCGAACCTCGAAAGTCAGTCGAAGCATTAATAATTCTCGATGTTCGTTGAAATTCAGTCAGAAACTGTTGAAACATGCATTTTCATCAATTTAGACGAACTAACACTCAACCTCTGGATTTGCGGTCCCGTCGATGGTCCGTTCGACGCGAACCTCGAGAATGACTCGCAACATGAAAATTTCTCGATTTACGTTGAAACTCAGTCAAAAACTGTTGAAACCTGCGTTTTCATCGTTTTAGACGAACTCACACTCAATTTCTCCATTAGCGTTTTCGTGGATGGTCCATTTGACTCGAACCTCGAAAGTCACTCGAAGCATTAAAATTTCTCGATGTTCGTTGAATATCAGTCATAAACTGTTGAAACCTGCATTTTCATCCTTTTAGACGAAATAACACCAATCGATCGATTTGCGATTTCGTCGATGGTCCGATCGACTCGAACCTCGAAAGTGACTCGGAACATCAAAGTTTCTCGGTTTTCGTTGAAATTCAGTCAAAAACTATTGAAACCTGCATTTTCATCGTTTTAGACGAACTAAACCTCAATCTCTGGATTTGCGGTCTCGTCGATGGTCCGTTCGACTCGAACATCGAAAGTCGTTCGAAGCATTAAAATTTCTCGATTTTCGTTGAAATTCAGTCAAAAACTGTTGAAACCTGCATTTTCATCCTTTTAGACGAAATAACACCAATCGATCGATTTGCGATTTCGTCGATGGTCCGATCGACTCGAACCTCGAAAGTGACTCGGAACATCAAAGTTTCTCGGTTTTCGTTGAAATTCAGTCAAAAACTATTGAAACCTGCATTTTCATCATTTTAGACGAAATAACACCCAATCGATCGATTTGCGATTTCGTCGATGGTCCGATCGACTCGAACCTCGAATGTGACTCGGAACATGAAAATTTCTCGATTTTCGTTGAAATTCAGTCAGAACTGTTGATACCTGCATTTTCATCGATTTAGGCAAACTAACACCGAATTGCTCGATTAGCGTTTTCGTGGATGGTCCATTCGACTCGAACCTCGAAAGTCACTCGAAGCTTTAATATTTCTCGATGTTCGTTGAAATTCAGTCAAAAACTGTTGAAACCTGCATTTTCATCGTTTTAGACGAAATAACACCAATCGATCGATTTGCGATTTCGTCGATGGTCCGATCGACTCGAAACTCGAAAGTGACTCGGAACATAAAAATTTCTCGGTTTTCGTTGAAATTCAGAAAAAAAATATTGAAACCTGCATTTTCATCGTTTTAGACGAAATAACACTTAATCGGTCGATTTCCATTCTCATCGATGGTCAGATCGACTCGAACCTCGAAAGTGACTCCGAACATGAAAATTTCTCGATTTTCGTTGAAATTCAATCAGAACTGTTGATACCTGCATTTTCATCGATTTAGACGAACTAACACCCAATTGCTCGATTTGCGATTTCGTCGATGGTCCGATCGACTCGAACCCGAATGTGACTCAGAACATGAAAATTTCTCGATTTTCGTTGAAATTCAGTCAGAACTGTTGATACCTGCATTTTCATCGATTTAGACGAACTAACACCCAATTGCTCGATTAGCGTTTTCGTCGATGGTCCATTCGACTCGAACCTCGAAAGTCACTCGAAGCATTAATATTTCTCGATGTTCGTTGAAATTCAGTCAAAAACTGTTGAAACATGCATTTTCATCAATTTAGACGAACTAACACTCAATCTCTGGATTTGCGGTCTCGTCGATGGTCTGATCGACTCGAACCTCGAATGTGACTCAGAACATGAAAATTTCTCGATTTTCGTTGAAATTCAGTCAGAACTATTGATACCTGCATTTTCATCGATTTAGACGAACTAACACCCAATTGCTCGATTAGCGTTTTCGTGGATGGTCCATTCGACTCGAACCTCGAAAGTCAGTCGAAGCATTAATAATTCTCGATGTTCGTTGAAATTCAGTCAGAAACTGTTGAAACATGCATTTTCATCAATTTAGACGAACTAACACTCAACCTCTGGATTTGCGGTCCCGTCGATGGTCCGTTCGACGCGAACCTCGAGAATGACTCGCAACATGAAAATTTCTCGATTTACGTTGAAACTCAGTCAAAAACTGTTGAAACCTGCGTTTTCATCGTTTTAGACGAACTCACACTCAATTTCTCCATTAGCGTTTTCGTGGATGGTCCATTTGACTCGAACCTCGAAAGTCACTCGAAGCATTAAAATTTCTCGATGTTCGTTGAATATCAGTCATAAACTGTTGAAACCTGCATTTTCATCCTTTTAGACGAAATAACACCAATCGATCGATTTGCGATTTCGTCGATGGTCCGATCGACTCGAACCTCGAAAGTGACTCGGAACATCAAAGTTTCTCGGTTTTCGTTGAAATTCAGTCAAAAACTATTGAAACCTGCATTTTCATCGTTTTAGACGAACTAAACCTCAATCTCTGGATTTGCGGTCTCGTCGATGGTCCGTTCGACTCGAACATCGAAAGTCGTTCGAAGCATTAAAATTTCTCGATTTTCGTTGAAATTCAGTCAAAAACTGTTGAAACCTGCATTTTCATCCTTTTAGACGAAATAACACCAATCGATCGATTTGCGATTTCGTCGATGGTCCGATCGACTCGAACCTCGAAAGTGACTCGGAACATCAAAGTTTCTCGGTTTTCGTTGAAATTCAGTCAAAAACTATTGAAACCTGCATTTTCATCATTTTAGACGAAATAACACCCAATCGATCGATTTGCGATTTCGTCGATGGTCCGATCGACTCGAACCTCGAATGTGACTCGGAACATGAAAATTTCTCGATTTTCGTTGAAATTCAGTCAGAACTGTTGATACCTGCATTTTCATCGATTTAGGCAAACTAACACCGAATTGCTCGATTAGCGTTTTCGTGGATGGTCCATTCGACTCGAACCTCGAAAGTCACTCGAAGCTTTAATATTTCTCGATGTTCGTTGAAATTCAGTCAAAAACTGTTGAAACCTGCATTTTCATCGTTTTAGACGAAATAACACCAATCGATCGATTTGCGATTTCGTCGATGGTCCGATCGACTCGAACCTCGAAAGTGACTCGGAACATAAAAATTTCTCGGTTTTCGTTGAAATTCAGAAAAAAAATATTGAAACCTGCATTTTCATCGTTTTAGACGAAATAACACTTAATCGGTCGATTTCCATTCTCATCGATGGTCCGATCGACTCGAACCTCGAAAGTGACTCCGAACATGAAAATTTCTCGATTTTCGTTGAAATTCAATCAGAACTGTTGATACCTGCATTTTCATCGATTTAGACGAACTAACACCCAATTGCTCGATTTGCGATTTCGTCGATGGTCCGATCGACTCGAACCCGAATGTGACTCAGAACATGAAAATTTCTCGATTTTCGTTGAAATTCAGTCAGAACTGTTGATACATGCATTTTCATCGATTTAGACGAACTAACACCCAATTGCTCGATTAGCGTTTTCGTGGATGGTCAATTCGACTCGAACCTCGAAAGTCAGTCGAAGCATTAATATTTCTCGATGTTCGTTGAAATTCAGTCAAAAACTGTTGAAACATGCATTTTCATCAATTTAGACGAACTAACACTCAATCTCTGGATTTGCGGTCTCGTCGATGGTCCGATCGACTCGAACCTCGAATGTGACTCAGAACATGAAAATTTCTCGATTTTCGTTGAAATTCAGTCAGAACTATTGATACCTGCATTTTCATCGATTTAGACGAACTAACACCCAATTGCTCGATTAGCGTTTTCGTGGATGGTCCATTCGACTCGAACCTCGAAAGTCAGTCGAAGCATTAATAATTCTCGATGTTCGTTGAAATTCAGTCAGAAACTGTTGAAACATGCATTTTCATCAATTTAGACGAACTAACACTCAACCTCTGGATTTGCGGTCCCGTCGATGGTCCGTTCGACGCGAACCTCGAGAATGACTCGCAACATGAAAATTTCTCGATTTACGTTGAAACTCAGTCAAAAACTGTTGAAACCTGCGTTTTCATCGTTTTAGACGAACTCACACTCAATTTCTCCATTAGCGTTTTCGTGGATGGTCCATTCGACTCGAACCTCGAAAGTCACTCGAAGCATTAAAATTTCTCGATGTTCGTTGAATATCAGTCAAAAACTGTTGAAACCTGGATTTTCATCGTTTCAGACGAAATAACACCAATCGATCGATTTGCGATTTCGTCGATGGTCCGATCGACTCGAACCTCGAATGTGACTCGGAACATCAAAATTTCTCGGTTTTCGTTTAAATTCAGTCAAAAACTATTGAAACCTGTATTTTCATCGTTTTAGACGAAATAAAACCCAATCGATCGATTTGCGATCTCGTCGATGGTCCTATCGACTCGAACCTCGAATGTGACTCGGAACATGAAAATTTCTCGGTTTTCGTTGAAATTCAGTCAAAAAATATTGAAACCTGCATTTTCATCGTTTTAGACGAAATAACACTTAATCGGTCGATCTCCATTCTCGTCTATGGTCCGATCGATTCGAACCTCGAAAATGACTCGGAACATGAAAATTTCTCGATTTTCGTTGAAATTCAGTCAGAACTGTTGATACCTGCATTTTCATCGATTTAGACGAACTAACACCCAATTGCTCGATTAGCGTTTTCGTGGATGTTCCATTCGACTCGAACCTCGAAAGTCAGTCAAAGCATTAATATTTCTCGATGTTCGTTGAAATTCAGTCAAAAACTGTTGAAACATGCATTTTCATCAATTTAGACGAACTAACAGTCAATCTCTGGATTTCCGTTCTCGTCGATGGTCCGATCGACTCGAACTTCGAAAGTGACTCGGAACATGAAAATTTCTCGATTTTCGTTGAAATTCAGTCAGAACTATTGATACCTGCATTTTCATCAATTTAGACGAACTAACACTCAATCTCTGGATTTGCGGTCTCGTCGATGGTCCGTTCGACGCCAACCTCGAGAATGACTCGCAACATGAAAATTTCTCGATTTTCGTTGAAACTCAGTCAAAAACTGTTGAAACCTGCATTTTCATCGTTTTTGACGAACTAACACTTAATCGGTCGATTTCCATTCTCGTCGATGGTCCGATCGACTCGAACCTCAAAAGTGACCCGGAACATGAAAATTTCTCGATTTTCGTTGAAATTCAGTCAAAAACTATTGAAACCTGCATTTTCATCGTTTTAGACGAAATAACACCCAATCGATCGATTTGCGATTTCGTCGATGGTCCGATCGACTCGAACCTCGAATGTGACTCAGAACATGAAAATTTCTCGATTTTCGTTGAAATTCAGTCAGAACTGTTGATACCTGCATTTTCATCGATTTAGACGAACTAACACCCAATTGCTCGATTAGCGTTTTCGTCGATGGTCCATTCGACTCGAACCTCGAAAGTCACTCGAAGCATTAATATTTCTCGATGTTCGTTGAAATTCAGTCAAAAACTGTTGAAACATGCATTTTCATCAATTTAGACGAACTAACACTCAATCTCTGGATTTGCGGTCTCGTCGATGGTCTGATCGACTCGAACCTCGAATGTGACTCAGAACATGAAAATTTCTCGATTTTCGTTGAAATTCAGTCAGAACTATTGATACCTGCATTTTCATCGATTTAGACGAACTAACACCCAATTGCTCGATTAGCGTTTTCGTGGATGGTCCATTCGACTCGAACCTCGAAAGTCAGTCGAAGCATTAATAATTCTCGATGTTCGTTGAAATTCAGTCAGAAACTGTTGAAACATGCATTTTCATCAATTTAGACGAACTAACACTCAACCTCTGGATTTGCGGTCCCGTCGATGGTCCGTTCGACGCGAACCTCGAGAATGACTCGCAACATGAAAATTTCTCGATTTACGTTGAAACTCAGTCAAAAACTGTTGAAACCTGCGTTTTCATCGTTTTAGACGAACTCACACTCAATTTCTCCATTAGCGTTTTCGTGGATGGTCCATTTGACTCGAACCTCGAAAGTCACTCGAAGCATTAAAATTTCTCGATGTTCGTTGAATATCAGTCATAAACTGTTGAAACCTGCATTTTCATCCTTTTAGACGAAATAACACCAATCGATCGATTTGCGATTTCGTCGATGGTCCGATCGACTCGAACCTCGAAAGTGACTCGGAACATCAAAGTTTCTCGGTTTTCGTTGAAATTCAGTCAAAAACTATTGAAACCTGCATTTTCATCGTTTTAGACGAACTAAACCTCAATCTCTGGATTTGCGGTCTCGTCGATGGTCCGTTCGACTCGAACATCGAAAGTCGTTCGAAGCATTAAAATTTCTCGATTTTCGTTGAAATTCAGTCAAAAACTGTTGAAACCTGCATTTTCATCCTTTTAGACGAAATAACACCAATCGATCGATTTGCGATTTCGTCGATGGTCCGATCGACTCGAACCTCGAAAGTGACTCGGAACATCAAAGTTTCTCGGTTTTCGTTGAAATTCAGTCAAAAACTATTGAAACCTGCATTTTCATCATTTTAGACGAAATAACACCCAATCGATCGATTTGCGATTTCGTCGATGGTCCGATCGACTCGAACCTCGAATGTGACTCGGAACATGAAAATTTCTCGATTTTCGTTGAAATTCAGTCAGAACTGTTGATACCTGCATTTTCATCGATTTAGGCAAACTAACACCGAATTGCTCGATTAGCGTTTTCGTGGATGGTCCATTCGACTCGAACCTCGAAAGTCACTCGAAGCTTTAATATTTCTCGATGTTCGTTGAAATTCAGTCAAAAACTGTTGAAACCTGCATTTTCATCGTTTTAGACGAAATAACACCAATCGATCGATTTGCGATTTCGTCGATGGTCCGATCGACTCGAACCTCGAAAGTGACTCGGAGCATAAAAATTTTTCGGTTTTCGTTGAAATTCAGAAAAAAAATATTGAAACCTGCATTTTCATCGTTTTAGACGAAATAACACTTAATCGGTCGATTTCCATTCTCATCGATGGTCAGATCGACTCGAACCTCGAAAGTGACTCCGAACATAAAAATTTCTCGATTTTCGTTGAAATTCAATCAGAACTGTTGATACCTGCATTTTCATCGATTTAGACGAACTAACACCCAATTGCTCGATTTGCGATTTCGTCGATGGTCCGATCGACTCGAACCCGAATGTGACTCAGAACATGAAAATTTCTCGATTTTCGTTGAAATTCAGTCAGAACTGTTGATACCTGCATTTTCATCGATTTAGACGAACTAACACCCAATTGCTCGATTAGCGTTTTCGTCGATGGTCCATTCGACTCGAACCTCGAAAGTCACTCGAAGCATTAATATTTCTCGATGTTCGTTGAAATTCAGTCAAAAACTGTTGAAACATGCATTTTCATCAATTTAGACGAACTAACACTCAATCTCTGGATTTGCGGTCTCGTCGATGGTCTGATCGACTCGAACCTCGAATGTGACTCAGAACATGAAAATTTCTCGATTTTCGTTGAAATTCAGTCAGAACTATTGATACCTGCATTTTCATCGATTTAGACGAACTAACACCCAATTGCTCGATTAGCGTTTTCGTGGATGGTCCATTCGACTCGAACCTCGAAAGTCAGTCGAAGCATTAATAATTCTCGATGTTCGTTGAAATTCAGTCAGAAACTGTTGAAACATGCATTTTCATCAATTTAGACGAACTAACACTCAACCTCTGGATTTGCGGTCCCGTCGATGGTCCGTTCGACGCGAACCTCGAGAATGACTCGCAACATGAAAATTTCTCGATTTACGTTGAAACTCAGTCAAAAACTGTTGAAACCTGCGTTTTCATCGTTTTAGACGAACTCACACTCAATTTCTCCATTAGCGTTTTCGTGGATGGTCCATTTGACTCGAACCTCGAAAGTCACTCGAAGCATTAAAATTTCTCGATGTTCGTTGAATATCAGTCATAAACTGTTGAAACCTGCATTTTCATCCTTTTAGACGAAATAACACCAATCGATCGATTTGCGATTTCGTCGATGGTCCGATCGACTCGAACCTCGAAAGTGACTCGGAACATCAAAGTTTCTCGGTTTTCGTTGAAATTCAGTCAAAAACTATTGAAACCTGCATTTTCATCGTTTTAGACGAACTAAACCTCAATCTCTGGATTTGCGGTCTCGTCGATGGTCCGTTCGACTCGAACATCGAAAGTCGTTCGAAGCATTAAAATTTCTCGATTTTCGTTGAAATTCAGTCAAAAACTGTTGAAACCTGCATTTTCATCCTTTTAGACGAAATAACACCAATCGATCGATTTGCGATTTCGTCGATGGTCCGATCGACTCGAACCTCGAAAGTGACTCGGAACATCAAAGTTTCTCGGTTTTCGTTGAAATTCAGTCAAAAACTATTGAAACCTGCATTTTCATCATTTTAGACGAAATAACACCCAATCGATCGATTTGCGATTTCGTCGATGGTCCGATCGACTCGAACCTCGAATGTGACTCGGAACATGAAAATTTCTCGATTTTCGTTGAAATTCAGTCAGAACTGTTGATACCTGCATTTTCATCGATTTCGGCAAACTAACACCGAATTGCTCGATTAGCGTTTTCGTGGATGGTCCATTCGACTCGAACCTCGAAAGTCACTCGAAGCTTTAATATTTCTCGATGTTCGTTGAAATTCAGTCAAAAACTGTTGAAACCTGCATTTTCATCGTTTTAGACGAAATAACACCAATCGATCGATTTGCGATTTCGTCGATGGTCCGATCGACTCGAACCTCGAAAGTGACTCGGAACATAAAAATTTCTCGGTTTTCGTTGAAATTCAGAAAAAAAATATTGAAACCTGCATTTTCATCGTTTTAGACGAAATAACACTTAATCGGTCGATTTCCATTCTCATCGATGGTCCGATCGACTCGAACCTCGAAAGTGACTCCGAACATGAAAATTTCTCGATTTTCGTTGAAATTCAATCAGAACTGTTGATACCTGCATTTTCATCGATTTAGACGAACTAACACCCAATTGCTCGATTTGCGATTTCGTCGATGGTCCGATCGACTCGAACCCGAATGTGACTCAGAACATGAAAATTTCTCGATTTTCGTTGAAATTCAGTCAGAACTGTTGATACATGCATTTTCATCGATTTAGACGAACTAACACCCAATTGCTCGATTAGCGTTTTCGTGGATGGTCAATTCGACTCGAACCTCGAAAGTCAGTCGAAGCATTAATATTTCTCGATGTTCGTTGAAATTCAGTCAAAAACTGTTGAAACATGCATTTTCATCAATTTAGACGAACTAACACTCAATCTCTGGATTTGCGGTCTCGTCGATGGTCCGATCGACTCGAACCTCGAATGTGACTCAGAACATGAAAATTTCTCGATTTTCGTTGAAATTCAGTCAGAACTATTGATACCTGCATTTTCATCGATTTAGACGAACTAACACCCAATTGCTCGATTAGCGTTTTCGTGGATGGTCCATTCGACTCGAACCTCGAAAGTCAGTCGAAGCATTAATAATTCTCGATGTTCGTTGAAATTCAGTCAGAAACTGTTAAAACATGCATTTTCATCAATTTAGACGAACTAACACTCAACCTCTGGATTTGCGGTCCCGTCGATGGTCCGTTCGACGCGAACCTCGAGAATGACTCGCAACATGAAAATTTCTCGATTTACGTTGAAACTCAGTCAAAAACTGTTGAAACCTGCGTTTTCATCGTTTTAGACGAACTCACACTCAATTTCTCCATTAGCGTTTTCGTGAATGGTCCATTCGACTCGAACCTCGAAAGTCACTCGAAGCATTAAAATTTCTCGATGTTCGTTGAATATCAGTCAAAAACTGTTGAAACCTGCATTTTCATCGTTTCAGACGAAATAACACCAATCGATCGATTTGCGATTTCGTCGATGGTCCGATCGACTCGAACCTCGAATGTGACTCGGAACATCAAAATTTCTCGGTTTTCGTTTAAATTCAGTCAAAAACTATTGAAACCTGCATTTTCATCGATTTAGACGAACTAACACCCAATTGCTCGATTAGCGTTTTCGTCGATGGTCCATTCGACTCGAACCTCGAAAGTCACTCGAAGCATTAATATTTCTCGATGTTCGTTGAAATTCAGTCAAAAACTGTTGAAACATGCATTTTCATCAATTTAGACGAACTAACACTCAATCTCTGGATTTGCGGTCTCGTCGATGGTCTGATCGACTCGAACCTCGAATGTGACTCAGAACATGAAAATTTCTCGATTTTCGTTGAAATTCAGTCAGAACTATTGATACCTGCATTTTCATCGATTTAGACGAACTAACACCCAATTGCTCGATTAGCGTTTTCGTGGATGGTCCATTCGACTCGAACCTCGAAAGTCAGTCGAAGCATTAATAATTCTCGATGTTCGTTGAAATTCAGTCAGAAACTGTTGAAACATGCATTTTCATCAATTTAGACGAACTAACACTCAACCTCTGGATTTGCGGTCCCGTCGATGGTCCGTTCGACGCGAACCTCGAGAATGACTCGCAACATGAAAATTTCTCGATTTACGTTGAAACTCAGTCAAAAACTGTTGAAACCTGCGTTTTCATCGTTTTAGACGAACTCACACTCAATTTCTCCATTAGCGTTTTCGTGGATGGTCCATTTGACTCGAACCTCGAAAGTCACTCGAAGCATTAAAATTTCTCGATGTTCGTTGAATATCAGTCATAAACTGTTGAAACCTGCATTTTCATCCTTTTAGACGAAATAACACCAATCGATCGATTTGCGATTTCGTCGATGGTCCGATCGACTCGAACCTCGAAAGTGACTCGGAACATCAAAGTTTCTCGGTTTTCGTTGAAATTCAGTCAAAAACTATTGAAACCTGCATTTTCATCGTTTTAGACGAACTAAACCTCAATCTCTGGATTTGCGGTCTCGTCGATGGTCCGTTCGACTCGAACATCGAAAGTCGTTCGAAGCATTAAAATTTCTCGATTTTCGTTGAAATTCAGTCAAAAACTGTTGAAACCTGCATTTTCATCCTTTTAGACGAAATAACACCAATCGATCGATTTGCGATTTCGTCGATGGTCCGATCGACTCGAACCTCGAAAGTGACTCGGAACATCAAAGTTTCTCGGTTTTCGTTGAAATTCAGTCAAAAACTATTGAAACCTGCATTTTCATCATTTTAGACGAAATAACACCCAATCGATCGATTTGCGATTTCGTCGATGGTCCGATCGACTCGAACCTCGAATGTGACTCGGAACATGAAAATTTCTCGATTTTCGTTGAAATTCAGTCAGAACTGTTGATACCTGCATTTTCATCGATTTAGGCAAACTAACACCGAATTGCTCGATTAGCGTTTTCGTGGATGGTCCATTCGACTCGAACCTCGAAAGTCACTCGAAGCTTTAATATTTCTCGATGTTCGTTGAAATTCAGTCAAAAACTGTTGAAACCTGCATTTTCATCGTTTTAGACGAAATAACACCAATCGATCGATTTGCGATTTCGTCGATGGTCCGATCGACTCGAACCTCGAAAGTGACTCGGAACATAAAAATTTTTCGGTTTTCGTTGAAATTCAGAAAAAAAATATTGAAACCTGCATTTTCATCGTTTTAGACGAAATAACACTTAATCGGTCGATTTCCATTCTCATCGATGGTCAGATCGACTCGAACCTCGAAAGTGACTCCGAACATAAAAATTTCTCGATTTTCGTTGAAATTCAATCAGAACTGTTGATACCTGCATTTTCATCGATTTAGACGAACTAACACCCAATTGCTCGATTTGCGATTTCGTCGATGGTCCGATCGACTCGAACCCGAATGTGACTCAGAACATGAAAATTTCTCGATTTTCGTTGAAATTCAGTCAGAACTGTTGATACCTGCATTTTCATCGATTTAGACGAACTAACACCCAATTGCTCGATTAGCGTTTTCGTCGATGGTCCATTCGACTCGAACCTCGAAAGTCACTCGAAGCATTAATATTTCTCGATGTTCGTTGAAATTCAGTCAAAAACTGTTGAAACATGCATTTTCATCAATTTAGACGAACTAACACTCAATCTCTGGATTTGCGGTCTCGTCGATGGTCTGATCGACTCGAACCTCGAATGTGACTCAGAACATGAAAATTTCTCGATTTTCGTTGAAATTCAGTCAGAACTATTGATACCTGCATTTTCATCGATTTAGACGAACTAACACCCAATTGCTCGATTAGCGTTTTCGTGGATGGTCCATTCGACTCGAACCTCGAAAGTCAGTCGAAGCATTAATAATTCTCGATGTTCGTTGAAATTCAGTCAGAAACTGTTGAAACATGCATTTTCATCAATTTAGACGAACTAACACTCAACCTCTGGATTTGCGGTCCCGTCGATGGTCCGTTCGACGCGAACCTCGAGAATGACTCGCAACATGAAAATTTCTCGATTTACGTTGAAACTCAGTCAAAAACTGTTGAAACCTGCGTTTTCATCGTTTTAGACGAACTCACACTCAATTTCTCCATTAGCGTTTTCGTGGATGGTCCATTTGACTCGAACCTCGAAAGTCACTCGAAGCATTAAAATTTCTCGATGTTCGTTGAATATCAGTCATAAACTGTTGAAACCTGCATTTTCATCCTTTTAGACGAAATAACACCAATCGATCGATTTGCGATTTCGTCGATGGTCCGATCGACTCGAACCTCGAAAGTGACTCGGAACATCAAAGTTTCTCGGTTTTCGTTGAAATTCAGTCAAAAACTATTGAAACCTGCATTTTCATCGTTTTAGACGAACTAAACCTCAATCTCTGGATTTGCGGTCTCGTCGATGGTCCGTTCGACTCGAACATCGAAAGTCGTTCGAAGCATTAAAATTTCTCGATTTTCGTTGAAATTCAGTCAAAAACTGTTGAAACCTGCATTTTCATCCTTTTAGACGAAATAACACCAATCGATCGATTTGCGATTTCGTCGATGGTCCGATCGACTCGAACCTCGAAAGTGACTCGGAACATCAAAGTTTCTCGGTTTTCGTTGAAATTCAGTCAAAAACTATTGAAACCTGCATTTTCATCATTTTAGACGAAATAACACCCAATCGATCGATTTGCGATTTCGTCGATGGTCCGATCGACTCGAACCTCGAATGTGACTCGGAACATGAAAATTTCTCGATTTTCGTTGAAATTCAGTCAGAACTGTTGATACCTGCATTTTCATCGATTTCGGCAAACGAACACCGAATTGCTCGATTAGCGTTTTCGTGGATGGTCCATTCGACTCGAACCTCGAAAGTCACTCGAAGCTTTAATATTTCTCGATGTTCGTTGAAATTCAGTCAAAAACTGTTGAAACCTGCATTTTCATCGTTTTAGACGAAATAACACCAATCGATCGATTTGCGATTTCGTCGATGGTCCGATCGACTCGAACCTCGAAAGTGACTCGGAACATAAAAATTTCTCGGTTTTCGTTGAAATTCAGAAAAAAAATATTGAAACCTGCATTTTCATCGTTTTAGACGAAATAACACTTAATCGGTCGATTTCCATTCTCATCGATGGTCCGATCGACTCGAACCTCGAAAGTGACTCCGAACATGAAAATTTCTCGATTTTCGTTGAAATTCAATCAGAACTGTTGATACCTGCATTTTCATCGATTTAGACGAACTAACACCCAATTGCTCGATTTGCGATTTCGTCGATGGTCCGATCGACTCGAACCCGAATGTGACTCAGAACATGAAAATTTCTCGATTTTCGTTGAAATTCAGTCAGAACTGTTGATACATGCATTTTCATCGATTTAGACGAACTAACACCCAATTGCTCGATTAGCGTTTTCGTGGATGGTCAATTCGACTCGAACCTCGAAAGTCAGTCGAAGCATTAATATTTCTCGATGTTCGTTGAAATTCAGTCAAAAACTGTTGAAACATGCATTTTCATCAATTTAGACGAACTAACACTCAATCTCTGGATTTGCGGTCTCGTCGATGGTCCGATCGACTCGAACCTCGAATGTGACTCAGAACATGAAAATTTCTCGATTTTCGTTGAAATTCAGTCAGAACTATTGATACCTGCATTTTCATCGATTTAGACGAACTAACACCCAATTGCTCGATTAGCGTTTTCGTGGATGGTCCATTCGACTCGAACCTCGAAAGTCAGTCGAAGCATTAATAATTCTCGATGTTCGTTGAAATTCAGTCAGAAACTGTTAAAACATGCATTTTCATCAATTTAGACGAACTAACACTCAACCTCTGGATTTGCGGTCCCGTCGATGGTCCGTTCGACGCGAACCTCGAGAATGACTCGCAACATGAAAATTTCTCGATTTACGTTGAAACTCAGTCAAAAACTGTTGAAACCTGCGTTTTCATCGTTTTAGACGAACTCACACTCAATTTCTCCATTAGCGTTTTCGTGAATGGTCCATTCGACTCGAACCTCGAAAGTCACTCGAAGCATTAAAATTTCTCGATGTTCGTTGAATATCAGTCAAAAACTGTTGAAACCTGCATTTTCATCGTTTCAGACGAAATAACACCAATCGATCGATTTGCGATTTCGTCGATGGTCCGATCGACTCGAACCTCGAATGTGACTCGGAACATCAAAATTTCTCGGTTTTCGTTTAAATTCAGTCAAAAACTATTGAAACCTGCATTTTCATCGTTTTTGACGAACTAACACTTAATCGGTCGATTTCCATTCTCGTCGATGGTCCGATCGACTCGAACCTCAAAAGTGACCCGGAACATGAAAATTTCTCGATTTTCGTTGAAATTCAGTCAAAAACTATTGAAACCTGCATTTTCATCGTTTTAGACGAAATAACACCCAATCGATCGATTTGCGATTTCGTCGATGGTCCGATCGACTCGAACCTCGAATGTGACTCAGAACATGAAAATTTCTCGATTTTCGTTGAAATTCAGTCAGAACTGTTGATACCTGCATTTTCATCGATTTAGACGAACTAACACCCAATTGCTCGATTAGCGTTTTCGTGGATGGTCCATTCGACTCGAACCTCGAAAATCACTCGAAGCATTAATATTTCTCGATGTTCGTTGAAATTCAGTCAAAAACTGTTGAAACATGCATTTTCATCAATTTAGACGAACTAACACTCAATCTCTGGATTTGCGGTCTCGTCGATGGTCCGATCGACTCGAACCTCGAATGTGACTCAGAACATGAAAATTTCTCGATTTTCGTTGAAATTCAGTCAGAACTATTGATACCTGCATTTTCATCGATTTAAACGAACTAACACCCAATTGCTCGATTAGCGTTTTCGTGGATGGTCCATTCGACTCGAACCTCGAAAGTCAGTCGAAGCATTAATAATTCTCGATGTTCGTTGAAATTCAGTCAGAAACTGTTGAAACATGAATTTTCATCAATTTAGACGAACTAACACTCAACCTCTGGATTTGCGGTCCCGTCGATGGTCCGTTCGACGCGAACCTCGAGAATGACTCGCAACATGAAAATTTCTCGATTTACGTTGAAACTCAGTCAAAAACTGTTGAAACCTGCGTTTTCATCGTTTTAGACGAACTCACACTCAATTTCTCCATTAGCGTTTTCGTGGATGGTCCATTCGACTCGAACCTCGAAAGTCACTCGAAGCATTAAAATTTCTCGATGTTCGTTGAATATCAGTCAAAAACTGTTGAAACCTGGATTTTCATCGTTTCAGACGAAATAACACCAATCGATCGATTTGCGATTTCGTCGATGGTCCGATCGACTCGAACCTCGAATGTGACTCGGAACATCAAAATTTCTCGGTTTTCGTTTAAATTCAGTCAAAAACTATTGAAACCTGTATTTTCATCGTTTTAGACGAAATAAAACCCAATCGATCGATTTTCGATCTCGTCGATGGTCCTATCGACTCGAACCTCGAATGTGACTCGGAACATGAAAATTTCTCGATTTTCGTTGAAATTCAGTCAGAACTTTTGATACCTGCATTTTCATCGATTTAGACGAACTAACACCCAATTGCTCGATTAGCGTTTTCGTGGATGTTCCATTCGACTCGAACCTCGAAAGTCAGTCGAAGCATTAATATTTCTCGATGTTCGTTGAAATTCAGTCAAAAACTGTTGAAACATGCATTTTCATCAATTTAGACGAACTAACACTCAATCTCTGGATTTCCGTTCTCGTCGATGGTCCGATCGACTCGAACTTCGAAAGTGACTCGGAACATGAAAATTTCTCGATTTTCGTTGAAATTCAGTCAGAACTATTGATACCTGCATTTTCATCGATTTAGACGAACTAACACCCAATTGCTCGATTAGCGTTTTCGTGGATGGTCCATTAGTCTCGAACCTCGAAAGTCAGTCGAAGCATTAATAGTTCTCGATGTTCGTTGAAATTCAGTCAAAAACTGTTGAAACATGCATTTTCATCAATTTAGACGAACTAACACTCAATCTCTGGATTTGCGGTCTCGTCGATGGTCCGTTCGACGCCAACCTCGAGAATGACTCGCAACATGAAAATTTCTCGATTTTCGTTGAAACTCAGTCAAAAACTGTTGAAACCTGCATTTTCATCGTTTTTGACGAACTAACACTTAATCGGTTGATTTCCATTCTCGTCGATGGTCCGATCGACTCGAACCTCAAAAGTGACCCGGAACATGAAAATTTCTCGATTTTCGTTGAAATTCAGTCAAAAACTATTGAAACCTGCATTTTCATCGTTTTAGACGAAATAACACCCAATCGATCGATTTGCGATTTCGTCGATGGTCCGATCGACTCGAACCTCGAATGTGACTCAGAACATGAAAATTTCTCGATTTTCGTTGAAATTCAGTCAGAACTGTTGATACCTGCATTTTCATCGATTTAGACGAACTAACACCCAATTGCTCGATTAGCGTTTTCGTCGATGGTCCATTCGACTCGAACCTCGAAAGTCACTCGAAGCATTAATATTTCTCGATGTTCGTTGAAATTCAGTCAAAAACTGTTGAAACATGCATTTTCATCAATTTAGACGAACTAACACTCAATCTCTGGATTTGCGGTCTCGTCGATGGTCTGATCGACTCGAACCTCGAATGTGACTCAGAACATGAAAATTTCTCGATTTTCGTTGAAATTCAGTCAGAACTATTGATACCTGCATTTTCATCGATTTAGACGAACTAACACCCAATTGCTCGATTAGCGTTTTCGTGGATGGTCCATTCGACTCGAACCTCGAAAGTCAGTCGAAGCATTAATAATTCTCGATGTTCGTTGAAATTCAGTCAGAAACTGTTGAAACATGCATTTTCATCAATTTAGACGAACTAACACTCAACCTCTGGATTTGCGGTCCCGTCGATGGTCCGTTCGACGCGAACCTCGAGAATGACTCGCAACATGAAAATTTCTCGATTTACGTTGAAACTCAGTCAAAAACTGTTGAAACCTGCGTTTTCATCGTTTTAGACGAACTCACACTCAATTTCTCCATTAGCGTTTTCGTGGATGGTCCATTTGACTCAAACCTCGAAAGTCACTCGAAGCATTAAAATTTCTCGATGTTCGTTGAATATCAGTCAAAAACTGTTGAAACCTGCATTTTCATCCTTTTAGACGAAATAACACCAATCGATCGATTTGCGATTTCGTCGATGGTCCGATCGACTCGAACCTCGAAAGTGACTCGGAACATCAAAGTTTCTCGGTTTTCGTTGAAATTCAGTCAAAAACTATTGAAACCTGCATTTTCATCGTTTTAGACGAACTAAACCTCAATCTCTGGATTTGCGGTCTCGTCGATGGTCCGTTCGACTCGAACATCGAAAGTCGTTCGAAGCATTAAAATTTCTCGATTTTCGTTGAAATTCAGTCAAAAACTGTTGAAACCTGCATTTTCATCCTTTTAGACGAAATAACACCAATCGATCGATTTGCGATTTCGTCGATGGTCCGATCGACTCGAACCTCGAAAGTGACTCGGAACATCAAAGTTTCTCGGTTTTCGTTGAAATTCAGTCAAAAACTATTGAAACCTGCATTTTCATCGTTTTTGACGAACTAACACTTAATCGGTCGATTTCCATTCTCGTCGATGGTCCGATCGACTCGAACCTCAAAAGTGACCCGGAACATGAAAATTTCTCGATTTTCGTTGAAATTCAGTCAAAAACTATTGAAACCTGCATTTTCATCGTTTTAGACGAAATAACACCCAATCGATCGATTTGCGATTTCGTCGATGGTCCGATCGACTCGAACCTCGAATGTGACTCAGAACATGAAAATTTCTCGATTTTCGTTGAAATTCAGTCAGAACTGTTGATACCTGCATTTTCATCGATTTAGACGAACTAACACCCAATTGCTCGATTAGCGTTTTCCTGGATGGTCCATTCGACTCGAACCTCGAAAGTCACTCGAAGCATTAATATTTCTCGATGTTCGTTGAAATTCAGTCAAAAACTGTTGAAACATGCATTTTCATCAATTTAGACGAACTAACACTCAATCTCTGGATTTGCGGTCTCGTCGATGGTCTGATCGACTCGAACCTCGAATGTGACTCAGAACATGAAAATTTCTCGATTTTCGTTGAAATTCAGTCAGAACTATTGATACCTGCATTTTCATCGATTTAGACGAACTAACACCCAATTGCTCGATTAGCGTTTTCGTGGATGGTCCATTCGACTCGAACCTCGAAAGTCAGTCGAAGCATTAATAATTCTCGATGTTCGTTGAAATTCAGTCAGAAACTGTTGAAACATGCATTTTCATCAATTTAGACGAACTAACACTCAACCTCTGGATTTGCGGTCCCGTCGATGGTCCGTTCGACGCGAACCTCGAGAATGACTCGCAACATGAAAATTTCTCGATTTACGTTGAAACTCAGTCAAAAACTGTTGAAACCTGCGTTTTCATCGTTTTAGACGAACTCACACTCAATTTCTCCATTAGCGTTTTCGTGGATGGTCCATTTGACTCGAACCTCGAAAGTCACTCGAAGCATTAAAATTTCTCGATGTTCGTTGAATATCAGTCATAAACTGTTGAAACCTGCATTTTCATCCTTTTAGACGAAATAACACCAATCGATCGATTTGCGATTTCGTCGATGGTCCGATCGACTCGAACCTCGAAAGTGACTCGGAACATCAAAGTTTCTCGGTTTTCGTTGAAATTCAGTCAAAAACTATTGAAACCTGCATTTTCATCGTTTTAGACGAACTAAACCTCAATCTCTGGATTTGCGGTCTCGTCGATGGTCCGTTCGACTCGAACATCGAAAGTCGTTCGAAGCATTAAAATTTCTCGATTTTCGTTGAAATTCAGTCAAAAACTGTTGAAACCTGCATTTTCATCCTTTTAGACGAAATAACACCAATCGATCGATTTGCGATTTCGTCGATGGTCCGATCGACTCGAACCTCGAAAGTGACTCGGAACATCAAAGTTTCTCGGTTTTCGTTGAAATTCAGTCAAAAACTATTGAAACCTGCATTTTCATCATTTTAGACGAAATAACACCCAATCGATCGATTTGCGATTTCGTCGATGGTCCGATCGACTCGAACCTCGAATGTGACTCGGAACATGAAAATTTCTCGATTTTCGTTGAAATTCAGTCAGAACTGTTGATACCTGCATTTTCATCGATTTAGGCAAACTAACACCGAATTGCTCGATTAGCGTTTTCGTGGATGGTCCATTCGACTCGAACCTCGAAAGTCACTCGAAGCTTTAATATTTCTCGATGTTCGTTGAAATTCAGTCAAAAACTGTTGAAACCTGCATTTTCATCGTTTTAGACGAAATAACACCAATCGATCGATTTGCGATTTCGTCGATGGTCCGATCGACTCGAACCTCGAAAGTGACTCGGAACATAAAAATTTCTCGGTTTTCGTTGAAATTCAGAAAAAAAATATTGAAACCTGCATTTTCATCGTTTTAGACGAAATAACACTTAATCGGTCGATTTCCATTCTCATCGATGGTCCGATCGACTCGAACCCGAATGTGACTCAGAACATGAAAATTTCTCGATTTTCGTTGAAATTCAGTCAGAACTGTTGATACATGCATTTTCATCGATTTAGACGAACTAACACCCAATTGCTCGATTAGCGTTTTCGTGGATGGTCAATTCGACTCGAACCTCGAAAGTCAGTCGAAGCATTAATATTTCTCGATGTTCGTTGAAATTCAGTCAAAAACTGTTGAAACATGCATTTTCATCAATTTAGACGAACTAACACTCAATCTCTGGATTTGCGGTCTCGTCGATGGTCCGATCGACTCGAACCTCGAATGTGACTCAGAACATGAAAATTTCTCGATTTTCGTTGAAATTCAGTCAGAACTATTGATACCTGCATTTTCATCGATTTAGACGAACTAACACCCAATTGCTCGATTAGCGTTTTCGTGGATGGTCCATTCGACTCGAACCTCGAAAGTCAGTCGAAGCATTAATAATTCTCGATGTTCGTTGAAATTCAGTCAGAAACTGTTAAAACATGCATTTTCATCAATTTAGACGAACTAACACTCAACCTCTGGATTTGCGGTCCCGTCGATGGTCCGTTCGACGCGAACCTCGAGAATGACTCGCAACATGAAAATTTCTCGATTTACGTTGAAACTCAGTCAAAAACTGTTGAAACCTGCGTTTTCATCGTTTTAGACGAACTCACACTCAATTTCTCCATTAGCGTTTTCGTGAATGGTCCATTCGACTCGAACCTCGAAAGTCACTCGAAGCATTAAAATTTCTCGATGTTCGTTGAATATCAGTCAAAAACTGTTGAAACCTGCATTTTCATCGTTTCAGACGAAATAACACCAATCGATCGATTTGCGATTTCGTCGATGGTCCGATCGACTCGAACCTCGAATGTGACTCGGAACATCAAAATTTCTCGGTTTTCGTTTAAATTCAGTCAAAAACTATTGAAACCTGTATTTTCATCGTTTTAGACGAAATAAAACCCAATCGATCGATTTTCGATCTCGTCGATGGTCCTATCGACTCGAACCTCGAATGTGACTCGGAACATGAAAATTTCTCGATTTTCGTTGAAATTCAGTCAGAACTGTTGATACCTGCATTTTCATCGATTTAGACGAACTAACACCCAATTGCTCGATTAGCGTTTTCGTGGATGTTCCATTCGACTCGAACCTCGAAAGTCAGTCGAAGCATTAATATTTCTCGATGTTCGTTGAAATTCAGTCAAAAACTGTTGAAACATGCATTTTCATCAATTTAGACGAACTAACACTCAATCTCTGGATTTCCGTTCTCGTCGATGGTCCGATCGACTCGAACTTCGAAAGTGACTCGGAACATGAAAATTTCTCGATTTTCGTTGAAATTCAGTCAGAACTATTGATACCTGCATTTTCATCGATTTAGACGAACTAACACCCAATTGCTCGATTAGCGTTTTCGTGGATGGTCCATTAGTCTCGAACCTCGAAAGTCAGTCGAAGCATTAATAGTTCTCGATGTTCGTTGAAATTCAGTCAAAAACTGTTGAAACATGCATTTTCATCAATTTAGACGAACTAACACTCAATCTCTGGATTTGCGGTCTCGTCGATGGTCCGTTCGACGCCAACCTCGAGAATGACTCGCAACATGAAAATTTCTCGATTTTCGTTGAAACTCAGTCAAAAACTGTTGAAACCTGCATTTTCATCGTTTTTGACGAACTAACACTTAATCGGTTGATTTCCATTCTCGTCGATGGTCCGATCGACTCGAACCTCAAAAGTGACCCGGAACATGAAAATTTCTCGATTTTCGTTGAAATTCAGTCAAAAACTATTGAAACCTGCATTTTCATCGTTTTAGACGAAATAACACCAATCGATCGATTTGCGATTTCGTCGATGGTCCGATCGACTCGAACCTCGAAAGTGACTCGGAACATAAAAATTTCTCGGTTTTCGTTGAAATTCAGAAACAAATATTGAAACCTGCATTTTCATCGTTTTAGACGAAATAACACTTAATCGGTCGATTTCCATTCTCATCGATGGTCCGATCGACTCGAACCTCGAAAGTGACTCCGAACATGAAAATTTCTCGATTTTCGTTGAAATTCAATCAGAACTGTTGATACCTGCATTTTCATCGATTTAGACGAACTAACACCCAATTGCTCGATTTGCGATTTCGTCGATGGTCCGATCGACTCGAACCCGAATGTGACTCAGAACATGAAAATTTCTCGATTTTCGTTGAAATTCAGTCAGAACTGTTGATACATGTATTTTCATCAATTTAGACGAACTAACACCCAATTGCTCGATTAGCGTTTTCGTGGATGGTCAATTCGACTCGAACCTCGAAAGTCAGTCGAAGCATTAATATTTCTCGATGTTCGTTGAAATTCAGTCAAAAACTGTTGAAACATGCATTTTCATCAATTTAGACGAACTAACACTCAATCTCTGGATTTGCGGTCTCGTCGATGGTCCGATCGACTCGAACCTCGAATGTGACTCAGAACATGAAAATTTCTCGATTTTCGTTGAAATTCAGTCAGAACTATTGATACCTGCATTTTCATCGATTTAGACGAACTAACACCCAATTGCTCGATTAGCGTTTTCGTGGATGGTCCATTCGACTCGAACCTCGAAAGTCAGTCGAAGCATTAATAATTCTCGATGTTCGTTGAAATTCAGTCAGAAACTGTTGAAACATGCATTTTCATCAATTTAGACGAACTAACACTCAACCTCTGGATTTGCGGTCCCGTCGATGGTCCGTTCGACGCGAACCTCGAGAATGACTCGCAACATGAAAATTTCTCGATTTACGTTGAAACTCAGTCAAAAACTGTTGAAACCTGCGTTTTCATCGTTTTAGACGAACTCACACTCAATTTCTCCATTAGCGTTTTCGTGGATGGTCCAATTGACTCGAACCTCGAAAGTCACTCGAAGCATTAAAATTTCTCGATGTTCGTTGAATATCAGTCAAAAACTGTTGAAACCTGCATTTTCATCCTTTTAGACGAAATAACACCAATCGATCGATTTGCGATTTCGTCGATGGTCCGATCGACTCGAACCTCGAAAGTGACTCGGAACATCAAAGTTTCTCGGTTTTCGTTGAAATTCAGTCAAAAACTATTGAAACCTGCATTTTCATCCTTTTAGACGAAATAACACCAATCGATCGATTTGCGATTTCGTCGATGGTCCGATCGACTCGAACCTCGAAAGTGACTCCGAACATGAAAATTTCTCGATTTTCGTTGAAATTCAATCAGAACTGTTGATACCTGCATTTTCATCGATTTAGACGAACTAACACCCAATTGCTCGATTAGCGTTTTCGTGGATGGTCCATTCGACTCGAACCTCGAAAGTCACTCGAAGCATTAAAATTTCTCGATGTTCGTTGAAATTCAGTCAAAAACTCTTGAAACCTGCATTTTCATTGATTTAGACGAACTAAACCTCAATCTCTGGATTTGCGGTCTCGTCGATGGTCCGTTCGACTCGAACATCGAAAGTCGTTCGAAGCATTAAAATTTCTCGATTTTCGTTGAAATTCAGTCAAAAACTGTTGAAACCTGCATTTTCATCGTTTTTGACGATCTAACACTTAATCGGTCGATTTCCATTCTCGTCGATGGTCCGATCGAATCGAACTTCGAAAGTGACTCGGAACATGAAAATTTCTCGATTTTCGTTGAAATTCAGTCGAAAACTATTGAAACCTGCATTTTCATCGTTTTAGACGAAATAACACCCAATCGATCGATTTGCGATTTCGTCGATGGTCCGATCGACTTGAACCCGAATGTCACTCAGAACATGAAAATTTCTCGATTTTCATTGAAATTCAGTCAGAACTGTTGATACCTGCATTTTCATCGATTTAGACGAACTAACACCCATTTGCTCGATTAGCGTTTTCGTGGATGGTCCATTCGACTCGAACCTCGAAAGTCAGTCGAAGCATTAACATTTCTCGATGTTCGTTGAAATTCAGTCAAAAACTGTTGAAACCTGCATTTTCATCGTTTTTGACGAACTAACACTTAATCGGTCGATTTCCATTCTCGTCGATGGTCCGATCGACTCGAACCTCGAAAGTCACTCGAAGCATTAATATTTCTCGATGTTCGTTGAAATTCAGACAAAAACTGTTGAAACATGCATTTTCATCAATTTAGACGAACTAACACTCAATCTCTGGATTTGCGGTCTCGTCGATTGTCCGTTCGACTCGAACCTCGAAAGTGACTCGCGACATGAAAATTTCTCGATGTTCATTGAAACTCAGTCAAAAACTGTTGAAACCTGCGTTTTCATCGTTTTAGTCGAAAATACACCAATCGATCGATTTGCGATTTCGTCGATGGTCCGATCGACTCGAACCTCGAATGTGACTCGGAACATGAAAATTTCTCGGTTTTCGTTGAAATTCAGTCAAAAAATATTGAAACCTGCATTTTCATCGTTTTAGACGAAATAACACTTAATCGGTCGATCTCCATTCTCGTCTATGGTCCGATCGATTCGAACCTCGAAAATGACTCGGAACATGAAAATTTCTCGATTTTCGTTGAAATTCAGTCAGAACTGTTGATACCTGCATTTTCATCGATTTAGACGAACTAACACCCAATTGCTCGATTAGCGTTTTCGTGGATGTTCCATTCGACTCGAACCTCGAAAGTCAGTCAAAGCATTAATATTTCTCGATGTTCGTTGAAATTCAGTCAAAAACTGTTGAAACATGCATTTTCATCAATTTAGACGAACTAACACTCAACCTCTGGATTTGCGGTCCCGTCGATGGTCCGTTCGACGCGAACCTCGAGAATGACTCGCAACATGAAAATTTCTCGATTTACGTTGAAACTCAGTCAAAAACTGTTGAAACCTGCGTTTTCATCGTTTTAGACGAACTCACACTCAATTTCTCCATTAGCGTTTTCGTGGATGGTCCATTCGAGTCGAACCTCGAAAGTCACTCGAAGCATTAAAATTTCTCGATGTTCGTTGAATATCAGTCAAAAACTGTTGAAACCTGCATTTTCATCGTTTCAGACGAAATAACACCAATCGATCGATTTGCGATTTCGTCGATGGTCCGATTGACTCGAACCTCGAATGTGACTCGGAACATCAAAATTTCTCGGTTTTCGTTTAAATTCAGTCAAAAACTATTGAAACCTGCATTTTCATCGTTTTTGACGAACTAACACTTAATCGGTCGATTTCCATTCTCGTCGATGGTCCGATCGACTCGAACCTCAAAAGTGACCCGGAACATGAAAATTTCTCGATTTTCGTTGAAATTCAGTCAAAAACTATTGAAACCTGCATTTTCATCGTTTTAGACGAAATAACACCCAATCGATCGATTTGCGATTTCGTCGATGGTCCGATCGACTCGAACCTCGAATGTGACTCAGAACATGAAAATTTCTCGATTTTCGTTGAAATTCAGTCAGAACTGTTGATACCTGCATTTTCATCGATTTAGACGAACTAACACCCAATTGCTCGATTAGCGTTTTCGTGGATGGTCCATTCGACTCGAACCTCGAAAGTCAGTCGAAGCATTAATATTTCTCGATGTTCGTTGAAATTCAGTCAAAAACTGTTGAAACATGCATTTTCATCAATTTAGACGAACTAACACTCAATCTCTGGATTTGCGGTCTCGTCGATTGTCCGTTCGACTCGAACCTCGAAAGTGACTCGCGACATGAAAATTTCTCGATGTTCATTGAAACTCAGTCAAAAACTGTTGAAACCTGCGTTTTCATCGTTTTAGTCGAAAATACACCAATCGATCGATTTGCGATTTCGTCGATGGTCCGATCGACTCGAACCTCGCATGTGACTCGGAACATGAAAATTTCTCGGTTTTCGTTGAAATTCAGTCAAAAAATATTGAAACCTGCGTTTTCATCGTTTTAGTCGAAAATACACCAATCGATCGATTTGCGATTTCGTCGATGGTCCGATCGACTCGAACCTCGAATGTGACTCAGAACATGAAAATTTCTCGATTTTCGTTGAAATTCAGTCAGAACTGTTGATACCTGCATTTTCATCGATTTAGACGAACTAACACCCAATTGCTCGATTAGCGTTTTCGTGGATGGTCCATTCGACTCGAACCTCGAAAGTCAGTCGAAGCATTAATAATTCTCGATGTTCGTTGAAATTCAGTCAGAAACTGTTAAAACATGCATTTTCATCAATTTAGACGAACTAACACTCAACCTCTGGATTTGCGGTCCCGTCGATGGTCCGTTCGACGCGAACCTCGAGAATGACTCGCAACATGAAAATTTCTCGATTTACGTTGAAACTCAGTCAAAAACTGTTGAAACTTGCGTTTTCATCGTTTTAGACGAACTCACACTCAATTTCTCCATTAGCGTTTTCGTGAATGGTCCATTCGACTCGAACCTCGAAAGTCACTCGAAGCATTAAAATTTCTCGATGTTCGTTGAATATCAGTCAAAAACTGTTGAAACCTGCATTTTCATCGTTTCAGACGAAATAACACCAATCGATCGATTTGCGATTTCGTCGATGGTCCGATCGACTCGAACCTCGAATGTGACTCGGAACATCAAAATTTCTCGGTTTTCGTTTAAATTCAGTCAAAAACTATTGAAACCTGCATTTTCATCGTTTTTGACGAACTAACACTTAATCGGTCGATTTCCATTCTCGTCGATGGTCCGATCGACTCGAACCTCAAAAGTGACCCGGAACATGAAAATTTCTCGATTTTCGTTGAAATTCAGTCAAAAACTATTGAAACCTGCATTTTCATCGTTTTAGACGAAATAACACCCAATCGATCGATTTGCGATTTCGTCGATGGTCCGATCGACTCGAACCTCGAATGTGACTCAGAACATGAAAATTTCTCGATTTTCGTTGAAATTCAGTCAGAACTGTTGATACCTGCATTTTCATCGATTTAGACGAACTAACACCCAATTGCTCGATTAGCGTTTTCGTGGATGGTCCATTCGACTCGAACCTCGAAAATCACTCGAAGCATTAATATTTCTCGATGTTCGTTGAAATTCAGTCAAAAACTGTTGAAACATGCATTTTCATCAATTTAGACGAACTAACACTCAATCTCTGGATTTGCGGTCTCGTCGATGGTCCGATCGACTCGAACCTCGAATGTGACTCAGAACATGAAAATTTCTCGATTTTCGTTGAAATTCAGTCAGAACTATTGATACCTGCATTTTCATCGATTTAAACGAACTAACACCCAATTGCTCGATTAGCGTTTTCGTGGATGGTCCATTCGACTCGAACCTCGAAAGTCAGTCGAAGCATTAATAATTCTCGATGTTCGTTGAAATTCAGTCAGAAACTGTTGAAACATGAATTTTCATCAATTTAGACGAACTAACACTCAACCTCTGGATTTGCGGTCCCGTCGATGGTCCGTTCGACGCGAACCTCGAGAATGACTCGCAACATGAAAATTTCTCGATTTACGTTGAAACTCAGTCAAAAACTGTTGAAACCTGCGTTTTCATCGTTTTAGACGAACTCACACTCAATTTCTCCATTAGCGTTTTCGTGGATGGTCCATTCGACTCGAACCTCGAAAGTCACTCGAAGCATTAAAATTTCTCGATGTTCGTTGAATATCAGTCAAAAACTGTTGAAACCTGGATTTTCATCGTTTCAGACGAAATAACACCAATCGATCGATTTGCGATTTCGTCGATGGTCCGATCGACTCGAACCTCGAATGTGACTCGGAACATCAAAATTTCTCGGTTTTCGTTTAAATTCAGTCAAAAACTATTGAAACCTGTATTTTCATCGTTTTAGACGAAATAAAACCCAATCGATCGATTTTCGATCTCGTCGATGGTCCTATCGACTCGAACCTCGAATGTGACTCGGAACATGAAAATTTCTCGATTTTCGTTGAAATTCAGTCAGAACTGTTGATACCTGCATTTTCATCGATTTAGACGAACTAACACCCAATTGCTCGATTAGCGTTTTCGTGGATGTTCCATTCGACTCGAACCTCGAAAGTCAGTCGAAGCATTAATATTTCTCGATGTTCGTTGAAATTCAGTCAAAAACTGTTGAAACATGCATTTTCATCAATTTAGACGAACTAACACTCAATCTCTGGATTTCCGTTCTCGTCGATGGTCCGATCGACTCGAACTTCGAAAGTGACTCGGAACATGAAAATTTCTCGATTTTCGTTGAAATTCAGTCAGAACTATTGATACCTGCATTTTCATCGATTTAGACGAACTAACACCCAATTGCTCGATTAGCGTTTTCGTGGATGGTCCATTAGTCTCGAACCTCGAAAGTCAGTCGAAGCATTAATAGTTCTCGATGTTCGTTGAAATTCAGTCAAAAACTGTTGAAACATGCATTTTCATCAATTTAGACGAACTAACACTCAATCTCTGGATTTGCGGTCTCGTCGATGGTCCGTTCGACGCCAACCTCGAGAATGACTCGCAACATGAAAATTTCTCGATTTTCGTTGAAACTCAGTCAAAAACTGTTGAAACCTGCATTTTCATCGTTTTTGACGAACTAACACTTAATCGGTCGATTTCCATTCTCGTCGATGGTCCGATCGACTCGAACCTCAAAAGTGACCCGGAACATGAAAATTTCTCGATTTTCGTTGAAATTCAGTCAAAAACTATTGAAACCTGCATTTTCATCGTTTTAGACGAAATAACACCCAATCGATCGATTTGCGATTTCGTCGATGGTCCGATCGACTCGAACCTCGAATGTGACTCAGAACATGAAAATTTCTCGATTTTCGTTGAAATTCAGTCAGAACTGTTGATACCTGCATTTTCATCGATTTAGACGAACTAACACCCAATTGCTCGATTAGCGTTTTCGTCGATGGTCCATTCGACTCGAACCTCGAAAGTCACTCGAAGCATTAATATTTCTCGATGTTCGTTGAAATTCAGTCAAAAACTGTTGAAACATGCATTTTCATCAATTTAGACGAACTAACACTCAATCTCTGGATTTGCGGTCTCGTCGATGGTCTGATCGACTCGAACCTCGAATGTGACTCAGAACATGAAAATTTCTCGATTTTCGTTGAAATTCAGTCAGAACTATTGAAACCTGCATTTTCATCGTTTTAGACGAACTAAACCTCAATCTCTGGATTTGCGGTCTCGTCGATGGTCCGTTCGACTCGAACATCGAAAGTCGTTCGAAGCATTAAAATTTCTCGATTTTCGTTGAAATTCAGTCAAAAACTGTTGAAACCTGCATTTTCATCCTTTTAGACGAAATAACACCAATCGATCGATTTGCGATTTCGTCGATGGTCCGATCGACTCGAACCTCGAAAGTGACTCGGAACATCAAAGTTTCTCGGTTTTCGTTGAAATTCAGTCAAAAACTATTGAAACCTGCATTTTCATCATTTTAGACGAAATAACACCCAATCGATCGATTTGCGATTTCGTCGATGGTCCGATCGACTCGAACCTCGAATGTGACTCGGAACATGAAAATTTCTCGATTTTCGTTGAAATTCAGTCAGAACTGTTGATACCTGCATTTTCATCGATTTAGGCAAACTAACACCGAATTGCTCGATTAGCGTTTTCGTGGATGGTCCATTCGACTCGAACCTCGAAAGTCACTCGAAGCTTTAATATTTCTCGATGTTCGTTGAAATTCAGTCAAAAACTGTTGAAACCTGCATTTTCATCGTTTTAGACGAAATAACACCAATCGATCGATTTGCGATTTCGTCGATGGTCCGATCGACTCGAACCTCGAAAGTGACTCGGAACATAAAAATTTCTCGGTTTTCGTTGAAATTCAGAAAAAAAATATTGAAACCTGCATTTTCATCGTTTTAGACGAAATAACACTTAATCGGTCGATTTCCATTCTCATCGATGGTCCGATCGACTCGAACCTCGAAAGCGACTCGGAACATGAAAATTTCTCGATGTTCGTTGAAATTCAGTCAAAGACTGTTGAAGCCTGCATTTTCGTCGTTTTTGACGAACTAACACCCAATCTCTCGATATGCGTTCTCGTCGATGGTCCGTTCGTCTCGAATCTCGAAAGTGACTCGCAACATGAAAATGTCTTGAGTTTCGTTGAAATTGAGTTAAAAATTGATGAAACCTGCATTTTCATCGTTTTAGACGAACTCACACACAATCTCTCTATTAGCTATTTCGTGGAAGGTCCGATAGACTCGAACCTCGAAAGTGACTCGGAACATGACAATTTCTCGATGTTCGTTGAAATTCAGTCAAAGACTGTTGAAGCCTGCATTTTCACCGTTTTAGACGAACTAACAACGAATCTCTCGATATGCGTGCTCGTAGATGGTCCGTTTGACTCGAACCTCGAAAGTGACTCGGATCATGAAAATTTCTCGATTTTCGTTGAAATTCAGTCAAAAACTGTTGAAACCTGCATTTTGATCGTTTTAGACGAACTAACACTCAATCTCTCGATATGCATTCTCGTTGGTGGTCCGTTCGTCTCGAACCTCGAAAGTGACTCGCAACATGAAAATTTCACGATATTCGTTGAAATTCAGTCAAAAACTGTTGAAACCTGCACTTTCATCTTTTTACACGAAATTACACCCAATCCTTCGATTTGCGATCCCGTCGATGGTCCGATCTACTCGAAACTCGAAAGAGACTCGGAACATGAAAATGTCTCGAGTTTCGTTGAAATTCAGTCAAAAACTGTTGAAACCTGCTTTTTCATCGTTTTAGACGAACTAACAACGAATCTCTCGACATGCGTGCTCGTCGGTGGTCCGTTCGTCTCGAACCTCGAAAGGGACTCGCAACATGAAAATTTCGCGATGTTCGTTGAAATTCAGTCAAAAACTGTTGAAACCTGTATTCTCATCGATTTAGACGAACTAACACTCAATATCTGGATTTGCGGTCTCGGCGATGGTCCGTTCGACTCGAACCTCGAAAGTGACTAGGAACATGAAAATTTCTTGATTTTCGGTGAAATTCAGTCAGAAATGTTGAAACCTGCCTTTTCATCGATTTTCGTTGAAATTCAGTCAAAAACTATTGAAACATGCATTTTCATAGTTTTAGACGAAATAACACCCAATCGATCGATTTGTGCTATCGTCGATGGTTCGCTCGAGTCAAATCTCGAAAGTAACTCGGAACATTGAAATTTCTCGGTTTTCGTTGAAATTCAGTCAAAAACTATTGGAACCTGAATTTTCATCGTTTTAGACGAACTAGCACCCAATCTCTCGATATGGGTTCTCGTCAATGGTCCGTTCGGCTCGAACCTCGAAAGTGACTCGCAACATGAAAATGTCTCGAGTTTTGTTGAAATTCAGTCAAAAACTGTTGAAACCTGCTTTTTCATCTTTTTAGACGAAATTACACCCATTCGTTCGATTTGCGATCTCGTCGATGGTCCGATCGACTCGAACCTCGAAAGTGACTCGGAACATGAAAATTTCTCGATGTTCGTTGAAATTCAGTCAAAGACTGTTGAAACCTGCATTTTGATCGTTTTAGACGAACTAACACTCAATCTCTCGATATGCATTCTCGTTGGTGGTCCGTTCGTCTCGAACCTTGAAAGTTACTCGCAACATGAAAATGTCTTGAGTTTCGTTGAAATTGAGTCAAAAACTGTTGAAACCTGCATTTTGATCGTTTTAGACGAACTAACACTCAATCTCTCGATATGCATTCTCGTTGGTGGTCCGTTCGTCTCGAACCTCGAAAGTGACTCGCAACATGAAAATTTCACGATATTCGTTGAAATTCAATCGGAACTGTTGATACCTGCATTTTCATCGATTTAGACGAACTAACATCCAATTGCTCGATTAGCGTTTTCGTGGATGGTCCATTCGACTCGAACCTCGAAAGTCACTCGAAGCGTTAATAATTCTCGATGTTCGTTGAAATTCAGTCAAAAACTGTTGAAACATGCATTTTCATCAATTTAGATGAACTAACACTCAATCTCTGGATTTGCGGTCTCGTCGAACTCAGTCGAAAACTATTGAAACCTGCATTTTCATCGTTTTAGTCGAAATAACACCCAATCGATCGATTTGCGATTTCGTCGATGGTCCGATCGACTCGAACCCGAATGTGACTCAGAACATGAAAATTTCTCGATTTTCGTTGAAATTCAGTCAGAACTATTGATACCTGCATTTTCATCGATTTAGACGAACTAACACCCAATTGCTCGATTACCGTTTTCGTGGATGGTCCATTAGTCTCGAACCTCGAAAGTCAGTCGAAGCATTAATAGTTCTCGATGTTCGTTGAAATTCAGTCAAAAACTGTTGAAACATGCATTTTCATCAATTTAGACGAACTAACACTCAATCTCTGGATTTGCGGTCTCGTCGATGGTCCGTTCGACGCCAACCTCGAGAATGACTCGCAACATGAAAATTTCTCGATTTTCGTTGAAACTCAGTCAAAAACTGTTGAAACCTGCATTTTCATCGTTTTTGACGAACTAACACTTAATCGGTCGATTTCCATTCTCGTCGATGGTCCGATCGACTTGAACCTCAAAAGTGACCCGGAACATGAAAATTTCTCGATTTTCGTTGAAATTCAGTCAAAAACTATTGAAACCTGCATTTTCATCGTTTTAGACGAAATAACACCCAATCGATCGATTTGCGATTTCGTCGATGGTCCGATCGACTCGAACCTCGAATGTGACTCAGAACATGAAAATTTCTCGATTTTCGTTGAAATTCAGTCAGAACTATTGATACCTGTGTTTTCATCGATTTAGACGAACTAACACCCAATTGCTCGATTAGCGTTTTCGTGGATGGTCCATTCGACTCGAACCTCGAAAGTCAGTCGAAGCATTAATAATTCTCGATGTTCGTTGAAATTCAGTCAGAAACTGTTGAAACATGCATTTTCATCAATTTAGACGAACTAACACTCAACCTCTGGATTTGCGGTCCCGTCGATGGTCCGTTCGACGCGAACCTCGAGAATGACTCGCAACATGAAAATTTCTCGATTTACGTTGAAACTCAGTCAAAAACTGTTGAAACCTGCGTTTTCATCGTTTTAGACGAACTCACACTCAATTTCTCCATTAGCGTTTTCGTGGATGGTCCAATTGACTCGAACCTCGAAAGTCACTCGAAGCATTAAAATTTCTCGATGTTCGTTGAATATCAGTCAAAAACTGTTGAAACCTGCATTTTCATCCTTTTAGACGAAATAACACCAATCGATCGATTTGCGATTTCGTCGATGGTCCGATCGACTCGAACCTCGAAAGTGACTCGGAACATCAAAGTTTCTCGGTTTTCGTTGAAATTCAGTCAAAAACTATTGAAACCTGCATTTTCATCCTTTTAGATGAAATAACACCAATCGATCGATTTGCGATTTCGTCGATGGTCCGATCGACTCGAACCTCGAAAGTGACTCCGAACATGAAAATTTCTCGATTTTCGTTGAAATTCAATCAGAACTGTTGATACCTGCATTTTCATCGATTTAGACGAACTAACACCCAATTGCTCGATTAGCGTTTTCGTGGATGGTCCATTCGACTCGAACCTCGAAAGTCACTCGAAGCATTAAAATTTCTCGATGTTCGTTGAAATTCAGTCAAAAACTCTTGAAACCTGCATTTTCATTGATTTAGACGAACTAAACCTCAATCTCTGGATTTGCGGTCTCGTCGATGGTCCGTTCGACTCGAACATCGAAAGTCGTTCGAAGCATTAAAATTTCTCGATTTTCGTTGAAATTCAGTCAAAAACTGTTGAAACCTGCATTTTCATCGTTTTTGACGATCTAACACTTAATCGGTCGATTTCCATTCTCGTCGATGGTCCGATCGAATCGAACTTCGAAAGTGACTCGGAACATGAAAATTTCTCGATTTTCGTTGAAATTCAGTCGAAAACTATTGAAACCTGCATTTTCATCGTTTTAGACGAAATAACACCCAATCGATCGATTTGCGATTTCGTCGATGGTCCGATCGACTTGAACCCGAATGTCACTCAGAACATGAAAATTTCTCGATTTTCATTGAAATTCAGTCAGAACTGTTGATACCTGCATTTTCATCGATTTAGACGAACTAACACCCATTTGCTCGATTAGCGTTTTCGTGGATGGTCCATTCGACTCGAACCTCGAAAGTCAGTCGAAGCATTAACATTTCTCGATGTTCGTTGAAATTCAGTCAAAAACTGTTGAAACCTGCATTTTCATCGTTTTTGACGAACTAACACTTAATCGGTCGATTTCCATTCTCGTCGATGGTCCGATCGACTCGAACTTCGAAAGTGACTCGGAACATGAAAATTTCTCGATTTTCGTTGAAATTCAGTCAAAAACTATTGAAACCTGCATTTTCATCGTTTTAGACGAAATAACACCCAATCGATCGATTTGCGATTTCGTCGATGGTCCGATCGACTCGAACCTCGAATGTGACTCAGAACATGAAAATTTCTCGATTTTCGTTGAAATTCAGTCAGAACTGTTGATACCTGCATTTTCATCGATTTAGACGAACTAACACCCAATTGCTCGATTAGCGTTTTCGTGGATGGTCCATTCGACTCGAACCTCGAAAGTCACTCGAAGCATTAATATTTCTCGATGTTCGTTGAAATTCAGTCAAAAACTGTTGAAACATGCATTTTCATCAATTTAGACGAACTAACACTCAATCTCTGGATATGCGGTCTCGTCGATTGTCCGTTCGACTCGAACCTCGAAAGTGACTCGCGACATGAAAATTTCTCGATGTTCATTGAAACTCAGTCAAAAACTGTTGAAACCTGCGTTTTCATCGTTTTAGTCGAAAATACACCAATCGATCGATTTGCGATTTCGTCGATGGTCCGATCGACTCGAACCTCGAATGTGACTCGGAACATGAAAATTTCTCGGTTTTCGTTGAAATTCAGTCAAAAAATATTGAAACCTGCATTTTCATCGTTTTAGACGAAATAACACTTAATCGGTCGATCTCCATTCTCGTCTATGGTCCGATCGATTCGAACCTCGAAAATGACTCGGAACATGAAAATTTCTCGATTTTCGTTGAAATTCAGTCAGAACTGTTGATACCTGCATTTTCATCGATTTAGACGAACTAACACCCAATTGCTCGATTAGCGTTTTCGTGGATGTTCCATTCGACTCGAACCTCGAAAGTCAGTCAAAGCATTAATATTTCTCGATGTTCGTTGAAATTCAGTCAAAAACTGTTGAAACATGCATTTTCATCAATTTAGACGAACTAACACTCAATCTCTGGATTTCCGTTCTCGTCGATGGTCCGATCGACTCGAACTTCGAAAGTGACTCGGAACATGAAAATTTCTCGATTTTCGTTGAAATTCAGTCAGAACTATTGATACCTGCATTTTCATCAATTTAGACGAACTAACACTCAATCTCTGGATTTGCGGTCTCGTCGATGGTCCGTTCGACGCCAACCTCGAGAATGACTCGCAACATGAAAATTTCTCGATTTACGTTGAAACTCAGTCAAAAACTGTTGAAACCTGCGTTTTCATCGTTTTAGACGAACTCACACTCAATTTCTCCATTAGCGTTTTCGTGGATGGTCCATTTGACTCGAACCTCGAAAGTCACTCGAAGCATTAAAATTTCTCGATGTTCGTTGAATATCAGTCAAAAACTGTTGAAACCTGCATTTTCATCCTTTTAGACGAAATAACACCAATCGATCGATTTGCGATTTCGTCGATGGTCCGATCGACTCGAACCTCGAAAGTGACTCGGAACATCAAAGTTTCTCGGTTTTCGTTGAAATTCAGTCAAAAACTATTGAAACCTGCATTTTCATCGTTTTAGACGAACTAAACCTCAATCTCTGGATTTGCGGTCTCGTCGATGGTCCGTTCGACTCGAACATCGAAAGTCGTTCGAAGCATTAAAATTTCTCGATGTTCGTTGAATATCAGTCAAAAACTGTTGAAACCTGCATTTTCATCGTTTCAGACGAAATAACACCAATCGATCGATTTGCGATTTCGTCGATGGTCCGATCGACTCGAACCTCGAATGTGACTCGGAACATCAAAATTTCTCGGTTTTCGTTTAAATTCAGTCAAAAACTATTGAAACCTGCATTTTCATCGTTTTTGACGAACTAACACTTAATCGGTCGATTTCCATTCTCGTCGATGGTCCGATCGACTCGAACCTCAAAAGTGACCCGGAACATGAAAATTTCTCGATTTTCGTTGAAATTCAGTCAAAAACTATTGAAACCTGCATTTTCATCGTTTTAGACGAAATAACACCCAATCGATCGATTTGCGATTTCGTCGATGGTCCGATCGACTCGAACCTCGAATGTGACTCAGAACATGAAAATTTCTCGATTTTCGTTGAAATTCAGTCAGAACTGTTGATACCTGCATTTTCATCGATTTAGACGAACTAACACCCAATTGCTCGATTAGCGTTTTCGTGGATGGTCCATTCGACTCGAACCTCGAAAGTCACTCGAAGCATTAATATTTCTCGATGTTCGTTGAAATTCAGTCAAAAACTGTTGAAACATGCATTTTCATCAATTTAGACGAACTAACACTCAATCTCTGGATTTGCGGTCCCGTCGATGGTCCGTTCGACGCGAACCTCGAGAATGACTCGCAACATGAAAATTTCTCGATTTACGTTGAAACTCAGTCAAAAACTGTTGAAACCTGCGTTTTCATCGTTTTAGACGAACTCACAATCAATTTCTCCATTAGCGTTTTCGTGGATGGTCCATTTGACTCGAACCTCGAAAGTCACTCGAAGCATTAAAATTTCTCGATGTTCGTTGAATATCAGTCAAAAACTGTTGAAACCTGGATTTTCATCGTTTCAGACGAAATAACACCAATCGATCGATTTGCGATTTCGTCGATGGTCCGATCGACTCGAACCTCGAATGTGACTCGGAACATCAAAATTTCTCGGTTTTCGTTTAAATTCAGTCAAAAACTATTGAAACCTGTATTTTCATCGTTTTAGACGAAATAAAACCCAATCGATCGATTTTCGATCTCGTCGATGGTCCTATCGACTCGAACCTCGAATGTGACTCGGAACATGAAAATTTCTCGATTTTCGTTGAAATTCAGTCAGAACTGTTGATACCTGCATTTTCATCGATTTAGACGAACTAACACCCAATTGCTCGATTAGCGTTTTCGTGGATGTTCCATTCGACTCGAACCTCGAAAGTCAGTCGAAGCATTAATATTTCTCGATGTTCGTTGAAATTCAGTCAAAAACTGTTGAAACATGCATTTTCATCAATTTAGACGAACTAACACTCAATCTCTGGATTTCCGTTCTCGTCGATGGTCCGATCGACTCGAACTTCGAAAGTGACTCGGAACATGAAAATTTCTCGATTTTCGTTGAAATTCAGTCAGAACTATTGATACCTGCATTTTCATCGATTTAGACGAACTAACACCCAATTGCTCGATTAGCGTTTTCGTGGATGGTCCATTAGTCTCGAACCTCGAAAGTCAGTCGAAGCATTAATAGTTCTCGATGTTCGTTGAAATTCAGTCAAAAACTGTTGAAACATGCATTTTCATCAATTTAGACGAACTAACACTCAATCTCTGGATTTGCGGTCTCGTCGATGGTCCGTTCGACGCCAACCTCGAGAATGACTCGCAACATGAAAATTTCTCGATTTTCGTTGAAACTCAGTCAAAAACTGTTGAAACCTGCATTTTCATCGTTTTTGACGAACTAACACTTAATCGGTCGATTTCCATTCTCGTCGATGGTCCGATCGACTCGAACCTCAAAAGTGACCCGGAACATGAAAATTTCTCGATTTTCGTTGAAATTCAGTCAAAAACTATTGAAACCTGCATTTTCATCGTTTTAGACGAAATAACACCCAATCGATCGATTTGCGATTTCGTCGATGGTCCGATCGACTCGAACCTCGAATGTGACTCAGAACATGAAAATTTCTCGATTTTCGTTGAAATTCAGTCAGAACTGTTGATACCTGCATTTTCATCGATTTAGACGAACTAACACCCAATTGCTCGATTAGCGTTTTCGTCGATGGTCCATTCGACTCGAACCTCGAAAGTCACTCGAAGCATTAATATTTCTCGATGTTCGTTGAAATTCAGTCAAAAACTGTTGAAACATGCATTTTCATCAATTTAGACGAACTAACACTCAATCTCTGGATTTGCGGTCTCGTCGATGGTCTGATCGACTCGAACCTCGAATGTGACTCAGAACATGAAAATTTCTCGATTTTCGTTGAAATTCAGTCAGAACTATTGAAACCTGCATTTTCATCGTTTTAGACGAACTAAACCTCAATCTCTGGATTTGCGGTCTCGTCGATGGTCCGTTCGACTCGAACATCGAAAGTCGTTCGAAGCATTAAAATTTCTCGATTTTCGTTGAAATTCAGTCAAAAACTGTTGAAACCTGCATTTTCATCCTTTTAGACGAAATAACACCAATCGATCGATTTGCGATTTCGTCGATGGTCCGATCGACTCGAACCTCGAAAGTGACTCGGAACATCAAAGTTTCTCGGTTTTCGTTGAAATTCAGTCAAAAACTATTGAAACCTGCATTTTCATCATTTTAGACGAAATAACACCCAATCGATCGATTTGCGATTTCGTCGATGGTCCGATCGACTCGAACCTCGAATGTGACTCGGAACATGAAAATTTCTCGATTTTCGTTGAAATTCAGTCAGAACTGTTGATACCTGCATTTTCATCGATTTAGGCAAACTAACACCGAATTGCTCGATTAGCGTTTTCGTGGATGGTCCATTCGACTCGAACCTCGAAAGTCACTCGAAGCTTTAATATTTCTCGATGTTCGTTGAAATTCAGTCAAAAACTGTTGAAACCTGCATTTTCATCGTTTTAGACGAAATAACACCAATCGATCGATTTGCGATTTCGTCGATGGTCCGATCGACTCGAACCTCGAAAGTGACTCGGAACATAAAAATTTCTCGGTTTTCGTTGAAATTCAGAAAAAAAATATTGAAACCTGCATTTTCATCGTTTTAGACGAAATAACACTTAATCGGTCGATTTCCATTCTCATCGATGGTCCGATCGACTCGAACCTCGAAAGCGACTCGGAACATGAAAATTTCTCGATGTTCGTTGAAATTCAGTCAAAGACTGTTGAAGCCTGCATTTTCGTCGTTTTTGACGAACTAACACCCAATCTCTCGATATGCGTTCTCGTCGATGGTCCGTTCGTCTCGAATCTCGAAAGTGACTCGCAACATGAAAATGTCTTGAGTTTCGTTGAAATTGAGTTAAAAATTGATGAAACCTGCATTTTCATCGTTTTAGACGAACTCACACACAATCTCTCTATTAGCTATTTCGTGGAAGGTCCGATAGACTCGAACCTCGAAAGTGACTCGGAACATGACAATTTCTCGATGTTCGTTGAAATTCAGTCAAAGACTGTTGAAGCCTGCATTTTCACCGTTTTAGACGAACTAACAACGAATCTCTCGATATGCGTGCTCGTAGATGGTCCGTTTGACTCGAACCTCGAAAGTGACTCGGATCATGAAAATTTCTCGATTTTCGTTGAAATTCAGTCAAAAACTGTTGAAACCTGCATTTTGATCGTTTTAGACGAACTAACACTCAATCTCTCGATATGCATTCTCGTTGGTGGTCCGTTCGTCTCGAACCTCGAAAGTGACTCGCAACATGAAAATTTCACGATATTCGTTGAAATTCAGTCAAAAACTGTTGAAACCTGCACTTTCATCTTTTTACACGAAATTACACCCAATCCTTCGATTTGCGATCCCGTCGATGGTCCGATCTACTCGAAACTCGAAAGAGACTCGGAACATGAAAATGTCTCGAGTTTCGTTGAAATTCAGTCAAAAACTGTTGAAACCTGCTTTTTCATCGTTTTAGACGAACTAACAACGAATCTCTCGACATGCGTGCTCGTCGGTGGTCCGTTCGTCTCGAACCTCGAAAGGGACTCGCAACATGAAAATTTCGCGATGTTCGTTGAAATTCAGTCAAAAACTGTTGAAACCTGTATTCTCATCGATTTAGACGAACTAACACTCAATATCTGGATTTGCGGTCTCGGCGATGGTCCGTTCGACTCGAACCTCGAAAGTGACTAGGAACATGAAAATTTCTTGATTTTCGGTGAAATTCAGTCAGAAATGTTGAAACCTGCCTTTTCATCGATTTTCGTTGAAATTCAGTCAAAAACTATTGAAACATGCATTTTCATAGTTTTAGACGAAATAACACCCAATCGATCGATTTGTGCTATCGTCGATGGTTCGCTCGAGTCAAATCTCGAAAGTAACTCGGAACATTGAAATTTCTCGGTTTTCGTTGAAATTCAGTCAAAAACTATTGGAACCTGAATTTTCATCGTTTTAGACGAACTAGCACCCAATCTCTCGATATGGGTTCTCGTCAATGGTCCGTTCGGCTCGAACCTCGAAAGTGACTCGCAACATGAAAATGTCTCGAGTTTTGTTGAAATTCAGTCAAAAACTGTTGAAACCTGCTTTTTCATCTTTTTAGACGAAATTACACCCATTCGTTCGATTTGCGATCTCGTCGATGGTCCGATCGACTCGAACCTCGAAAGTGACTCGGAACATGAAAATTTCTCGATGTTCGTTGAAATTCAGTCAAAGACTGTTGAAACCTGCATTTTGATCGTTTTAGACGAACTAACACTCAATCTCTCGATATGCATTCTCGTTGGTGGTCCGTTCGTCTCGAACCTTGAAAGTTACTCGCAACATGAAAATGTCTTGAGTTTCGTTGAAATTGAGTCAAAAACTGTTGAAACCTGCATTTTGATCGTTTTAGACGAACTAACACTCAATCTCTCGATATGCATTCTCGTTGGTGGTCCGTTCGTCTCGAACCTCGAAAGTGACTCGCAACATGAAAATTTCACGATATTCGTTGAAATTCAATCGGAACTGTTGATACCTGCATTTTCATCGATTTAGACGAACTAACATCCAATTGCTCGATTAGCGTTTTCGTGGATGGTCCATTCGACTCGAACCTCGAAAGTCACTCGAAGCGTTAATAATTCTCGATGTTCGTTGAAATTCAGTCAAAAACTGTTGAAACATGCATTTTCATCAATTTAGATGAACTAACACTCAATCTCTGGATTTGCGGTCTCGTCGAACTCAGTCGAAAACTATTGAAACCTGCATTTTCATCGTTTTAGTCGAAATAACACCCAATCGATCGATTTGCGATTTCGTCGATGGTCCGATCGACTCGAACCCGAATGTGACTCAGAACATGAAAATTTCTCGATTTTCGTTGAAATTCAGTCAGAACTATTGATACCTGCATTTTCATCGATTTAGACGAACTAACACCCAATTGCTCGATTACCGTTTTCGTGGATGGTCCATTAGTCTCGAACCTCGAAAGTCAGTCGAAGCATTAATAGTTCTCGATGTTCGTTGAAATTCAGTCAAAAACTGTTGAAACATGCATTTTCATCAATTTAGACGAACTAACACTCAATCTCTGGATTTGCGGTCTCGTCGATGGTCCGTTCGACGCCAACCTCGAGAATGACTCGCAACATGAAAATTTCTCGATTTTCGTTGAAACTCAGTCAAAAACTGTTGAAACCTGCATTTTCATCGTTTTTGACGAACTAACACTTAATCGGTCGATTTCCATTCTCGTCGATGGTCCGATCGACTTGAACCTCAAAAGTGACCCGGAACATGAAAATTTCTCGATTTTCGTTGAAATTCAGTCAAAAACTATTGAAACCTGCATTTTCATCGTTTTAGACGAAATAACACCCAATCGATCGATTTGCGATTTCGTCGATGGTCCGATCGACTCGAACCTCGAATGTGACTCAGAACATGAAAATTTCTCGATTTTCGTTGAAATTCAGTCAGAACTATTGATACCTGTGTTTTCATCGATTTAGACGAACTAACACCCAATTGCTCGATTAGCGTTTTCGTGGATGGTCCATTCGACTCGAACCTCGAAAGTCAGTCGAAGCATTAATAATTCTCGATGTTCGTTGAAATTCAGTCAGAAACTGTTGAAACATGCATTTTCATCAATTTAGACGAACTAACACTCAACCTCTGGATTTGCGGTCCCGTCGATGGTCCGTTCGACGCGAACCTCGAGAATGACTCGCAACATGAAAATTTCTCGATTTACATTGAAACTCAGTCAAAAACTGTTGAAACCTGCGTTTTCATCGTTTTAGACGAACTCACACTCAATTTCTCCATTAGCGTTTTCGTGGATGGTCCAATTGACTCGAACCTCGAAAGTCACTCGAAGCATTAAAATTTCTCGATGTTCGTTGAATATCAGTCAAAAACTGTTGAAACCTGCATTTTCATCCTTTTAGACGAAATAACACCAATCGATCGATTTGCGATTTCGTCGATGGTCCGATCGACTCGAACCTCGAAAGTGACTCGGAACATCAAAGTTTCTCGGTTTTCGTTGAAATTCAGTCAAAAACTATTGAAACCTGCATTTTCATCCTTTTAGATGAAATAACACCAATCGATCGATTTGCGATTTCGTCGATGGTCCGATCGACTCGAACCTCGAAAGTGACTCCGAACATGAAAATTTCTCGATTTTCGTTGAAATTCAATCAGAACTGTTGATACCTGCATTTTCATCGATTTAGACGAACTAACACCCAATTGCTCGATTAGCGTTTTCGTGGATGGTCCATTCGACTCGAACCTCGAAAGTCACTCGAAGCATTAAAATTTCTCGATGTTCGTTGAAATTCAGTCAAAAACTCTTGAAACCTGCATTTTCATTGATTTAGACGAACTAAACCTCAATCTCTGGATTTGCGGTCTCGTCGATGGTCCGTTCGACTCGAACATCGAAAGTCGTTCGAAGCATTAAAATTTCTCGATTTTCGTTGAAATTCAGTCAAAAACTGTTGAAACCTGCATTTTCATCGTTTTTGACGATCTAACACTTAATCGGTCGATTTCCATTCTCGTCGATGGTCCGATCGAATCGAACTTCGAAAGTGACTCGGAACATGAAAATTTCTCGATTTTCGTTGAAATTCAGTCGAAAACTATTGAAACCTGCATTTTCATCGTTTTAGACGAAATAACACCCAATCGATCGATTTGCGATTTCGTCGATGGTCCGATCGACTTGAACCCGAATGTCACTCAGAACATGAAAATTTCTCGATTTTCATTGAAATTCAGTCAGAACTGTTGATACCTGCATTTTCATCGATTTAGACGAACTAACACCCATTTGCTCGATTAGCGTTTTCGTGGATGGTCCATTCGACTCGAACCTCGAAAGTCAGTCGAAGCATTAACATTTCTCGATGTTCGTTGAAATTCAGTCAAAAACTGTTGAAACCTGCATTTTCATCGTTTTTGACGAACTAACACTTAATCGGTCGATTTCCATTCTCGTCGATGGTCCGATCGACTCGAACTTCGAAAGTGACTCGGAACATGAAAATTTCTCGATTTTCGTTGAAATTCAGTCAAAAACTATTGAAACCTGCATTTTCATCGTTTTAGACGAAATAACACCCAATCGATCGATTTGCGATTTCGTCGATGGTCCGATCGACTCGAACCTCGAATGTGACTCAGAACATGAAAATTTCTCGATTTTCGTTGAAATTCAGTCAGAACTGTTGATACCTGCATTTTCATCGATTTAGACGAACTAACACCCAATTGCTCGATTAGCGTTTTCGTGGATGGTCCATTCGACTCGAACCTCGAAAGTCACTCGAAGCATTAATATTTCTCGATGTTCGTTGAAATTCAGTCAAAAACTGTTGAAACATGCATTTTCATCAATTTAGACGAACTAACACTCAATCTCTGGATATGCGGTCTCGTCGATTGTCCGTTCGACTCGAACCTCGAAAGTGACTCGCGACATGAAAATTTCTCGATGTTCATTGAAACTCAGTCAAAAACTGTTGAAACCTGCGTTTTCATCGTTTTAGTCGAAAATACACCAATCGATCGATTTGCGATTTCGTCGATGGTCCGATCGACTCGAACCTCGAATGTGACTCGGAACATGAAAATTTCTCGGTTTTCGTTGAAATTCAGTCAAAAAATATTGAAACCTGCATTTTCATCGTTTTAGACGAAATAACACTTAATCGGTCGATCTCCATTCTCGTCTATGGTCCGATCGATTCGAACCTCGAAAATGACTCGGAACATGAAAATTTCTCGATTTTCGTTGAAATTCAGTCAGAACTGTTGATACCTGCATTTTCATCGATTTAGACGAACTAACACCCAATTGCTCGATTAGCGTTTTCGTGGATGTTCCATTCGACTCGAACCTCGAAAGTCAGTCAAAGCATTAATATTTCTCGATGTTCGTTGAAATTCAGTCAAAAACTGTTGAAACATGCATTTTCATCAATTTAGACGAACTAACACTCAATCTCTGGATTTCCGTTCTCGTCGATGGTCCGATCGACTCGAACTTCGAAAGTGACTCGGAACATGAAAATTTCTCGATTTTCGTTGAAATTCAGTCAGAACTATTGATACCTGCATTTTCATCAATTTAGACGAACTAACACTCAATCTCTGGATTTGCGGTCTCGTCGATGGTCCGTTCGACGCCAACCTCGAGAATGACTCGCAACATGAAAATTTCTCGATTTACGTTGAAACTCAGTCAAAAACTGTTGAAACCTGCGTTTTCATCGTTTTAGACGAACTCACACTCAATTTCTCCATTAGCGTTTTCGTGGATGGTCCATTTGACTCGAACCTCGAAAGTCACTCGAAGCATTAAAATTTCTCGATGTTCGTTGAATATCAGTCAAAAACTGTTGAAACCTGCATTTTCATCCTTTTAGACGAAATAACACCAATCGATCGATTTGCGATTTCGTCGATGGTCCGATCGACTCGAACCTCGAAAGTGACTCGGAACATCAAAGTTTCTCGGTTTTCGTTGAAATTCAGTCAAAAACTATTGAAACCTGCATTTTCATCGTTTTAGACGAACTAAACCTCAATCTCTGGATTTGCGGTCTCGTCGATGGTCCGTTCGACTCGAACATCGAAAGTCGTTCGAAGCATTAAAATTTCTCGATGTTCGTTGAATATCAGTCAAAAACTGTTGAAACCTGCATTTTCATCGTTTCAGACGAAATAACACCAATCGATCGATTTGCGATTTCGTCGATGGTCCGATCGACTCGAACCTCGAATGTGACTCGGAACATCAAAATTTCTCGGTTTTCGTTTAAATTCAGTCAAAAACTATTGAAACCTGCATTTTCATCGTTTTTGACGAACTAACACTTAATCGGTCGATTTCCATTCTCGTCGATGGTCCGATCGACTCGAACCTCAAAAGTGACCCGGAACATGAAAATTTCTCGATTTTCGTTGAAATTCAGTCAAAAACTATTGAAACCTGCATTTTCATCGTTTTAGACGAAATAACACCCAATCGATCGATTTGCGATTTCGTCGATGGTCCGATCGACTCGAACCTCGAATGTGACTCAGAACATGAAAATTTCTCGATTTTCGTTGAAATTCAGTCAGAACTGTTGATACCTGCATTTTCATCGATTTAGACGAACTAACACCCAATTGCTCGATTAGCGTTTTCGTGGATGGTCCATTCGACTCGAACCTCGAAAGTCACTCGAAGCATTAATATTTCTCGATGTTCGTTGAAATTCAGTCAAAAACTGTTGAAACATGCATTTTCATCAATTTAGACGAACTAACACTCAATCTCTGGATTTGCGGTCCCGTCGATGGTCCGTTCGACGCGAACCTCGAGAATGACTCGCAACATGAAAATTTCTCGATTTACGTTGAAACTCAGTCAAAAACTGTTGAAACCTGCGTTTTCATCGTTTTAGACGAACTCACAATCAATTTCTCCATTAGCGTTTTCGTGGATGGTCCATTTGACTCGAACCTCGAAAGTCACTCGAAGCATTAAAATTTCTCGATGTTCGTTGAATATCAGTCATAAACTGTTGAAACCTGCATTTTCATCCTTTTAGACGAAATAACACCAATCGATCGATTTGCGATTTCGTCGATGGTCCGATCGACTCGAACCTCGAAAGTGACTCGGAACATCAAAGTTTCTCGGTTTTCGTTGAAATTCAGTCAAAAACTATTGAAACCTGCATTTTCATCGTTTTAGACGAACTAAACCTCAATCTCTGGATTTGCGGTCTCGTCGATGGTCCGTTCGACTCGAACATCGAAAGTCGTTCGAAGCATTAAAATTTCTCGATTTTCGTTGAAATTCAGTCAAAAACTGTTGAAACCTGCATTTTCATCCTTTTAGACGAAATAACACCAATCGATCGATTTGCGATTTCGTCGATGGTCCGATCGACTCGAACCTCGAAAGTGACTCGGAACATCAAAGTTTCTCGGTTTTCGTTGAAATTCAGTCAAAAACTATTGAAACCTGCATTTTCATCATTTTAGACGAAATAACACCCAATCGATCGATTTGCGATTTCGTCGATGGTCCGATCGACTCGAACCTCGAATGTGACTCGGAACATGAAAATTTCTCGATTTTCGTTGAAATTCAGTCAGAACTGTTGATACCTGCATTTTCATCGATTTAGGCAAACTAACACCGAATTGCTCGATTAGCGTTTTCGTGGATGGTCCATTCGACTCGAACCTCGAAAGTCACTCGAAGCTTTAATATTTCTCGATGTTCGTTGAAATTCAGTCAAAAACTGTTGAAACCTGCATTTTCATCGTTTTAGACGAAATAACACCAATCGATCGATTTGCGATTTCGTCGATGGTCCGATCGACTCGAACCTCGAAAGTGACTCGGAACATAAAAATTTCTCGGTTTTCGTTGAAATTCAGAAAAAAAATATTGAAACCTGCATTTTCATCGTTTTAGACGAAATAACACTTAATCGGTCGATTTCCATTCTTATCGATGGTCCGATCGACTCGAACCTCGAAAGTGACTCCGAACATGAAAATTTCTCGATTTTCGTTGAAATTCAATCAGAACTGTTGATACCTGCATTTTCATCGATTTAGACGAACTAACACCCAATTGCTCGATTTGCGATTTCGTCGATGGTCCGATCGACTCGAACCCGAATGTGACTCAGAACATGAAAATTTCTCGATTTTCGTTGAAATTCAGTCAGAACTGTTGATACATGCATTTTCATCGATTTAGACGAACTAACACCCAATTGCTCGATTTGCGATTTCGTCGATGGTCCGATCGACTCGAACCCGAATGTGACTCAGAACATGAAAATTTCTCGATTTTCGTTGAAATTCAGTCAGAACTGTTGATACATGCATTTTCATCGATTTAGACGAACTAACACCCAATTGCTCGATTAGCGTTTTCGTGGATGGTCAATTCGACTCGAACCTCGAAAGTCAGTCGAAGCATTAATATTTCTCGATGTTCGTTGAAATTCAGTCAAAAACTGTTGAAACATGCATTTTCATCAATTTAGACGAACTAACACTCAATCTCTGGATTTGCGGTCTCGTCGATGGTCCGATCGACTCGAACCTCGAATGTGACTCAGAACATGAAAATTTCTCGATTTTCGTTGAAATTCAGTCAGAACTATTGATACCTGCATTTTCATCGATTTAGACGAACTAACACCCAATTGCTCGATTAGCGTTTTCGTGGATGGTCCATTCGACTCGAACCTCGAAAGTCAGTCGAAGCATTAATAATTCTCGATGTTCGTTGAAATTCAGTCAGAAACTGTTAAAACATGCATTTTCATCAATTTAGACGAACTAACACTCAACCTCTGGATTTGCGGTCCCGTCGATGGTCCGTTCGACGCGAACCTCGAGAATGACTCGCAACATGAAAATTTCTCGATTTACGTTGAAACTCAGTCAAAAACTGTTGAAACTTGCGTTTTCATCGTTTTAGACGAACTCACACTCAATTTCTCCATTAGCGTTTTCGTGAATGGTCCATTCGACTCGAACCTCGAAAGTCACTCGAAGCATTAAAATTTCTCGATGTTCGTTGAATATCAGTCAAAAACTGTTGAAACCTGCATTTTCATCGTTTCAGACGAAATAACACCAATCGATCGATTTGCGATTTCGTCGATGGTCCGATCGACTCGAACCTCGAATGTGACTCGGAACATCAAAATTTCTCGGTTTTCGTTTAAATTCAGTCAAAAACTATTGAAACCTGCATTTTCATCGTTTTTGACGAACTAACACTTAATCGGTCGATTTCCATTCTCGTCGATGGTCCGATCGACTCGAACCTCAAAAGTGACCCGGAACATGAAAATTTCTCGATTTTCGTTGAAATTCAGTCAAAAACTATTGAAACCTGCATTTTCATCGTTTTAGACGAAATAACACCCAATCGATCGATTTGCGATTTCGTCGATGGTCCGATCGACTCGAACCTCGAATGTGACTCAGAACATGAAAATTTCTCGATTTTCGTTGAAATTCAGTCAGAACTGTTGATACCTGCATTTTCATCGATTTAGACGAACTAACACCCAATTGCTCGATTAGCGTTTTCGTGGATGGTCCATTCGACTCGAACCTCGAAAATCACTCGAAGCATTAATATTTCTCGATGTTCGTTGAAATTCAGTCAAAAACTGTTGAAACATGCATTTTCATCAATTTAGACGAACTAACACTCAATCTCTGGATTTGCGGTCTCGTCGATGGTCCGATCGACTCGAACCTCGAATGTGACTCAGAACATGAAAATTTCTCGATTTTCGTTGAAATTCAGTCAGAACTATTGATACCTGCATTTTCATCGATTTAAACGAACTAACACCCAATTGCTCGATTAGCGTTTTCGTGGATGGTCCATTCGACTCGAACCTCGAAAGTCAGTCGAAGCATTAATAATTCTCGATGTTCGTTGAAATTCAGTCAGAAACTGTTGAAACATGAATTTTCATCAATTTAGACGAACTAACACTCAACCTCTGGATTTGCGGTCCCGTCGATGGTCCGTTCGACGCGAACCTCGAGAATGACTCGCAACATGAAAATTTCTCGATTTACGTTGAAACTCAGTCAAAAACTGTTGAAACCTGCGTTTTCATCGTTTTAGACGAACTCACACTCAATTTCTCCATTAGCGTTTTCGTGGATGGTCCATTCGACTCGAACCTCGAAAGTCACTCGAAGCATTAAAATTTCTCGATGTTCGTTGAATATCAGTCAAAAACTGTTGAAACCTGGATTTTCATCGTTTCAGACGAAATAACACCAATCGATCGATTTGCGATTTCGTCGATGGTCCGATCGACTCGAACCTCGAATGTGACTCGGAACATCAAAATTTCTCGGTTTTCGTTTAAATTCAGTCAAAAACTATTGAAACCTGTATTTTCATCGTTTTAGACGAAATAAAACCCAATCGATCGATTTTCGATCTCGTCGATGGTCCTATCGACTCGAACCTCGAATGTGACTCGGAACATGAAAATTTCTCGATTTTCGTTGAAATTCAGTCAGAACTGTTGATACCTGCATTTTCATCGATTTAGACGAACTAACACCCAATTGCTCGATTAGCGTTTTCGTGGATGTTCCATTCGACTCGAACCTCGAAAGTCAGTCGAAGCATTAATATTTCTCGATGTTCGTTGAAATTCAGTCAAAAACTGTTGAAACATGCATTTTCATCAATTTAGACGAACTAACACTCAATCTCTGGATTTCCGTTCTCGTCGATGGTCCGATCGACTCGAACTTCGAAAGTGACTCGGAACATGAAAATTTCTCGATTTTCGTTGAAATTCAGTCAGAACTATTGATACCTGCATTTTCATCGATTTAGACGAACTAACACCCAATTGCTCGATTAGCGTTTTCGTGGATGGTCCATTAGTCTCGAACCTCGAAAGTCAGTCGAAGCATTAATAGTTCTCGATGTTCGTTGAAATTCAGTCAAAAACTGTTGAAACATGCATTTTCATCAATTTAGACGAACTAACACTCAATCTCTGGATTTGCGGTCTCGTCGATGGTCCGTTCGACGCCAACCTCGAGAATGACTCGCAACATGAAAATTTCTCGATTTTCGTTGAAACTCAGTCAAAAACTGTTGAAACCTGCATTTTCATCGTTTTTGACGAACTAACACTTAATCGGTTGATTTCCATTCTCGTCGATGGTCCGATCGACTCGAACCTCAAAAGTGACCCGGAACATGAAAATTTCTCGATTTTCGTTGAAATTCAGTCAAAAACTATTGAAACCTGCATTTTCATCGTTTTAGACGAAATAACACCCAATCGATCGATTTGCGATTTCGTCGATGGTCCGATCGACTCGAACCTCGAATGTGACTCAGAACATGAAAATTTCTCGATTTTCGTTGAAATTCAGTCAGAACTGTTGATACCTGCATTTTCATCGATTTAGACGAACTAACATCCAATTGCTCGATTAGCGTTTTCGTCGATGGTCCATTCGACTCGAACCTCGAAAGTCACTCGAAGCATTAATATTTCTCGATGTTCGTTGAAATTCAGTCAAAAACTGTTGAAACATGCATTTTCATCAATTTAGACGAACTAACACTCAATCTCTGGATTTGCGGTCTCGTCGATGGTCTGATCGACTCGAACCTCGAATGTGACTCAGAACATGAAAATTTCTCGATTTTCGTTGAAATTCAGTCAGAACTATTGATACCTGCATTTTCATCGATTTAGACGAACTAACACCCAATTGCTCGATTAGCGTTTTCGTGGATGGTCCATTCGACTCGAACCTCGAAAGTCACTCGAAGCATTAAAATTTCTCGATGTTCGTTGAAATTCAGTCAAAAACTCTTGAAACCTGCATTTTCATTGATTTAGACGAACTAAACCTCAATCTCTGGATTTGCGGTCTCGTCGATGGTCCGTTCGACTCGAACATCGAAAGTCGTTCGAAGCATTAAAATTTCTCGATTTTCGTTGAAATTCAGTCAAAAACTGTTGAAACATGCATTTTCATCAATTTAGACGAACTAACACTCAATCTCTGGATTTGCGGTCTCGTCGATGGTCTGATCGACTCGAACCTCGAATGTGACTCAGAACATGAAAATTTCTCGATTTTCGTTGAAATTCAGTCAGAACTGTTGATACCTGCATTTTCATCGATTTAGACGAACTAACACCCAATTGCTCGATTAGCGTTTTCGTCGATGGTCCATTCGACTCGAACCTCGAAAGTCACTCGAAGCATTAATATTTCTCGATGTTCGTTGAAATTCAGTCAAAAACTGTTGAAACATGCATTTTCATCAATTTAGACGAACTAACACTCAATCTCTGGATTTGCGGTCTCGTCGATGGTCCGTTCGACGCCAACCTCGAGAATGACTCGCAACATGAAAATTTCTCGATTTTCGTTGAAACTCGGTCAAAAACTGTTGAAACCTGCATTTTCATCGTTTTTGACGAACTAACACTTAATCGGTTGATTTCCATTCTCGTCGATGGTCCGATCGACTCGAACCTCAAAAGTGACCCGGAACATGAAAATTTCTCGATTTTCGTTGAAATTCAGTCAGAACTATTGAAACCTGCATTTTCATCGTTTTAGACGAACTAAACCTCAATCTCTGGATTTGCGGTCTCGTCGATGGTCCGTTCGACTCGAACATCGAAAGTCGTTCGAAGCATTAAAATTTCTCGATTTTCGTTGAAATTCAGTCAAAAACTGTTGAAACCTGCATTTTCATCCTTTTAGACGAAATAACACCAATCGATCGATTTGCGATTTCGTCGATGGTCCGATCGACACGAACCTCGAAAGTGACTCGGAACATCAAAGTTTCTCGGTTTTCGTTGAAATTCAGTCAAAAACTATTGAAACCTGCATTTTCATCATTTTAGACGAAATAACACCCAATCGATCGATTTGCGATTTCGTCGATGGTCCGATCGACTCGAACCTCGAATGTGACTCGGAACATGAAAATTTCTCGATTTTCGTAGAAATTCAGTCAGAACTGTTGATACCTGCATTTTTATCGATTTAGGCAAACTAACACCGAATTGCTCGATTAGCGTTTTCGTGGATGGTCCATTCGACTCGAACCTCGAAAGTCACTCGAAGCTTTAATATTTCTCGATGTTCGTTGAAATTCAGTCAAAAACTGTTGAAACCTGCATTTTCATCGTTTTAGACGAAATAACACCAATCGATCGATTTGCGATTTCGTCGATGGTCCGATCGACTCGAACCTCGAAAGTGACTCGGAACATAAAAATTTCTCGGTTTTCGTTGAAATTCAGAAAAAAAATATTGAAACCTGCATTTTCATCGTTTTAGACGAAATAACACTTAATCGGTCGATTTCCATTCTCATCGATGGTCCGATCGACTCGAACCTCGAAAGTGACTCCGAACATGAAAATTTCTCGATTTTCGTTGAAATTCAATCAGAACTGTTGATACCTGCATTTTCATCGATTTAGACGAACTAACACCCAATTGCTCGATTTGCGATTTCGTCGATGGTCCGATCGACTCGAACCCGAATGTGACTCAGAACATGAAAATTTCTCGATTTTCGTTGAAATTCAGTCAGAACTGTTGATACATGCATTTTCATCGATTTAGACGAACTAACACCCAATTGCTCGATTAGCGTTTTCGTGGATGGTCAATTCGACTCGAACCTCGAAAGTCAGTCGAAGCATTAATATTTCTCGATGTTCGTTGAAATTCAGTCAAAAACTGTTGAAACATGCATTTTCATCAATTTAGACGAACTAACACTCAATCTCTGGATTTGCGGTCTCGTCGATGGTCCGATCGACTCGAACCTCGAATGTGACTCAGAACATGAAAATTTCTCGATTTTCGTTGAAATTCAGTCAGAACTATTGATACCTGCATTTTCATCGATTTAGACGAACTAACACCCAATTGCTCGATTAGCGTTTTCGTGGATGGTCCATTCGACTCGAACCTCGAAAGTCAGTCGAAGCATTAATAATTCTCGATGTTCGTTGAAATTCAGTCAGAAACTGTTGAAACATGCATTTTCATCAATTTAGACGAACTAACACTCAACCTCTGGATTTGCGGTCCCGTCGATGGTCCGTTCGACGCGAACCTCGAGAATGACTCGCAACATGAAAATTTCTCGATTTACGTTGAAACTCAGTCAAAAACTGTTGAAACCTGCGTTTTCATCGTTTTAGACGAACTCACACTCAATTTCTCCATTAGCGTTTTCGTGGATGGTCCAATTGACTCGAACCTCGAAAGTCACTCGAAGCATTAAAATTTCTCGATGTTCGTTGAATATCAGTCAAAAACTGTTGAAACCTGCATTTTCATCCTTTTAGACGAAATAACACCAATCGATCGATTTGCGATTTCGTCGATGGTCCGATCGACTCGAACCTCGAAAGTGACTCGGAACATCAAAGTTTCTCGGTTTTCGTTGAAATTCAGTCAAAAACTATTGAAACCTGCATTTTCATCCTTTTAGACGAAATAACACCAATCGAGCGATTTGCGATTTCGTCGATGGTCCGATCGACTCGAACCTCGAAAGTGACTCCGAACATGAAAATTTCTCGATTTTCGTTGAAATTCAATCAGTACTGTTGATACCTGCATTTTCATCGATTTAGACGAACTAACACCCAATTGCTCGATTAGCGTTTTCGTGGATGTTCCATTCGACTCGAACCTCGAAAGTCAGTCGAAGCATTAATATTTCTCGATGTTCGTTGAAATTCAGTCAAAAACTGTTGAAACATGCATTTTCATCAATTTAGACGAACTAACACTCAATCTCTGGATTTCCGTTCTCGTCGATGGTCCGATCGACTCGAACTTCGAAAGTGACTCGGAACATGAAAATTTCTCGATTTTCGTTGAAATTCAGTCAGAACTATTGATACCTGCATTTTCATCGATTTAGACGAACTAACACCCAATTGCTCGATTAGCGTTTTCGTGGATGGTCCATTAGTCTCGAACCTCGAAAGTCAGTCGAAGCATTAATAGTTCTCGATGTTCGTTGAAATTCAGTCAAAAACTGTTGAAACATGCATTTTCATCAATTTAGACGAACTAACACTCAATCTCTGGATTTGCGGTCTCGTCGATGGTCCGTTCGACGCCAACCTCGAGAATGACTCGCAACATGAAAATTTCTCGATTTTCGTTGAAACTCAGTCAAAAACTGTTGAAACCTGCATTTTCATCGTTTTTGACGAACTAACACTTAATCGGTTGATTTCCATTCTCGTCGATGGTCCGATCGACTCGAACCTCAAAAGTGACCCGGAACATGAAAATTTCTCGATTTTCGTTGAAATTCAGTCAAAAACTATTGAAACCTGCATTTTCATCGATTTAGACGAACTAACATCCAATTGCTCGATTAGCGTTTTCGTCGATGGTCCATTCGACTCGAACCTCGAAAGTCACTCGAAGCATTAATATTTCTCGATGTTCGTTGAAATTCAGTCAAAAACTGTTGAAACATGCATTTTCATCAATTTAGACGAACTAACACTCAATCTCTGGATTTGCGGTCTCGTCGATGGTCTGATCGACTCGAACCTCGAATGTGACTCAGAACATGAAAATTTCTCGATTTTCGTTGAAATTCAGTCAGAACTATTGATACCTGCATTTTCATCGATTTAGACGAACTAACACCCAATTGCTCGATTAGCGTTTTCGTGGATGGTCCATTCGACTCGAACCTCGAAAGTCACTCGAAGCATTAAAATTTCTCGATGTTCGTTGAAATTCAGTCAAAAACTCTTGAAACCTGCATTTTCATTGATTTAGACGAACTAAACCTCAATCTCTGGATTTGCGGTCTCGTCGATGGTCCGTTCGACTCGAACATCGAAAGTCGTTCGAAGCATTAAAATTTCTCGATTTTCGTTGAAATTCAGTCAAAAACTGTTGAAACATGCATTTTCATCAATTTAGACGAACTAACACTCAATCTCTGGATTTGCGGTCTCGTCGATGGTCTGATCGACTCGAACCTCGAATGTGACTCAGAACATGAAAATTTCTCGATTTTCGTTGAAATTCAGTCAGAACTGTTGATACCTGCATTTTCATCGATTTAGACGAACTAACACCCAATTGCTCGATTAGCGTTTTCGTCGATGGTCCATTCGACTCGAACCTCGAAAGTCACTCGAAGCATTAATATTTCTCGATGTTCGTTGAAATTCAGTCAAAAACTGTTGAAACATGCATTTTCATCAATTTAGACGAACTAACACTCAATCTCTGGATTTGCGGTCTCGTCGATGGTCCGTTCGACGCCAACCTCGAGAATGACTCGCAACATGAAAATTTCTCGATTTTCGTTGAAACTCGGTCAAAAACTGTTGAAACCTGCATTTTCATCGTTTTTGACGAACTAACACTTAATCGGTTGATTTCCATTCTCGTCGATGGTCCGATCGACTCGAACCTCAAAAGTGACCCGGAACATGAAAATTTCTCGATTTTCGTTGAAATTCAGTCAGAACTATTGAAACCTGCATTTTCATCGTTTTAGACGAACTAAACCTCAATCTCTGGATTTGCGGTCTCGTCGATGGTCCGTTCGACTCGAACATCGAAAGTCGTTCGAAGCATTAAAATTTCTCGATTTTCGTTGAAATTCAGTCAAAAACTGTTGAAACCTGCATTTTCATCCTTTTAGACGAAATAACACCAATCGATCGATTTGCGATTTCGTCGATGGTCCGATCGACACGAACCTCGAAAGTGACTCGGAACATCAAAGTTTCTCGGTTTTCGTTGAAATTCAGTCAAAAACTATTGAAACCTGCATTTTCATCATTTTAGACGAAATAACACCCAATCGATCGATTTGCGATTTCGTCGATGGTCCGATCGACTCGAACCTCGAATGTGACTCGGAACATGAAAATTTCTCGATTTTCGTAGAAATTCAGTCAGAACTGTTGATACCTGCATTTTTATCGATTTAGGCAAACTAACACCGAATTGCTCGATTAGCGTTTTCGTGGATGGTCCATTCGACTCGAACCTCGAAAGTCACTCGAAGCTTTAATATTTCTCGATGTTCGTTGAAATTCAGTCAAAAACTGTTGAAACCTGCATTTTCATCGTTTTAGACGAAATAACACCAATCGATCGATTTGCGATTTCGTCGATGGTCCGATCGACTCGAACCTCGAAAGTGACTCGGAACATAAAAATTTCTCGGTTTTCGTTGAAATTCAGAAAAAAAATATTGAAACCTGCATTTTCATCGTTTTAGACGAAATAACACTTAATCGGTCGATTTCCATTCTCATCGATGGTCCGATCGACTCGAACCTCGAAAGTGACTCCGAACATGAAAATTTCTCGATTTTCGTTGAAATTCAATCAGAACTGTTGATACCTGCATTTTCATCGATTTAGACGAACTAACACCCAATTGCTCGATTTGCGATTTCGTCGATGGTCCGATCGACTCGAACCCGAATGTGACTCAGAACATGAAAATTTCTCGATTTTCGTTGAAATTCAGTCAGAACTGTTGATACATGCATTTTCATCGATTTAGACGAACTAACACCCAATTGCTCGATTAGCGTTTTCGTGGATGGTCAATTCGACTCGAACCTCGAAAGTCAGTCGAAGCATTAATATTTCTCGATGTTCGTTGAAATTCAGTCAAAAACTGTTGAAACATGCATTTTCATCAATTTAGACGAACTAACACTCAATCTCTGGATTTGCGGTCTCGTCGATGGTCCGATCGACTCGAACCTCGAATGTGACTCAGAACATGAAAATTTCTCGATTTTCGTTGAAATTCAGTCAGAACTATTGATACCTGCATTTTCATCGATTTAGACGAACTAACACCCAATTGCTCGATTAGCGTTTTCGTGGATGGTCCATTCGACTCGAACCTCGAAAGTCAGTCGAAGCATTAATAATTCTCGATGTTCGTTGAAATTCAGTCAGAAACTGTTGAAACATGCATTTTCATCAATTTAGACGAACTAACACTCAACCTCTGGATTTGCGGTCCCGTCGATGGTCCGTTCGACGCGAACCTCGAGAATGACTCGCAACATGAAAATTTCTCGATTTACGTTGAAACTCAGTCAAAAACTGTTGAAACCTGCGTTTTCATCGTTTTAGACGAACTCACACTCAATTTCTCCATTAGCGTTTTCGTGGATGGTCCAATTGACTCGAACCTCGAAAGTCACTCGAAGCATTAAAATTTCTCGATGTTCGTTGAATATCAGTCAAAAACTGTTGAAACCTGCATTTTCATCCTTTTAGACGAAATAACACCAATCGATCGATTTGCGATTTCGTCGATGGTCCGATCGACTCGAACCTCGAAAGTGACTCGGAACATCAAAGTTTCTCGGTTTTCGTTGAAATTCAGTCAAAAACTATTGAAACCTGCATTTTCATCCTTTTAGACGAAATAACACCAATCGAGCGATTTGCGATTTCGTCGATGGTCCGATCGACTCGAACCTCGAAAGTGACTCCGAACATGAAAATTTCTCGATTTTCGTTGAAATTCAATCAGTACTGTTGATACCTGCATTTTCATCGATTTAGACGAACTAACACCCAATTGCTCGATTAGCGTTTTCGTGGATGGTCCATTCGACTCGAACCTCGAAAGTCACTCGAAGCATTAAAATTTCTCGATGTTCGTTGAAATTCAGTCAAAAACTCTTGAAACCTGCATTTTCATTGATTTAGACGAACTAAACCTCAATCTCTGGATTTGCGGTCTCGTCGATGGTCCGTTCGACTCGAACATCGAAAGTCGTTCGAAGCATTAAAATTTCTCGATTTTCGTTGAAATTCAGTCAAAAACTGTTGAAACCTGCATTTTCATCGTTTTTGACGATCTAACACTTAATCGGTCGATTTCCATTCTCGTCGATGGTCCGATCGAATCGAACTTCGAAAGTGACTCGGAACATGAAAATTTCTCGATTTTCGTTGAAATTCAGTCGAAAACTATTGAAACCTGCATTTTCATCGTTTTAGACGAAATAACACCCAATCGATCGATTTGCGATTTCGTCGATGGTCCGATCGACTTGAACCCGAATGTCACTCAGAACATGAAAATTTCTCGATTTTCATTGAAATTCAGTCAGAACTGTTGATACCTGCATTTTCATCGATTTAGACGAACTAACACCCATTTGCTCGATTAGCGTTTTCGTGGATGGTCCATTCGACTCGAACCTCGAAAGTCAGTCGAAGCATTAACATTTCTCGATGTTCGTTGAAATTCAGTCAAAAACTGTTGAAACCAGCATTTTCATCGTTTTTGACGAACTAACACTTAATCGGTCGATTTCCATTCTCGTCGATGGTCCGATCGACTCGAACCTCGAAAGTCACTCGAAGCATTAATATTTCTCGATGTTCGTTGAAATTCAGTCAAAAACTGTTGAAACATGCATTTTCATCAATTTAGACGAACTAACACTCAATCTCTGGATTTGCGGTCTCGTCGATTGTCCGTTCGACTCGAACCTCGAAAGTGACTCGCGACATGAAAATTTCTCGATGTTCATTGAAACTCAGTCAAAAACTGTTGAAACCTGCGTTTTCATCGTTTTAGTCGAAAATACACCAATCGATCGATTTGCGATTTCGTCGATGGTCCGATCGACTCGAACCTCGAATGTGACTCGGAACATGAAAATTTCTCGGTTTTCGTTGAAATTCAGTCAAAAAATATTGAAACCTGCATTTTCATCGTTTTAGACGAAATAACACTTAATCGGTCGATCTCCATTCTCGTCTATGGTCCGATCGATTCGAACCTCGAAAATGACTCGGAACATGAAAATTTCTCGATTTTCGTTGAAATTCAGTCAGAACTGTTGATACCTGCATTTTCATCGATTTAGACGAACTAACACCCAATTGCTCGATTAGCGTTTTCGTGGATGTTCCATTCGACTCGAACCTCGAAAGTCAGTCAAAGCATTAATATTTCTCGATGTTCGTTGAAATTCAGTCAAAAACTGTTGAAACATGCATTTTCATCAATTTAGACGAACTAACACTCAATCTCTGGATTTCCGTTCTCGTCGATGGTCCGATCGACTCGAACTTCGAAAGTGACTCGGAACATGAAAATTTCTCGATTTTCGTTGAAATTCAGTCAGAACTATTGATACCTGCATTTTCATCAATTTAGACGAACTAACACTCAATCTCTGGATTTGCGGTCTCGTCGATGGTCCGTTCGACGCCAACCTCGAGAATGACTCGCAACATGAAAATTTCTCGATTTTCGTTGAAACTCAGTCAAAAACTGTTGAAACCTGCATTTTCATCGTTTTTGACGAACTAACACTTAATCGGTCGATTTCCATTCTCGTCGATGGTCCGATCGACTCGAACCTCAAAAGTGACCCGGAACATGAAAATTTCTCGATTTTCGTTGAAATTCAGTCAGAACTGTTGATACCTGCATTTTCATCGATTTAGACGAACTAACACCCAATTGCTCGATTAGCGTTTTCGTCGATGGTCCATTCGACTCGAACCTCGAAAGTCACTCGAAGCATTAATATTTCTCGATGTTCGTTGAAATTCAGTCAAAAACTGTTGAAACATGCATTTTCATCAATTTAGACGAACTAACACTCAATCTCTGGATTTGCGGTCTCGTCGATGGTCTGATCGACTCGAACCTCGAATGTGACTCAGAACATGAAAATTTCTCGATTTTCGTTGAAATTCAGTCAGAACTATTGATACCTGCATTTTCATCGATTTAGACGAACTAACACCCAATTGCTCGATTAGCGTTTTCGTGGATGGTCCATTCGACTCGAACCTCGAAAGTCAGTCGAAGCATTAATAATTCTCGATGTTCGTTGAAATTCAGTCAGAAACTGTTGAAACATGCATTTTCATCAATTTAGACGAACTAACACTCAACCTCTGGATTTGCGGTCCCGTCGATGGTCCGTTCGACGCGAACCTCGAGAATGACTCGCAACATGAAAATTTCTCGATTTACGTTGAAACTCAGTCAAAAACTGTTGAAACCTGCGTTTTCATCGTTTTAGACGAACTCACACTCAATTTCTCCATTAGCGTTTTCGTGGATGGTCCATTTGCCTCGAACCTCGAAAGTCACTCGAAGCATTAAAATTTCTCGATGTTCGTTGAATATCAGTCATAAACTGTTGAAACCTGCATTTTCATCCTTTTAGACGAAATAACACCAATCGATCGATTTGCGATTTCGTCGATGGTCCGATCGACTCGAACCTCGAAAGTGACTCGGAACATCAAAGTTTCTCGGTTTTCGTTGAAATTCAGTCAAAAACTATTGAAACCTGCATTTTCATCGTTTTAGACGAACTAAACCTCAATCTCTGGATTTGCGGTCTCGTCGATGGTCCGTTCGACTCGAAAATCGAAAGTCGTTCGAAGCATTAAAATTTCTCGATTTTCGTTGAAATTCAGTCAAAAACTGTTGAAACCTGCATTTTCATCCTTTTAGACGAAATAACACCAATCGATCGATTTGCGATTTCGTCGATGGTCCGATCGACTCGAACCTCGAAAGTGACTCGGAACATCAAAGTTTCTCGGTTTTCGTTGAAATTCAGTCAAAAACTATTGAAACCTGCATTTTCATCATTTTAGACGAAATAACACCCAATCGATCGATTTGCGATTTTGTCGATGGTCCGATCGACTCGAACCTCGAATGTGACTCGGAACATGAAAATTTCTCGATTTTCGTTGAAATTCAGTCAGAACTGTTGATACCTGCATTTTCATCGATTTAGGCAAACTAACACCGAATTGCTCGATTAGCGTTTTCGTGGATGGTCCATTCGACTCGAACCTCGAAAGTCACTCGAAGCTTTAATATTTCTCGATGTTCGTTGAAATTCAGTCAAAAACTGTTGAAACCTGCATTTTCATCGTTTTAGACGAAATAACACCAATCGATCGATTTGCGATTTCGTCGATGGTCCGATCGACTCGAACCTCGAAAGTGACTCGGAACATAAAAATTTCTCGGTTTTCGTTGAAATTCAGAAAAAAAATATTGAAACCTGCATTTTCATCGTTTTAGACGAAATAACACTTAATCGGTCGATTTCCATTCTCATCGATGGTCCGATCGACTCGAACCTCGAAAGTGACTCCGAACATGAAAATTTCTCGATTTTCGTTGAAATTCAATCAGAACTGTTGATACCTGCATTTTCATCGATTTAGACGAACTAACACCCAATTGCTCGATTTGCGATTTCGTCGATGGTCCGATCGACTCGAACCCGAATGTGACTCAGAACATGAAAATTTCTCGATTTTCGTTGAAATTCAGTCAGAACTGTTGATACCTGCATTTTCATCGATTTAGACGAACTAACACCCAATTGCTCGATTAGCGTTTTCGTCGATGGTCCATTCGACTCGAACCTCGAAAGTCACTCGAAGCATTAATATTTCTCGATGTTCGTTGAAATTCAGTCAAAAACTGTTGAAACATGCATTTTCATCAATTTAGACGAACTAACACTCAATCTCTGGATTTGCGGTCTCGTCGATGGTCTGATCGACTCGAACCTCGAATGTGACTCAGAACATGAAAATTTCTCGATTTTCGTTGAAATTCAGTCAGAACTATTGATACCTGCATTTTCATCGATTTAGACGAACTAACACCCAATTGCTCGATTAGCGTTTTCGTGGATGGTCCATTCGACTCGAACCTCGAAAGTCAGTCGAAGCATTAATATTTCTCGATGTTCGTTGAAATTCAGTCAAAAACTGTTGAAACATGCATTTTCATCAATTTAGACGAACTAACACTCAATCTCTGGATTTGCGGTCTCGTCGATGGTCCGTTCGACGCCAACCTCGAGAATGACTCGCAACATGAAAATTTCTCGATTTTCGTTGAAACTCGGTCAAAAACTGTTGAAACCTGCATTTTCATCGTTTTTGACGAACTAACACTTAATCGGTTGATTTCCATTCTCGTCGATGGTCCGATCGACTCGAACCTCAAAAGTGACCCGGAACATGAAAATTTCTCGATTTTCGTTGAAATTCAGTCAGAACTATTGAAACCTGCATTTTCATCGTTTTAGACGAACTAAACCTCAATCTCTGGATTTGCGGTCTCGTCGATGGTCCGTTCGACTCGAACATCGAAAGTCGTTCGAAGCATTAAAATTTCTCGATTTTCGTTGAAATTCAGTCAAAAACTGTTGAAACCTGCATTTTCATCCTTTTAGACGAAATAACACCAATCGATCGATTTGCGATTTCGTCGATGGTCCGATCGACACGAACCTCGAAAGTGACTCGGAACATCAAAGTTTCTCGGTTTTCGTTGAAATTCAGTCAAAAACTATTGAAACCTGCATTTTCATCATTTTAGACGAAATAACACCCAATCGATCGATTTGCGATTTCGTCGATGGTCCGATCGACTCGAACCTCGAATGTGACTCGGAACATGAAAATTTCTCGATTTTCGTAGAAATTCAGTCAGAACTGTTGATACCTGCATTTTTATCGATTTAGGCAAACTAACACCGAATTGCTCGATTAGCGTTTTCGTGGATGGTCCATTCGACTCGAACCTCGAAAGTCACTCGAAGCTTTAATATTTCTCGATGTTCGTTGAAATTCAGTCAAAAACTGTTGAAACCTGCATTTTCATCGTTTTAGACGAAATAACACCAATCGATCGATTTGCGATTTCGTCGATGGTCCGATCGACTCGAACCTCGAAAGTGACTCGGAACATAAAAATTTCTCGGTTTTCGTTGAAATTCAGAAAAAAAATATTGAAACCTGCATTTTCATCGTTTTAGACGAAATAACACTTAATCGGTCGATTTCCATTCTCATCGATGGTCCGATCGACTCGAACCTCGAAAGTGACTCCGAACATGAAAATTTCTCGATTTTCGTTGAAATTCAATCAGAACTGTTGATACCTGCATTTTCATCGATTTAGACGAACTAACACCCAATTGCTCGATTTGCGATTTCGTCGATGGTCCGATCGACTCGAACCCGAATGTGACTCAGAACATGAAAATTTCTCGATTTTCGTTGAAATTCAGTCAGAACTGTTGATACATGCATTTTCATCGATTTAGACGAACTAACACCCAATTGCTCGATTAGCGTTTTCGTGGATGGTCAATTCGACTCGAACCTCGAAAGTCAGTCGAAGCATTAATATTTCTCGATGTTCGTTGAAATTCAGTCAAAAACTGTTGAAACATGCATTTTCATCAATTTAGACGAACTAACACTCAATCTCTGGATTTGCGGTCTCGTCGATGGTCCGATCGACTCGAACCTCGAATGTGACTCAGAACATGAAAATTTCTCGATTTTCGTTGAAATTCAGTCAGAACTATTGATACCTGCATTTTCATCGATTTAGACGAACTAACACCCAATTGCTCGATTAGCGTTTTCGTGGATGGTCCATTCGACTCGAACCTCGAAAGTCAGTCGAAGCATTAATAATTCTCGATGTTCGTTGAAATTCAGTCAGAAACTGTTGAAACATGCATTTTCATCAATTTAGACGAACTAACACTCAACCTCTGGATTTGCGGTCCCGTCGATGGTCCGTTCGACGCGAACCTCGAGAATGACTCGCAACATGAAAATTTCTCGATTTACGTTGAAACTCAGTCAAAAACTGTTGAAACCTGCGTTTTCATCGTTTTAGACGAACTCACACTCAATTTCTCCATTAGCGTTTTCGTGGATGGTCCAATTGACTCGAACCTCGAAAGTCACTCGAAGCATTAAAATTTCTCGATGTTCGTTGAATATCAGTCAAAAACTGTTGAAACCTGCATTTTCATCCTTTTAGACGAAATAACACCAATCGATCGATTTGCGATTTCGTCGATGGTCCGATCGACTCGAACCTCGAAAGTGACTCGGAACATCAAAGTTTCTCGGTTTTCGTTGAAATTCAGTCAAAAACTATTGAAACCTGCATTTTCATCCTTTTAGACGAAATAACACCAATCGAGCGATTTGCGATTTCGTCGATGGTCCGATCGACTCGAACCTCGAAAGTGACTCCGAACATGAAAATTTCTCGATTTTCGTTGAAATTCAATCAGTACTGTTGATACCTGCATTTTCATCGATTTAGACGAACTAACACCCAATTGCTCGATTAGCGTTTTCGTGGATGGTCCATTCGACTCGAACCTCGAAAGTCACTCGAAGCATTAAAATTTCTCGATGTTCGTTGAAATTCAGTCAAAAACTCTTGAAACCTGCATTTTCATTGATTTAGACGAACTAAACCTCAATCTCTGGATTTGCGGTCTCGTCGATGGTCCGTTCGACTCGAACATCGAAAGTCGTTCGAAGCATTAAAATTTCTCGATTTTCGTTGAAATTCAGTCAAAAACTGTTGAAACCTGCATTTTCATCGTTTTTGACGATCTAACACTTAATCGGTCGATTTCCATTCTCGTCGATGGTCCGATCGAATCGAACTTCGAAAGTGACTCGGAACATGAAAATTTCTCGATTTTCGTTGAAATTCAGTCGAAAACTATTGAAACCTGCATTTTCATCGTTTTAGACGAAATAACACCCAATCGATCGATTTGCGATTTCGTCGATGGTCCGATCGACTTGAACCCGAATGTCACTCAGAACATGAAAATTTCTCGATTTTCATTGAAATTCAGTCAGAACTGTTGATACCTGCATTTTCATCGATTTAGACGAACTAACACCCATTTGCTCGATTAGCGTTTTCGTGGATGGTCCATTCGACTCGAACCTCGAAAGTCAGTCGAAGCATTAACATTTCTCGATGTTCGTTGAAATTCAGTCAAAAACTGTTGAAACCAGCATTTTCATCGTTTTTGACGAACTAACACTTAATCGGTCGATTTCCATTCTCGTCGATGGTCCGATCGACTCGAACCTCGAAAGTCACTCGAAGCATTAATATTTCTCGATGTTCGTTGAAATTCAGTCAAAAACTGTTGAAACATGCATTTTCATCAATTTAGACGAACTAACACTCAATCTCTGGATTTGCGGTCTCGTCGATTGTCCGTTCGACTCGAACCTCGAAAGTGACTCGCGACATGAAAATTTCTCGATGTTCATTGAAACTCAGTCAAAAACTGTTGAAACCTGCGTTTTCATCGTTTTAGTCGAAAATACACCAATCGATCGATTTGCGATTTCGTCGATGGTCCGATCGACTCGAACCTCGAATGTGACTCGGAACATGAAAATTTCTCGGTTTTCGTTGAAATTCAGTCAAAAAATATTGAAACCTGCATTTTCATCGTTTTAGACGAAATAACACTTAATCGGTCGATCTCCATTCTCGTCTATGGTCCGATCGATTCGAACCTCGAAAATGACTCGGAACATGAAAATTTCTCGATTTTCGTTGAAATTCAGTCAGAACTGTTGATACCTGCATTTTCATCGATTTAGACGAACTAACACCCAATTGCTCGATTAGCGTTTTCGTGGATGTTCCATTCGACTCGAACCTCGAAAGTCAGTCAAAGCATTAATATTTCTCGATGTTCGTTGAAATTCAGTCAAAAACTGTTGAAACATGCATTTTCATCAATTTAGACGAACTAACACTCAATCTCTGGATTTCCGTTCTCGTCGATGGTCCGATCGACTCGAACTTCGAAAGTGACTCGGAACATGAAAATTTCTCGATTTTCGTTGAAATTCAGTCAGAACTATTGATACCTGCATTTTCATCAATTTAGACGAACTAACACTCAATCTCTGGATTTGCGGTCTCGTCGATGGTCCGTTCGACGCCAACCTCGAGAATGACTCGCAACATGAAAATTTCTCGATTTTCGTTGAAACTCAGTCAAAAACTGTTGAAACCTGCATTTTCATCGTTTTTGACGAACTAACACTTAATCGGTCGATTTCCATTCTCGTCGATGGTCCGATCGACTCGAACCTCAAAAGTGACCCGGAACATGAAAATTTCTCGATTTTCGTTGAAATTCAGTCAGAACTGTTGATACCTGCATTTTCATCGATTTAGACGAACTAACACCCAATTGCTCGATTAGCGTTTTCGTCGATGGTCCATTCGACTCGAACCTCGAAAGTCACTCGAAGCATTAATATTTCTCGATGTTCGTTGAAATTCAGTCAAAAACTGTTGAAACATGCATTTTCATCAATTTAGACGAACTAACACTCAATCTCTGGATTTGCGGTCTCGTCGATGGTCTGATCGACTCGAACCTCGAATGTGACTCAGAACATGAAAATTTCTCGATTTTCGTTGAAATTCAGTCAGAACTATTGATACCTGCATTTTCATCGATTTAGACGAACTAACACCCAATTGCTCGATTAGCGTTTTCGTGGATGGTCCATTCGACTCGAACCTCGAAAGTCAGTCGAAGCATTAATAATTCTCGATGTTCGTTGAAATTCAGTCAGAAACTGTTGAAACATGCATTTTCATCAATTTAGACGAACTAACACTCAACCTCTGGATTTGCGGTCCCGTCGATGGTCCGTTCGACGCGAACCTCGAGAATGACTCGCAACATGAAAATTTCTCGATTTACGTTGAAACTCAGTCAAAAACTGTTGAAACCTGCGTTTTCATCGTTTTAGACGAACTCACACTCAATTTCTCCATTAGCGTTTTCGTGGATGGTCCATTTGCCTCGAACCTCGAAAGTCACTCGAAGCATTAAAATTTCTCGATGTTCGTTGAATATCAGTCATAAACTGTTGAAACCTGCATTTTCATCCTTTTAGACGAAATAACACCAATCGATCGATTTGCGATTTCGTCGATGGTCCGATCGACTCGAACCTCGAAAGTGACTCGGAACATCAAAGTTTCTCGGTTTTCGTTGAAATTCAGTCAAAAACTATTGAAACCTGCATTTTCATCGTTTTAGACGAACTAAACCTCAATCTCTGGATTTGCGGTCTCGTCGATGGTCCGTTCGACTCGAAAATCGAAAGTCGTTCGAAGCATTAAAATTTCTCGATTTTCGTTGAAATTCAGTCAAAAACTGTTGAAACCTGCATTTTCATCCTTTTAGACGAAATAACACCAATCGATCGATTTGCGATTTCGTCGATGGTCCGATCGACTCGAACCTCGAAAGTGACTCGGAACATCAAAGTTTCTCGGTTTTCGTTGAAATTCAGTCAAAAACTATTGAAACCTGCATTTTCATCATTTTAGACGAAATAACACCCAATCGATCGATTTGCGATTTTGTCGATGGTCCGATCGACTCGAACCTCGAATGTGACTCGGAACATGAAAATTTCTCGATTTTCGTTGAAATTCAGTCAGAACTGTTGATACCTGCATTTTCATCGATTTAGGCAAACTAACACCGAATTGCTCGATTAGCGTTTTCGTGGATGGTCCATTCGACTCGAACCTCGAAAGTCACTCGAAGCTTTAATATTTCTCGATGTTCGTTGAAATTCAGTCAAAAACTGTTGAAACCTGCATTTTCATCGTTTTAGACGAAATAACACCAATCGATCGATTTGCGATTTCGTCGATGGTCCGATCGACTCGAACCTCGAAAGTGACTCGGAACATAAAAATTTCTCGGTTTTCGTTGAAATTCAGAAAAAAAATATTGAAACCTGCATTTTCATCGTTTTAGACGAAATAACACTTAATCGGTCGATTTCCATTCTCATCGATGGTCCGATCGACTCGAACCTCGAAAGTGACTCCGAACATGAAAATTTCTCGATTTTCGTTGAAATTCAATCAGAACTGTTGATACCTGCATTTTCATCGATTTAGACGAACTAACACCCAATTGCTCGATTTGCGATTTCGTCGATGGTCCGATCGACTCGAACCCGAATGTGACTCAGAACATGAAAATTTCTCGATTTTCGTTGAAATTCAGTCAGAACTGTTGATACCTGCATTTTCATCGATTTAGACGAACTAACACCCAATTGCTCGATTAGCGTTTTCGTCGATGGTCCATTCGACTCGAACCTCGAAAGTCACTCGAAGCATTAATATTTCTCGATGTTCGTTGAAATTCAGTCAAAAACTGTTGAAACATGCATTTTCATCAATTTAGACGAACTAACACTCAATCTCTGGATTTGCGGTCTCGTCGATGGTCTGATCGACTCGAACCTCGAATGTGACTCAGAACATGAAAATTTCTCGATTTTCGTTGAAATTCAGTCAGAACTATTGATACCTGCATTTTCATCGATTTAGACGAACTAACACCCAATTGCTCGATTAGCGTTTTCGTGGATGGTCCATTCGACTCGAACCTCGAAAGTCAGTCGAAGCATTAATATTTCTCGATGTTCGTTGAAATTCAGTCAAAAACTGTTGAAACATGCATTTTCATCAATTTAGACGAACTAACACTCAATCTCTGGATTTGCGGTCTCGTCGATGGTCCGTTCGACGCCAACCTCGAGAATGACTCGCAACATGAAAATTTCTCGATTTTCGTTGAAACTCGGTCAAAAACTGTTGAAACCTGCATTTTCATCGTTTTTGACGAACTAACACTTAATCGGTTGATTTCCATTCTCGTCGATGGTCCGATCGACTCGAACCTCAAAAGTGACCCGGAACATGAAAATTTCTCGATTTTCGTTGAAATTCAGTCAGAACTATTGAAACCTGCATTTTCATCGTTTTAGACGAACTAAACCTCAATCTCTGGATTTGCGGTCTCGTCGATGGTCCGTTCGACTCGAACATCGAAAGTCGTTCGAAGCATTAAAATTTCTCGATTTTCGTTGAAATTCAGTCAAAAACTGTTGAAACCTGCATTTTCATCCTTTTAGACGAAATAACACCAATCGATCGATTTGCGATTTCGTCGATGGTCCGATCGACACGAACCTCGAAAGTGACTCGGAACATCAAAGTTTCTCGGTTTTCGTTGAAATTCAGTCAAAAACTATTGAAACCTGCATTTTCATCATTTTAGACGAAATAACACCCAATCGATCGATTTGCGATTTCGTCGATGGTCCGATCGACTCGAACCTCGAATGTGACTCGGAACATGAAAATTTCTCGATTTTCGTAGAAATTCAGTCAGAACTGTTGATACCTGCATTTTTATCGATTTAGGCAAACTAACACCGAATTGCTCGATTAGCGTTTTCGTGGATGGTCCATTCGACTCGAACCTCGAAAGTCACTCGAAGCTTTAATATTTCTCGATGTTCGTTGAAATTCAGTCAAAAACTGTTGAAACCTGCATTTTCATCGTTTTAGACGAAATAACACCAATCGATCGATTTGCGATTTCGTCGATGGTCCGATCGACTCGAACCTCGAAAGTGACTCGGAACATAAAAATTTCTCGGTTTTCGTTGAAATTCAGAAAAAAAATATTGAAACCTGCATTTTCATCGTTTTAGACGAAATAACACTTAATCGGTCGATTTCCATTCTCATCGATGGTCCGATCGACTCGAACCTCGAAAGTGACTCCGAACATGAAAATTTCTCGATTTTCGTTGAAATTCAATCAGAACTGTTGATACCTGCATTTTCATCGATTTAGACGAACTAACACCCAATTGCTCGATTTGCGATTTCGTCGATGGTCCGATCGACTCGAACCCGAATGTGACTCAGAACATGAAAATTTCTCGATTTTCGTTGAAATTCAGTCAGAACTGTTGATACATGCATTTTCATCGATTTAGACGAACTAACACCCAATTGCTCGATTAGCGTTTTCGTGGATGGTCAATTCGACTCGAACCTCGAAAGTCAGTCGAAGCATTAATATTTCTCGATGTTCGTTGAAATTCAGTCAAAAACTGTTGAAACATGCATTTTCATCAATTTAGACGAACTAACACTCAATCTCTGGATTTGCGGTCTCGTCGATGGTCCGATCGACTCGAACCTCGAATGTGACTCAGAACATGAAAATTTCTCGATTTTCGTTGAAATTCAGTCAGAACTATTGATACCTGCATTTTCATCGATTTAGACGAACTAACACCCAATTGCTCGATTAGCGTTTTCGTGGATGGTCCATTCGACTCGAACCTCGAAAGTCAGTCGAAGCATTAATAATTCTCGATGTTCGTTGAAATTCAGTCAGAAACTGTTGAAACATGCATTTTCATCAATTTAGACGAACTAACACTCAACCTCTGGATTTGCGGTCCCGTCGATGGTCCGTTCGACGCGAACCTCGAGAATGTCTCGCAACATGAAAATTTCTCGATTTACGTTGAAACTCAGTCAAAAACTGTTGAAACCTGCGTTTTCATCGTTTTAGACGAACTCACACTCAATTTCTCCATTAGCGTTTTCGTGGATGGTCCAATTGACTCGAACCTCGAAAGTCACTCGAAGCATTAAAATTTCTCGATGTTCGTTGAATATCAGTCAAAAACTGTTGAAACCTGCATTTTCATCCTTTTAGACGAAATAACACCAATCGATCGATTTGCGATTTCGTCGATGGTCCGATCGACTCGAACCTCGAAAGTGACTCGGAACATCAAAGTTTCTCGGTTTTCGTTGAAATTCAGTCAAAAACTATTGAAACCTGCATTTTCATCCTTTTAGACGAAATAACACCAATCGAGCGATTTGCGATTTCGTCGATGGTCCGATCGACTCGAACCTCGAAAGTGACTCCGAACATGAAAATTTCTCGATTTTCGTTGAAATTCAATCAGTACTGTTGATACCTGCATTTTCATCGATTTAGACGAACTAACACCCAATTGCTCGATTAGCGTTTTCGTGGATGGTCCATTCGACTCGAACCTCGAAAGTCACTCGAAGCATTAAAATTTCTCGATGTTCGTTGAAATTCAGTCAAAAACTCTTGAAACCTGCATTTTCATTGATTTAGACGAACTAAACCTCAATCTCTGGATTTGCGGTCTCGTCGATGGTCCGTTCGACTCGAACATCGAAAGTCGTTCGAAGCATTAAAATTTCTCGATTTTCGTTGAAATTCAGTCAAAAACTGTTGAAACCTGCATTTTCATCGTTTTTGACGATCTAACACTTAATCGGTCGATTTCCATTCTCGTCGATGGTCCGATCGAATCGAACTTCGAAAGTGACTCGGAACATGAAAATTTCTCGATTTTCGTTGAAATTCAGTCGAAAACTATTGAAACCTGCATTTTCATCGTTTTAGACGAAATAACACCCAATCGATCGATTTGCGATTTCGTCGATGGTCCGATCGACTTGAACCCGAATGTCACTCAGAACATGAAAATTTCTCGATTTTCATTGAAATTCAGTCAGAACTGTTGATACCTGCATTTTCATCGATTTAGACGAACTAACACCCATTTGCTCGATTAGCGTTTTCGTGGATGGTCCATTCGACTCGAACCTCGAAAGTCAGTCGAAGCATTAACATTTCTCGATGTTCGTTGAAATTCAGTCAAAAACTGTTGAAACCAGCATTTTCATCGTTTTTGACGAACTAACACTTAATCGGTCGATTTCCATTCTCGTCGATGGTCCGATCGACTCGAACCTCGAAAGTCACTCGAAGCATTAATATTTCTCGATGTTCGTTGAAATTCAGTCAAAAACTGTTGAAACATGCATTTTCATCAATTTAGACGAACTAACACTCAATCTCTGGATTTGCGGTCTCGTCGATTGTCCGTTCGACTCGAACCTCGAAAGTGACTCGCGACATGAAAATTTCTCGATGTTCATTGAAACTCAGTCAAAAACTGTTGAAACCTGCGTTTTCATCGTTTTAGTCGAAAATACACCAATCGATCGATTTGCGATTTCGTCGATGGTCCGATCGACTCGAACCTCGAATGTGACTCGGAACATGAAAATTTCTCGGTTTTCGTTGAAATTCAGTCAAAAAATATTGAAACCTGCATTTTCATCGTTTTAGACGAAATAACACTTAATCGGTCGATCTCCATTCTCGTCTATGGTCCGATCGATTCGAACCTCGAAAATGACTCGGAACATGAAAATTTCTCGATTTTCGTTGAAATTCAGTCAGAACTGTTGATACCTGCATTTTCATCGATTTAGACGAACTAACACCCAATTGCTCGATTAGCGTTTTCGTGGATGTTCCATTCGACTCGAACCTCGAAAGTCAGTCAAAGCATTAATATTTCTCGATGTTCGTTGAAATTCAGTCAAAAACTGTTGAAACATGCATTTTCATCAATTTAGACGAACTAACACTCAATCTCTGGATTTCCGTTCTCGTCGATGGTCCGATCGACTCGAACTTCGAAAGTGACTCGGAACATGAAAATTTCTCGATTTTCGTTGAAATTCAGTCAGAACTATTGATACCTGCATTTTCATCAATTTAGACGAACTAACACTCAATCTCTGGATTTGCGGTCTCGTCGATGGTCCGTTCGACGCCAACCTCGAGAATGACTCGCAACATGAAAATTTCTCGATTTACGTTGAAACTCAGTCAAAAACTGTTGAAACCTGCGTTTTCATCGTTTTAGACGAACTCACACTCAATTTCTCCATTAGCGTTTTCGTGGATGGTCCATTTGACTCGAACCTCGAAAGTCACTCGAAGCATTAAAATTTCTCGATGTTCGTTGAATATCAGTCAAAAACTGTTGAAACCTGCATTTTCATCCTTTTAGACGAAATAACACCAATCGATCGATTTGCGATTTCGTCGATGGTCCGATCGACTCGAACCTCGAAAGTGACTCGGAACATCAAAGTTTCTCGGTTTTCGTTGAAATTCAGTCAAAAACTATTGAAACCTGCATTTTCATCGTTTTAGACGAACTAAACCTCAATCTCTGGATTTGCGGTCTCGTCGATGGTCCGTTCGACTCGAACATCGAAAGTCGTTCGAAGCATTAAAATTTCTCGATGTTCGTTGAATATCAGTCAAAAACTGTTGAAACCTGCATTTTCATCGTTTCAGACGAAATAACACCAATCGATCGATTTGCGATTTCGTCGATGGTCCGATCGACTCGAACCTCGAATGTGACTCGGAACATCAAAATTTCTCGGTTTTCGTTTAAATTCAGTCAAAAACTATTGAAACCTGCATTTTCATCGTTTTTGACGAACTAACACTTAATCGGTCGATTTCCATTCTCGTCGATGGTCCGATCGACTCGAACCTCAAAAGTGACCCGGAACATGAAAATTTCTCGATTTTCGTTGAAATTCAGTCAAAAACTATTGAAACCTGCATTTTCATCGTTTTAGACGAAATAACACCCAATCGATCGATTTACGATTTCGTCGATGGTCCGATCGACTCGAACCTCGAATGTGACTCGGAACATCAAAGTTTCTCGGTTTTCGTTGAAATTCAGTCAAAAACTATTGAAACCTGCATTTTCATCGTTTTAGACGAACTAAACCTCAATCTCTGGATTTGCGGTCTCGTCGATGGTCCGTTCGACTCGAACATCGAAAGTCGTTCGAAGCATTAAAATTTCTCGATTTTCGTTGAAATTCAGTCAAAAACTGTTGAAACCTGCATTTTCATCCTTTTAGACGAAATAACACCAATCGATCGATTTGCGATTTCGTCGATGGTCCGATCGACTCGAACCTCGAAAGTGACTCGGAACATCAAAGTTTCTCGGTTTTCGTTGAAATTCAGTCAAAAACTATTGAAACCTGCATTTTCATCATTTTAGACGAAATAACACCCAATCGATCGATTTGCGATTTCGTCGATGGTCCGATCGACTCGAACCTCGAATGTGACTCGGAACATGAAAATTTCTCGATTTTCGTTGAAATTCAGTCAGAACTGTTGATACCTGCATTTTCATCGATTTAGGCAAACTAACACCGAATTGCTCGATTAGCGTTTTCGTGGATGGTCCATTCGACTCGAACCTCGAAAGTCACTCGAAGCTTTAATATTTCTCGATGTTCGTTGAAATTCAGTCAAAAACTGTTGAAACCTGCATTTTCATCGTTTTAGACGAAATAACACCAATCGATCGATTTGCGATTTCGTCGATGGTCCGATCGACTCGAACCTCGAAAGTGACTCGGAACATAAAAATTTCTCGGTTTTCGTTGAAATTCAGAAAAAAAATATTGAAACCTGCATTTTCATCGTTTTAGACGAAATAACACTTAATCGGTCGATTTCCATTCTTATCGATGGTCCGATCGACTCGAACCTCGAAAGTGACTCCGAACATGAAAATTTCTCGATTTTCGTTGAAATTCAATCAGAACTGTTGATACCTGCATTTTCATCGATTTAGACGAACTAACACCCAATTGCTCGATTTGCGATTTCGTCGATGGTCCGATCGACTCGAACCCGAATGTGACTCAGAACATGAAAATTTCTCGATTTTCGTTGAAATTCAGTCAGAACTGTTGATACATGCATTTTCATCGATTTAGACGAACTAACACCCAATTGCTCGATTTGCGATTTCGTCGATGGTCCGATCGACTCGAACCCGAATGTGACTCAGAACATGAAAATTTCTCGATTTTCGTTGAAATTCAGTCAGAACTGTTGATACATGCATTTTCATCGATTTAGACGAACTAACACCCAATTGCTCGATTAGCGTTTTAGTGGATGGTCAATTCGACTCGAACCTCGAAAGTCAGTCGAAGCATTAATATTTCTCGATGTTCGTTGAAATTCAGTCAAAAACTGTTGAAACATGCATTTTCATCAATTTAGACGAACTAACACTCAATCTCTGGATTTGCGGTCTCGTCGATGGTCCGATCGACTCGAACCTCGAATGTGACTCAGAACATGAAAATTTCTCGATTTTCGTTGAAATTCAGTCAGAACTATTGATACCTGCATTTTCATCGATTTAGACGAACTAACACCCAATTGCTCGATTAGCGTTTTCGTGGATGGTCCATTCGACTCGAACCTCGAAAGTCAGTCGAAGCATTAATAATTCTCGATGTTCGTTGAAATTCAGTCAGAAACTGTTAAAACATGCATTTTCATCAATTTAGACGAACTAACACTCAACCTCTGGATTTGCGGTCCCGTCGATGGTCCGTTCGACGCGAACCTCGAGAATGACTCGCAACATGAAAATTTCTCGATTTACGTTGAAACTCAGTCAAAAACTGTTGAAACTTGCGTTTTCATCGTTTTAGACGAACTCACACTCAATTTCTCCATTAGCGTTTTCGTGAATGGTCCATTCGACTCGAACCTCGAAAGTCACTCGAAGCATTAAAATTTCTCGATGTTCGTTGAATATCAGTCAAAAACTGTTGAAACCTGCATTTTCATCGTTTCAGACGAAATAACACCAATCGATCGATTTGCGATTTCGTCGATGGTCCGATCGACTCGAACCTCGAATGTGACTCGGAACATCAAAATTTCTCGGTTTTCGTTTAAATTCAGTCAAAAACTATTGAAACCTGCATTTTCATCGTTTTTGACGAACTAACACTTAATCGGTCGATTTCCATTCTCGTCGATGGTCCGATCGACTCGAACCTCAAAAGTGACCCGGAACATGAAAATTTCTCGATTTTCGTTGAAATTCAGTCAAAAACTATTGAAACCTGCATTTTCATCGTTTTAGACGAAATAACACCCAATCGATCGATTTGCGATTTCGTCGATGGTCCGATCGACTCGAACCTCGAATGTGACTCAGAACATGAAAATTTCTCGATTTTCGTTGAAATTCAGTCAGAACTGTTGATACCTGCATTTTCATCGATTTAGACGAACTAACACCCAATTGCTCGATTAGCGTTTTCGTGGATGGTCCATTCGACTCGAACCTCGAAAATCACTCGAAGCATTAATATTTCTCGATGTTCGTTGAAATTCAGTCAAAAACTGTTGAAACATGCATTTTCATCAATTTAGACGAACTAACACTCAATCTCTGGATTTGCGGTCTCGTCGATGGTCCGATCGACTCGAACCTCGAATGTGACTCAGAACATGAAAATTTCTCGATTTTCGTTGAAATTCAGTCAGAACTATTGATACCTGCATTTTCATCGATTTAAACGAACTAACACCCAATTGCTCGATTAGCGTTTTCGTGGATGGTCCATTCGACTCGAACCTCGAAAGTCAGTCGAAGCATTAATAATTCTCGATGTTCGTTGAAATTCAGTCAGAAACTGTTGAAACATGAATTTTCATCAATTTAGACGAACTAACACTCAACCTCTGGATTTGCGGTCCCGTCGATGGTCCGTTCGACGCGAACCTCGAGAATGACTCGCAACATGAAAATTTCTCGATTTACGTTGAAACTCAGTCAAAAACTGTTGAAACCTGCGTTTTCATCGTTTTAGACGAACTCACACTCAATTTCTCCATTAGCGTTTTCGTGGATGGTCCATTCGACTCGAACCTCGAAAGTCACTCGAAGCATTAAAATTTCTCGATGTTCGTTGAATATCAGTCAAAAACTGTTGAAACCTGGATTTTCATCGTTTCAGACGAAATAACACCAATCGATCGATTTGCGATTTCGTCGATGGTCCGATCGACTCGAACCTCGAATGTGACTCGGAACATCAAAATTTCTCGGTTTTCGTTTAAATTCAGTCAAAAACTATTGAAACCTGTATTTTCATCGTTTTAGACGAAATAAAACCCAATCGATCGATTTTCGATCTCGTCGATGGTCCTATCGACTCGAACCTCGAATGTGACTCGGAACATGAAAATTTCTCGATTTTCGTTGAAATTCAGTCAGAACTGTTGATACCTGCATTTTCATCGATTTAGACGAACTAACACCCAATTGCTCGATTAGCGTTTTCGTGGATGTTCCATTCGACTCGAACCTCGAAAGTCAGTCGAAGCATTAATATTTCTCGATGTTCGTTGAAATTCAGTCAAAAACTGTTGAAACATGCATTTTCATCAATTTAGACGAACTAACACTCAATCTCTGGATTTCCGTTCTCGTCGATGGTCCGATCGACTCGAACTTCGAAAGTGACTCGGAACATGAAAATTTCTCGATTTTCGTTGAAATTCAGTCAGAACTATTGATACCTGCATTTTCATCGATTTAGACGAACTAACACCCAATTGCTCGATTAGCGTTTTCGTGGATGGTCCATTAGTCTCGAACCTCGAAAGTCAGTCGAAGCATTAATAGTTCTCGATGTTCGTTGAAATTCAGTCAAAAACTGTTGAAACATGCATTTTCATCAATTTAGACGAACTAACACTCAATCTCTGGATTTGCGGTCTCGTCGATGGTCCGTTCGACGCCAACCTCGAGAATGACTCGCAACATGAAAATTTCTCGATTTTCGTTGAAACTCAGTCAAAAACTGTTGAAACCTGCATTTTCATCGTTTTTGACGAACTAACACTTAATCGGTCGATTTCCATTCTCGTCGATGGTCCGATCGACTCGAACCTCAAAAGTGACCCGGAACATGAAAATTTCTCGATTTTCGTTGAAATTCAGTCAAAAACTATTGAAACCTGCATTTTCATCGTTTTAGACGAAATAACACCCAATCGATCGATTTGCGATTTCGTCGATGGTCCGATCGACTCGAACCTCGAATGTGACTCAGAACATGAAAATTTCTCGATTTTCGTTGAAATTCAGTCAGAACTGTTGATACCTGCATTTTCATCGATTTAGACGAACTAACACCCAATTGCTCGATTAGCGTTTTCGTCGATGGTCCATTCGACTCGAACCTCGAAAGTCACTCGAAGCATTAATATTTCTCGATGTTCGTTGAAATTCAGTCAAAAACTGTTGAAACATGCATTTTCATCAATTTAGACGAACTAACACTCAATCTCTGGATTTGCGGTCTCGTCGATGGTCTGATCGACTCGAACCTCGAATGTGACTCAGAACATGAAAATTTCTCGATTTTCGTTGAAATTCAGTCAAAAACTGTTGAAACCTGCTTTTTCATCGTTTTAGACGAACTAACAACGAATCTCTCGACATGCGTGCTCGTCGGTGGTCCGTTCGTCTCGAACCTCGAAAGGGACTCGCAACATGAAAATTTCGCGATGTTCGTTGAAATTCAGTCAAAAACTGTTGAAACCTGTATTCTCATCGATTTAGACGAACTAACACTCAATATCTGGATTTGCGGTCTCGGCGATGGTCCGTTCGACTCGAACCTCGAAAGTGACTAGGAACATGAAAATTTCTTGATTTTCGGTGAAATTCAGTCAGAAATGTTGAAACCTGCCTTTTCATCGATTTTCGTTGAAATTCAGTCAAAAACTATTGAAACATGCATTTTCATAGTTTTAGACGAAATAACACCCAATCGATCGATTTGTGCTATCGTCGATGGTTCGCTCGAGTCAAATCTCGAAAGTAACTCGGAACATTGAAATTTCTCGGTTTTCGTTGAAATTCAGTCAAAAACTATTGGAACCTGAATTTTCATCGTTTTAGACGAACTAGCACCCAATCTCTCGATATGGGTTCTCGTCAATGGTCCGTTCGGCTCGAACCTCGAAAGTGACTCGCAACATGAAAATGTCTCGAGTTTTGTTGAAATTCAGTCAAAAACTGTTGAAACCTGCTTTTTCATCTTTTTAGACGAAATTACACCCATTCGTTCGATTTGCGATCTCGTCGATGGTCCGATCGACTCGAACCTCGAAAGTGACTCGGAACATGAAAATTTCTCGATGTTCGTTGAAATTCAGTCAAAGACTGTTGAAACCTGCATTTTGATCGTTTTAGACGAACTAACACTCAATCTCTCGATATGCATTCTCGTTGGTGGTCCGTTCGTCTCGAACCTTGAAAGTTACTCGCAACATGAAAATGTCTTGAGTTTCGTTGAAATTGAGTCAAAAACTGTTGAAACCTGCATTTTGATCGTTTTAGACGAACTAACACTCAATCTCTCGATATGCATTCTCGTTGGTGGTCCGTTCGTCTCGAACCTCGAAAGTGACTCGCAACATGAAAATTTCACGATATTCGTTGAAATTCAATCGGAACTGTTGATACCTGCATTTTCATCGATTTAGACGAACTAACATCCAATTGCTCGATTAGCGTTTTCGTGGATGGTCCATTCGACTCGAACCTCGAAAGTCACTCGAAGCGTTAATAATTCTCGATGTTCGTTGAAATTCAGTCAAAAACTGTTGAAACATGCATTTTCATCAATTTAGATGAACTAACACTCAATCTCTGGATTTGCGGTCTCGTCGAACTCAGTCGAAAACTATTGAAACCTGCATTTTCATCGTTTTAGTCGAAATAACACCCAATCGATCGATTTGCGATTTCGTCGATGGTCCGATCGACTCGAACCCGAATGTGACTCAGAACATGAAAATTTCTCGATTTTCGTTGAAATTCAGTCAGAACTATTGATACCTGCATTTTCATCGATTTAGACGAACTAACACCCAATTGCTCGATTACCGTTTTCGTGGATGGTCCATTAGTCTCGAACCTCGAAAGTCAGTCGAAGCATTAATAGTTCTCGATGTTCGTTGAAATTCAGTCAAAAACTGTTGAAACATGCATTTTCATCAATTTAGACGAACTAACACTCAATCTCTGGATTTGCGGTCTCGTCGATGGTCCGTTCGACGCCAACCTCGAGAATGACTCGCAACATGAAAATTTCTCGATTTTCGTTGAAACTCAGTCAAAAACTGTTGAAACCTGCATTTTCATCGTTTTTGACGAACTAACACTTAATCGGTCGATTTCCATTCTCGTCGATGGTCCGATCGACTTGAACCTCAAAAGTGACCCGGAACATGAAAATTTCTCGATTTTCGTTGAAATTCAGTCAAAAACTATTGAAACCTGCATTTTCATCGTTTTAGACGAAATAACACCCAATCGATCGATTTGCGATTTCGTCGATGGTCCGATCGACTCGAACCTCGAATGTGACTCAGAACATGAAAATTTCTCGATTTTCGTTGAAATTCAGTCAGAACTATTGATACCTGTGTTTTCATCGATTTAGACGAACTAACACCCAATTGCTCGATTAGCGTTTTCGTGGATGGTCCATTCGACTCGAACCTCGAAAGTCAGTCGAAGCATTAATAATTCTCGATGTTCGTTGAAATTCAGTCAGAAACTGTTGAAACATGCATTTTCATCAATTTAGACGAACTAACACTCAACCTCTGGATTTGCGGTCCCGTCGATGGTCCGTTCGACGCGAACCTCGAGAATGACTCGCAACATGAAAATTTCTCGATTTACGTTGAAACTCAGTCAAAAACTGTTGAAACCTGCGTTTTCATCGTTTTAGACGAACTCACACTCAATTTCTCCATTAGCGTTTTCGTGGATGGTCCAATTGACTCGAACCTCGAAAGTCACTCGAAGCATTAAAATTTCTCGATGTTCGTTGAATATCAGTCAAAAACTGTTGAAACCTGCATTTTCATCCTTTTAGACGAAATAACACCAATCGATCGATTTGCGATTTCGTCGATGGTCCGATCGACTCGAACCTCGAAAGTGACTCGGAACATCAAAGTTTCTCGGTTTTCGTTGAAATTCAGTCAAAAACTCTTGAAACCTGCATTTTCATTGATTTAGACGAACTAAACCTCAATCTCTGGATTTGCGGTCTCGTCGATGGTCCGTTCGACTCGAACATCGAAAGTCGTTCGAAGCATTAAAATTTCTCGATTTTCGTTGAAATTCAGTCAAAAACTGTTGAAACCTGCATTTTCATCGTTTTTGACGATCTAACACTTAATCGGTCGATTTCCATTCTCGTCGATGGTCCGATCGAATCGAACTTCGAAAGTGACTCGGAACATGAAAATTTCTCGATTTTCGTTGAAATTCAGTCGAAAACTATTGAAACCTGCATTTTCATCGTTTTAGACGAAATAACACCCAATCGATCGATTTGCGATTTCGTCGATGGTCCGATCGACTTGAACCCGAATGTCACTCAGAACATGAAAATTTCTCGATTTTCATTGAAATTCAGTCAGAACTGTTGATACCTGCATTTTCATCGATTTAGACGAACTAACACCCATTTGCTCGATTAGCGTTTTCGTGGATGGTCCATTCGACTCGAACCTCGAAAGTCAGTCGAAGCATTAACATTTCTCGATGTTCGTTGAAATTCAGTCAAAAACTGTTGAAACCTGCATTTTCATCGTTTTTGACGAACTAACACTTAATCGGTCGATTTCCATTCTCGTCGATGGTCCGATCGACTCGAACTTCGAAAGTGACTCGGAACATGAAAATTTCTCGATTTTCGTTGAAATTCAGTCAAAAACTATTGAAACCTGCATTTTCATCGTTTTAGACGAAATAACACCCAATCGATCGATTTGCGATTTCGTCGATGGTCCGATCGACTCGAACCTCGAATGTGACTCAGAACATGAAAATTTCTCGATTTTCGTTGAAATTCAGTCAGAACTGTTGATACCTGCATTTTCATCGATTTAGACGAACTAACACCCAATTGCTCGATTAGCGTTTTCGTGGATGGTCCATTCGACTCGAACCTCGAAAGTCACTCGAAGCATTAATATTTCTCGATGTTCGTTGAAATTCAGTCAAAAACTGTTGAAACATGCATTTTCATCAATTTAGATGAACTAACACTCAATCTCTGGATTTGCGGTCTCGTCGAACTCAGTCGAAAACTATTGAAACCTGCATTTTCATCGTTTTAGTCGAAATAACACCCAATCGATCGATTTGCGATTTCGTCGATGGTCCGATCGACTCGAACCCGAATGTGACTCAGAACATGAAAATTTCTCGATTTTCGTTGAAATTCAGTCAGAACTATTGATACCTGCATTTTCATCGATTTAGACGAACTAACACCCAATTGCTCGATTACCGTTTTCGTGGATGGTCCATTAGTCTCGAACCTCGAAAGTCAGTCGAAGCATTAATAGTTCTCGATGTTCGTTGAAATTCAGTCAAAAACTGTTGAAACATGCATTTTCATCAATTTAGACGAACTAACACTCAATCTCTGGATTTGCGGTCTCGTCGATGGTCCGTTCGACGCCAACCTCGAGAATGACTCGCAACATGAAAATTTCTCGATTTTCGTTGAAACTCAGTCAAAAACTGTTGAAACCTGCATTTTCATCGTTTTTGACGAACTAACACTTAATCGGTCGATTTCCATTCTCGTCGATGGTCCGATCGACTTGAACCTCAAAAGTGACCCGGAACATGAAAATTTCTCGATTTTCGTTGAAATTCAGTTAAAAACTATTGAAACCTGCATTTTCATCGTTTTAGACGAAATAACACCCAATCGATCGATTTGCGATTTCGTCGATGGTCCGATCGACTCGAACCTCGAATGTGACTCAGAACATGAAAATTTCTCGATTTTCGTTGAAATTCAGTCAGAACTATTGATACCTGTATTTTCATCGATTTAGACGAACTAACACCCAATTGCTCGATTAGCGTTTTCGTGGATGGTCCATTCGACTCGAACCTCGAAAGTCAGTCGAAGCATTAATAATTCTCGATGTTCGTTGAAATTCAGTCAGAAACTGTTGAAACATGCATTTTCATCAATTTAGACGAACTAACACTCAACCTCTGGATTTGCGGTCCCGTCGATGGTCCGTTCGACGCGAACCTCGAGAATGACTCGCAACATGAAAATTTCTCGATTTACGTTGAAACTCAGTCAAAAACTGTTGAAACCTGCGTTTTCATCGTTTTAGACGAACTCACACTCAATTTCTCCATTAGCGTTTTCGTGGATGGTCCAATTGACTCGAACCTCGAAAGTCACTCGAAGCATTAAAATTTCTCGATGTTCGTTGAATATCAGTCAAAAACTGTTGAAACCTGCATTTTCATCCTTTTAGACGAAATAACACCAATCGATCGATTTGCGATTTCGTCGATGGTCCGATCGACTCGAACCTCGAAAGTGACTCGGAACATCAAAGTTTCTCGGTTTTCGTTGAAATTCAGTCAAAAACTATTGAAACCTGCATTTTCATCCTTTTAGACGAAATAACACCAATCGATCGATTTGCGATTTCGTCGATGGTCCGATCGACTCGAACCTCGAAAGTGACTCGCAACATGAAAATGTCTCGAGTTTTGTTGAAATTCAGTCAAAAACTGTTGAAACCTGCTTTTTCATCTTTTTAGACGAAATTACACCCATTCGTTCGATTTGCGATCTCGTCGATGGTCCGATCGACTCGAACCTCGAAAGTGACTCGGAACATGAAAATTTCTCGATGTTCGTTGAAATTCAGTCAAAGACTGTTGAAACCTGCATTTTGATCGTTTTAGACGAACTAACACTCAATCTCTCGATATGCATTCTCGTTGGTGGTCCGTTCGTCTCGAACCTTGAAAGTTACTCGCAACATGAAAATGTCTTGAGTTTCGTTGAAATTGAGTCAAAAACTGTTGAAACCTGCATTTTGATCGTTTTAGACGAACTAACACTCAATCTCTCGATATGCATTCTCGTTGGTGGTCCGTTCGTCTCGAACCTCGAAAGTGACTCGCAACATGAAAATTTCACGATATTCGTTGAAATTCAATCGGAACTGTTGATACCTGCATTTTCATCGATTTAGACGAACTAACATCCAATTGCTCGATTAGCGTTTTCGTGGATGGTCCATTCGACTCGAACCTCGAAAGTCACTCGAAGCGTTAATAATTCTCGATGTTCGTTGAAATTCAGTCAAAAACTGTTGAAACATGCATTTTCATCAATTTAGATGAACTAACACTCAATCTCTGGATTTGCGGTCTCGTCGAACTCAGTCGAAAACTATTGAAACCTGCATTTTCATCGTTTTAGTCGAAATAACACCCAATCGATCGATTTGCGATTTCGTCGATGGTCCGATCGACTCGAACCCGAATGTGACTCAGAACATGAAAATTTCTCGATTTTCGTTGAAATTCAGTCAGAACTATTGATACCTGCATTTTCATCGATTTAGACGAACTAACACCCAATTGCTCGATTACCGTTTTCGTGGATGGTCCATTAGTCTCGAACCTCGAAAGTCAGTCGAAGCATTAATAGTTCTCGATGTTCGTTGAAATTCAGTCAAAAACTGTTGAAACATGCATTTTCATCAATTTAGACGAACTAACACTCAATCTCTGGATTTGCGGTCTCGTCGATGGTCCGTTCGACGCCAACCTCGAGAATGACTCGCAACATGAAAATTTCTCGATTTTCGTTGAAACTCAGTCAAAAACTGTTGAAACCTGCATTTTCATCGTTTTTGACGAACTAACACTTAATCGGTCGATTTCCATTCTCGTCGATGGTCCGATCGACTTGAACCTCAAAAGTGACCCGGAACATGAAAATTTCTCGATTTTCGTTGAAATTCAGTCAAAAACTATTGAAACCTGCATTTTCATCGTTTTAGACGAAATAACACCCAATCGATCGATTTGCGATTTCGTCGATGGTCCGATCGACTCGAACCTCGAATGTGACTCAGAACATGAAAATTTCTCGATTTTCGTTGAAATTCAGTCAGAACTATTGATACCTGTGTTTTCATCGATTTAGACGAACTAACACCCAATTGCTCGATTAGCGTTTTCGTGGATGGTCCATTCGACTCGAACCTCGAAAGTCAGTCGAAGCATTAATAATTCTCGATGTTCGTTGAAATTCAGTCAGAAACTGTTGAAACATGCATTTTCATCAATTTAGACGAACTAACACTCAACCTCTGGATTTGCGGTCCCGTCGATGGTCCGTTCGACGCGAACCTCGAGAATGACTCGCAACATGAAAATTTCTCGATTTACGTTGAAACTCAGTCAAAAACTGTTGAAACCTGCGTTTTCATCGTTTTAGACGAACTCACACTCAATTTCTCCATTAGCGTTTTCGTGGATGGTCCAATTGACTCGAACCTCGAAAGTCACTCGAAGCATTAAAATTTCTCGATGTTCGTTGAATATCAGTCAAAAACTGTTGAAACCTGCATTTTCATCCTTTTAGACGAAATAACACCAATCGATCGATTTGCGATTTCGTCGATGGTCCGATCGACTCGAACCTCGAAAGTGACTCGGAACATCAAAGTTTCTCGGTTTTCGTTGAAATTCAGTCAAAAACTATTGAAACCTGCATTTTCATCCTTTTAGATGAAATAACACCAATCGATCGATTTGCGATTTCGTCGATGGTCCGATCGACTCGAACCTCGAAAGTGATTCCGAACATGAAAATTTCTCGATTTTCGTTGAAATTCAATCAGAACTGTTGATACCTGCATTTTCATCGATTTAGACGAACTAACACCCAATTGCTCGATTAGCGTTTTCGTGGATGGTCCATTCGACTCGAACCTCGAAAGTCACTCGAAGCATTAAAATTTCTCGATGTTCGTTGAAATTCAGTCAAAAACTCTTGAAACCTGCATTTTCATTGATTTAGACGAACTAAACCTCAATCTCTGGATTTGCGGTCTCGTCGATGGTCCGTTCGACTCGAACATCGAAAGTCGTTCGAAGCATTAAAATTTCTCGATTTTCGTTGAAATTCAGTCAAAAACTGTTGAAACCTGCATTTTCATCGTTTTTGACGATCTAACACTTAATCGGTCGATTTCCATTCTCGTCGATGGTCCGATCGAATCGAACTTCGAAAGTGACTCGGAACATGAAAATTTCTCGATTTTCGTTGAAATTCAGTCGAAAACTATTGAAACCTGCATTTTCATCGTTTTAGACGAAATAACACCCAATCGATCGATTTGCGATTTCGTCGATGGTCCGATCGACTTGAACCCGAATGTCACTCAGAACATGAAAATTTCTCGATTTTCATTGAAATTCAGTCAGAACTGTTGATACCTGCATTTTCATCGATTTAGACGAACTAACACCCATTTGCTCGATTAGCGTTTTCGTGGATGGTCCATTCGACTCGAACCTCGAAAGTCAGTCGAAGCATTAACATTTCTCGATGTTCGTTGAAATTCAGTCAAAAACTGTTGAAACCTGCATTTTCATCGTTTTTGACGAACTAACACTTAATCGGTCGATTTCCATTCTCGTCGATGGTCCGATCGACTCGAACTTCGAAAGTGACTCGGAACATGAAAATTTCTCGATTTTCGTTGAAATTCAGTCAAAAACTATTGAAACCTGCATTTTCATCGTTTTAGACGAAATAACACCCAATCGATCGATTTGCGATTTCGTCGATGGTCCGATCGACTCGAACCTCGAATGTGACTCAGAACATGAAAATTTCTCGATTTTCGTTGAAATTCAGTCAGAACTGTTGATACCTGCATTTTCATCGATTTAGACGAACTAACACCCAATTGCTCGATTAGCGTTTTCGTGGATGGTCCATTCGACTCGAACCTCGAAAGTCACTCGAAGCATTAATATTTCTCGATGTTCGTTGAAATTCAGTCAAAAACTGTTGAAACATGCATTTTCATCAATTTAGACGAACTAACACTCAATCTCTGGATTTGCGGTCTCGTCGATTGTCCGTTCGACTCGAACCTCGAAAGTGACTCGCGACATGAAAATTTCTCGATGTTCATTGAAACTCAGTCAAAAACTGTTGAAACCTGCGTTTTCATCGTTTTAGTCGAAAATACACCAATCGATCGATTTGCGATTTCGTCGATGGTCCGATCGACTCGAACCTCGAATGTGACTCGGAACATGAAAATTTCTCGGTTTTCGTTGAAATTCAGTCAAAAAATATTGAAACCTGCATTTTCATCGTTTTAGACGAAATAACACTTAATCGGTCGATCTCCATTCTCGTCTATGGTCCGATCGATTCGAACCTCGAAAATGACTCGGAACATGAAAATTTCTCGATTTTCGTTGAAATTCAGTCAGAACTGTTGATACCTGCATTTTCATCGATTTAGACGAACTAACACCCAATTGCTCGATTAGCGTTTTCGTGGATGTTCCATTCGACTCGAACCTCGAAAGTCAGTCAAAGCATTAATATTTCTCGATGTTCGTTGAAATTCAGTCAAAAACTGTTGAAACATGCATTTTCATCAATTTAGACGAACTAACACTCAATCTCTGGATTTCCGTTCTCGTCGATGGTCCGATCGACTCGAACTTCGAAAGTGACTCGGAACATGAAAATTTCTCGATTTTCGTTGAAATTCAGTCAGAACTATTGATACCTGCATTTTCATCAATTTAGACGAACTAACACTCAATCTCTGGATTTGCGGTCTCGTCGATGGTCCGTTCGACGCCAACCTCGAGAATGACTCGCAACATGAAAATTTCTCGATTTACGTTGAAACTCAGTCAAAAACTGTTGAAACCTGCGTTTTCATCGTTTTAGACGAACTCACACTCAATTTCTCCATTAGCGTTTTCGTGGATGGTCCATTTGACTCGAACCTCGAAAGTCACTCGAAGCATTAAAATTTCTCGATGTTCGTTGAATATCAGTCAAAAACTGTTGAAACCTGCATTTTCATCCTTTTAGACGAAATAACACCAATCGATCGATTTGCGATTTCGTCGATGGTCCGATCGACTCGAACCTCGAAAGTGACTCGGAACATCAAAGTTTCTCGGTTTTCGTTGAAATTCAGTCAAAAACTATTGAAACCTGCATTTTCATCGTTTTAGACGAACTAAACCTCAATCTCTGGATTTGCGGTCTCGTCGATGGTCCGTTCGACTCGAACATCGAAAGTCGTTCGAAGCATTAAAATTTCTCGATGTTCGTTGAATATCAGTCAAAAACTGTTGAAACCTGCATTTTCATCGTTTCAGACGAAATAACACCAATCGATCGATTTGCGATTTCGTCGATAGTCCGATCGACTCGAACCTCGAATGTGACTCGGAACATCAAAATTTCTCGGTTTTCGTTTAAATTCAGTCAAAAACTATTGAAACCTGCATTTTCATCGTTTTTGACGAACTAACACTTAATCGGTCGATTTCCATTCTCGTCGATGGTCCGATCGACTCGAACCTCAAAAGTGACCCGGAACATGAAAATTTCTCGATTTTCGTTGAAATTCAGTCAAAAACTATTGAAACCTGCATTTTCATCGTTTTAGACGAAATAACACCCAATCGATCGATTTGCGATTTCGTCGATGGTCCGATCGACTCGAACCTCGAATGTGACTCAGAACATGAAAATTTCTCGATTTTCGTTGAAATTCAGTCAGAACTGTTGATACCTGCATTTTCATCGATTTAGACGAACTAACACCCAATTGCTCGATTAGCGTTTTCGTGGATGGTCCATTCGACTCGAACCTCGAAAGTCACTCGAAGCATTAATATTTCTCGATGTTCGTTGAAATTCAGTCAAAAACTGTTGAAACATGCATTTTCATCAATTTAGACGAACTAACACTCAATCTCTGGATTTGCGGTCCCGTCGATGGTCCGTTCGACGCGAACCTCGAGAATGACTCGCAACATGAAAATTTCTCGATTTACGTTGAAACTCAGTCAAAAACTGTTGAAACCTGCGTTTTCATCGTTTTAGACGAACTCACACTCAATTTCTCCATTAGCGTTTTCGTGGATGGTCCATTTGACTCGAACCTCGAAAGTCACTCGAAGCATTAAAATTTCTCGATGTTCGTTGAATATCAGTCATAAACTGTTGAAACCTGCATTTTCATCCTTTTAGACGAAATAACACCAATCGATCGATTTGCGATTTCGTCGATGGTCCGATCGACTCGAACCTCGAAAGTGACTCGGAACATCAAAGTTTCTCGGTTTTCGTTGAAATTCAGTCAAAAACTATTGAAACCTGCATTTTCATCGTTTTAGACGAACTAAACCTCAATCTCTGGATTTGCGGTCTCGTCGATGGTCCGTTCGACTCGAACATCGAAAGTCGTTCGAAGCATTAAAATTTCTCGATTTTCGTTGAAATTCAGTCAAAAACTGTTGAAACCTGCATTTTCATCCTTTTAGACGAAATAACACCAATCGATCGATTTGCGATTTCGTCGATGGTCCGATCGACTCGAACCTCGAAAGTGACTCGGAACATCAAAGTTTCTCGGTTTTCGTTGAAATTCAGTCAAAAACTATTGAAACCTGCATTTTCATCATTTTAGACGAAATAACACCCAATCGATCGATTTGCGATTTCGTCGATGGTCCGATCGACTCGAACCTCGAATGTGACTCGGAACATGAAAATTTCTCGATTTTCGTTGAAATTCAGTCAGAACTGTTGATACCTGCATTTTCATCGATTTAGGCAAACTAACACCGAATTGCTCGATTAGCGTTTTCGTGGATGGTCCATTCGACTCGAACCTCGAAAGTCACTCGAAGCTTTAATATTTCTCGATGTTCGTTGAAATTCAGTCAAAAACTGTTGAAACCTGCATTTTCATCGTTTTAGACGAAATAACACCAATCGATCGATTTGCGATTTCGTCGATGGTCCGATCGACTCGAACCTCGAAAGTGACTCGGAACATAAAAATTTCTCGGTTTTCGTTGAAATTCAGAAAAAAAATATTGAAACCTGCATTTTCATCGTTTTAGACGAAATAACACTTAATCGGTCGATTTCCATTCTTATCGATGGTCCGATCGACTCGAACCTCGAAAGTGACTCCGAACATGAAAATTTCTCGATTTTCGTTGAAATTCAATCAGAACTGTTGATACCTGCATTTTCATCGATTTAGACGAACTAACACCCAATTGCTCGATTTGCGATTTCGTCGATGGTCCGATCGACTCGAACCCGAATGTGACTCAGAACATGAAAATTTCTCGATTTTCGTTGAAATTCAGTCAGAACTGTTGATACATGCATTTTCATCGATTTAGACGAACTAACACCCAATTGCTCGATTTGCGATTTCGTCGATGGTCCGATCGACTCGAACCCGAATGTGACTCAGAACATGAAAATTTCTCGATTTTCGTTGAAATTCAGTCAGAACTGTTGATACATGCATTTTCATCGATTTAGACGAACTAACACCCAATTGCTCGATTAGCGTTTTCGTGGATGGTCAATTCGACTCGAACCTCGAAAGTCAGTCGAAGCATTAATATTTCTCGATGTTCGTTGAAATTCAGTCAAAAACTGTTGAAACATGCATTTTCATCAATTTAGACGAACTAACACTCAATCTCTGGATTTGCGGTCTCGTCGATGGTCCGATCGACTCGAACCTCGAATGTGACTCAGAACATGAAAATTTCTCGATTTTCGTTGAAATTCAGTCAGAACTATTGATACCTGCATTTTCATCGATTTAGACGAACTAACACCCAATTGCTCGATTAGCGTTTTCGTGGATGGTCCATTCGACTCGAACCTCGAAAGTCAGTCGAAGCATTAATAATTCTCGATGTTCGTTGAAATTCAGTCAGAAACTGTTAAAACATGCATTTTCATCAATTTAGACGAACTAACACTCAACCTCTGGATTTGCGGTCCCGTCGATGGTCCGTTCGACGCGAACCTCGAGAATGACTCGCAACATGAAAATTTCTCGATTTACGTTGAAACTCAGTCAAAAACTGTTGAAACTTGCGTTTTCATCGTTTTAGACGAACTCACACTCAATTTCTCCATTAGCGTTTTCGTGAATGGTCCATTCGACTCGAACCTCGAAAGTCACTCGAAGCATTAAAATTTCTCGATGTTCGTTGAATATCAGTCAAAAACTGTTGAAACCTGCATTTTCATCGTTTCAGACGAAATAACACCAATCGATCGATTTGCGATTTCGTCGATGGTCCGATCGACTCGAACCTCGAATGTGACTCGGAACATCAAAATTTCTCGGTTTTCGTTTAAATTCAGTCAAAAACTATTGAAACCTGCATTTTCATCGTTTTTGACGAACTAACACTTAATCGGTCGATTTCCATTCTCGTCGATGGTCCGATCGACTCGAACCTCAAAAGTGACCCGGAACATGAAAATTTCTCGATTTTCGTTGAAATTCAGTCAAAAACTATTGAAACCTGCATTTTCATCGTTTTAGACGAAATAACACCCAATCGATCGATTTGCGATTTCGTCGATGGTCCGATCGACTCGAACCTCGAATGTGACTCAGAACATGAAAATTTCTCGATTTTCGTTGAAATTCAGTCAGAACTGTTGATACCTGCATTTTCATCGATTTAGACGAACTAACACCCAATTGCTCGATTAGCGTTTTCGTGGATGGTCCATTCGACTCGAACCTCGAAAATCACTCGAAGCATTAATATTTCTCGATGTTCGTTGAAATTCAGTCAAAAACTGTTGAAACATGCATTTTCATCAATTTAGACGAACTAACACTCAATCTCTGGATTTGCGGTCTCGTCGATGGTCCGATCGACTCGAACCTCGAATGTGACTCAGAACATGAAAATTTCTCGATTTTCGTTGAAATTCAGTCAGAACTATTGATACCTGCATTTTCATCGATTTAAACGAACTAACACCCAATTGCTCGATTAGCGTTTTCGTGGATGGTCCATTCGACTCGAACCTCGAAAGTCAGTCGAAGCATTAATAATTCTCGATGTTCGTTGAAATTCAGTCAGAAACTGTTGAAACATGAATTTTCATCAATTTAGACGAACTAACACTCAACCTCTGGATTTGCGGTCCCGTCGATGGTCCGTTCGACGCGAACCTCGAGAATGACTCGCAACATGAAAATTTCTCGATTTACGTTGAAACTCAGTCAAAAACTGTTGAAACCTGCGTTTTCATCGTTTTAGACGAACTCACACTCAATTTCTCCATTAGCGTTTTCGTGGATGGTCCATTCGACTCGAACCTCGAAAGTCACTCGAAGCATTAAAATTTCTCGATGTTCGTTGAATATCAGTCAAAAACTGTTGAAACCTGGATTTTCATCGTTTCAGACGAAATAACACCAATCGATCGATTTGCGATTTCGTCGATGGTCCGATCGACTCGAACCTCGAATGTGACTCGGAACATCAAAATTTCTCGGTTTTCGTTTAAATTCAGTCAAAAACTATTGAAACCTGTATTTTCATCGTTTTAGACGAAATAAAACCCAATCGATCGATTTTCGATCTCGTCGATGGTCCTATCGACTCGAACCTCGAATGTGACTCGGAACATGAAAATTTCTCGATTTTCGTTGAAATTCAGTCAGAACTGTTGATACCTGCATTTTCATCGATTTAGACGAACTAACACCCAATTGCTCGATTAGCGTTTTCGTGGATGTTCCATTCGACTCGAACCTCGAAAGTCAGTCGAAGCATTAATATTTCTCGATGTTCGTTGAAATTCAGTCAAAAACTGTTGAAACATGCATTTTCATCAATTTAGACGAACTAACACTCAATCTCTGGATTTCCGTTCTCGTCGATGGTCCGATCGACTCGAACTTCGAAAGTGACTCGGAACATGAAAATTTCTCGATTTTCGTTGAAATTCAGTCAGAACTATTGATACCTGCATTTTCATCGATTTAGACGAACTAACACCCAATTGCTCGATTAGCGTTTTCGTGGATGGTCCATTAGTCTCGAACCTCGAAAGTCAGTCGAAGCATTAATAGTTCTCGATGTTCGTTGAAATTCAGTCAAAAACTGTTGAAACATGCATTTTCATCAATTTAGACGAACTAACACTCAATCTCTGGATTTGCGGTCTCGTCGATGGTCCGTTCGACGCCAACCTCGAGAATGACTCGCAACATGAAAATTTCTCGATTTTCGTTGAAACTCAGTCAAAAACTGTTGAAACCTGCATTTTCATCGTTTTTGACGAACTAACACTTAATCGGTCGATTTCCATTCTCGTCGATGGTCCGATCGACTCGAACCTCAAAAGTGACCCGGAACATGAAAATTTCTCGATTTTCGTTGAAATTCAGTCAAAAACTATTGAAACCTGCATTTTCATCGTTTTAGACGAAATAACACCCAATCGATCGATTTGCGATTTCGTCGATGGTCCGATCGACTCGAACCTCGAATGTGACTCAGAACATGAAAATTTCTCGATTTTCGTTGAAATTCAGTCAGAACTGTTGATACCTGCATTTTCATCGATTTAGACGAACTAACACCCAATTGCTCGATTAGCGTTTTCGTCGATGGTCCATTCGACTCGAACCTCGAAAGTCACTCGAAGCATTAATATTTCTCGATGTTCGTTGAAATTCAGTCAAAAACTGTTGAAACATGCATTTTCATCAATTTAGACGAACTAACACTCAATCTCTGGATTTGCGGTCTCGTCGATGGTCTGATCGACTCGAACCTCGAATGTGACTCAGAACATGAAAATTTCTCGATTTTCGTTGAAATTCAGTCAAAAACTGTTGAAACCTGCTTTTTCATCGTTTTAGACGAACTAACAACGAATCTCTCGACATGCGTGCTCGTCGGTGGTCCGTTCGTCTCGAACCTCGAAAGGGACTCGCAACATGAAAATTTCGCGATGTTCGTTGAAATTCAGTCAAAAACTGTTGAAACCTGTATTCTCATCGATTTAGACGAACTAACACTCAATATCTGGATTTGCGGTCTCGGCGATGGTCCGTTCGACTCGAACCTCGAAAGTGACTAGGAACATGAAAATTTCTTGATTTTCGGTGAAATTCAGTCAGAAATGTTGAAACCTGCCTTTTCATCGATTTTCGTTGAAATTCAGTCAAAAACTATTGAAACATGCATTTTCATAGTTTTAGACGAAATAACACCCAATCGATCGATTTGTGCTATCGTCGATGGTTCGCTCGAGTCAAATCTCGAAAGTAACTCGGAACATTGAAATTTCTCGGTTTTCGTTGAAATTCAGTCAAAAACTATTGGAACCTGAATTTTCATCGTTTTAGACGAACTAGCACCCAATCTCTCGATATGGGTTCTCGTCAATGGTCCGTTCGGCTCGAACCTCGAAAGTGACTCGCAACATGAAAATGTCTCGAGTTTTGTTGAAATTCAGTCAAAAACTGTTGAAACCTGCTTTTTCATCTTTTTAGACGAAATTACACCCATTCGTTCGATTTGCGATCTCGTCGATGGTCCGATCGACTCGAACCTCGAAAGTGACTCGGAACATGAAAATTTCTCGATGTTCGTTGAAATTCAGTCAAAGACTGTTGAAACCTGCATTTTGATCGTTTTAGACGAACTAACACTCAATCTCTCGATATGCATTCTCGTTGGTGGTCCGTTCGTCTCGAACCTTGAAAGTTACTCGCAACATGAAAATGTCTTGAGTTTCGTTGAAATTGAGTCAAAAACTGTTGAAACCTGCATTTTGATCGTTTTAGACGAACTAACACTCAATCTCTCGATATGCATTCTCGTTGGTGGTCCGTTCGTCTCGAACCTCGAAAGTGACTCGCAACATGAAAATTTCACGATATTCGTTGAAATTCAATCGGAACTGTTGATACCTGCATTTTCATCGATTTAGACGAACTAACATCCAATTGCTCGATTAGCGTTTTCGTGGATGGTCCATTCGACTCGAACCTCGAAAGTCACTCGAAGCGTTAATAATTCTCGATGTTCGTTGAAATTCAGTCAAAAACTGTTGAAACATGCATTTTCATCAATTTAGATGAACTAACACTCAATCTCTGGATTTGCGGTCTCGTCGAACTCAGTCGAAAACTATTGAAACCTGCATTTTCATCGTTTTAGTCGAAATAACACCCAATCGATCGATTTGCGATTTCGTCGATGGTCCGATCGACTCGAACCCGAATGTGACTCAGAACATGAAAATTTCTCGATTTTCGTTGAAATTCAGTCAGAACTATTGATACCTGCATTTTCATCGATTTAGACGAACTAACACCCAATTGCTCGATTACCGTTTTCGTGGATGGTCCATTAGTCTCGAACCTCGAAAGTCAGTCGAAGCATTAATAGTTCTCGATGTTCGTTGAAATTCAGTCAAAAACTGTTGAAACATGCATTTTCATCAATTTAGACGAACTAACACTCAATCTCTGGATTTGCGGTCTCGTCGATGGTCCGTTCGACGCCAACCTCGAGAATGACTCGCAACATGAAAATTTCTCGATTTTCGTTGAAACTCAGTCAAAAACTGTTGAAACCTGCATTTTCATCGTTTTTGACGAACTAACACTTAATCGGTCGATTTCCATTCTCGTCGATGGTCCGATCGACTTGAACCTCAAAAGTGACCCGGAACATGAAAATTTCTCGATTTTCGTTGAAATTCAGTTAAAAACTATTGAAACCTGCATTTTCATCGTTTTAGACGAAATAACACCCAATCGATCGATTTGCGATTTCGTCGATGGTCCGATCGACTCGAACCTCGAATGTGACTCAGAACATGAAAATTTCTCGATTTTCGTTGAAATTCAGTCAGAACTATTGATACCTGTATTTTCATCGATTTAGACGAACTAACACCCAATTGCTCGATTAGCGTTTTCGTGGATGGTCCATTCGACTCGAACCTCGAAAGTCAGTCGAAGCATTAATAATTCTCGATGTTCGTTGAAATTCAGTCAGAAACTGTTGAAACATGCATTTTCATCAATTTAGACGAACTAACACTCAACCTCTGGATTTGCGGTCCCGTCGATGGTCCGTTCGACGCGAACCTCGAGAATGACTCGCAACATGAAAATTTCTCGATTTACGTTGAAACTCAGTCAAAAACTGTTGAAACCTGCGTTTTCATCGTTTTAGACGAACTCACACTCAATTTCTCCATTAGCGTTTTCGTGGATGGTCCAATTGACTCGAACCTCGAAAGTCACTCGAAGCATTAAAATTTCTCGATGTTCGTTGAATATCAGTCAAAAACTGTTGAAACCTGCATTTTCATCCTTTTAGACGAAATAACACCAATCGATCGATTTGCGATTTCGTCGATGGTCCGATCGACTCGAACCTCGAAAGTGACTCGGAACATCAAAGTTTCTCGGTTTTCGTTGAAATTCAGTCAAAAACTATTGAAACCTGCATTTTCATCCTTTTAGACGAAATAACACCAATCGATCGATTTGCGATTTCGTCGATGGTCCGATCGACTCGAACCTCGAAAGTGACTCGCAACATGAAAATGTCTCGAGTTTTGTTGAAATTCAGTCAAAAACTGTTGAAACCTGCTGTTTCATCTTTTTAGACGAAATTACACCCATTCGTTCGATTTGCGATCTCGTCGATGGTCCGATCGACTCGAACCTCGAAAGTGACTCGGAACATGAAAATTTCTCGATGTTCGTTGAAATTCAGTCAAAGACTGTTGAAACCTGCATTTTGATCGTTTTAGACGAACTAACACTCAATCTCTCGATATGCATTCTCGTTGGTGGTCCGTTCGTCTCGAACCTTGAAAGTTACTCGCAACATGAAAATGTCTTGAGTTTCGTTGAAATTGAGTCAAAAACTGTTGAAACCTGCATTTTGATCGTTTTAGACGAACTAACACTCAATCTCTCGATATGCATTCTCGTTGGTGGTCCGTTCGTCTCGAACCTCGAAAGTGACTCGCAACATGAAAATTTCACGATATTCGTTGAAATTCAATCGGAACTGTTGATACCTGCATTTTCATCGATTTAGACGAACTAACATCCAATTGCTCGATTAGCGTTTTCGTGGATGGTCCATTCGACTCGAACCTCGAAAGTCACTCGAAGCGTTAATAATTCTCGATGTTCGTTGAAATTCAGTCAAAAACTGTTGAAACATGCATTTTCATCAATTTAGATGAACTAACACTCAATCTCTGGATTTGCGGTCTCGTCGAACTCAGTCGAAAACTATTGAAACCTGCATTTTCATCGTTTTAGTCGAAATAACACCCAATCGATCGATTTGCGATTTCGTCGATGGTCCGATCGACTCGAACCCGAATGTGACTCAGAACATGAAAATTTCTCGATTTTCGTTGAAATTCAGTCAGAACTATTGATACCTGCATTTTCATCGATTTAGACGAACTAACACCCAATTGCTCGATTACCGTTTTCGTGGATGGTCCATTAGTCTCGAACCTCGAAAGTCAGTCGAAGCATTAATAGTTCTCGATGTTCGTTGAAATTCAGTCAAAAACTGTTGAAACATGCATTTTCATCAATTTAGACGAACTAACACTCAATCTCTGGATTTGCGGTCTCGTCGATGGTCCGTTCGACGCCAACCTCGAGAATGACTCGCAACATGAAAATTTCTCGATTTTCGTTGAAACTCAGTCAAAAACTGTTGAAACCTGCATTTTCATCGTTTTTGACGAACTAACACTTAATCGGTCGATTTCCATTCTCGTCGATGGTCCGATCGACTTGAACCTCAAAAGTGACCCGGAACATGAAAATTTCTCGATTTTCGTTGAAATTCAGTCAAAAACTATTGAAACCTGCATTTTCATCGTTTTAGACGAAATAACACCCAATCGATCGATTTGCGATTTCGTCGATGGTCCGATCGACTCGAACCTCGAATGTGACTCAGAACATGAAAATTTCTCGATTTTCGTTGAAATTCAGTCAGAACTATTGATACCTGTGTTTTCATCGATTTAGACGAACTAACACCCAATTGCTCGATTAGCGTTTTCGTGGATGGTCCATTCGACTCGAACCTCGAAAGTCAGTCGAAGCATTAATAATTCTCGATGTTCGTTGAAATTCAGTCAGAAACTGTTGAAACATGCATTTTCATCAATTTAGACGAACTAACACTCAACCTCTGGATTTGCGGTCCCGTCGATGGTCCGTTCGACGCGAACCTCGAGAATGACTCGCAACATGAAAATTTCTCGATTTACGTTGAAACTCAGTCAAAAACTGTTGAAACCTGCGTTTTCATCGTTTTAGACGAACTCACACTCAATTTCTCCATTAGCGTTTTCGTGGATGGTCCAATTGACTCGAACCTCGAAAGTCACTCGAAGCATTAAAATTTCTCGATGTTCGTTGAATATCAGTCAAAAACTGTTGAAACCTGCATTTTCATCCTTTTAGACGAAATAACACCAATCGATCGATTTGCGATTTCGTCGATGGTCCGATCGACTCGAACCTCGAAAGTGACTCGGAACATCAAAGTTTCTCGGTTTTCGTTGAAATTCAGTCAAAAACTATTGAAACCTGCATTTTCATCCTTTTAGATGAAATAACACCAATCGATCGATTTGCGATTTCGTCGATGGTCCGATCGACTCGAACCTCGAAAGTGACTCCGAACATGAAAATTTCTCGATTTTCGTTGAAATTCAATCAGAACTGTTGATACCTGCATTTTCATCGATTTAGACGAACTAACACCCAATTGCTCGATTAGCGTTTTCGTGGATGGTCCATTCGACTCGAACCTCGAAAGTCACTCGAAGCATTAAAATTTCTCGATGTTCGTTGAAATTCAGTCAAAAACTCTTGAAACCTGCATTTTCATTGATTTAGACGAACTAAACCTCAATCTCTGGATTTGCGGTCTCGTCGATGGTCCGTTCGACTCGAACATCGAAAGTCGTTCGAAGCATTAAAATTTCTCGATTTTCGTTGAAATTCAGTCAAAAACTGTTGAAACCTGCATTTTCATCGTTTTTGACGATCTAACACTTAATCGGTCGATTTCCATTCTCGTCGATGGTCCGATCGAATCGAACTTCGAAAGTGACTCGGAACATGAAAATTTCTCGATTTTCGTTGAAATTCAGTCGAAAACTATTGAAACCTGCATTTTCATCGTTTTAGACGAAATAACACCCAATCGATCGATTTGCGATTTCGTCGATGGTCCGATCGACTTGAACCCGAATGTCACTCAGAACATGAAAATTTCTCGATTTTCATTGAAATTCAGTCAGAACTGTTGATACCTGCATTTTCATCGATTTAGACGAACTAACACCCATTTGCTCGATTAGCGTTTTCGTGGATGGTCCATTCGACTCGAACCTCGAAAGTCAGTCGAAGCATTAACATTTCTCGATGTTCGTTGAAATTCAGTCAAAAACTGTTGAAACCTGCATTTTCATCGTTTTTGACGAACTAACACTTAATCGGTCGATTTCCATTCTCGTCGATGGTCCGATCGACTCGAACTTCGAAAGTGACTCGGAACATGAAAATTTCTCGATTTTCGTTGAAATTCAGTCAAAAACTATTGAAACCTGCATTTTCATCGTTTTAGACGAAATAACACCCAATCGATCGATTTGCGATTTCGTCGATGGTCCGATCGACTCGAACCTCGAATGTGACTCAGAACATGAAAATTTCTCGATTTTCGTTGAAATTCAGTCAGAACTGTTGATACCTGCATTTTCATCGATTTAGACGAACTAACACCCAATTGCTCGATTAGCGTTTTCGTGGATGGTCCATTCGACTCGAACCTCGAAAGTCACTCGAAGCATTAATATTTCTCGATGTTCGTTGAAATTCAGTCAAAAACTGTTGAAACATGCATTTTCATCAATTTAGATGAACTAACACTCAATCTCTGGATTTGCGGTCTCGTCGAACTCAGTCGAAAACTATTGAAACCTGCATTTTCATCGTTTTAGTCGAAATAACACCCAATCGATCGATTTGCGATTTCGTCGATGGTCCGATCGACTCGAACCCGAATGTGACTCAGAACATGAAAATTTCTCGATTTTCGTTGAAATTCAGTCAGAACTATTGATACCTGCATTTTCATCGATTTAGACGAACTAACACCCAATTGCTCGATTACCGTTTTCGTGGATGGTCCATTAGTCTCGAACCTCGAAAGTCAGTCGAAGCATTAATAGTTCTCGATGTTCGTTGAAATTCAGTCAAAAACTGTTGAAACATGCATTTTCATCAATTTAGACGAACTAACACTCAATCTCTGGATTTGCGGTCTCGTCGATGGTCCGTTCGACGCCAACCTCGAGAATGACTCGCAACATGAAAATTTCTCGATTTTCGTTGAAACTCAGTCAAAAACTGTTGAAACCTGCATTTTCATCGTTTTTGACGAACTAACACTTAATCGGTCGATTTCCATTCTCGTCGATGGTCCGATCGACTTGAACCTCAAAAGTGACCCGGAACATGAAAATTTCTCGATTTTCGTTGAAATTCAGTTAAAAACTATTGAAACCTGCATTTTCATCGTTTTAGACGAAATAACACCCAATCGATCGATTTGCGATTTCGTCGATGGTCCGATCGACTCGAACCTCGAATGTGACTCAGAACATGAAAATTTCTCGATTTTCGTTGAAATTCAGTCAGAACTATTGATACCTGTATTTTCATCGATTTAGACGAACTAACACCCAATTGCTCGATTAGCGTTTTCGTGGATGGTCCATTCGACTCGAACCTCGAAAGTCAGTCGAAGCATTAATAATTCTCGATGTTCGTTGAAATTCAGTCAGAAACTGTTGAAACATGCATTTTCATCAATTTAGACGAACTAACACTCAACCTCTGGATTTGCGGTCCCGTCGATGGTCCGTTCGACGCGAACCTCGAGAATGACTCGCAACATGAAAATTTCTCGATTTACGTTGAAACTCAGTCAAAAACTGTTGAAACCTGCGTTTTCATCGTTTTAGACGAACTCACACTCAATTTCTCCATTAGCGTTTTCGTGGATGGTCCAATTGACTCGAACCTCGAAAGTCACTCGAAGCATTAAAATTTCTCGATGTTCGTTGAATATCAGTCAAAAACTGTTGAAACCTGCATTTTCATCCTTTTAGACGAAATAACACCAATCGATCGATTTGCGATTTCGTCGATGGTCCGATCGACTCGAACCTCGAAAGTGACTCGGAACATCAAAGTTTCTCGGTTTTCGTTGAAATTCAGTCAAAAACTATTGAAACCTGCATTTTCATCCTTTTAGATGAAATAACACCAATCGATCGATTTGCGATTTCGTCGATGGTCCGATCGACTCGAACCTCGAAAGTGACTCCGAACATGAAAATTTCTCGATTTTCGTTGAAATTCAATCAGAACTGTTGATACCTGCATTTTCATCGATTTAGACGAACTAACACCCAATTGCTCGATTAGCGTTTTCGTGGATGGTCCATTCGACTCGAACCTCGAAAGTCACTCGAAGCATTAAAATTTCTCGATGTTCGTTGAAATTCAGTCAAAAACTCTTGAAACCTGCATTTTCATTGATTTAGACGAACTAAACCTCAATCTCTGGATTTGCGGTCTCGTCGATGGTCCGTTCGACTCGAACATCGAAAGTCGTTCGAAGCATTAAAATTTCTCGATTTTCGTTGAAATTCAGTCAAAAACTGTTGAAACCTGCATTTTCATCGTTTTTGACGATCTAACACTTAATCGGTCGATTTCCATTCTCGTCGATGGTCCGATCGAATCGAACTTCGAAAGTGACTCGGAACATGAAAATTTCTCGATTTTCGTTGAAATTCAGTCGAAAACTATTGAAACCTGCATTTTCATCGTTTTAGACGAAATAACACCCAATCGATCGATTTGCGATTTCGTCGATGGTCCGATCGACTTGAACCCGAATGTCACTCAGAACATGAAAATTTCTCGATTTTCATTGAAATTCAGTCAGAACTGTTGATACCTGCATTTTCATCGATTTAGACGAACTAACACCCATTTGCTCGATTAGCGTTTTCGTGGATGGTCCATTCGACTCGAACCTCGAAAGTCAGTCGAAGCATTAACATTTCTCGATGTTCGTTGAAATTCAGTCAAAAACTGTTGAAACCTGCATTTTCATCGTTTTTGACGAACTAACACTTAATCGGTCGATTTCCATTCTCGTCGATGGTCCGATCGACTCGAACTTCGAAAGTGACTCGGAACATGAAAATTTCTCGATTTTCGTTGAAATTCAGTCAAAAACTATTGAAACCTGCATTTTCATCGTTTTAGACGAAATAACACCCAATCGATCGATTTGCGATTTCGTCGATGGTCCGATCGACTCGAACCTCGAATGTGACTCAGAACATGAAAATTTCTCGATTTTCGTTGAAATTCAGTCAGAACTGTTGATACCTGCATTTTCATCGATTTAGACGAACTAACACCCAATTGCTCGATTAGCGTTTTCGTGGATGGTCCATTCGACTCGAACCTCGAAAGTCACTCGAAGCATTAATATTTCTCGATGTTCGTTGAAATTCAGTCAAAAACTGTTGAAACATGCATTTTCATCAATTTAGATGAACTAACACTCAATCTCTGGATTTGCGGTCTCGTCGAACTCAGTCGAAAACTATTGAAACCTGCATTTTCATCGTTTTAGTCGAAATAACACCCAATCGATCGATTTGCGATTTCGTCGATGGTCCGATCGACTCGAACCCGAATGTGACTCAGAACATGAAAATTTCTCGATTTTCGTTGAAATTCAGTCAGAACTATTGATACCTGCATTTTCATCGATTTAGACGAACTAACACCCAATTGCTCGATTACCGTTTTCGTGGATGGTCCATTAGTCTCGAACCTCGAAAGTCAGTCGAAGCATTAATAGTTCTCGATGTTCGTTGAAATTCAGTCAAAAACTGTTGAAACATGCATTTTCATCAATTTAGACGAACTAACACTCAATCTCTGGATTTGCGGTCTCGTCGATGGTCCGTTCGACGCCAACCTCGAGAATGACTCGCAACATGAAAATTTCTCGATTTTCGTTGAAACTCAGTCAAAAACTGTTGAAACCTGCATTTTCATCGTTTTTGACGAACTAACACTTAATCGGTCGATTTCCATTCTCGTCGATGGTCCGATCGACTTGAACCTCAAAAGTGACCCGGAACATGAAAATTTCTCGATTTTCGTTGAAATTCAGTTAAAAACTATTGAAACCTGCATTTTCATCGTTTTAGACGAAATAACACCCAATCGATCGATTTGCGATTTCGTCGATGGTCCGATCGACTCGAACCTCGAATGTGACTCAGAACATGAAAATTTCTCGATTTTCGTTGAAATTCAGTCAGAACTATTGATACCTGTATTTTCATCGATTTAGACGAACTAACACCCAATTGCTCGATTAGCGTTTTCGTGGATGGTCCATTCGACTCGAACCTCGAAAGTCAGTCGAAGCATTAATAATTCTCGATGTTCGTTGAAATTCAGTCAGAAACTGTTGAAACATGCATTTTCATCAATTTAGACGAACTAACACTCAACCTCTGGATTTGCGGTCCCGTCGATGGTCCGTTCGACGCGAACCTCGAGAATGACTCGCAACATGAAAATTTCTCGATTTACGTTGAAACTCAGTCAAAAACTGTTGAAACCTGCGTTTTCATCGTTTTAGACGAACTCACACTCAATTTCTCCATTAGCGTTTTCGTGGATGGTCCAATTGACTCGAACCTCGAAAGTCACTCGAAGCATTAAAATTTCTCGATGTTCGTTGAATATCAGTCAAAAACTGTTGAAACCTGCATTTTCATCCTTTTAGACGAAATAACACCAATCGATCGATTTGCGATTTCGTCGATGGTCCGATCGACTCGAACCTCGAAAGTGACTCGGAACATCAAAGTTTCTCGGTTTTCGTTGAAATTCAGTCAAAAACTATTGAAACCTGCATTTTCATCCTTTTAGACGAAATAACACCAATCGATCGATTTGCGATTTCGTCGATGGTCCGATCGACTCGAACCTCGAAAGTGACTCGCAACATGAAAATGTCTCGAGTTTTGTTGAAATTCAGTCAAAAACTGTTGAAACCTGCTTTTTCATCTTTTTAGACGAAATTACACCCATTCGTTCGATTTGCGATCTCGTCGATGGTCCGATCGACTCGAACCTCGAAAGTGACTCGGAACATGAAAATTTCTCGATGTTCGTTGAAATTCAGTCAAAGACTGTTGAAACCTGCATTTTGATCGTTTTAGACGAACTAACACTCAATCTCTCGATATGCATTCTCGTTGGTGGTCCGTTCGTCTCGAACCTTGAAAGTTACTCGCAACATGAAAATGTCTTGAGTTTCGTTGAAATTGAGTCAAAAACTGTTGAAACCTGCATTTTGATCGTTTTAGACGAACTAACACTCAATCTCTCGATATGCATTCTCGTTGGTGGTCCGTTCGTCTCGAACCTCGAAAGTGACTCGCAACATGAAAATTTCACGATATTCGTTGAAATTCAATCGGAACTGTTGATACCTGCATTTTCATCGATTTAGACGAACTAACATCCAATTGCTCGATTAGCGTTTTCGTGGATGGTCCATTCGACTCGAACCTCGAAAGTCACTCGAAGCGTTAATAATTCTCGATGTTCGTTGAAATTCAGTCAAAAACTGTTGAAACATGCATTTTCATCAATTTAGATGAACTAACACTCAATCTCTGGATTTGCGGTCTCGTCGAACTCAGTCGAAAACTATTGAAACCTGCATTTTCATCGTTTTAGTCGAAATAACACCCAATCGATCGATTTGCGATTTCGTCGATGGTCCGATCGACTCGAACCCGAATGTGACTCAGAACATGAAAATTTCTCGATTTTCGTTGAAATTCAGTCAGAACTATTGATACCTGCATTTTCATCGATTTAGACGAACTAACACCCAATTGCTCGATTACCGTTTTCGTGGATGGTCCATTAGTCTCGAACCTCGAAAGTCAGTCGAAGCATTAATAGTTCTCGATGTTCGTTGAAATTCAGTCAAAAACTGTTGAAACATGCATTTTCATCAATTTAGACGAACTAACACTCAATCTCTGGATTTGCGGTCTCGTCGATGGTCCGTTCGACGCCAACCTCGAGAATGACTCGCAACATGAAAATTTCTCGATTTTCGTTGAAACTCAGTCAAAAACTGTTGAAACCTGCATTTTCATCGTTTTTGACGAACTAACACTTAATCGGTCGATTTCCATTCTCGTCGATGGTCCGATCGACTTGAACCTCAAAAGTGACCCGGAACATGAAAATTTCTCGATTTTCGTTGAAATTCAGTCAAAAACTATTGAAACCTGCATTTTCATCGTTTTAGACGAAATAACACCCAATCGATCGATTTGCGATTTCGTCGATGGTCCGATCGACTCGAACCTCGAATGTGACTCAGAACATGAAAATTTCTCGATTTTCGTTGAAATTCAGTCAGAACTATTGATACCTGTGTTTTCATCGATTTAGACGAACTAACACCCAATTGCTCGATTAGCGTTTTCGTGGATGGTCCATTCGACTCGAACCTCGAAAGTCAGTCGAAGCATTAATAATTCTCGATGTTCGTTGAAATTCAGTCAGAAACTGTTGAAACATGCATTTTCATCAATTTAGACGAACTAACACTCAACCTCTGGATTTGCGGTCCCGTCGATGGTCCGTTCGACGCGAACCTCGAGAATGACTCGCAACATGAAAATTTCTCGATTTACGTTGAAACTCAGTCAAAAACAGTTGAAACCTGCGTTTTCATCGTTTTAGACGAACTCACACTCAATTTCTCCATTAGCGTTTTCGTGGATGGTCCAATTGACTCGAACCTCGAAAGTCACTCGAAGCATTAAAATTTCTCGATGTTCGTTGAATATCAGTCAAAAACTGTTGAAACCTGCATTTTCATCCTTTTAGACGAAATAACACCAATCGATCGATTTGCGATTTCGTCGATGGTCCGATCGACTCGAACCTCGAAAGTGACTCGGAACATCAAAGTTTCTCGGTTTTCGTTGAAATTCAGTCAAAAACTATTGAAACCTGCATTTTCATCCTTTTAGATGAAATAACACCAATCGATCGATTTGCGATTTCGTCGATGGTCCGATCGACTCGAACCTCGAAAGTGACTCCGAACATGAAAATTTCTCGATTTTCGTTGAAATTCAATCAGAACTGTTGATACCTGCATTTTCATCGATTTAGACGAACTAACACCCAATTGCTCGATTAGCGTTTTCGTGGATGGTCCATTCGACTCGAACCTCGAAAGTCACTCGAAGCATTAAAATTTCTCGATGTTCGTTGAAATTCAGTCAAAAACTCTTGAAACCTGCATTTTCATTGATTTAGACGAACTAAACCTCAATCTCTGGATTTGCGGTCTCGTCGATGGTCCGTTCGACTCGAACATCGAAAGTCGTTCGAAGCATTAAAATTTCTCGATTTTCGTTGAAATTCAGTCAAAAACTGTTGAAACCTGCATTTTCATCGTTTTTGACGATCTAACACTTAATCGGTCGATTTCCATTCTCGTCGATGGTCCGATCGAATCGAACTTCGAAAGTGACTCGGAACATGAAAATTTCTCGATTTTCGTTGAAATTCAGTCGAAAACTATTGAAACCTGCATTTTCATCGTTTTAGACGAAATAACACCCAATCGATCGATTTGCGATTTCGTCGATGGTCCGATCGACTTGAACCCGAATGTCACTCAGAACATGAAAATTTCTCGATTTTCATTGAAATTCAGTCAGAACTGTTGATACCTGCATTTTCATCGATTTAGACGAACTAACACCCATTTGCTCGATTAGCGTTTTCGTGGATGGTCCATTCGACTCGAACCTCGAAAGTCAGTCGAAGCATTAACATTTCTCGATGTTCGTTGAAATTCAGTCAAAAACTGTTGAAACCTGCATTTTCATCGTTTTTGACGAACTAACACTTAATCGGTCGATTTCCATTCTCGTCGATGGTCCGATCGACTCGAACTTCGAAAGTGACTCGGAACATGAAAATTTCTCGATTTTCGTTGAAATTCAGTCAAAAACTATTGAAACCTGCATTTTCATCGTTTTAGACGAAATAACACCCAATCGATCGATTTGCGATTTCGTCGATGGTCCGATCGACTCGAACCTCGAATGTGACTCAGAACATGAAAATTTCTCGATTTTCGTTGAAATTCAGTCAGAACTGTTGATACCTGCATTTTCATCGATTTAGACGAACTAACACCCAATTGCTCGATTAGCGTTTTCGTGGATGGTCCATTCGACTCGAACCTCGAAAGTCACTCGAAGCATTAATATTTCTCGATGTTCGTTGAAATTCAGTCAAAAACTGTTGAAACATGCATTTTCATCAATTTAGACGAACTAACACTCAATCTCTGGATTTGCGGTCTCGTCGATTGTCCGTTCGACTCGAACCTCGAAAGTGACTCGCGACATGAAAATTTCTCGATGTTCATTGAAACTCAGTCAAAAACTGTTGAAACCTGCGTTTTCATCGTTTTAGTCGAAAATACACCAATCGATCGATTTGCGATTTCGTCGATGGTCCGATCGACTCGAACCTCGAATGTGACTCGGAACATGAAAATTTCTCGGTTTTCGTTGAAATTCAGTCAAAAAATATTGAAACCTGCATTTTCATCGTTTTAGACGAAATAACACTTAATCGGTCGATCTCCATTCTCGTCTATGGTCCGATCGATTCGAACCTCGAAAATGACTCGGAACATGAAAATTTCTCGATTTTCGTTGAAATTCAGTCAGAACTGTTGATACCTGCATTTTCATCGATTTAGACGAACTAACACCCAATTGCTCGATTAGCGTTTTCGTGGATGTTCCATTCGACTCGAACCTCGAAAGTCAGTCAAAGCATTAATATTTCTCGATGTTCGTTGAAATTCAGTCAAAAACTGTTGAAACATGCATTTTCATCAATTTAGACGAACTAACACTCAATCTCTGGATTTCCGTTCTCGTCGATGGTCCGATCGACTCGAACTTCGAAAGTGACTCGGAACATGAAAATTTCTCGATTTTCGTTGAAATTCAGTCAGAACTATTGATACCTGCATTTTCATCAATTTAGACGAACTAACACTCAATCTCTGGATTTGCGGTCTCGTCGATGGTCCGTTCGACGCCAACCTCGAGAATGACTCGCAACATGAAAATTTCTCGATTTACGTTGAAACTCAGTCAAAAACTGTTGAAACCTGCGTTTTCATCGTTTTAGACGAACTCACACTCAATTTCTCCATTAGCGTTTTCGTGGATGGTCCATTTGACTCGAACCTCGAAAGTCACTCGAAGCATTAAAATTTCTCGATGTTCGTTGAATATCAGTCAAAAACTGTTGAAACCTGCATTTTCATCCTTTTAGACGAAATAACACCAATCGATCGATTTGCGATTTCGTCGATGGTCCGATCGACTCGAACCTCGAAAGTGACTCGGAACATCAAAGTTTCTCGGTTTTCGTTGAAATTCAGTCAAAAACTATTGAAACCTGCATTTTCATCGTTTTAGACGAACTAAACCTCAATCTCTGGATTTGCGGTCTCGTCGATGGTCCGTTCGACTCGAACATCGAAAGTCGTTCGAAGCATTAAAATTTCTCGATGTTCGTTGAATATCAGTCAAAAACTGTTGAAACCTGCATTTTCATCGTTTCAGACGAAATAACACCAATCGATCGATTTGCGATTTCGTCGATAGTCCGATCGACTCGAACCTCGAATGTGACTCGGAACATCAAAATTTCTCGGTTTTCGTTTAAATTCAGTCAAAAACTATTGAAACCTGCATTTTCATCGTTTTTGACGAACTAACACTTAATCGGTCGATTTCCATTCTCGTCGATGGTCCGATCGACTCGAACCTCAAAAGTGACCCGGAACATGAAAATTTCTCGATTTTCGTTGAAATTCAGTCAAAAACTATTGAAACCTGCATTTTCATCGTTTTAGACGAAATAACACCCAATCGATCGATTTGCGATTTCGTCGATGGTCCGATCGACTCGAACCTCGAATGTGACTCAGAACATGAAAATTTCTCGATTTTCGTTGAAATTCAGTCAGAACTGTTGATACCTGCATTTTCATCGATTTAGACGAACTAACACCCAATTGCTCGATTAGCGTTTTCGTGGATGGTCCATTCGACTCGAACCTCGAAAGTCACTCGAAGCATTAATATTTCTCGATGTTCGTTGAAATTCAGTCAAAAACTGTTGAAACATGCATTTTCATCAATTTAGACGAACTAACACTCAATCTCTGGATTTGCGGTCCCGTCGATGGTCCGTTCGACGCGAACCTCGAGAATGACTCGCAACATGAAAATTTCTCGATTTACGTTGAAACTCAGTCAAAAACTGTTGAAACCTGCGTTTTCATCGTTTTAGACGAACTCACACTCAATTTCTCCATTAGCGTTTTCGTGGATGGTCCATTTGACTCGAACCTCGAAAGTCACTCGAAGCATTAAAATTTCTCGATGTTCGTTGAATATCAGTCATAAACTGTTGAAACCTGCATTTTCATCCTTTTAGACGAAATAACACCAATCGATCGATTTGCGATTTCGTCGATGGTCCGATCGACTCGAACCTCGAAAGTGACTCGGAACATCAAAGTTTCTCGGTTTTCGTTGAAATTCAGTCAAAAACTATTGAAACCTGCATTTTCATCGTTTTAGACGAACTAAACCTCAATCTCTGGATTTGCGGTCTCGTCGATGGTCCGTTCGACTCGAACATCGAAAGTCGTTCGAAGCATTAAAATTTCTCGATTTTCGTTGAAATTCAGTCAAAAACTGTTGAAACCTGCATTTTCATCCTTTTAGACGAAATAACACCAATCGATCGATTTGCGATTTCGTCGATGGTCCGATCGACTCGAACCTCGAAAGTGACTCGGAACATCAAAGTTTCTCGGTTTTCGTTGAAATTCAGTCAAAAACTATTGAAACCTGCATTTTCATCATTTTAGACGAAATAACACCCAATCGATCGATTTGCGATTTCGTCGATGGTCCGATCGACTCGAACCTCGAATGTGACTCGGAACATGAAAATTTCTCGATTTTCGTTGAAATTCAGTCAGAACTGTTGATACCTGCATTTTCATCGATTTAGGCAAACTAACACCGAATTGCTCGATTAGCGTTTTCGTGGATGGTCCATTCGACTCGAACCTCGAAAGTCACTCGAAGCTTTAATATTTCTCGATGTTCGTTGAAATTCAGTCAAAAACTGTTGAAACCTGCATTTTCATCGTTTTAGACGAAATAACACCAATCGATCGATTTGCGATTTCGTCGATGGTCCGATCGACTCGAACCTCGAAAGTGACTCGGAACATAAAAATTTCTCGGTTTTCGTTGAAATTCAGAAAAAAAATATTGAAACCTGCATTTTCATCGTTTTAGACGAAATAACACTTAATCGGTCGATTTCCATTCTTATCGATGGTCCGATCGACTCGAACCTCGAAAGTGACTCCGAACATGAAAATTTCTCGATTTTCGTTGAAATTCAATCAGAACTGTTGATACCTGCATTTTCATCGATTTAGACGAACTAACACCCAATTGCTCGATTTGCGATTTCGTCGATGGTCCGATCGACTCGAACCCGAATGTGACTCAGAACATGAAAATTTCTCGATTTTCGTTGAAATTCAGTCAGAACTGTTGATACATGCATTTTCATCGATTTAGACGAACTAACACCCAATTGCTCGATTTGCGATTTCGTCGATGGTCCGATCGACTCGAACCCGAATGTGACTCAGAACATGAAAATTTCTCGATTTTCGTTGAAATTCAGTCAGAACTGTTGATACATGCATTTTCATCGATTTAGACGAACTAACACCCAATTGCTCGATTAGCGTTTTCGTGGATGGTCAATTCGACTCGAACCTCGAAAGTCAGTCGAAGCATTAATATTTCTCGATGTTCGTTGAAATTCAGTCAAAAACTGTTGAAACATGCATTTTCATCAATTTAGACGAACTAACACTCAATCTCTGGATTTGCGGTCTCGTCGATGGTCCGATCGACTCGAACCTCGAATGTGACTCAGAACATGAAAATTTCTCGATTTTCGTTGAAATTCAGTCAGAACTATTGATACCTGCATTTTCATCGATTTAGACGAACTAACACCCAATTGCTCGATTAGCGTTTTCGTGGATGGTCCATTCGACTCGAACCTCGAAAGTCAGTCGAAGCATTAATAATTCTCGATGTTCGTTGAAATTCAGTCAGAAACTGTTAAAACATGCATTTTCATCAATTTAGACGAACTAACACTCAACCTCTGGATTTGCGGTCCCGTCGATGGTCCGTTCGACGCGAACCTCGAGAATGACTCGCAACATGAAAATTTCTCGATTTACGTTGAAACTCAGTCAAAAACTGTTGAAACTTGCGTTTTCATCGTTTTAGACGAACTCACACTCAATTTCTCCATTAGCGTTTTCGTGAATGGTCCATTCGACTCGAACCTCGAAAGTCACTCGAAGCATTAAAATTTCTCGATGTTCGTTGAATATCAGTCAAAAACTGTTGAAACCTGCATTTTCATCGTTTCAGACGAAATAACACCAATCGATCGATTTGCGATTTCGTCGATGGTCCGATCGACTCGAACCTCGAATGTGACTCGGAACATCAAAATTTCTCGGTTTTCGTTTAAATTCAGTCAAAAACTATTGAAACCTGCATTTTCATCGTTTTTGACGAACTAACACTTAATCGGTCGATTTCCATTCTCGTCGATGGTCCGATCGACTCGAACCTCAAAAGTGAACCGGAACATGAAAATTTCTCGATTTTCGTTGAAATTCAGTCAAAAACTATTGAAACCTGCATTTTCATCGTTTTAGACGAAATAACACCCAATCGATCGATTTGCGATTTCGTCGATGGTCCGATCGACTCGAACCTCGAATGTGACTCAGAACATGAAAATTTCTCGATTTTCGTTGAAATTCAGTCAGAACTGTTGATACCTGCATTTTCATCGATTTAGACGAACTAACACCCAATTGCTCGATTAGCGTTTTCGTGGATGGTCCATTCGACTCGAACCTCGAAAATCACTCGAAGCATTAATATTTCTCGATGTTCGTTGAAATTCAGTCAAAAACTGTTGAAACATGCATTTTCATCAATTTAGACGAACTAACACTCAATCTCTGGATTTGCGGTCTCGTCGATGGTCCGATCGACTCGAACCTCGAATGTGACTCAGAACATGAAAATTTCTCGATTTTCGTTGAAATTCAGTCAGAACTATTGATACCTGCATTTTCATCGATTTAAACGAACTAACACCCAATTGCTCGATTAGCGTTTTCGTGGATGGTCCATTCGACTCGAACCTCGAAAGTCAGTCGAAGCATTAATAATTCTCGATGTTCGTTGAAATTCAGTCAGAAACTGTTGAAACATGAATTTTCATCAATTTAGACGAACTAACACTCAACCTCTGGATTTGCGGTCCCGTCGATGGTCCGTTCGACGCGAACCTCGAGAATGACTCGCAACATGAAAATTTCTCGATTTACGTTGAAACTCAGTCAAAAACTGTTGAAACCTGCGTTTTCATCGTTTTAGACGAACTCACACTCAATTTCTCCATTAGCGTTTTCGTGGATGGTCCATTCGACTCGAACCTCGAAAGTCACTCGAAGCATTAAAATTTCTCGATGTTCGTTGAATATCAGTCAAAAACTGTTGAAACCTGGATTTTCATCGTTTCAGACGAAATAACACCAATCGATCGATTTGCGATTTCGTCGATGGTCCGATCGACTCGAACCTCGAATGTGACTCGGAACATCAAAATTTCTCGGTTTTCGTTTAAATTCAGTCAAAAACTATTGAAACCTGTATTTTCATCGTTTTAGACGAAATAAAACCCAATCGATCGATTTTCGATCTCGTCGATGGTCCTATCGACTCGAACCTCGAATGTGACTCGGAACATGAAAATTTCTCGATTTTCGTTGAAATTCAGTCAGAACTGTTGATACCTGCATTTTCATCGATTTAGACGAACTAACACCCAATTGCTCGATTAGCGTTTTCGTGGATGTTCCATTCGACTCGAACCTCGAAAGTCAGTCGAAGCATTAATATTTCTCGATGTTCGTTGAAATTCAGTCAAAAACTGTTGAAACATGCATTTTCATCAATTTAGACGAACTAACACTCAATCTCTGGATTTCCGTTCTCGTCGATGGTCCGATCGACTCGAACTTCGAAAGTGACTCGGAACATGAAAATTTCTCGATTTTCGTTGAAATTCAGTCAGAACTATTGATACCTGCATTTTCATCGATTTAGACGAACTAACACCCAATTGCTCGATTAGCGTTTTCGTGGATGGTCCATTAGTCTCGAACCTCGAAAGTCAGTCGAAGCATTAATAGTTCTCGATGTTCGTTGAAATTCAGTCAAAAACTGTTGAAACATGCATTTTCATCAATTTAGACGAACTAACACTCAATCTCTGGATTTGCGGTCTCGTCGATGGTCCGTTCGACGCCAACCTCGAGAATGACTCGCAACATGAAAATTTCTCGATTTTCGTTGAAACTCAGTCAAAAACTGTTGAAACCTGCATTTTCATCGTTTTTGACGAACTAACACTTAATCGGTTGATTTCCATTCTCGTCGATGGTCCGATCGACTCGAACCTCAAAAGTGACCCGGAACATGAAAATTTCTCGATTTTCGTTGAAATTCAGTCAAAAACTATTGAAACCTGCATTTTCATCGTTTTAGACGAAATAACACCCAATCGATCGATTTGCGATTTCGTCGATGGTCCGATCGACTCGAACCTCGAATGTGACTCAGAACATGAAAATTTCTCGATTTTCGTTGAAATTCAGTCAGAACTGTTGATACCTGCATTTTCATCGATTTAGACGAACTAACATCCAATTGCTCGATTAGCGTTTTCGTCGATGGTCCATTCGACTCGAACCTCGAAAGTCACTCGAAGCATTAATATTTCTCGATGTTCGTTGAAATTCAGTCAAAAACTGTTGAAACATGCATTTTCATCAATTTAGACGAACTAACACTCAATCTCTGGATTTGCGGTCTCGTCGATGGTCTGATCGACTCGAACCTCGAATGTGACTCAGAACATGAAAATTTCTCGATTTTCGTTGAAATTCAGTCAGAACTATTGATACCTCCATTTTCATCGATTTAGACGAACTAACACCCAATTGCTCGATTAGCGTTTTCGTGGATGGTCCATTCGACTCGAACCTCGAAAGTCACTCGAAGCATTAAAATTTCTCGATGTTCGTTGAAATTCAGTCAAAAACTCTTGAAACCTGCATTTTCATTGATTTAGACGAACTAAACCTCAATCTCTGGATTTGCGGTCTCGTCGATGGTCCGTTCGACGCCAACCTCGAGAATGACTCGCAACATGAAAATTTCTCGATTTTCGTTGAAACTCGGTCAAAAACTGTTGAAACCTGCATTTTCATCGTTTTTGACGAACTAACACTTAATCGGTTGATTTCCATTCTCGTCGATGGTCCGATCGACTCGAACCTCAAAAGTGACCCGGAACATGAAAATTTCTCGATTTTCGTTGAAATTCAGTCAGAACTATTGAAACCTGCATTTTCATCGTTTTAGACGAACTAAACCTCAATCTCTGGATTTGCGGTCTCGTCGATGGTCCGTTCGACTCGAACATCGAAAGTCGTTCGAAGCATTAAAATTTCTCGATTTTCGTTGAAATTCAGTCAAAAACTGTTGAAACCTGCATTTTCATCGTTTTTGACGATCTAACACTTAATCGGTCGATTTCCATTCTCGTCGATGGTCCGATCGAATCGAACTTCGAAAGTGACTCGGAACATGAAAATTTCTCGATTTTCGTTGAAATTCAGTCGAAAACTATTGAAACCTGCATTTTCATCGTTTTAGACGAAATAACACCCAATCGATCGATTTGCGATTTCGTCGATGGTCCGATCGACTTGAACCCGAATGTCACTCAGAACATGAAAATTTCTCGATTTTCATTGAAATTCAGTCAGAACTGTTGATACCTGCATTTTCATCGATTTAGACGAACTAACACCCATTTGCTCGATTAGCGTTTTCGTGGATGGTCCATTCGACTCGAACCTCGAAAGTCAGTCGAAGCATTAACATTTCTCGATGTTCGTTGAAATTCAGTCAAAAACTGTTGAAACCAGCATTTTCATCGTTTTTGACGAACTAACACTTAATCGGTCGATTTCCATTCTCGTCGATGGTCCGATCGACTCGAACCTCGAAAGTCACTCGAAGCATTAATATTTCTCGATGTTCGTTGAAATTCAGTCAAAAACTGTTGAAACATGCATTTTCATCAATTTAGACGAACTAACACTCAATCTCTGGATTTGCGGTCTCGTCGATTGTCCGTTCGACTCGAACCTCGAAAGTGACTCGCGACATGAAAATTTCTCGATGTTCATTGAAACTCAGTCAAAAACTGTTGAAACCTGCGTTTTCATCGTTTTAGTCGAAAATACACCAATCGATCGATTTGCGATTTCGTCGATGGTCCGATCGACTCGAACCTCGAATGTGACTCGGAACATGAAAATTTCTCGGTTTTCGTTGAAATTCAGTCAAAAAATATTGAAACCTGCATTTTCATCGTTTTAGACGAAATAACACTTAATCGGTCGATCTCCATTCTCGTCTATGGTCCGATCGATTCGAACCTCGAAAATGACTCGGAACATGAAAATTTCTCGATTTTCGTTGAAATTCAGTCAGAACTGTTGATACCTGCATTTTCATCGATTTAGACGAACTAACACCCAATTGCTCGATTAGCGTTTTCGTGGATGTTCCATTCGACTCGAACCTCGAAAGTCAGTCAAAGCATTAATATTTCTCGATGTTCGTTGAAATTCAGTCAAAAACTGTTGAAACATGCATTTTCATCAATTTAGACGAACTAACACTCAATCTCTGGATTTCCGTTCTCGTCGATGGTCCGATCGACTCGAACTTCGAAAGTGACTCGGAACATGAAAATTTCTCGATTTTCGTTGAAATTCAGTCAGAACTATTGATACCTGCATTTTCATCAATTTAGACGAACTAACACTCAATCTCTGGATTTGCGGTCTCGTCGATGGTCCGTTCGACGCCAACCTCGAGAATGACTCGCAACATGAAAATTTCTCGATTTTCGTTGAAACTCAGTCAAAAACTGTTGAAACCTGCATTTTCATCGTTTTTGACGAACTAACACTTAATCGGTCGATTTCCATTCTCGTCGATGGTCCGATCGACTCGAACCTCAAAAGTGACCCGGAACATGAAAATTTCTCGATTTTCGTTGAAATTCAGTCAGAACTGTTGATACCTGCATTTTCATCGATTTAGACGAACTAACACCCAATTGCTCGATTAGCGTTTTCGTCGATGGTCCATTCGACTCGAACCTCGAAAGTCACTCGAAGCATTAATATTTCTCGATGTTCGTTGAAATTCAGTCAAAAACTGTTGAAACATGCATTTTCATCAATTTAGACGAACTAACACTCAATCTCTGGATTTGCGGTCTCGTCGATGGTCTGATCGACTCGAACCTCGAATGTGACTCAGAACATGAAAATTTCTCGATTTTCGTTGAAATTCAGTCAGAACTATTGATACCTGCATTTTCATCGATTTAGACGAACTAACACCCAATTGCTCGATTAGCGTTTTCGTGGATGGTCCATTCGACTCGAACCTCGAAAGTCAGTCGAAGCATTAATAATTCTCGATGTTCGTTGAAATTCAGTCAGAAACTGTTGAAACATGCATTTTCATCAATTTAGACGAACTAACACTCAACCTCTGGATTTGCGGTCCCGTCGATGGTCCGTTCGACGCGAACCTCGAGAATGACTCGCAACATGAAAATTTCTCGATTTACGTTGAAACTCAGTCAAAAACTGTTGAAACCTGCGTTTTCATCGTTTTAGACGAACTCACACTCAATTTCTCCATTAGCGTTTTCGTGGATGGTCCATTTGCCTCGAACCTCGAAAGTCACTCGAAGCATTAAAATTTCTCGATGTTCGTTGAATATCAGTCATAAACTGTTGAAACCTGCATTTTCATCCTTTTAGACGAAATAACACCAATCGATCGATTTGCGATTTCGTCGATGGTCCGATCGACTCGAACCTCGAAAGTGACTCGGAACATCAAAGTTTCTCGGTTTTCGTTGAAATTCAGTCAAAAACTATTGAAACCTGCATTTTCATCGTTTTAGACGAACTAAACCTCAATCTCTGGATTTGCGGTCTCGTCGATGGTCCGTTCGACTCGAAAATCGAAAGTCGTTCGAAGCATTAAAATTTCTCGATTTTCGTTGAAATTCAGTCAAAAACTGTTGAAACCTGCATTTTCATCCTTTTAGACGAAATAACACCAATCGATCGATTTGCGATTTCGTCGATGGTCCGATCGACTCGAACCTCGAAAGTGACTCGGAACATCAAAGTTTCTCGGTTTTCGTTGAAATTCAGTCAAAAACTATTGAAACCTGCATTTTCATCATTTTAGACGAAATAACACCCAATCGATCGATTTGCGATTTCGTCGATGGTCCGATCGACTCGAACCTCGAATGTGACTCGGAACATGAAAATTTCTCGATTTTCGTTGAAATTCAGTCAGAACTGTTGATACCTGCATTTTCATCGATTTAGGCAAACTAACACCGAATTGCTCGATTAGCGTTTTCGTGGATGGTCCATTCGACTCGAACCTCGAAAGTCACTCGAAGCTTTAATATTTCTCGATGTTCGTTGAAATTCAGTCAAAAACTGTTGAAACCTGCATTTTCATCGTTTTAGACGAAATAACACCAATCGATCGATTTGCGATTTCGTCGATGGTCCGATCGACTCGAACCTCGAAAGTGACTCGGAACATAAAAATTTCTCGGTTTTCGTTGAAATTCAGAAAAAAAATATTGAAACCTGCATTTTCATCGTTTTAGACGAAATAACACTTAATCGGTCGATTTCCATTCTCATCGATGGTCCGATCGACTCGAACCTCGAAAGTGACTCCGAACATGAAAATTTCTCGATTTTCGTTGAAATTCAATCAGAACTGTTGATACCTGCATTTTCATCGATTTAGACGAACTAACACCCAATTGCTCGATTTGCGATTTCGTCGATGGTCCGATCGACTCGAACCCGAATGTGACTCAGAACATGAAAATTTCTCGATTTTCGTTGAAATTCAGTCAGAACTGTTGATACCTGCATTTTCATCGATTTAGACGAACTAACACCCAATTGCTCGATTAGCGTTTTCGTCGATGGTCCATTCGACTCGAACCTCGAAAGTCACTCGAAGCATTAATATTTCTCGATGTTCGTTGAAATTCAGTCAAAAACTGTTGAAACATGCATTTTCATCAATTTAGACGAACTAACACTCAATCTCTGGATTTGCGGTCTCGTCGATGGTCTGATCGACTCGAACCTCGAATGTGACTCAGAACATGAAAATTTCTCGATTTTCGTTGAAATTCAGTCAGAACTATTGATACCTGCATTTTCATCGATTTAGACGAACTAACACCCAATTGCTCGATTAGCGTTTTCGTGGATGGTCCATTCGACTCGAACCTCGAAAGTCAGTCGAAGCATTAATAATTCTCGATGTTCGTTGAAATTCAGTCAGAAACTGTTGAAACATGCATTTTCATCAATTTAGACGAACTAACACTCAACCTCTGGATTTGCGGTCCCGTCGATGGTCCGTTCGACGCGAACCTCGAGAATGACTCGCAACATGAAAATTTCTCGATTTACGTTGAAACTCAGTCAAAAACTGTTGAAACCTGCGTTTTCATCGTTTTAGACGAACTCACACTCAATTTCTCCATTAGCGTTTTCGTGGATGGTCCATTTGACTCGAACCTCGAAAGTCACTCGAAGCATTAAAATTTCTCGATGTTCGTTGAATATCAGTCATAAACTGTTGAAACCTGCATTTTCATCCTTTTAGACGAAATAACACCAATCGATCGATTTGCGATTTCGTCGATGGTCCGATCGACTCGAACCTCGAAAGTGACTCGGAACATCAAAGTTTCTCGGTTTTCGTTGAAATTCAGTCAAAAACTATTGAAACCTGCATTTTCATCGTTTTAGACGAACTAAACCTCAATCTCTGGATTTGCGGTCACGTCGATGGTCCGTTCGACTCGAACATCGAAAGTCGTTCGAAGCATTAAAATTTCTCGATTTTCGTTGAAATTCAGTCAAAAACTGTTGAAACCTGCATTTTCATCCTTTTAAACGAAATAACACCAATCGATCGATTTGCGATTTCGTCGATGGTCCGATCGACTCGAACCTCGAAAGTGACTCGGAACATCAAAGTTTCTCGGTTTTCGTTGAAATTCAGTCAAAAACTATTGAAACCTGCATTTTCATCATTTTAGACGAAATAACACCCAATCGATCGATTTGCGATTTCGTCGATGGTCCGATCGACTCTAACCTCGAATGTGACTCGGAACATGAAAATTTCTCGATTTTCGTTGAAATTCAGTCAGAACTGTTGATACCTGCATTTTCATCGATTTAGGCAAACTAACACCGAATTGCTCGATTAGCGTTTTCGTGGATGGTCCATTCGACTCGAACCTCGAAAGTCACTCGAAGCTTTAATATTTCTCGATGTTCGTTGAAATTCAGTCAAAAACTGTTGAAACCTGCATTTTCATCGTTTTAGACGAAATAACACCAATCGATCGATTTGCGATTTCGTCGATGGTCCGATCGACTCGAACCTCGAAAGTGACTCGGAACATAAAAATTTCTCGGTTTTCGTTGAAATTCAGAAAAAAAATATTGAAACCTGCATTTTCATCGTTTTAGACGAAATAACACTTAATCGGTCGATTTCCATTCTCATCGATGGTCCGATCGACTCGAACCTCGAAAGTGACTCCGAACATGAAAATTTCTCGATTTTCGTTGAAATTCAATCAGAACTGTTGATACCTGCATTTTCATCGATTTAGACGAACTAACACCCAATTGCTCGATTTGCGATTTCGTCGATGGTCCGATCGACTCGAACCCGAATGTGACTCAGAACATGAAAATTTCTCGATTTTCGTTGAAATTCAGTCAGAACTGTTGATACATGCATTTTCATCGATTTAGACGAACTAACACCCAATTGCTCGATTAGCGTTTTCGTGGATGGTCAATTCGACTCGAACCTCGAAAGTCAGTCGAAGCATTAATATTTCTCGATGTTCGTTGAAATTCAGTCAAAAACTGTTGAAACATGCATTTTCATCAATTTAGACGAACTAACACTCAATCTCTGGATTTGCGGTCTCGTCGATGGTCCGATCGACTCGAACCTCGAATGTGACTCAGAACATGAAAATTTCTCGATTTTCGTTGAAATTCAGTCAGAACTATTGATACCTGCATTTTCATCGATTTAGACGAACTAACACCCAATTGCTCGATTAGCGTTTTCGTGGATGGTCCATTCGACTCGAACCTCGAAAGTCAGTCGAAGCATTAATAATTCTCGATGTTCGTTGAAATTCAGTCAGAAACTGTTAAAACATGCATTTTCATCAATTTAGACGAACTAACACTCAACCTCTGGATTTGCGGTCCCGTCGATGGTCCGTTCGACGCGAACCTCGAGAATGACTCGCAACATGAAAATTTCTCGATTTACGTTGAAACTCAGTCAAAAACTGTTGAAACCTGTGTTTTCATCGTTTTAGACGAACTCACACTCAATTTCTCCATTAGCGTTTTCGTGAATGGTCCATTCGACTCGAACCTCGAAAGTCACTCGAAGCATTAAAATTTCTCGATGTTCGTTGAATATCAGTCAAAAACTGTTGAAACCTGCATTTTCATCGTTTCAGACGAAATAACACCAATCGATCGATTTGCGATTTCGTCGATGGTCCGATCGACTCGAACCTCGAATGTGACTCGGAACATCAAAATTTCTCGGTTTTCGTTTAAATTCAGTCAAAAACTATTGAAACCTGCATTTTCATCGTTTTTGACGAACTAACACTTAATCGGTCGATTTCCATTCTCGTCGATGGTCCGATCGACTCGAACCTCAAAAGTGACCCGGAACATGAAAATTTCTCGATTTTCGTTGAAATTCAGTCAAAAACTATTGAAACCTGCATTTTCATCGTTTTAGACGAAATAACACCCAATCGATCGATTTGCGATTTCGTCGATGGTCCGATCGACTCGAACCTCGAATGTGACTCAGAACATGAAAATTTCTCGATTTTCGTTGAAATTCAGTCAGAACTGTTGATACCTGCATTTTCATCGATTTAGACGAACTAACACCCAATTGCTCGATTAGCGTTTTCGTGGATGGTCCATTCGACTCGAACCTCGAAAGTCACTCGAAGCATTAATATTTCTCGATGTTCGTTGAAATTCAGTCAAAAACTGTTGAAACATGCATTTTCATCAATTTAGACGAACTAACACTCAATCTCTGGATTTGCGGTCTCGTCGATGGTCCGATCGACTCGAACCTCGAATGTGACTCAGAACATGAAAATTTCTCGATTTTCGTTGAAATTCAGTCAGAACTATTGATACCTGCATTTTCATCGATTTAAACGAACTAACACCCAATTGCTCGATTAGCGTTTTCGTGGATGGTCCATTCGACTCGAACCTCGAAAGTCAGTCGAAGCATTAATAATTCTCGATGTTCGTTGAAATTCAGTCAGAAACTGTTGAAACATGAATTTTCATCAATTTAGACGAACTAACACTCAACCTCTGGATTTGCGGTCCCGTCGATGGTCCGTTCGACGCGAACCTCGAGAATGACTCGCAACATGAAAATTTCTCGATTTACGTTGAAACTCAGTCAAAAACTGTTGAAACCTGCGTTTTCATCGTTTTAGACGAACTCACACTCAATTTCTCCATTAGCGTTTTCGTGGATGGTCCATTCGACTCGAACCTCGAAAGTCACTCGAAGCATTAAAATTTCTCGATGTTCGTTGAATATCAGTCAAAAACTGTTGAAACCTGGATTTTCATCGTTTCAGACGAAATAACACCAATCGATCGATTTGCGATTTCGTCGATGGTCCGATCGACTCGAACCTCGAATGTGACTCGGAACATCAAAATTTCTCGGTTTTCGTTTAAATTCAGTCAAAAACTATTGAAACCTGTATTTTCATCGTTTTAGACGAAATAAAACCCAATCGATCGATTTGCGATCTCGTCGATGGTCCTATCGACTCGAACCTCGAATGTGACTCGGAACATGAAAATTTCTCGATTTTCGTTGAAATTCAGTCAGAACTGTTGATACCTGCATTTTCATCGATTTAGACGAACTAACACCCAATTGCTCGATTAGCGTTTTCGTGGATGTTCCATTCGACTCGAACCTCGAAAGTCAGTCGAAGCATTAATATTTCTCGATGTTCGTTGAAATTCAGTCAAAAACTGTTGAAACATGCATTTTCATCAATTTAGACGAACTAACACTCAATCTCTGGATTTCCGTTCTCGTCGATGGTCCGATCGACTCGAACTTCGAAAGTGACTCGGAACATGAAAATTTCTCGATTTTCGTTGAAATTCAGTCAGAACTATTGATACCTGCATTTTCATCGATTTAGACGAACTAACACCCAATTGCTCGATTAGCGTTTTCGTGGATGGTCCATTAGTCTCGAACCTCGAAAGTCAGTCGAAGCATTAATAGTTCTCGATGTTCGTTGAAATTCAGTCAAAAACTGTTGAAACATGCATTTTCATCAATTTAGACGAACTAACACTCAATCTCTGGATTTGCGGTCTCGTCGATGGTCCGTTCGACGCCAACCTCGAGAATGACTCGCAACATGAAAATTTCTCGATTTTCGTTGAAACTCAGTCAAAAACTGTTGAAACCTGCATTTTCATCGTTTTTGACGATCTAACACTTAATCGGTCGATTTCCATTCTCGTCGATGGTCCGATCGAATCGAACTTCGAAAGTGACTCGGAACATGAAAATTTCTCGATTTTCGTTGAAATTCAGTCGAAAACTATTGAAACCTGCATTTTCATCGTTTTAGACGAAATAACACCCAATCGATCGATTTGCGATTTCGTCGATGGTCCGATCGACTTGAACCCGAATGTCACTCAGAACATGAAAATTTCTCGATTTTCATTGAAATTCAGTCAGAACTGTTGATACCTGCATTTTCATCGATTTAGACAAACTAACACCCATTTGCTCGATTAGCGTTTTCGTGGATGGTCCATTCGACTCGAACCTCGAAAGTCAGTCGAAGCATTAACATTTCTCGATGTTCGTTGAAATTCAGTCAAAAACTGTTGAAACCTGCATTTTCATCGTTTTTGACGAACTAACACTTAATCGGTCGATTTCCATTCTCGTCGATGGTCCGATCGACTCGAACTTCGAAAGTGACTCGGAACATGAAAATTTCTCGATTTTCGTTGAAATTCAGTCAAAAACTATTGAAACCTGCATTTTCATCGTTTTAGACGAAATAACACCCAATCGATCGATTTGCGATTTCGTCGATGGTCCGATCGACTCGAACCTCGAATGTGACTCAGAACATGAAAATTTCTCGATTTTCGTTGAAATTCAGTCAGAACTGTTGATACCTGCATTTTCATCGATTTAGACGAACTAACACCCAATTGCTCGATTAGCGTTTTCGTGGATGGTCCATTCGACTCGAACCTCGAAAGTCACTCGAAGCATTAATATTTCTCGATGTTCGTTGAAATTCAGTCAAAAACTGTTGAAACATGCATTTTCATCAATTTAGACGAACTAACACTCAATCTCTGGATTTGCGGTCTCGTCGATTGTCCGTTCGACTCGAACCTCGAAAGTGACTCGCGACATGAAAATTTCTCGATGTTCATTGAAACTCAGTCAAAAACTGTTGAAACCTGCGTTTTCATCGTTTTAGTCGAAAATACACCAATCGATCGATTTGCGATTTCGTCGATGGTCCGATCGACTCGAACCTCGAATGTGACTCGGAACATGAAAATTTCTCGGTTTTCGTTGAAATTCAGTCAAAAAATATTGAAACCTGCATTTTCATCGTTTTAGACGAAATAACACTTAATCGGTCGATCTCCATTCTCGTCTATGGTCCGATCGATTCGAACCTCGAAAATGACTCGGAACATGAAAATTTCTCGATTTTCGTTGAAATTCAGTCAGAACTGTTGATACCTGCATTTTCATCGATTTAGACGAACTAACACCCAATTGCTCGATTAGCGTTTTCGTGGATGTTCCATTCGACTCGAACCTCGAAAGTCAGTCAAAGCATTAATATTTCTCGATGTTCGTTGAAATTCAGTCAAAAACTGTTGAAACATGCATTTTCATCAATTTAGACGAACTAACACTCAATCTCTGGATTTCCGTTCTCGTCGATGGTCCGATCGACTCGAACTTCGAAAGTGACTCGGAACATGAAAATTTCTCGATTTTCGTTGAAATTCAGTCAGAACTATTGATACCTGCATTTTCATCAATTTAGACGAACTAACACTCAATCTCTGGATTTGCGGTCTCGTCGATGGTCCGTTCGACGCCAACCTCGAGAATGACTCGCAACATGAAAATTTCTCGATTTTCGTTGAAACTCAGTCAAAAACTGTTGAAACCTGCATTTTCATCGTTTTTGACGATCTAACACTTAATCGGTCGATTTCCATTCTCGTCGATGGTCCGATCGAATCGAACTTCGAAAGTGACTCGGAACATGAAAATTTCTCGATTTTCGTTGAAATTCAGTCGAAAACTATTGAAACCTGCATTTTCATCGTTTTAGACGAAATAACACCCAATCGATCGATTTGCGATTTCGTCGATGGTCCGATCGACTTGAACCCGAATGTCACTCAGAACATGAAAATTTCTCGATTTTCATTGAAATTCAGTCAGAACTGTTGATACCTGCATTTTCATCGATTTAGACAAACTAACACCCATTTGCTCGATTAGCGTTTTCGTGGATGGTCCATTCGACTCGAACCTCGAAAGTCAGTCGAAGCATTAACATTTCTCGATGTTCGTTGAAATTCAGTCAAAAACTGTTGAAACCTGCATTTTCATCGTTTTTGACGAACTAACACTTAATCGGTCGATTTCCATTCTCGTCGATGGTCCGATCGACTCGAACTTCGAAAGTGACTCGGAACATGAAAATTTCTCGATTTTCGTTGAAATTCAGTCAAAAACTATTGAAACCTGCATTTTCATCGTTTTAGACGAAATAACACCCAATCGATCGATTTGCGATTTCGTCGATGGTCCGATCGACTCGAACCTCGAATGTGACTCAGAACATGAAAATTTCTCGATTTTCGTTGAAATTCAGTCAGAACTGTTGATACCTGCATTTTCATCGATTTAGACGAACTAACACCCAATTGCTCGATTAGCGTTTTCGTGGATGGTCCATTCGACTCGAACCTCGAAAGTCACTCGAAGCATTAATATTTCTCGATGTTCGTTGAAATTCAGTCAAAAACTGTTGAAACATGCATTTTCATCAATTTAGACGAACTAACACTCAATCTCTGGATTTGCGGTCTCGTCGATTGTCCGTTCGACTCGAACCTCGAAAGTGACTCGCGACATGAAAATTTCTCGATGTTCATTGAAACTCAGTCAAAAACTGTTGAAACCTGCGTTTTCATCGTTTTAGTCGAAAATACACCAATCGATCGATTTGCGATTTCGTCGATGGTCCGATCGACTCGAACCTCGAATGTGACTCGGAACATGAAAATTTCTCGGTTTTCGTTGAAATTCAGTCAAAAAATATTGAAACCTGCATTTTCATCGTTTTAGACGAAATAACACTTAATCGGTCGATCTCCATTCTCGTCTATGGTCCGATCGATTCGAACCTCGAAAATGACTCGGAACATGAAAATTTCTCGATTTTCGTTGAAATTCAGTCAGAACTGTTGATACCTGCATTTTCATCGATTTAGACGAACTAACACCCAATTGCTCGATTAGCGTTTTCGTGGATGTTCCATTCGACTCGAACCTCGAAAGTCAGTCAAAGCATTAATATTTCTCGATGTTCGTTGAAATTCAGTCAAAAACTGTTGAAACATGCATTTTCATCAATTTAGACGAACTAACACTCAATCTCTGGATTTCCGTTCTCGTCGATGGTCCGATCGACTCGAACTTCGAAAGTGACTCGGAACATGAAAATTTCTCGATTTTCGTTGAAATTCAGTCAGAACTATTGATACCTGCATTTTCATCAATTTAGACGAACTAACACTCAATCTCTGGATTTGCGGACTCGTCGATGGTCCGTTCGACGCCAACCTCGAGAATGACTCGCAACATGAAAATTTCTCGATTTTCGTTGAAACTCAGTCAAAAACTGTTGAAACCTGCATTTTCATCGTTTTTGACGAACTAACACTTAATCGGTCGATTTCCATTCTCGTCGATGGTCCGATCGACTCGAACCTCAAAAGTGACCCGGAACATGAAAATTTCTCGATTTTCGTTGAAATTCAGTCAAAAACTATTGAAACCTGCATTTTCATCGTTTTAGACGAAATAACACCCAATCGATCGATTTGCGATTTCGTCGATGGTCCGATCGACTCGAACCTCGAATGTGACTCAGAACATGAAAATTTCTCGATTTTCGTTGAAATTCAGTCAGAACTGTTGATACCTGCATTTTCATCGATTTAGACGAACTAACACCCAATTGCTCGATTAGCGTTTTCGTGGATGGTCCATTCGACTCGAACCTCGAAAGTCAGTCGAAGCATTAATAATTCTCGATGTTCGTTGAAATTCAGTCAGAAACTGTTGAAACATGCATTTTCATCAATTTAGACGAACTAACACTCAACCTCTGGATTTGCGGTCCCGTCGATGGTCCGTTCGACGCGAACCTCGAGAATGACTCGCAACATGAAAATTTCTCGATTTACGTTGAAATTCAGTCAAAAACTGTTGAAACCTGCGTTTTCATCGTTTTAGACGAACTCACACTCAATTTCTCCATTAGCGTTTTCGTGGATGGTCCATTTGACTCGAACCTCGAAAGTCACTCGAAGCATTACAATTTCTCGATGTTCGTTGAATATCAGTCATAAACTGTTGAAACCTGCATTTTCATCCTTTTAGACGAAATAACACCAATCGATCGATTTGCGATTTCGTCGATGGTCCGATCGACTCGAACCTCGAAAGTGACTCGGAACATCAAAGTTTCTCGGTTTTCGTTGAAATTCAGTCAAAAACTATTGAAACCTGCATTTTCATCGTTTTAGACGAACTAAACCTCAATCTCTGGATTTGCGGTCTCGTCGATGGTCCGTTCGACTCGAAAATCGAAAGTCGTTCGAAGCATTAAAATTTCTCGATTTTCGTTGAAATTCAGTCAAAAACTGTTGAAACCTGCATTTTCATCCTTTTAGACGAAATAACACCAATCGATCGATTTGCGATTTCGTCGATGGTCCGATCGACTCGAACCTCGAAAGTGACTCGGAACATCAAAGTTTCTCGGTTTTCGTTGAAATTCAGTCAAAAACTATTGAAACCTGCATTTTCATCATTTTAGACGAAATAACACCCAATCGATCGATTTGCGATTTCGTCGATGGTCCGATCGACTCGAACCTCGAATGTGACTCGGAACATGAAAATTTCTCGATTTTCGTTGAAATTCAGTCAGAACTGTTGATACCTGCATTTTCATCGATTTAGGCAAACTAACACCGAATTGCTCGATTAGCGTTTTCGTGGATGGTCCATTCGACTCGAACCTCGAAAGTCACTCGAAGCTTTAATATTTCTCGATGTTCGTTGAAATTCAGTCAAAAACTGTTGAAACCTGCATTTTCATCGTTTTAGACGAAATAACACCAATCGATCGATTTGCGATTTCGTCGATGGTCCGATCGACTCGAACCTCGAAAGTGACTCGGAACATAAAAATTTCTCGGTTTTCGTTGAAATTCAGAAAAAAAATATTGAAACCTGCATTTTCATCGTTTTAGACGAAATAACACTTAATCGGTCGATTTCCATTCTCATCGATGGTCCGATCGACTCGAACCTCGAAAGTGACTCTGAACATGAAAATTTCTCGATTTTCGTTGAAATTCAATCAGAACTGTTGATACCTGCATTTTCATCGATTTAGACGAACTAACACCCAATTGCTCGATTTGCGATTTCGTCGATGGTCCGATCGACTCGAACCCGAATGTGACTCAGAACATGAAAATTTCTCGATTTTCGTTGAAATTCAGTCAGAACTGTTGATACCTGCATTTTCATCGATTTAGACGAACTAACACCCAATTGCTCGATTAGCGTTTTCGTCGATGGTCCATTCGACTCGAACCTCGAAAGTCACTCGAAGCATTAATATTTCTCGATGTTCGTTGAAATTCAGTCAAAAACTGTTGAAACATGCATTTTCATCAATTTAGACGAACTAACACTCAATCTCTGGATTTGCGGTCTCGTCGATGGTCTGATCGACTCGAACCTCGAATGTGACTCAGAACATGAAAATTTCTCGATTTTCGTTGAAATTCAGTCAGAACTATTGATACCTGCATTTTCATCGATTTAGACGAACTAACACCCAATTGCTCGATTAGCGTTTTCGTGGATGGTCCATTCGACTCGAACCTCGAAAGTCAGTCGAAGCATTAATAATTCTCGATGTTCGTTGAAATTCAGTCAGAAACTGTTGAAACATGCATTTTCATCAATTTAGACGAACTAACACTCAACCTCTGGATTTGCGGTCCCGTCGATGGTCCGTTCGACGCGAACCTCGAGAATGACTCGCAACATGAAAATTTCTCGATTTACGTTGAAACTCAGTCAAAAACTGTTGAAACCTGCGTTTTCATCGTTTTAGACGAACTCACACTCAATTTCTCCATTAGCGTTTTCGTGGATGGTCCATTTGACTCGAACCTCGAAAGTCACTCGAAGCATTAAAATTTCTCGATGTTCGTTGAATATCAGTCATAAACTGTTGAAACCTGCATTTTCATCCTTTTAGACGAAATAACACCAATCGATCGATTTGCGATTTCGTCGATGGTCCAATCGACTCGAACCTCGAAAGTGACTCGGAACATCAAAGTTTCTCGGTTTTCGTTGAAATTCAGTCAAAAACTATTGAAACCTGCATTTTCATCGTTTTAGACGAACTAAACCTCAATCTCTGGATTTGCGGTCTCGTCGATGGTCCGTTCGACTCGAACATCGAAAGTCGTTCGAAGCATTAAAATTTCTCGATTTTCGTTGAAATTCAGTCAAAAACTGTTGAAACCTGCATTTTCATCCTTTTAGACGAAATAACACCAATCGATCGATTTGCGATTTCGTCGATGGTCCGATCGACTCGAACCTCGAAAGTGACTCGGAACATCAAAGTTTCTCGGTTTTCGTTGAAATTCAGTCAAAAACTATTGAAACCTGCATTTTCATCATTTTAGACGAAATAACACCCAATCGATCGATTTGCGATTTCGTCGATGGTCCGATCGACTCGAACCTCGAATGTGACTCGGAACATGAAAATTTCTCGATTTTCGTTGAAATTCAGTCAGAACTGTTGATACCTGCATTTTCATCGATTTAGGCAAACTAACACCGAATTGCTCGATTAGCGTTTTCGTGGATGGTCCATTCGACTCGAACCTCGAAAGTCACTCGAAGCTTTAATATTTCTCGATGTTCGTTGAAATTCAGTCAAAAACTGTTGAAACCTGCATTTTCATCGTTTTAGACGAAATAACACCAATCGATCGATTTGCGATTTCGTCGATGGTCCGATCGACTCGAACCTCGAAAGTCACTCGGAACATAAAAATTTCTCGGTTTTCGTTGAAATTCAGAAAAAAAATATTGAAACCTGCATTTTCATCGTTTTAGACGAAATAACACTTAATCGGTCGATTTCCATTCTCATCGATGGTCCGATCGACTCGAACCTCGAAAGTGACTCCGAACATGAAAATTTCTCGATTTTCGTTGAAATTCAATCAGAACTGTTGATACCTGCATTTTCATCGATTTAGACGAACTAACACCCAATTGCTCGATTTGCGATTTCGTCGATGGTCCGATCGACTCGAACCCGAATGTGACTCAGAACATGAAAATTTCTCGATTTTCGTTGAAATTCAGTCAGAACTGTTGATACATGCATTTTCATCGATTTAGACGAACTAACACCCAATTGCTCGATTAGCGTTTTCGTGGATGGTCAATTCGACTCGAACCTCGAAAGTCAGTCGAAGCATTAATATTTCTCGATGTTCGTTGAAATTCAGTCAAAAACTGTTGAAACATGCATTTTCATCAATTTAGACGAACTAACACTCAATCTCTGGATTTGCGGTCTCGTCGATGGTCCGATCGACTCGAACCTCGAATGTGACTCAGAACATGAAAATTTCTCGATTTTCGTTGAAATTCAGTCAGAACTATTGATACCTGCATTTTCATCGATTTAGACGAACTAACACCCAATTGCTCGATTAGCGTTTTCGTGGATGGTCCATTCGACTCGAACCTCGAAAGTCAGTCGAAGCATTAATAATTCTCGATGTTCGTTGAAATTCAGTCAGAAACTGTTAAAACATGCATTTTCATCAATTTAGACGAACTAACACTCAACCTCTGGATTTGCGGTCCCGTCGATGGTCCGTTCGACGCGAACCTCGAGAATGACTCGCAACATGAAAATTTCTCGATTTACGTTGAAACTCAGTCAAAAACTGTTGAAACCTGCGTTTTCATCGTTTTAGACGAACTCACACTCAATTTCTCCATTAGCGTTTTCGTGAATGGTCCATTCGACTCGAACCTCGAAAGTCACTCGAAGCATTAAAATTTCTCGATGTTCGTTGAATATCAGTCAAAAACTGTTGAAACCTGCATTTTCATCGTTTCAGACGAAATAACACCAATCGATCGATTTGCGATTTCGTCGATGGTCCGATCGACTCGAACCTCGAATGTGACTCGGAACATCAAAATTTCTCGGTTTTCGTTTAAATTCAGTCAAAAACTATTGAAACCTGCATTTTCATCGTTTTTGACGAACTAACACTTAATCGGTCGATTTCCATTCTCGTCGATGGTCCGATCGACTCGAACCTCAAAAGTGACCCGGAACATGAAAATTTCTCGATTTTCGTTGAAATTCAGTCAAAAACTATTGAAACCTGCATTTTCATCGTTTTAGACGAAATAACACCCAATCGATCGATTTGCGATTTCGTCGATGGTCCGATCGACTCGAACCTCGAATGTGACTCAGAACATGAAAATTTCTCGATTTTCGTTGAAATTCAGTCAGAACTGTTGATACCTGCATTTTCATCGATTTAGACGAACTAACACCCAATTGCTCGATTAGCGTTTTCGTGGATGGTCCATTCGACTCGAACCTCGAAAATCACTCGAAGCATTAATATTTCTCGATGTTCGTTGAAATTCAGTCAAAAACTGTTGAAACATGCATTTTCATCAATTTAGACGAACTAACACTCAATCTCTGGATTTGCGGTCTCGTCGATGGTCCGATCGACTCGAACCTCGAATGTGACTCAGAACATGAAAATTTCTCGATTTTCGTTGAAATTCAGTCAGAACTATTGATACCTGCATTTTCATCGATTTAAACGAACTAACACCCAATTGCTCGATTAGCGTTTTCGTGGATGGTCCATTCGACTCGAACCTCGAAAGTCAGTCGAAGCATTAATAATTCTCGATGTTCGTTGAAATTCAGTCAGAAACTGTTGAAACATGAATTTTCATCAATTTAGACGAACTAACACTCAACCTCTGGATTTGCGGTCCCGTCGATGGTCCGTTCGACGCGAACCTCGAGAATGACTCGCAACATGAAAATTTCTCGATTTACGTTGAAACTCAGTCAAAAACTGTTGAAACCTGCGTTTTCATCGTTTTAGACGAACTCACACTCAATTTCTCCATTAGCGTTTTCGTGGATGGTCCATTCGACTCGAACCTCGAAAGTCACTCGAAGCATTAAAATTTCTCGATGTTCGTTGAATATCAGTCAAAAACTGTTGAAACCTGGATTTTCATCGTTTCAGACGAAATAACACCAATCGATCGATTTGCGATTTCGTCGATGGTCCGATCGACTCGAACCTCGAATGTGACTCGGAACATCAAAATTTCTCGGTTTTCGTTTAAATTCAGTCAAAAACTATTGAAACCTGTATTTTCATCGTTTTAGACGAAATAAAACCCAATCGATCGATTTTCGATCTCGTCGATGGTCCTATCGACTCGAACCTCGAATGTGACTCGGAACATGAAAATTTCTCGATTTTCGTTGAAATTCAGTCAGAACTGTTGATACCTGCATTTTCATCGATTTAGACGAACTAACACCCAATTGCTCGATTAGCGTTTTCGTGGATGTTCCATTCGACTCGAACCTCGAAAGTCAGTCGAAGCATTAATATTTCTCGATGTTCGTTGAAATTCAGTCAAAAACTGTTGAAACATGCATTTTCATCAATTTAGACGAACTAACACTCAATCTCTGGATTTCCGTTCTCGTCGATGGTCCGATCGACTCGAACTTCGAAAGTGACTCGGAACATGAAAATTTCTCGATTTTCGTTGAAATTCAGTCAGAACTATTGATACCTGCATTTTCATCGATTTAGACGAACTAACACCCAATTGCTCGATTAGCGTTTTCGTGGATGGTCCATTAGTCTCGAACCTCGAAAGTCAGTCGAAGCATTAATAGTTCTCGATGTTCGTTGAAATTCAGTCAAAAACTGTTGAAACATGCATTTTCATCAATTTAGACGAACTAACACTCAATCTCTGGATTTGCGGTCTCGTCGATGGTCCGTTCGACGCCAACCTCGAGAACGACTCGCAACATGAAAATTTCTCGATTTTCGTTGAAACTCAGTCAAAAACTGTTAAAACCTGCATTTTCATCGTTTTTGACGAACTAACACTTAATCGGTTGATTTCCATTCTCGTCGATGGTCCGATCGACTCGAACCTCAAAAGTGACCCGGAACATGAAAATTTCTCGATTTTCGTTGAAATTCAGTCAAAAACTATTGAAACCTGCATTTTCATCGTTTTAGACGAAATAACACCCAATCGATCGATTTGCGATTTCGTCGATGGTCCGATCGACTCGAACCTCGAATGTGACTCAGAACATGAAAATTTCTCGATTTTCGTTGAAATTCAGTCAGAACTGTTGATACCTGCATTTTCATCGATTTAGACGAACTAACACCCAATTGCTCGATTAGCGTTTTCGTCGATGGTCCATTCGACTCGAACCTCGAAAGTCACTCGAAGCATTAATATTTCTCGATGTTCGTTGAAATTCAGTCAAAAACTGTTGAAACATGCATTTTCATCAATTTAGACGAACTAACACTCAATCTCTGGATTTGCGGTCTCGTCGATGGTCTGATCGACTCGAACCTCGAATGTGACTCAGAACATGAAAATTTCTCGATTTTCGTTGAAATTCAGTCAGAACTATTGATACCTGCATTTTCATCGATTTAGACGAACTAACACCCAATTGCTCGATTAGCGTTTTCGTGGACGGTCCATTCGACTCGAACCTCGAAAGTCACTCGAAGCATTAAAATTTCTCGATGTTCGTTGAAATTCAGTCAAAAACTCTTGAAACCTGCATTTTCATTGATTTAGACGAACTAAACCTCAATCTCTGGATTTGCGGTCTCGTCGATGGTCCGTTCGACTCGAACATCGAAAGTCGTTCGAAGCATTAAAATTTCTCGATTTTCGTTGAAATTCAGTCAAAAACTGTTGAAACATGCATTTTCATCAATTTAGACGAACTAACACTCAATCTCTGGATTTGCGGTCTCGTCGATGGTCTGATCGACTCGAACCTCGAATGTGACTCAGAACATGAAAATTTCTCGATTTTCGTTGAAATTCAGTCAGAACTGTTGATACCTGCATTTTCATCGATTTAGACGAACTAACACCCAATTGCTCGATTAGCGTTTTCGTCGATGGTCCATTCGACTCGAACCTCGAAAGTCACTCGAAGCATTAATATTTCTCGATGTTCGTTGAAATTCAGTCAAAAACTGTTGAAACATGCATTTTCATCAATTTAGACGAACTAACACTCAATCTCTGGATTTGCGGTCTCGTCGATGGTCCGTTCGACGCCAACCTCGAGAATGACTCGCAACATGAAAATTTCTCGATTTTCGTTGAAACTCAGTCAAAAACTGTTGAAACCTGCATTTTCATCGTTTTTGACGAACTAACACTTAATCGGTTGATTTCCATTCTCGTCGATGGTCCGATCGACTCGAACCTCAAAAGTGACCCGGAACATGAAAATTTCTCGATTTTCGTTGAAATTCAGTCAGAACTATTGAAACCTGCATTTTCATCGTTTTAGACGAACTAAACCTCAATCTCTGGATTTGCGGTCTCGTCGATGGTCCGTTCGACTCGAACATCGAAAGTCGTTCGAAGCATTAAAATTTCTCGATTTTCGTTGAAATTCAGTCAAAAACTGTTGAAACCTGCATTTTCATCCTTTTAGACGAAATAACACCAATCGATCGATTTGCGATTTCGTCGATGGTCCGATCGACACGAACCTCGAAAGTGACTCGGAACATCAAAGTTTCTCGGTTTTCGTTGAAATTCAGTCAAAAACTATTGAAACCTGCATTTTCATCATTTTAGACGAAATAACACCCAATCGATCGATTTGCGATTTCGTCGATGGTCCGATCGACTCGAACCTCGAATGTGACTCGGAACATGAAAATTTCTCGATTTTCGTAGAAATTCAGTCAGAACTGTTGATACCTGCATTTTTATCGATTTAGGCAAACTAACACCGAATTGCTCGATTAGCGTTTTCGTGGATGGTCCATTCGACTCGAACCTCGAAAGTCACTCGAAGCTTTAATATTTCTCGATGTTCGTTGAAATTCAGTCAAAAACTGTTGAAACCTGCATTTTCATCGTTTTAGACGAAATAACACCAATCGATCGATTTGCGATTTCGTCGATGGTCCGATCGACTCGAACCTCGAAAGTGACTCGGAACATAAAAATTTCTCGGTTTTCGTTGAAATTCAGAAAAAAAATATTGAAACCTGCATTTTCATCGTTTTAGACGAAATAACACTTAATCGGTCGATTTCCATTCTCATCGATGGTCCGATCGACTCGAACCTCGAAAGTGACTCCGAACATGAAAATTTCTCGATTTTCGTTGAAATTCAATCAGAACTGTTGATACCTGCATTTTCATCGATTTAGACGAACTAACACCCAATTGCTCGATTTGCGATTTCGTCGATGGTCCGATCGACTCGAACCCGAATGTGACTCAGAACATGAAAATTTCTCGATTTTCGTTGAAATTCAGTCAGAACTGTTGATACATGCATTTTCATCGATTTAGACGAACTAACACCCAATTGCTCGATTAGCGTTTTCGTGGATGGTCAATTCGACTCGAACCTCGAAAGTCAGTCGAAGCATTAATATTTCTCGATGTTCGTTGAAATTCAGTCAAAAACTGTTGAAACATGCATTTTCATCAATTTAGACGAACTAACACTCAATCTCTGGATTTGCGGTCTCGTCGATGGTCCGATCGACTCGAACCTCGAATGTGACTCAGAACATGAAAATTTCTCGATTTTCGTTGAAATTCAGTCAGAACTATTGATACCTGCATTTTCATCGATTTAGACGAACTAACACCCAATTGCTCGATTAGCGTTTTCGTGGATGGTCCATTAGTCTCGAACCTCGAAAGTCAGTCGAAGCATTAATAGTTCTCGATGTTCGTTGAAATTCAGTCAAAAACTGTTGAAACATGCATTTTCATCAATTTAGACGAACTAACACTCAATCTCTGGATTTGCGGTCTCGTCGATGGTCCGTTCGACGCCAACCTCGAGAATGACTCGCAACATGAAAATTTCTCGATTTTCGTTGAAACTCAGTCAAAAACTGTTGAAACCTGCATTTTCATCGTTTTTGACGATCTAACACTTAATCGGTCGATTTCCATTCTCGTCGATGGTCCGATCGAATCGAACTTCGAAAGTGACTCGGAACATGAAAATTTCTCGATTTTCGTTGAAATTCAGTCGAAAACTATTGAAACCTGCATTTTCATCGTTTTAGACGAAATAACACCCAATCGATCGATTTGCGATTTCGTCGATGGTCCGATCGACTCGAACCTCGAATGTGACTCAGAACATGAAAATTTCTCGATTTTCGTTGAAATTCAGTCAGAACTGTTGATACCTGCATTTTCATCGATTTAGACGAACTAACACCCAATTGCTCGATTAGCGTTTTCGTGGATGGTCCATTCGACTCGAACCTCGAAAGTCAGTCGAAGCATTAATAATTCTCGATGTTCGTTGAAATTCAGTCAGAAACTGTTGAAACATGCATTTTCATCAATTTAGACGAACTAACACTCAACCTCTGGATTTGCGGTCCCGTCGATGGTCCGTTCGACGCGAACCTCGAGAATGACTCGCAACAAGAAAATTTCTCGATTTACGTTGAAATTCAGTCAAAAACTGTTGAAACCTGCGTTTTCATCGTTTTAGACGAACTCACACTCAATTTCTCCATTAGCGTTTTCGTGGATGGTCCATTTGACTCGAACCTCGAAAGTCACTCGAAGCATTACAATTTCTCGATGTTCGTTGAATATCAGTCATAAACTGTTGAAACCTGCATTTTCATCCTTTTAGACGAAATAACACCAATCGATCGATTTGCGATTTCGTCGATGGTCCGATCGACTCGAACCTCGAAAGTGACTCGGAACATCAAAGTTTCTCGGTTTTCGTTGAAATTCAGTCAAAAACTATTGAAACCTGCATTTTCATCGTTTTAGACGAACTAAACCTCAATCTCTGGATTTGCGGTCTCGTCGATGGTCCGTTCGACTCGAAAATCGAAAGTCGTTCGAAGCATTAAAATTTCTCGATTTTCGTTGAAATTCAGTCAAAAACTGTTGAAACCTGCATTTTCATCCTTTTAGACGAAATAACACCAATCGATCGATTTGCGATTTCGTCGATGGTCCGATCGACTCGAACCTCGAAAGTGACTCGGAACATCAAAGTTTCTCGGTTTTCGTTGAAATTCAGTCAAAAACTATTGAAACCTGCATTTTCATCATTTTAGACGAAATAACACCCAATCGATCGATTTGCGATTTCGTCGATGGTCCGATCGACTCGAACCTCGAATGTGACTCGGAACATGAAAATTTCTCGATTTTCGTTGAAATTCAGTCAGAACTGTTGATACCTGCATTTTCATCGATTTAGGCAAACTAACACCGAATTGCTCGATTAGCGTTTTCGTGGATGGTCCATTCGACTCGAACCTCGAAAGTCACTCGAAGCTTTAATATTTCTCGATGTTCGTTGAAATTCAGTCAAAAACTGTTGAAACCTGCATTTTCATCGTTTTAGACGAAATAACACCAATCGATCGATTTGCGATTTCGTCGATGGTCCGATCGACTCGAACCTTGAAAGTGACTCGGAACATAAAAATTTCTCGGTTTTCGTTGAAATTCAGAAAAAAAATATTGAAACCTGCATTTTCATCGTTTTAGACGAAATAACACTTAATCGGTCGATTTCCATTCTCATCGATGGTCCGATCGACTCGAACCTCGAAAGTGACTCTGAACATGAAAATTTCTCGATTTTCGTTGAAATTCAATCAGAACTGTTGATACCTGCATTTTCATCGATTTAGACGAACTAACACCCAATTGCTCGATTTGCGATTTCGTCGATGGTCCGATCGACTCGAACCCGAATGTGACTCAGAACATGAAAATTTCTCGATTTTCGTTGAAATTCAGTCAGAACTGTTGATACCTGCATTTTCATCGATTTAGACGAACTAACACCCAATTGCTCGATTAGCGTTTTCGTCGATGGTCCATTCGACTCGAACCTCGAAAGTCACTCGAAGCATTAATATTTCTCGATGTTCGTTGAAATTCAGTCAAAAACTGTTGAAACATGCATTTTCATCAATTTAGACGAACTAACACTCAATCTCTGGATTTGCGGTCTCGTCGATGGTCTGATCGACTCGAACCTCGAATGTGACTCAGAACATGAAAATTTCTCGATTTTCGTTGAAATTCAGTCAGAACTATTGATACCTGCATTTTCATCGATTTAGACGAACTAACACCCAATTGCTCGATTAGCGTTTTCGTGGATGGTCCATTCGACTCGAACCTCGAAAGTCAGTCGAAGCATTAATAATTCTCGATGTTCGTTGAAATTCAGTCAGAAACTGTTGAAACATGCATTTTCATCAATTTAGACGAACTAACACTCAACCTCTGGATTTGCGGTCCCGTCGATGGTCCGTTCGACGCGAACCTCGAGAATGACTCGCAACATGAAAATTTCTCGATTTACGTTGAAACTCAGTCAAAAACTGTTGAAACCTGCGTTTTCATCGTTTTAGACGAACTCACACTCAATTTCTCCATTAGCGTTTTCGTGGATGGTCCATTTGACTCGAACCTCGAAAGTCACTCGAAGCATTAAAATTTCTCGATGTTCGTTGAATATCAGTCATAAACTGTTGAAACCTGCATTTTCATCCTTTTAGACGAAATAACACCAATCGATCGATTTGCGATTTCGTCGATGGTCCAATCGACTCGAACCTCGAAAGTGACTCGGAACATCAAAGTTTCTCGGTTTTCGTTGAAATTCAGTCAAAAACTATTGAAACCTGCATTTTCATCGTTTTAGACGAACTAAACCTCAATCTCTGGATTTGCGGTCTCGTCGATGGTCCGTTCGACTCGAACATCGAAAGTCGTTCGAAGCATTAAAATTTCTCGATTTTCGTTGAAATTCAGTCAAAAACTGTTGAAACCTGCATTTTCATCCTTTTAGACGAAATAACACCAATCGATCGATTTGCGATTTCGTCGATGGTCCGATCGACTCGAACCTCGAAAGTGACTCGGAACATCAAAGTTTCTCGGTTTTCGTTGAAATTCAGTCAAAAACTATTGAAACCTGCATTTTCATCATTTTAGACGAAATAACACCCAATCGATCGATTTGCGATTTCGTCGATGGTCCGATCGACTCGAACCTCGAATGTGACTCGGAACATGAAAATTTCTCGATTTTCGTTGAAATTCAGTCAGAACTGTTGATACCTGCATTTTCATCGATTTAGGCAAACTAACACCGAATTGCTCGATTAGCGTTTTCGTGGATGGTCCATTCGACTCGAACCTCGAAAGTCACTCGAAGCTTTAATATTTCTCGATGTTCGTTGAAATTCAGTCAAAAACTGTTGAAACCTGCATTTTCATCGTTTTAGACGAAATAACACCAATCGATCGATTTGCGATTTCGTCGATGGTCCGATCGACTCGAACCTCGAAAGTCACTCGGAACATAAAAATTTCTCGGTTTTCGTTGAAATTCAGAAAAAAAATATTGAAACCTGCATTTTCATCGTTTTAGACGAAATAACACTTAATCGGTCGATTTCCATTCTCATCGATGGTCCGATCGACTCGAACCTCGAAAGTGACTCCGAACATGAAAATTTCTCGATTTTCGTTGAAATTCAATCAGAACTGTTGATACCTGCATTTTCATCGATTTAGACGAACTAACACCCAATTGCTCGATTTGCGATTTCGTCGATGGTCCGATCGACTCGAACCCGAATGTGACTCAGAACATGAAAATTTCTCGATTTTCGTTGAAATTCAGTCAGAACTGTTGATACATGCATTTTCATCGATTTAGACGAACTAACACCCAATTGCTCGATTAGCGTTTTCGTGGATGGTCAATTCGACTCGAACCTCGAAAGTCAGTCGAAGCATTAATATTTCTCGATGTTCGTTGAAATTCAGTCAAAAACTGTTGAAACATGCATTTTCATCAATTTAGACGAACTAACACTCAATCTCTGGATTTGCGGTCTCGTCGATGGTCCGATCGACTCGAACCTCGAATGTGACTCAGAACATGAAAATTTCTCGATTTTCGTTGAAATTCAGTCAGAACTATTGATACCTGCATTTTCATCGATTTAGACGAACTAACACCCAATTGCTCGATTAGCGTTTTCGTGGATGGTCCATTCGACTCGAACCTCGAAAGTCAGTCGAAGCATTAATAATTCTCGATGTTCGTTGAAATTCAGTCAGAAACTGTTAAAACATGCATTTTCATCAATTTAGACGAACTAACACTCAACCTCTGGATTTGCGGTCCCGTCGATGGTCCGTTCGACGCGAACCTCGAGAATGACTCGCAACATGAAAATTTCTCGATTTACGTTGAAACTCAGTCAAAAACTGTTGAAACCTGCGTTTTCATCGTTTTAGACGAACTCACACTCAATTTCTCCATTAGCGTTTTCGTGAATGGTCCATTCGACTCGAACCTCGAAAGTCACTCGAAGCATTAAAATTTCTCGATGTTCGTTGAATATCAGTCAAAAACTGTTGAAACCTGCATTTTCATCGTTTCAGACGAAATAACACCAATCGATCGATTTGCGATTTCGTCGATGGTCCGATCGACTCGAACCTCGAATGTGACTCGGAACATCAAAATTTCTCGGTTTTCGTTTAAATTCAGTCAAAAACTATTGAAACCTGCATTTTCATCGTTTTTGACGAACTAACACTTAATCGGTCGATTTCCATTCTCGTCGATGGTCCGATCGACTCGAACCTCAAAAGTGACCCGGAACATGAAAATTTCTCGATTTTCGTTGAAATTCAGTCAAAAACTATTGAAACCTGCATTTTCATCGTTTTAGACGAAATAACACCCAATCGATCGATTTGCGATTTCGTCGATGGTCCGATCGACTCGAACCTCGAATGTGACTCAGAACATGAAAATTTCTCGATTTTCGTTGAAATTCAGTCAGAACTGTTGATACCTGCATTTTCATCGATTTAGACGAACTAACACCCAATTGCTCGATTAGCGTTTTCGTGGATGGTCCATTCGACTCGAACCTCGAAAATCACTCGAAGCATTAATATTTCTCGATGTTCGTTGAAATTCAGTCAAAAACTGTTGAAACATGCATTTTCATCAATTTAGACGAACTAACACTCAATCTCTGGATTTGCGGTCTCGTCGATGGTCCGATCGACTCGAACCTCGAATGTGACTCAGAACATGAAAATTTCTCGATTTTCGTTGAAATTCAGTCAGAACTATTGATACCTGCATTTTCATCGATTTAAACGAACTAACACCCAATTGCTCGATTAGCGTTTTCGTGGATGGTCCATTCGACTCGAACCTCGAAAGTCAGTCGAAGCATTAATAATTCTCGATGTTCGTTGAAATTCAGTCAGAAACTGTTGAAACATGAATTTTCATCAATTTAGACGAACTAACACTCAACCTCTGGATTTGCGGTCCCGTCGATGGTCCGTTCGACGCGAACCTCGAGAATGACTCGCAACATGAAAATTTCTCGATTTACGTTGAAACTCAGTCAAAAACTGTTGAAACCTGCGTTTTCATCGTTTTAGACGAACTCACACTCAATTTCTCCATTAGCGTTTTCGTGGATGGTCCATTCGACTCGAACCTCGAAAGTCACTCGAAGCATTAAAATTTCTCGATGTTCGTTGAATATCAGTCAAAAACTGTTGAAACCTGGATTTTCATCGTTTCAGACGAAATAACACCAATCGATCGATTTGCGATTTCGTCGATGGTCCGATCGACTCGAACCTCGAATGTGACTCGGAACATCAAAATTTCTCGGTTTTCGTTTAAATTCAGTCAAAAACTATTGAAACCTGTATTTTCATCGTTTTAGACGAAATAAAACCCAATCGATCGATTTTCGATCTCGTCGATGGTCCTATCGACTCGAACCTCGAATGTGACTCGGAACATGAAAATTTCTCGATTTTCGTTGAAATTCAGTCAGAACTGTTGATACCTGCATTTTCATCGATTTAGACGAACTAACACCCAATTGCTCGATTAGCGTTTTCGTGGATGTTCCATTCGACTCGAACCTCGAAAGTCAGTCGAAGCATTAATATTTCTCGATGTTCGTTGAAATTCAGTCAAAAACTGTTGAAACATGCATTTTCATCAATTTAGACGAACTAACACTCAATCTCTGGATTTCCGTTCTCGTCGATGGTCCGATCGACTCGAACTTCGAAAGTGACTCGGAACATGAAAATTTCTCGATTTTCGTTGAAATTCAGTCAGAACTATTGATACCTGCATTTTCATCGATTTAGACGAACTAACACCCAATTGCTCGATTAGCGTTTTCGTGGATGGTCCATTAGTCTCGAACCTCGAAAGTCAGTCGAAGCATTAATAGTTCTCGATGTTCGTTGAAATTCAGTCAAAAACTGTTGAAACATGCATTTTCATCAATTTAGACGAACTAACACTCAATCTCTGGATTTGCGGTCTCGTCGATGGTCCGTTCGACGCCAACCTCGAGAACGACTCGCAACATGAAAATTTCTCGATTTTCGTTGAAACTCAGTCAAAAACTGTTAAAACCTGCATTTTCATCGTTTTTGACGAACTAACACTTAATCGGTTGATTTCCATTCTCGTCGATGGTCCGATCGACTCGAACCTCAAAAGTGACCCGGAACATGAAAATTTCTCGATTTTCGTTGAAATTCAGTCAAAAACTATTGAAACCTGCATTTTCATCGTTTTAGACGAAATAACACCCAATCGATCGATTTGCGATTTCGTCGATGGTCCGATCGACTCGAACCTCGAATGTGACTCAGAACATGAAAATTTCTCGATTTTCGTTGAAATTCAGTCAGAACTGTTGATACCTGCATTTTCATCGATTTAGACGAACTAACACCCAATTGCTCGATTAGCGTTTTCGTCGATGGTCCATTCGACTCGAACCTCGAAAGTCACTCGAAGCATTAATATTTCTCGATGTTCGTTGAAATTCAGTCAAAAACTGTTGAAACATGCATTTTCATCAATTTAGACGAACTAACACTCAATCTCTGGATTTGCGGTCTCGTCGATGGTCTGATCGACTCGAACCTCGAATGTGACTCAGAACATGAAAATTTCTCGATTTTCGTTGAAATTCAGTCAGAACTATTGATACCTGCATTTTCATCGATTTAGACGAACTAACACCCAATTGCTCGATTAGCGTTTTCGTGGACGGTCCATTCGACTCGAACCTCGAAAGTCACTCGAAGCATTAAAATTTCTCGATGTTCGTTGAAATTCAGTCAAAAACTCTTGAAACCTGCATTTTCATTGATTTAGACGAACTAAACCTCAATCTCTGGATTTGCGGTCTCGTCGATGGTCCGTTCGACTCGAACATCGAAAGTCGTTCGAAGCATTAAAATTTCTCGATTTTCGTTGAAATTCAGTCAAAAACTGTTGAAACATGCATTTTCATCAATTTAGACGAACTAACACTCAATCTCTGGATTTGCGGTCTCGTCGATGGTCTGATCGACTCGAACCTCGAATGTGACTCAGAACATGAAAATTTCTCGATTTTCGTTGAAATTCAGTCAGAACTGTTGATACCTGCATTTTCATCGATTTAGACGAACTAACACCCAATTGCTCGATTAGCGTTTTCGTCGATGGTCCATTCGACTCGAACCTCGAAAGTCACTCGAAGCATTAATATTTCTCGATGTTCGTTGAAATTCAGTCAAAAACTGTTGAAACATGCATTTTCATCAATTTAGACGAACTAACACTCAATCTCTGGATTTGCGGTCTCGTCGATGGTCCGTTCGACGCCAACCTCGAGAATGACTCGCAACATGAAAATTTCTCGATTTTCGTTGAAACTCAGTCAAAAACTGTTGAAACCTGCATTTTCATCGTTTTTGACGAACTAACACTTAATCGGTTGATTTCCATTCTCGTCGATGGTCCGATCGACTCGAACCTCAAAAGTGACCCGGAACATGAAAATTTCTCGATTTTCGTTGAAATTCAGTCAGAACTATTGAAACCTGCATTTTCATCGTTTTAGACGAACTAAACCTCAATCTCTGGATTTGCGGTCTCGTCGATGGTCCGTTCGACTCGAACATCGAAAGTCGTTCGAAGCATTAAAATTTCTCGATTTTCGTTGAAATTCAGTCAAAAACTGTTGAAACCTGCATTTTCATCCTTTTAGACGAAATAACACCAATCGATCGATTTGCGATTTCGTCGATGGTCCGATCGACACGAACCTCGAAAGTGACTCGGAACATCAAAGTTTCTCGGTTTTCGTTGAAATTCAGTCAAAAACTATTGAAACCTGCATTTTCATCATTTTAGACGAAATAACACCCAATCGATCGATTTGCGATTTCGTCGATGGTCCGATCGACTCGAACCTCGAATGTGACTCGGAACATGAAAATTTCTCGATTTTCGTAGAAATTCAGTCAGAACTGTTGATACCTGCATTTTTATCGATTTAGGCAAACTAACACCGAATTGCTCGATTAGCGTTTTCGTGGATGGTCCATTCGACTCGAACCTCGAAAGTCACTCGAAGCTTTAATATTTCTCGATGTTCGTTGAAATTCAGTCAAAAACTGTTGAAACCTGCATTTTCATCGTTTTAGACGAAATAACACCAATCGATCGATTTGCGATTTCGTCGATGGTCCGATCGACTCGAACCTCGAAAGTGACTCGGAACATAAAAATTTCTCGGTTTTCGTTGAAATTCAGAAAAAAAATATTGAAACCTGCATTTTCATCGTTTTAGACGAAATAACACTTAATCGGTCGATTTCCATTCTCATCGATGGTCCGATCGACTCGAACCTCGAAAGTGACTCCGAACATGAAAATTTCTCGATTTTCGTTGAAATTCAATCAGAACTGTTGATACCTGCATTTTCATCGATTTAGACGAACTAACACCCAATTGCTCGATTTGCGATTTCGTCGATGGTCCGATCGACTCGAACCCGAATGTGACTCAGAACATGAAAATTTCTCGATTTTCGTTGAAATTCAGTCAGAACTGTTGATACATGCATTTTCATCGATTTAGACGAACTAACACCCAATTGCTCGATTAGCGTTTTCGTGGATGGTCAATTCGACTCGAACCTCGAAAGTCAGTCGAAGCATTAATATTTCTCGATGTTCGTTGAAATTCAGTCAAAAACTGTTGAAACATGCATTTTCATCAATTTAGACGAACTAACACTCAATCTCTGGATTTGCGGTCTCGTCGATGGTCCGATCGACTCGAACCTCGAATGTGACTCAGAACATGAAAATTTCTCGATTTTCGTTGAAATTCAGTCAGAACTATTGATACCTGCATTTTCATCGATTTAGACGAACTAACACCCAATTGCTCGATTAGCGTTTTCGTGGATGGTCCATTCGACTCGAACCTCGAAAGTCAGTCGAAGCATTAATAATTCTCGATGTTCGTTGAAATTCAGTCAGAAACTGTTGAAACATGCATTTTCATCAATTTAGACGAACTAACACTCAACCTCTGGATTTGCGGTCCCGTCGATGGTCCGTTCGACGCGAACCTCGAGAATGACTCGCAACATGAAAATTTCTCGATTTACGTTGAAACTCAGTCAAAAACTGTTGAAACCTGCGTTTTCATCGTTTTAGACGAACTCACACTCAATTTCTCCATTAGCGTTTTCGTGGATGGTCCAATTGACTCGAACCTCGAAAGTCACTCGAAGCATTAAAATTTCTCGATGTTCGTTGAATATCAGTCAAAAACTGTTGAAACCTGCATTTTCATCCTTTTAGACGAAATAACACCAATCGATCGATTTGCGATTTCGTCGATGGTCCGATCGACTCGAACCTCGAAAGTGACTCGGAACATCAAAGTTTCTCGGTTTTCGTTGAAATTCAGTCAAAAACTATTGAAACCTGCATTTTCATCCTTTTAGACGAAATAACACCAATCGATCGATTTGCGATTTCGTCGATGGTCCGATCGACTCGAACCTCGAAAGTGACTCCGAACATGAAAATTTCTCGATTTTCGTTGAAATTCAATCAGTACTGTTGATACCTGCATTTTCATCGATTTAGACGAACTAACACCCAATTGCTCGATTAGCGTTTTCGTGGATGGTCCATTCGACTCGAACCTCGAAAGTCACTCGAAGCATTAAAATTTCTCGATGTTCGTTGAAATTCAGTCAAAAACTCTTGAAACCTGCATTTTCATTGATTTAGACGAACTAAACCTCAATCTCTGGATTTGCGGTCTCGTCGATGGTCCGTTCGACTCGAACATCGAAAGTCGTTCGAAGCATTAAAATTTCTCGATTTTCGTTGAAATTCAGTCAAAAACTGTTGAAACCTGCATTTTCATCGTTTTTGACGATCTAACACTTAATCGGTCGATTTCCATTCTCGTCGATGGTCCGATCGAATCGAACTTCGAAAGTGACTCGGAACATGAAAATTTCTCGATTTTCGTTGAAATTCAGTCGAAAACTATTGAAACCTGCATTTTCATCGTTTTAGACGAAATAACACCCAATCGATCGATTTGCGATTTCGTCGATGGTCCGATCGACTTGAACCCGAATGTCACTCAGAACATGAAAATTTCTCGATTTTCATTGAAATTCAGTCAGAACTGTTGATACCTGCATTTTCATCGATTTAGACGAACTAACACCCATTTGCTCGATTAGCGTTTTCGTGGATGGTCCATTCGACTCGAACCTCGAAAGTCAGTCGAAGCATTAACATTTCTCGATGTTCGTTGAAATTCAGTCAAAAACTGTTGAAACCAGCATTTTCATCGTTTTTGACGAACTAACACTTAATCGGTCGATTTCCATTCTCGTCGATGGTCCGATCGACTCGAACCTCGAAAGTCACTCGAAGCATTAATATTTCTCGATGTTCGTTGAAATTCAGTCAAAAACTGTTGAAACATGCATTTTCATCAATTTAGACGAACTAACACTCAATCTCTGGATTTGCGGTCTCGTCGATGGTCCGTTCGACGCCAACCTCGAGAATGACTCGCAACATGAAAATTTCTCGATTTTCGTTGAAACTCAGTCAAAAACTGTTGAAACCTGCATTTTCATCGTTTTTGACGAACTAACACTTAATCGGTCGATTTCCATTCTCGTCGATGGTCCGATCGACTCGAACCTCAAAAGTGACCCGGAACATGAAAATTTCTCGATTTTCGTTGAAATTCAGTCAGAACTGTTGATACCTGCATTTTCATCGATTTAGACGAACTAACACCCAATTGCTCGATTAGCGTTTTCGTCGATGGTCCATTCGACTCGAACCTCGAAAGTCACTCGAAGCATTAATATTTCTCGATGTTCGTTGAAATTCAGTCAAAAACTGTTGAAACATGCATTTTCATCAATTTAGACGAACTAACACTCAATCTCTGGATTTGCGGTCTCGTCGATGGTCTGATCGACTCGAACCTCGAATGTGACTCAGAACATGAAAATTTCTCGATTTTCGTTGAAATTCAGTCAGAACTATTGATACCTGCATTTTCATCGATTTAGACGAACTAACACCCAATTGCTCGATTAGCGTTTTCGTGGATGGTCCATTCGACTCGAACCTCGAAAGTCAGTCGAAGCATTAATAATTCTCGATGTTCGTTGAAATTCAGTCAGAAACTGTTGAAACATGCATTTTCATCAATTTAGACGAACTAACACTCAACCTCTGGATTTGCGGTCCCGTCGATGGTCCGTTCGACGCGAACCTCGAGAATGACTCGCAACATGAAAATTTCTCGATTTACGTTGAAACTCAGTCAAAAACTGTTGAAACCTGCGTTTTCATCGTTTTAGACGAACTCACACTCAATTTCTCCATTAGCGTTTTCGTGGATGGTCCATTTGACTCGAACCTCGAAAGTCACTCGAAGCATTAAAATTTCTCGATGTTCGTTGAATATCAGTCATAAACTGTTGAAACCTGCATTTTCATCCTTTTAGACGAAATAACACCAATCGATCGATTTGCGATTTCGTCGATGGTCCGATCGACTCGAACCTCGAAAGTGACTCGGAACATCAAAGTTTCTCGGTTTTCGTTGAAATTCAGTCAAAAACTATTGAAACCTGCATTTTCATCGTTTTAAACGAACTAAACCTCAATCTCTGGATTTGCGGTCTCGTCGATGGTCCGTTCGACTCGTTGAAATTCAGTCAAAAACTGTTGAAACCTGCATTTTCATCCTTTTAGACGAAATAACACCAATCGATCGATTTGCGATTTCGTCGATGGTCCGATCGACTCGAACCTCGAAAGTGACTCGGAACATCAAAGTTTCTCGGTTTTCGTTGAAATTCAGTCAAAAACTATTGAAACCTGCATTTTCATCATTTTAGACGAAATAACACCCAATCGATCGATTTGCGATTTCGTCGATGGTCCGATCGACTCGAACCTCGAATGTGACTCGGAACATGAAAATTTCTCGATTTTCGTTGAAATTCAGTCAGAACTGTTGATACCTGCATTTTCATCGATTTAGGCAAACTAACACCGAATTGCTCGATTAGCGTTTTCGTGGATGGTCCATTCGACTCGAACCTCGAAAGTCACTCGAAGCTTTAATATTTCTCGATGTTCGTTGAAATTCAGTCAAAAACTGTTGAAACCTGCATTTTCATCGTTTTAGACGAAATAACACCAATCGATCGATTTGCGATTTCGTCGATGGTCCGATCGACTCGAACCTCGAAAGTGACTCGGAACATAAAAATTTCTCGGTTTTCGTTGAAATTCAGAAAAAAAATATTGAAACCTGCATTTTCATCGTTTTAGACGAAATAACACTTAATCGGTCGATTTCCATTCTCATCGATGGTCCGATCGACTCGAACCTCGAAAGTGACTCCGAACATGAAAATTTCTCGATTTTCGTTGAAATTCAGTCAGAACTGTTGATACCTGCATTTTCATCGATTTAGACGAACTAACACCCAATTGCTCGATTAGCGTTTTCGTCGATGGTCCATTCGACTCGAACCTCGAAAGTCACTCGAAGCATTAATATTTCTCGATGTTCGTTGAAATTCAGTCAAAAACTGTTGAAACATGCATTTTCATCAATTTAGACGAACTAACACTCAATCTCTGGATTTGCGGTCTCGTCGATGGTCTGATCGACTCGAACCTCGAATGTGACTCAGAACATGAAAATTTCTCGATTTTCGTTGAAATTCAGTCAGAACTATTGATACCTGCATTTTCATCGATTTAGACGAACTAACACCCAATTGCTCGATTAGCGTTTTCGTGGATGGTCCATTCGACTCGAACCTCGAAAGTCAGTCGAAGCATTAATAATTCTCGATGTTCGTTGAAATTCAGTCAGAAACTGTTGAAACATGCATTTTCATCAATTTAGACGAACTAACACTCAACCTCTGGATTTGCGGTCCCGTCGATGGTCCGTTCGACGCGAACCTCGAGAATGACTCGCAACATGAAAATTTCTCGATTTACGTTGAAACTCAGTCAAAAACTGTTGAAACCTGCGTTTTCATCGTTTTAGACGAACTCACACTCAATTTCTCCATTAGCGTTTTCGTGGATGGTCCATTTGACTCGAACCTCGAAAGTCACTCGAAGCATTAAAATTTCTCGATGTTCGTTGAATATCAGTCATAAACTGTTGAAACCTGCATTTTCATCCTTTTAGACGAAATAACACCAATCGATCGATTTGCGATTTCGTCGATGGTCCGATCGACTCGAACCTCGAAAGTGACTCGGAACATCAAAGTTTCTCGGTTTTCGTTGAAATTCAGTCAAAAACTATTGAAACCTGCATTTTCATCGTTTTAGACGAACTAAACCTCAATCTCTGGATTTGCGGTCTCGTCGATGGTCCGTTCGACTCGAACATCGAAAGTCGTTCGAAGCATTAAAATTTCTCGATTTTCGTTGAAATTCAGTCAAAAACTGTTGAAACCTGCATTTTCATCCTTTTAAACGAAATAACACCAATCGATCGATTTGCGATTTCGTCGATGGTCCGATCGACTCGAACCTCGAAAGTGACTCGGAACATCAAAGTTTCTCGGTTTTCGTTGAAATTCAGTCAAAAACTATTGAAACCTGCATTTTCATCATTTTAGACGAAATAACACCCAATCGATCGATTTGCGATTTCGTCGATGGTCCGATCGACTCGAACCTCGAATGTGACTCGGAACATGAAAATTTCTCGATTTTCGTTGAAATTCAGTCAGAACTGTTGATACCTGCATTTTCATCGATTTAGGCAAACTAACACCGAATTGCTCGATTAGCGTTTTCGTGGATGGTCCATTCGACTCGAACCTCGAAAGTCACTCGAAGCTTTAATATTTCTCGATGTTCGTTGAAATTCAGTCAAAAACTGTTGAAACCTGCATTTTCATCGTTTTAGACGAAATAACACCAATCGATCGATTTGCGATTTCGTCGATGGTCCGATCGACTCGAACCTCGAAAGTGACTCGGAACATAAAAATTTCTCGGTTTTCGTTGAAATTCAGAAAAAAAATATTGAAACCTGCATTTTCATCGTTTTAGACGAAATAACACTTAATCGGTCGATTTCCATTCTCATCGATGGTCCGATCGACTCGAACCTCGAAAGTGACTCCGAACATGAAAATTTCTCGATTTTCGTTGAAATTCAATCAGAACTGTTGATACCTGCATTTTCATCGATTTAGACGAACTAACACCCAATTGCTCGATTTGCGATTTCGTCGATGGTCCGATCGACTCGAACCCGAATGTGATTCAGAACATGAAAATTTCTCGATTTTCGTTGAAATTCAGTCAGAACTGTTGATACATGCATTTTCATCGATTTAGACGAACTAACACCCAATTGCTCGATTAGCGTTTTCGTGGATGGTCAATTCGACTCGAACCTCGAAAGTCAGTCGAAGCATTAATATTTCTCGATGTTCGTTGAAATTCAGTCAAAAACTGTTGAAACATGCATTTTCATCAATTTAGACGAACTAACACTCAATCTCTGGATTTGCGGTCTCGTCGATGGTCCGATCGACTCGAACCTCGAATGTGACTCAGAACATGAAAATTTCTCGATTTTCGTTGAAATTCAGTCAGAACTATTGATACCTGCATTTTCATCGATTTAGACGAACTAACACCCAATTGCTCGATTAGCGTTTTCGTGGATGGTCCATTCGACTCGAACCTCGAAAGTCAGTCGAAGCATTAATAATTCTCGATGTTCGTTGAAATTCAGTCAGAAACTGTTAAAACATGCATTTTCATCAATTTAGACGAACTAACACTCAACCTCTGGATTTGCGGTCCCGTCGATGGTCCGTTCGACGCGAACCTCGAGAATGTCTCGCAACATGAAAATTTCTCGATTTACGTTGAAACTCAGTCAAAAACTGTTGAAACCTGCGTTTTCATCGTTTTAGACGAACTCACACTCAATTTCTCCATTAGCGTTTTCGTGAATGGTCCATTCGACTCGAACCTCGAAAGTCACTCGAAGCATTAAAATTTCTCGATGTTCGTTGAATATCAGTCAAAAACTGTTGAAACCTGCATTTTCATCGTTTCAGACGAAATAACACCAATCGATCGATTTGCGATTTCGTCGATGGTCCGATCGACTCGAACCTCGAATGTGACTCGGAACATCAAAATTTCTCGGTTTTCGTTTAAATTCAGTCAAAAACTATTGAAACCTGCATTTTCATCGTTTTTGACGAACTAACACTTAATCGGTCGATTTCCATTCTCGTCGATGGTCCGATCGACTCGAACCTCAAAAGTGACCCGGAACATGAAAATTTCTCGATTTTCGTTGAAATTCAGTCAAAAACTATTGAAACCTGCATTTTCATCGTTTTAGACGAAATAACACCCAATCGATCGATTTGCGATTTCGTCGATGGTCCGATCGACTCGAACCTCGAATGTGACTCAGAACATGAAAATTTCTCGATTTTCGTTGAAATTCAGTCAGAACTGTTGATACCTGCATTTTCATCGATTTAGACGAACTAACACCCAATTGCTCGATTAGCGTTTTCGTGGATGGTCCATTCGACTCGAACCTCGAAAGTCACTCGAAGCATTAATATTTCTCGATGTTCGTTGAAATTCAGTCAAAAACTGTTGAAACATGCATTTTCATCAATTTAGACGAACTAACACTCAATCTCTGGATTTGCGGTCTCGTCGATGGTCCGATCGACTCGAACCTCGAATGTGACTCAGAACATGAAAATTTCTCGATTTTCGTTGAAATTCAGTCAGAACTATTGATACCTGCATTTTCATCGATTTAAACGAACTAACACCCAATTGCTCGATTAGCGTTTTCGTGGATGGTCCATTCGACTCGAACCTCGAAAGTCAGTCGAAGCATTAATAATTCTCGATGTTCGTTGAAATTCAGTCAGAAACTGTTGAAACATGAATTTTCATCAATTTAGACGAACTAACACTCAACCTCTGGATTTGCGGTCCCGTCGATGGTCCGTTCGACGCGAACCTCGAGAATGACTCGCAACATGAAAATTTCTCGATTTACGTTGAAACTCAGTCAAAAACTGTTGAAACCTGCGTTTTCATCGTTTTAGACGAACTCACACTCAATTTCTCCATTAGCGTTTTCGTGGATGGTCCATTCGACTCGAACCTCGAAAGTCACTCGAAGCATTAAAATTTCTCGATGTTCGTTGAATATCAGTCAAAAACTGTTGAAACCTGGATTTTCATCGTTTCAGACGAAATAACACCAATCGATCGATTTGCGATTTCGTCGATGGTCCGATCGACTCGAACCTCGAATGTGACTCGGAACATCAAAATTTCTCGGTTTTCGTTTAAATTCAGTCAAAAACTATTGAAACCTGTATTTTCATCGTTTTAGACGAAATAAAACCCAATCGATCGATTTGCGATCTCGTCGATGGTCCTATCGACTCGAACCTCGAATGTGACTCGGAACATGAAAATTTCTCGATTTTCGTTGAAATTCAGTCAGAACTGTTGATACCTGCATTTTCATCGATTTAGACGAACTAACACCCAATTGCTCGATTAGCGTTTTCGTGCATGTTCCATTCGACTCGAACCTCGAAAGTCAGTCGAAGCATTAATATTTCTCGATGTTCGTTGAAATTCAGTCAAAAACTGTTGAAACATGCATTTTCATCAATTTAGACGAACTAACACTCAATCTCTGGATTTCCGTTCTCGTCGATGGTCCGATCGACTCGAACTTCGAAAGTGACTCGGAACATGAAAATTTCTCGATTTTCGTTGAAATTCAGTCAGAACTATTGATACCTGCATTTTCATCGATTTAGACGAACTAACACCCAATTGCTCGATTAGCGTTTTCGTGGATGGTCCATTAGTCTCGAACCTCGAAAGTCAGTCGAAGCATTAATAGTTCTCGATGTTCGTTGAAATTCAGTCAAAAACTGTTGAAACATGCATTTTCATCAATTTAGACGAACTAACACTCAATCTCTGGATTTGCGGTCTCGTCGATGGTCCGTTCGACGCCAACCTCGAGAATGACTCGCAACATGAAAATTTCTCGATTTTCGTTGAAACTCAGTCAAAAACTGTTGAAACCTGCATTTTCATCGTTTTTGACGAACTAACACTTAATCGGTTGATTTCCATTCTCGTCGATGGTCCGATCGACTCGAACCTCAAAAGTGACCCGGAACATGAAAATTTCTCGATTTTCGTTGAAATTCAGTCAAAAACTATTGAAACCTGCATTTTCATCGTTTTAGACGAAATAACACCCAATCGATCGATTTGCGATTTCGTCGATGGTCCGATCGACTCGAACCTCGAATGTGACTCAGAACATGAAAATTTCTCGATTTTCGTTGAAATTCAGTCAGAACTGTTGATACCTGCATTTTCATCGATTTAGACGAACTAACACCCAATTGCTCGATTAGCGTTTTCGTCGATGGTCCATTCGACTCGAACCTCGAAAGTCACTCGAAGCATTAATATTTCTCGATGTTCGTTGAAATTCAGTCAAAAACTGTTGAAACATGCATTTTCATCAATTTAGACGAACTAACACTCAATCTCTGGATTTGCGGTCTCGTCGATGGTCTGATCGACTCGAACCTCGAATGTGACTCAGAACATGAAAATTTCTCGATTTTCGTTGAAATTCAGTCAGAACTATTGATACCTGCATTTTCATCGATTTAGACGAACTAACACCCAATTGCTCGATTAGCGTTTTCGTGGATGGTCCATTCGACTCGAACCTCGAAAGTCAGTCGAAGCATTAATAATTCTCGATGTTCGTTGAAATTCAGTCAGAAACTGTTGAAACATGCATTTTCATCAATTTAGACGAACTAACACTCAACCTCTGGATTTGCGGTCCCGTCGATGGTCCGTTCGACGCGAACCTCGAGAATGACTCGCAACATGAAAATTTCTCGATTTACGTTGAAACTCAGTCAAAAACTGTTGAAACCTGCGTTTTCATCGTTTTAGACGAACTCACACTCAATTTCTCCATTAGCGTTTTCGTGGATGGTCCATTTGACTCGAACCTCGAAAGTCACTCGAAGCATTAAAATTTCTCGATTTTCGTTGAAATTCAGTCAAAAACTGTTGAAACCTGCATTTTCATCCTTTTAGACGAAATAACACCAATCGATCGATTTGCGATTTCGTCGATGGTCCGATCGACTCGAACCTCGAAAGTGACTCGGAACATTAAAGTTTCTCGGTTTTCGTTGAAATTCAGTCAAAAACTATTGAAACCTGCATTTTCATCATTTTAGACGAAATAACACCCAATCGATCGATTTGCGATTTCGTCGATGGTCCGATCGACTCGAACCTCGAATGTGACTCGGAACATGAAAATTTCTCGATTTTCGTAGAAATTCAGTCAGAACTGTTGATACCTGCATTTTTATCGATTTAGGCAAACTAACACCGAATTGCTCGATTAGCGTTTTCGTGGATGGTCCATTCGACTCGAACCTCGAAAGTCACTCGAAGCTTTAATATTTCTCGATGTTCGTTGAAATTCAGTCAAAAACTGTTGAAACCTGCATTTTCATCGTTTTAGACGAAATAACACCAATCGATCGATTTGCGATTTCGTCGATGGTCCGATCGACTCGAACCTCGAAAGTGACTCGGAACATAAAAATTTCTCGGTTTTCGTTGAAATTCAGAAAAAAAATATTGAAACCTGCATTTTCATCGTTTTAGACGAAATAACACTTAATCGGTCGATTTCCATTCTCATCGATGGTCCGATCGACTCGAACCTCGAATGTGACTCAGAACATGAAAATTTCTCGATTTTCGTTGAAATTCAGTCAGAACTGTTGATACCTGCATTTTCATCGATTTAGACGAACTAACACCCAATTGCTCGATTAGCGTTTTCGTGGATGGTCCATTCGACTCGAACCTCGAAAGTCACTCGAAGCATTAATATTTCTCGATGTTCGTTGAAATTCAGTCAAAAACTGTTGAAACATGCATTTTCATCAATTTAGACGAACTAACACTCAATCTCTGGATTTGCGGTCTCGTCGATGGTCCGATCGACTCGAACCTCGAATGTGACTCAGAACATGAAAATTTCTCGATTTTCGTTGAAATTCAGTCAGAACTATTGATACCTGCATTTTCATCGATTTAAACGAACTAACACCCAATTGCTCGATTAGCGTTTTCGTGGATGGTCCATTCGACTCGAACCTCGAAAGTCAGTCGAAGCATTAATAATTCTCGATGTTCGTTGAAATTCAGTCAGAAACTGTTGAAACATGAATTTTCATCAATTTAGACGAACTAACACTCAACCTCTGGATTTGCGGTCCCGTCGATGGTCCGTTCGACGCGAACCTCGAGAATGACTCGCAACATGAAAATTTCTCGATTTACGTTGAAACTCAGTCAAAAACTGTTGAAACCTGCGTTTTCATCGTTTTAGACGAACTCACACTCAATTTCTCCATTAGCGTTTTCGTGGATGGTCCATTCGACTCGAACCTCGAAAGTCACTCGAAGCATTAAAATTTCTCGATGTTCGTTGAATATCAGTCAAAAACTGTTGAAACCTGGATTTTCATCGTTTCAGACGAAATAACACCAATCGATCGATTTGCGATTTCGTCGATGGTCCGATCGACTCGAACCTCGAATGTGACTCGGAACATCAAAATTTCTCGGTTTTCGTTTAAATTCAGTCAAAAACTATTGAAACCTGTATTTTCATCGTTTTAGACGAAATAAAACCCAATCGATCGATTTGCGATCTCGTCGATGGTCCTATCGACTCGAACCTCGAATGTGACTCGGAACATGAAAATTTCTCGATTTTCGTTGAAATTCAGTCAGAACTGTTGATACCTGCATTTTCATCGATTTAGACGAACTAACACCGAATTGCTCGATTAGCGTTTTCGTGGATGTTCCATTCGACTCGAACCTCGAAAGTCAGTCGAAGCATTAATATTTCTCGATGTTCGTTGAAATTCAGTCAAAAACTGTTGAAACATGCATTTTCATCAATTTAGACGAACTAACACTCAATCTCTGGATTTCCGTTCTCGTCGATGGTCCGATCGACTCGAACTTCGAAAGTGACTCGGAACATGAAAATTTCTCGATTTTCGTTGAAATTCAGTCAGAACTATTGATACCTGCATTTTCATCGATTTAGACGAACTAACACCCAATTGCTCGATTAGCGTTTTCGTGGATGGTCCATTAGTCTCGAACCTCGAAAGTCAGTCGAAGCATTAATAGTTCTCGATGTTCGTTGAAATTCAGTCAAAAACTGTTGAAACATGCATTTTCATCAATTTAGACGAACTAACACTCAATCTCTGGATTTGCGGTCTCGTCGATGGTCCGTTCGACGCCAACCTCGAGAATGACTCGCAACATGAAAATTTCTCGATTTTCGTTGAAACTCAGTCAAAAACTGTTGAAACCTGCATTTTCATCGTTTTTGACGATCTAACACTTAATCGGTCGATTTCCATTCTCGTCGATGGTCCGATCGAATCGAACTTCGAAAGTGACTCGGAACATGAAAATTTCTCGATTTTCGTTGAAATTCAGTCGAAAACTATTGAAACCTGCATTTTCATCGTTTTAGACGAAATAACACCCAATCGATCGATTTGCGATTTCGTCGATGGTCCGATCGACTTGAACCCGAATGTCACTCAGAACATGAAAATTTCTCGATTTTCATTGAAATTCAGTCAGAACTGTTGATACCTGCATTTTCATCGATTTAGACGAACTAACACCCATTTGCTCGATTAGCGTTTTCGTGGATGGTCCATTCGACTCGAACCTCGAAAGTCAGTCGAAGCATTAACATTTCTCGATGTTCGTTGAAATTCAGTCAAAAACTGTTGAAACCTGCATTTTCATCGTTTTTGACGAACTAACACTTAATCGGTCGATTTCCATTCTCGTCGATGGTCCGATCGACTCGAACTTCGAAAGTGACTCGGAACATGAAAATTTCTCGATTTTCGTTGAAATTCAGTCAAAAACTATTGAAACCTGCATTTTCATCGTTTTAGACGAAATAACACCCAATCGATCGATTTGCGATTTCGTCGATGGTCCGATCGACTCGAACCTCGAATGTGACTCAGAACATGAAAATTTCTCGATTTTCGTTGAAATTCAGTCAGAACTGTTGATACCTGCATTTTCATCGATTTAGACGAACTAACACCCAATTGCTCGATTAGCGTTTTCGTGGATGGTCCATTCGACTCGAACCTCGAAAGTCACTCGAAGCATTAATATTTCTCGATGTTCGTTGAAATTCAGTCAAAAACTGTTGAAACATGCATTTTCATCAATTTAGACGAACTAACACTCAATCTCTGGATTTGCGGTCTCGTCGATTGTCCGTTCGACTCGAACCTCGAAAGTGACTCGCGACATGAAAATTTCTCGATGTTCATTGAAACTCAGTCAAAAACTGTTGAAACCTGCGTTTTCATCGTTTTAGTCGAAAATACACCAATCGATCGATTTGCGATTTCGTCGATGGTCCGATCGACTCGAACCTCGAATGTGACTCGGAACATGAAAATTTCTCGGTTTTCGTTGAAATTCAGTCAAAAAATATTGAAACCTGCATTTTCATCGTTTTAGACGAAATAACACTTAATCGGTCGATCTCCATTCTCGTCTATGGTCCGATCGATTCGAACCTCGAAAATGACTCGGAACATGAAAATTTCTCGATTTTCGTTGAAATTCAGTCAGAACTGTTGATACCTGCATTTTCATCGATTTAGGCAAACTAACACCGAATTGCTCGATTAGCGTTTTCGTGGATGGTCCATTCGACTCGAACCTCGAAAGTCACTCGAAGCTTTAATATTTCTCGATGTTCGTTGAAATTCAGTCAAAAACTGTTGAAACCTGCATTTTCATCGTTTTAGACGAAATAACACCAATCGATCGATTTGCGATTTCGTCGATGGTCCGATCGACTCGAACCTCGAAAGTGACTCGGAACATAAAAATTTCTCGGTTTTCGTTGAAATTCAGAAAAAAAATATTGAAACCTGCATTTTCATCGTTTTAGACGAAATAACACTTAATCGGTCGATTTCCATTCTCATCGATGGTCCGATCGACTCGAACCTCGAAAGTGACTCCGAACATGAAAATTTCTCGATTTTCGTTGAAATTCAATCAGAACTGTTGATACCTGCATTTTCATCGATTTAGACGAACTAACACCCAATTGCTCGATTTGCGATTTCGTCGATGGTCCGATCGACTCGAACCCGAATGTGATTCAGAACATGAAAATTTCTCGATTTTCGTTGAAATTCAGTCAGAACTGTTGATACATGCATTTTCATCGATTTAGACGAACTAACACCCAATTGCTCGATTAGCGTTTTCGTGGATGGTCAATTCGACTCGAACCTCGAAAGTCAGTCGAAGCATTAATATTTCTCGATGTTCGTTGAAATTCAGTCAAAAACTGTTGAAACATGCATTTTCATCAATTTAGACGAACTAACACTCAATCTCTGGATTTGCGGTCTCGTCGATGGTCCGATCGACTCGAACCTCGAATGTGACTCAGAACATGAAAATTTCTCGATTTTCGTTGAAATTCAGTCAGAACTATTGATACCTGCATTTTCATCGATTTAGACGAACTAACACCCAATTGCTCGATTAGCGTTTTCGTGGATGGTCCATTCGACTCGAACCTCGAAAGTCAGTCGAAGCATTAATAATTCTCGATGTTCGTTGAAATTCAGTCAGAAACTGTTAAAACATGCATTTTCATCAATTTAGACGAACTAACACTCAACCTCTGGATTTGCGGTCCCGTCGATGGTCCGTTCGACGCGAACCTCGAGAATGTCTCGCAACATGAAAATTTCTCGATTTACGTTGAAACTCAGTCAAAAACTGTTGAAACCTGCGTTTTCATCGTTTTAGACGAACTCACACTCAATTTCTCCATTAGCGTTTTCGTGAATGGTCCATTCGACTCGAACCTCGAAAGTCACTCGAAGCATTAAAATTTCTCGATGTTCGTTGAATATCAGTCAAAAACTGTTGAAACCTGCATTTTCATCGTTTCAGACGAAATAACACCAATCGATCGATTTGCGATTTCGTCGATGGTCCGATCGACTCGAACCTCGAATGTGACTCGGAACATCAAAATTTCTCGGTTTTCGTTTAAATTCAGTCAAAAACTATTGAAACCTGCATTTTCATCGTTTTTGACGAACTAACACTTAATCGGTCGATTTCCATTCTCGTCGATGGTCCGATCGACTCGAACCTCAAAAGTGACCCGGAACATGAAAATTTCTCGATTTTCGTTGAAATTCAGTCAAAAACTATTGAAACCTGCATTTTCATCGTTTTAGACGAAATAACACCCAATCGATCGATTTGCGATTTCGTCGATGGTCCGATCGACTCGAACCTCGAATGTGACTCAGAACATGAAAATTTCTCGATTTTCGTTGAAATTCAGTCAGAACTGTTGATACCTGCATTTTCATCGATTTAGACGAACTAACACCCAATTGCTCGATTAGCGTTTTCGTGGATGGTCCATTCGACTCGAACCTCGAAAGTCACTCGAAGCATTAATATTTCTCGATGTTCGTTGAAATTCAGTCAAAAACTGTTGAAACATGCATTTTCATCAATTTAGACGAACTAACACTCAATCTCTGGATTTGCGGTCTCGTCGATGGTCCGATCGACTCGAACCTCGAATGTGACTCAGAACATGAAAATTTCTCGATTTTCGTTGAAATTCAGTCAGAACTATTGATACCTGCATTTTCATCGATTTAAACGAACTAACACCCAATTGCTCGATTAGCGTTTTCGTGGATGGTCCATTCGACTCGAACCTCGAAAGTCAGTCGAAGCATTAATAATTCTCGATGTTCGTTGAAATTCAGTCAGAAACTGTTGAAACATGAATTTTCATCAATTTAGACGAACTAACACTCAACCTCTGGATTTGCGGTCCCGTCGATGGTCCGTTCGACGCGAACCTCGAGAATGACTCGCAACATGAAAATTTCTCGATTTACGTTGAAACTCAGTCAAAAACTGTTGAAACCTGCGTTTTCATCGTTTTAGACGAACTCACACTCAATTTCTCCATTAGCGTTTTCGTGGATGGTCCATTCGACTCGAACCTCGAAAGTCACTCGAAGCATTAAAATTTCTCGATGTTCGTTGAATATCAGTCAAAAACTGTTGAAACCTGGATTTTCATCGTTTCAGACGAAATAACACCAATCGATCGATTTGCGATTTCGTCGATGGTCCGATCGACTCGAACCTCGAATGTGACTCGGAACATCAAAATTTCTCGGTTTTCGTTTAAATTCAGTCAAAAACTATTGAAACCTGTATTTTCATCGTTTTAGACGAAATAAAACCCAATCGATCGATTTGCGATCTCGTCGATGGTCCTATCGACTCGAACCTCGAATGTGACTCGGAACATGAAAATTTCTCGATTTTCGTTGAAATTCAGTCAGAACTGTTGATACCTGCATTTTCATCGATTTAGACGAACTAACACCCAATTGCTCGATTAGCGTTTTCGTGCATGTTCCATTCGACTCGAACCTCGAAAGTCAGTCGAAGCATTAATATTTCTCGATGTTCGTTGAAATTCAGTCAAAAACTGTTGAAACATGCATTTTCATCAATTTAGACGAACTAACACTCAATCTCTGGATTTCCGTTCTCGTCGATGGTCCGATCGACTCGAACTTCGAAAGTGACTCGGAACATGAAAATTTCTCGATTTTCGTTGAAATTCAGTCAGAACTATTGATACCTGCATTTTCATCGATTTAGACGAACTAACACCCAATTGCTCGATTAGCGTTTTCGTGGATGGTCCATTAGTCTCGAACCTCGAAAGTCAGTCGAAGCATTAATAGTTCTCGATGTTCGTTGAAATTCAGTCAAAAACTGTTGAAACATGCATTTTCATCAATTTAGACGAACTAACACTCAATCTCTGGATTTGCGGTCTCGTCGATGGTCCGTTCGACGCCAACCTCGAGAATGACTCGCAACATGAAAATTTCTCGATTTTCGTTGAAACTCAGTCAAAAACTGTTGAAACCTGCATTTTCATCGTTTTTGACGAACTAACACTTAATCGGTTGATTTCCATTCTCGTCGATGGTCCGATCGACTCGAACCTCAAAAGTGACCCGGAACATGAAAATTTCTCGATTTTCGTTGAAATTCAGTCAAAAACTATTGAAACCTGCATTTTCATCGTTTTAGACGAAATAACACCCAATCGATCGATTTGCGATTTCGTCGATGGTCCGATCGACTCGAACCTCGAATGTGACTCAGAACATGAAAATTTCTCGATTTTCGTTGAAATTCAGTCAGAACTGTTGATACCTGCATTTTCATCGATTTAGACGAACTAACACCCAATTGCTCGATTAGCGTTTTCGTCGATGGTCCATTCGACTCGAACCTCGAAAGTCACTCGAAGCATTAATATTTCTCGATGTTCGTTGAAATTCAGTCAAAAACTGTTGAAACATGCATTTTCATCAATTTAGACGAACTAACACTCAATCTCTGGATTTGCGGTCTCGTCGATGGTCTGATCGACTCGAACCTCGAATGTGACTCAGAACATGAAAATTTCTCGATTTTCGTTGAAATTCAGTCAGAACTATTGATACCTGCATTTTCATCGATTTAGACGAACTAACACCCAATTGCTCGATTAGCGTTTTCGTGGATGGTCCATTCGACTCGAACCTCGAAAGTCAGTCGAAGCATTAATAATTCTCGATGTTCGTTGAAATTCAGTCAGAAACTGTTGAAACATGCATTTTCATCAATTTAGACGAACTAACACTCAACCTCTGGATTTGCGGTCCCGTCGATGGTCCGTTCGACGCGAACCTCGAGAATGACTCGCAACATGAAAATTTCTCGATTTACGTTGAAACTCAGTCAAAAACTGTTGAAACCTGCGTTTTCATCGTTTTAGACGAACTCACACTCAATTTCTCCATTAGCGTTTTCGTGGATGGTCCATTTGACTCGAACCTCGAAAGTCACTCGAAGCATTAAAATTTCTCGATTTTCGTTGAAATTCAGTCAAAAACTGTTGAAACCTGCATTTTCATCCTTTTAGACGAAATAACACCAATCGATCGATTTGCGATTTCGTCGATGGTCCGATCGACTCGAACCTCGAAAGTGACTCGGAACATCAAAGTTTCTCGGTTTTCGTTGAAATTCAGTCAAAAACTATTGAAACCTGCATTTTCATCATTTTAGACGAAATAACACCCAATCGATCGATTTGCGATTTCGTCGATGGTCCGATCGACTCGAACCTCGAATGTGACTCGGAACATGAAAATTTCTCGATTTTCGTAGAAATTCAGTCAGAACTGTTGATACCTGCATTTTTATCGATTTAGGCAAACTAACACCGAATTGCTCGATTAGCGTTTTCGTGGATGGTCCATTCGACTCGAACCTCGAAAGTCACTCGAAGCTTTAATATTTCTCGATGTTCGTTGAAATTCAGTCAAAAACTGTTGAAACCTGCATTTTCATCGTTTTAGACGAAATAACACCAATCGATCGATTTGCGATTTCGTCGATGGTCCGATCGACTCGAACCTCGAAAGTGACTCGGAACATAAAAATTTCTCGGTTTTCGTTGAAATTCAGAAAAAAAATATTGAAACCTGCATTTTCATCGTTTTAGACGAAATAACACTTAATCGGTCGATTTCCATTCTCATCGATGGTCCGATCGACTCGAACCTCGAATGTGACTCAGAACATGAAAATTTCTCGATTTTCGTTGAAATTCAGTCAGAACTGTTGATACCTGCATTTTCATCGATTTAGACGAACTAACACCCAATTGCTCGATTAGCGTTTTCGTGGATGGTCCATTCGACTCGAACCTCGAAAGTCACTCGAAGCATTAATATTTCTCGATGTTCGTTGAAATTCAGTCAAAAACTGTTGAAACATGCATTTTCATCAATTTAGACGAACTAACACTCAATCTCTGGATTTGCGGTCTCGTCGATGGTCCGATCGACTCGAACCTCGAATGTGACTCAGAACATGAAAATTTCTCGATTTTCGTTGAAATTCAGTCAGAACTATTGATACCTGCATTTTCATCGATTTAAACGAACTAACACCCAATTGCTCGATTAGCGTTTTCGTGGATGGTCCATTCGACTCGAACCTCGAAAGTCAGTCGAAGCATTAATAATTCTCGATGTTCGTTGAAATTCAGTCAGAAACTGTTGAAACATGAATTTTCATCAATTTAGACGAACTAACACTCAACCTCTGGATTTGCGGTCCCGTCGATGGTCCGTTCGACGCGAACCTCGAGAATGACTCGCAACATGAAAATTTCTCGATTTACGTTGAAACTCAGTCAAAAACTGTTGAAACCTGCGTTTTCATCGTTTTAGACGAACTCACACTCAATTTCTCCATTAGCGTTTTCGTGGATGGTCCATTCGACTCGAACCTCGAAAGTCACTCGAAGCATTAAAATTTCTCGATGTTCGTTGAATATCAGTCAAAAACTGTTGAAACCTGGATTTTCATCGTTTCAGACGAAATAACACCAATCGATCGATTTGCGATTTCGTCGATGGTCCGATCGACTCGAACCTCGAATGTGACTCGGAACATCAAAATTTCTCGGTTTTCGTTTAAATTCAGTCAAAAACTATTGAAACCTGTATTTTCATCGTTTTAGACGAAATAAAACCCAATCGATCGATTTGCGATCTCGTCGATGGTCCTATCGACTCGAACCTCGAATGTGACTCGGAACATGAAAATTTCTCGATTTTCGTTGAAATTCAGTCAGAACTGTTGATACCTGCATTTTCATCGATTTAGACGAACTAACACCGAATTGCTCGATTAGCGTTTTCGTGGATGTTCCATTCGACTCGAACCTCGAAAGTCAGTCGAAGCATTAATATTTCTCGATGTTCGTTGAAATTCAGTCAAAAACTGTTGAAACATGCATTTTCATCAATTTAGACGAACTAACACTCAATCTCTGGATTTCCGTTCTCGTCGATGGTCCGATCGACTCGAACTTCGAAAGTGACTCGGAACATGAAAATTTCTCGATTTTCGTTGAAATTCAGTCAGAACTATTGATACCTGCATTTTCATCGATTTAGACGAACTAACACCCAATTGCTCGATTAGCGTTTTCGTGGATGGTCCATTAGTCTCGAACCTCGAAAGTCAGTCGAAGCATTAATAGTTCTCGATGTTCGTTGAAATTCAGTCAAAAACTGTTGAAACATGCATTTTCATCAATTTAGACGAACTAACACTCAATCTCTGGATTTGCGGTCTCGTCGATGGTCCGTTCGACGCCAACCTCGAGAATGACTCGCAACATGAAAATTTCTCAATTTTCGTTGAAACTCAGTCAAAAACTGTTGAAACCTGCATTTTCATCGTTTTTGACGATCTAACACTTAATCGGTCGATTTCCATTCTCGTCGATGGTCCGATCGAATCGAACTTCGAAAGTGACTCGGAACATGAAAATTTCTCGATTTTCGTTGAAATTCAGTCGAAAACTATTGAAACCTGCATTTTCATCGTTTTAGACGAAATAACACCCAATCGATCGATTTGCGATTTCGTCGATGGTCCGATCGACTTGAACCCGAATGTCACTCAGAACATGAAAATTTCTCGATTTTCATTGAAATTCAGTCAGAACTGTTGATACCTGCATTTTCATCGATTTAGACGAACTAACACCCATTTGCTCGATTAGCGTTTTCGTGGATGGTCCATTCGACTCGAACCTCGAAAGTCAGTCGAAGCATTAACATTTCTCGATGTTCGTTGAAATTCAGTCAAAAACTGTTGAAACCTGCATTTTCATCGTTTTTGACGAACTAACACTTAATCGGTCGATTTCCATTCTCGTCGATGGTCCGATCGACTCGAACTTCGAAAGTGACTCGGAACATGAAAATTTCTCGATTTTCGTTGAAATTCAGTCAAAAACTATTGAAACCTGCATTTTCATCGTTTTAGACGAAATAACACCCAATCGATCGATTTGCGATTTCGTCGATGGTCCGATCGACTCGAACCTCGAATGTGACTCAGAACATGAAAATTTCTCGATTTTCGTTGAAATTCAGTCAGAACTGTTGATACCTGCATTTTCATCGATTTAGACGAACTAACACCCAATTGCTCGATTAGCGTTTTCGTGGATGGTCCATTCGACTCGAACCTCGAAAGTCACTCGAAGCATTAATATTTCTCGATGTTCGTTGAAATTCAGTCAAAAACTGTTGAAACATGCATTTTCATCAATTTAGACGAACTAACACTCAATCTCTGGATTTGCGGTCTCGTCGATTGTCCGTTCGACTCGAACCTCGAAAGTGACTCGCGACATGAAAATTTCTCGATGTTCATTGAAACTCAGTCAAAAACTGTTGAAACCTGCGTTTTCATCGTTTTAGTCGAAAATACACCAATCGATCGATTTGCGATTTCGTCGATGGTCCGATCGACTCGAACCTCGAATGTGACTCGGAACATGAAAATTTCTCGGTTTTCGTTGAAATTCAGTCAAAAAATATTGAAACCTGCATTTTCATCGTTTTAGACGAAATAACACTTAATCGGTCGATCTCCATTCTCGTCTATGGTCCGATCGATTCGAACCTCGAAAATGACTCGGAACATGAAAATTTCTCGATTTTCGTTGAAATTCAGTCAGAACTGTTGATACCTGCATTTTCATCGATTTAGACGAACTAACACCCAATTGCTCGATTAGCGTTTTCGTGGATGTTCCATTCGACTCGAACCTCGAAAGTCAGTCAAAGCATTAATATTTCTCGATGTTCGTTGAAATTCAGTCAAAAACTGTTGAAACATGCATTTTCATCAATTTAGACGAACTAACACTCAATCTCTGGATTTGCGGTCTCGTCGATGGTCCGTTCGACGCCAACCTCGAGAATGACTCGCAACATGAAAATTTCTCGATTTTCGTTGAAACTCAGTCAAAAACTGTTGAAACCTGCATTTTCATCGTTTTTGACGAACTAACACTTAATCGATCGATTTGCGATTTCGTCGATGGTCCGATCGACACGAACCTCGAAAGTGACTCGGAACATCAAAGTTTCTCGGTTTTCGTTGAAACTCAGTCAAAAACTGTTGAAACCTGCATTTTCATCGTTTTTGACGAACTAACACTTAATCGGTTGATTTCCATTCTCGTCGATGGTCCGATCGACTCGAACCTCAAAAGTGACCCGGAACATGAAAATTTCTCGATTTTCGTTGAAATTCAGTCAAAAACTATTGAAACCTGCATTTTCATCGTTTTAGACGAAATAACACCCAATCGATCGATTTGCGATTTCGTCGATGGTCCGATCGACTCGAACCTCGAATGTGATTCAGAACATGAAAATTTCTCGATTTTCGTTGAAATTCAGTCAGAACTGTTGATACCTGCATTTTCATCGATTTAGACGAACTAACACCCAATTGCTCGATTAGCGTTTTCGTCGATGGTCCATTCGACTCGAACCTCGAAAGTCACTCGAAGCATTAATATTTCTCGATGTTCGTTGAAATTCAGTCAAAAACTGTTGAAACATGCATTTTCATCAATTTAGACGAACTAACACTCAATCTCTGGATTTGCGGTCTCGTCGATGGTCTGATCGACTCGAACCTCGAATGTGACTCAGAACATGAAAATTTCTCGATTTTCGTTGAAATTCAGTCAGAACTATTGATACCTGCATTTTCATCGATTTAGACGAACTAACACCCAATTGCTCGATTAGCGTTTTCGTGGACGGTCCATTCGACTCGAACCTCGAAAGTCACTCGAAGCATTAAAATTTCTCGATGTTCGTTGAAATTCAGTCAAAAACTCTTGAAACCTGCATTTTCATTGATTTAGACGAACTAAACCTCAATCTCTGGATTTGCGGTCTCGTCGATGGTCCGTTCGACTCGAACATCGAAAGTCGTTCGAAGCATTAAAATTTCTCGATTTTCGTTGAAATTCAGTCAAAAACTGTTGAAACATGCATTTTCATCAATTTAGACGAACTAACACTCAATCTCTGGATTTGCGGTCTCGTCGATGGTCTGATCGACTCGAACCTCGAATGTGACTCAGAACATGAAAATTTCTCGATTTTCGTTGAAATTCAGTCAGAACTGTTGATACCTGCATTTTCATCGATTTAGACGAACTAACACCCAATTGCTCGATTAGCGTTTTCGTCGATGGTCCATTCGACTCGAACCTCGAAAGTCACTCGAAGCATTAATATTTCTCGATGTTCGTTGAAATTCAGTCAAAAACTGTTGAAACATGCATTTTCATCAATTTAGACGAACTAACACTCAATCTCTGGATTTGCGGTCTCGTCGATGGTCCGTTCGACGCCAACCTCGAGAATGACTCGCAACATGAAAATTTCTCGATTTTCGTTGAAACTCAGTCAAAAACTGTTGAAACCTGCATTTTCATCGTTTTTGACGAACTAACACTTAATCGGTTGATTTCCATTCTCGTCGATGGTCCGATCGACTCGAACCTCAAAAGTGACCCGGAACATGAAAATTTCTCGATTTTCGTTGAAATTCAGTCAGAACTATTGAAACCTGCATTTTCATCGTTTTAGACGAACTAAACCTCAATCTCTGGATTTGCGGTCTCGTCGATGGTCCGTTCGACTCGAACATCGAAAGTCGTTCGAAGCATTAAAATTTCTCGATTTTCGTTGAAATTCAGTCAAAAACTGTTGAAACCTGCATTTTCATCCTTTTAGACGAAATAACACCAATCGATCGATTTGCGATTTCGTCGATGGTCCGATCGACACGAACCTCGAAAGTGACTCGGAACATCAAAGTTTCTCGGTTTTCGTTGAAATTCAGTCAAAAACTATTGAAACCTGCATTTTCATCATTTTAGACGAAATAACACCCAATCGATCGATTTGCGATTTCGTCGATGGTCCGATCGACTCGAACCTCGAATGTGACTCGGAACATGAAAATTTCTCGATTTTCGTAGAAATTCAGTCAGAACTGTTGATACCTGCATTTTTATCGATTTAGGCAAACTAACACCGAATTGCTCGATTAGCGTTTTCGTGGATGGTCCATTCGACTCGAACCTCGAAAGTCACTCGAAGCTTTAATATTTCTCGATGTTCGTTGAAATTCAGTCAAAAACTGTTGAAACCTGCATTTTCATCGTTTTAGACGAAATAACACCAATCGATCGATTTGCGATTTCGTCGATGGTCCGATCGACTCGAACCTCGAAAGTGACTCGGAACATAAAAATTTCTCGGTTTTCGTTGAAATTCAGAAAAAAAATATTGAAACCTGCATTTTCATCGTTTTAGACGAAATAACACTTAATCGGTCGATTTCCATTCTCATCGATGGTCCGATCGACTCGAACCTCGAAAGTGACTCCGAACATGAAAATTTCTCGATTTTCGTTGAAATTCAATCAGAACTGTTGATACCTGCATTTTCATCGATTTAGACGAACTAACACCCAATTGCTCGATTTGCGATTTCGTCGATGGTCCGATCGACTCGAACCCGAATGTGACTCAGAACATGAAAATTTCTCGATTTTCGTTGAAATTCAGTCAGAACTGTTGATACATGCATTTTCATCGATTTAGACGAACTAACACCCAATTGCTCGATTAGCGTTTTCGTGGATGGTCAATTCGACTCGAACCTCGAAAGTCAGTCGAAGCATTAATATTTCTCGATGTTCGTTGAAATTCAGTCAAAAACTGTTGAAACATGCATTTTCATCAATTTAGACGAACTAACACTCAATCTCTGGATTTGCGGTCTCGTCGATGGTCCGATCGACTCGAACCTCGAATGTGACTCAGAACATGAAAATTTCTCGATTTTCGTTGAAATTCAGTCAGAACTATTGATACCTGCATTTTCATCGATTTAGACGAACTAACACCCAATTGCTCGATTAGCGTTTTCGTGGATGGTCCATTCGACTCGAACCTCGAAAGTCACTCGAAGCTTTAATATTTCTCGATGTTCGTTGAAATTCAGTCAAAAACTGTTGAAACCTGCATTTTCATCGTTTTAGACGAAATAACACCAATCGATCGATTTGCGATTTCGTCGATGGTCCGATCGACTCGAACCTCGAAAGTGACTCGGAACATAAAAATTTCTCGGTTTTCGTTGAAATTCAGAAAAAAAATATTGAAACCTGCATTTTCATCGTTTTAGACGAAATAACACTTAATCGGTCGATTTCCATTCTCATCGATGGTCCGATCGACTCGAACCTCGAAAGTGACTCCGAACATGAAAATTTCTCGATTTTCGTTGAAATTCAATCAGAACTGTTGATACCTGCATTTTCATCGATTTAGACGAACTAACACCCAATTGCTCGATTTGCGATTTCGTCGATGGTCCGATCGACTCGAACCCGAATGTGACTCAGAACATGAAAATTTCTCGATTTTCGTTGAAATTCAGTCAGAACTGTTGATACATGCATTTTCATCGATTTAGACGAACTAACACCCAATTGCTCGATTAGCGTTTTCGTGGATGGTCAATTCGACTCGAACCTCGAAAGTCAGTCGAAGCATTAATATTTCTCGATGTTCGTTGAAATTCAGTCAAAAACTGTTGAAACATGCATTTTCATCAATTTAGACGAACTAACACTCAATCTCTGGATTTGCGGTCTCGTCGATGGTCCGATCGACTCGAACCTCGAATGTGACTCAGAACATGAAAATTTCTCGATTTTCGTTGAAATTCAGTCAGAACTATTGATACCTGCATTTTCATCGATTTAGACGAACTAACACCCAATTGCTCGATTAGCGTTTTCGTGGATGGTCCATTCGACTCGAACCTCGAAAGTCAGTCGAAGCATTAATAATTCTCGATGTTCGTTGAAATTCAGTCAGAAACTGTTGAAACATGCATTTTCATCAATTTAGACGAACTAACACTCAACCTCTGGATTTGCGGTCCCGTCGATGGTCCGTTCGACGCGAACCTCGAGAATGACTCGCAACATGAAAATTTCTCGATTTACGTTGAAACTCAGTCAAAAACTGTTGAAACCTGCGTTTTCATCGTTTTAGACGAACTCACACTCAATTTCTCCATTAGCGTTTTCGTGGATGGTCCAATTGACTCGAACCTCGAAAGTCACTCGAAGCATTAAAATTTCTCGATGTTCGTTGAATATCAGTCAAAAACTGTTGAAACCTGCATTTTCATCGTTTCAGACGAAATAACACCAATCGATCGATTCGCGATTTCGTCGATGGTCCGATCGACTCGAACCTCGAATGTGACTCGGAACATCAAAATTTCTCGGTTTTCGTTTAAATTCAGTCAAAAACTATTGAAACCTGCATTTTCATCGTTTTTGACGAACTAACACTTAATCGGTCGATTTCCATTCTCGTCGATGGTCCGATCGACTCGAACCTCAAAAGTGACCCGGAACATGAAAATTTCTCGATTTTCGTTGAAATTCAGTCAAAAACTATTGAAACCTGCATTTTCATCGTTTTAGACGAAATAACACCCAATCGATCGATTTGCGATTTCGTCGATGGTCCGATCGACTCGAACCTCGAATGTGACTCAGAACATGAAAATTTCTCGATTTTCGTTGAAATTCAGTCAGAACTGTTGATACCTGCATTTTCATCGATTTAGACGAACTAACACCCAATTGCTCGATTAGCGTTTTCGTGGATGGTCCATTCGACTCGAACCTCGAAAATCACTCGAAGCATTAATATTTCTCGATGTTCGTTGAAATTCAGTCAAAAACTGTTGAAACATGCATTTTCATCAATTTAGACGAACTAACACTCAATCTCTGGATTTGCGGTCTCGTCGATGGTCCGATCGACTCGAACCTCGAATGTGACTCAGAACATGAAAATTTCTCGATTTTCGTTGAAATTCAGTCAGAACTATTGATACCTGCATTTTCATCGATTTAAACGAACTAACACCCAATTGCTCGATTAGCGTTTTCGTGGATGGTCCATTCGACTCGAACCTCGAAAGTCAGTCGAAGCATTAATAATTCTCGATGTTCGTTGAAATTCAGTCAGAAACTGTTGAAACATGAATTTTCATCAATTTAGACGAACTAACACTCAACCTCTGGATTTGCGGTCCCGTCGATGGTCCGTTCGACGCGAACCTCGAGAATGACTCGCAACATGAAAATTTCTCGATTTACGTTGAAACTCAGTCAAAAACTGTTGAAACCTGCGTTTTCATCGTTTTAGACGAACTCACACTCAATTTCTCCATTAGCGTTTTCGTGGATGGTCCATTCGACTCGAACCTCGAAAGTCACTCGAAGCATTAAAATTTCTCGATGTTCGTTGAATATCAGTCAAAAACTGTTGAAACCTGGATTTTCATCGTTTCAGACGAAATAACACCAATCGATCGATTTGCGATTTCGTCGATGGTCCGATCGACTCGAACCTCGAATGTGACTCGGAACATCAAAATTTCTCGGTTTTCGTTTAAATTCAGTCAAAAACTATTGAAACCTGTATTTTCATCGTTTTAGACGAAATAAAACCCAATCGATCGATTTTCGATCTCGTCGATGGTCCTATCGACTCGAACCTCGAATGTGACTCGGAACATGAAAATTTCTCGATTTTCGTTGAAATTCAGTCAGAACTGTTGATACCTGCATTTTCATCGATTTAGACGAACTAACACCCAATTGCTCGATTAGCGTTTTCGTGGATGTTCCATTCGACTCGAACCTCGAAAGTCAGTCGAAGCATTAATATTTCTCGATGTTCGTTGAAATTCAGTCAAAAACTGTTGAAACATGCATTTTCATCAATTTAGACGAACTAACACTCAATCTCTGGATTTCCGTTCTCGTCGATGGTCCGATCGACTCGAACTTCGAAAGTGACTCGGAACATGAAAATTTCTCGATTTTCGTTGAAATTCAGTCAGAACTATTGATACCTGCATTTTCATCGATTTAGACGAACTAACACCCAATTGCTCGATTAGCGTTTTCGTGGATGGTCCATTAGTCTCGAACCTCGAAAGTCAGTCGAAGCATTAATAGTTCTCGATGTTCGTTGAAATTCAGTCAAAAACTGTTGAAACATGCATTTTCATCAATTTAGACGAACTAACACTCAATCTCTGGATTTGCGGTCTCGTCGATGGTCCGTTCGACGCCAACCTCGAGAATGACTCGCAACATGAAAATTTCTCGATTTTCGTTGAAACTCAGTCAAAAACTGTTGAAACCTGCATTTTCATCGTTTTTGACGAACTAACACTTAATCGGTTGATTTCCATTCTCGTCGATGGTCCGATCGACTCGAACCTCAAAAGTGACCCGGAACATGAAAATTTCTCGATTTTCGTTGAAATTCAGTCAAAAACTATTGAAACCTGCATTTTCATCGTTTTAGACGAAATAACACCCAATCGATCGATTTGCGATTTCGTCGATGGTCCGATCGACTCGAACCTCGAATGTGATTCAGAACATGAAAATTTCTCGATTTTCGTTGAAATTCAGTCAGAACTGTTGATACCTGCATTTTCATCGATTTAGACGAACTAACACCCAATTGCTCGATTAGCGTTTTCGTCGATGGTCCATTCGACTCGAACCTCGAAAGTCACTCGAAGCATTAATATTTCTCGATGTTCGTTGAAATTCAGTCAAAAACTGTTGAAACATGCATTTTCATCAATTTAGACGAACTAACACTCAATCTCTGGATTTGCGGTCTCGTCGATGGTCTGATCGACTCGAACCTCGAATGTGACTCAGAACATGAAAATTTCTCGATTTTCGTTGAAATTCAGTCAGAACTATTGATACCTGCATTTTCATCGATTTAGACGAACTAACACCCAATTGCTCGATTAGCGTTTTCGTGGACGGTCCATTCGACTCGAACCTCGAAAGTCACTCGAAGCATTAAAATTTCTCGATGTTCGTTGAAATTCAGTCAAAAACTCTTGAAACCTGCATTTTCATTGATTTAGACGAACTAAACCTCAATCTCTGGATTTGCGGTCTCGTCGATGGTCCGTTCGACTCGAACATCGAAAGTCGTTCGAAGCATTAAAATTTCTCGATTTTCGTTGAAATTCAGTCAAAAACTGTTGAAACATGCATTTTCATCAATTTAGACGAACTAACACTCAATCTCTGGATTTGCGGTCTCGTCGATGGTCTGATCGACTCGAACCTCGAATGTGACTCAGAACATGAAAATTTCTCGATTTTCGTTGAAATTCAGTCAGAACTGTTGATACCTGCATTTTCATCGATTTAGACGAACTAACACCCAATTGCTCGATTAGCGTTTTCGTCGATGGTCCATTCGACTCGAACCTCGAAAGTCACTCGAAGCATTAATATTTCTCGATGTTCGTTGAAATTCAGTCAAAAACTGTTGAAACATGCATTTTCATCAATTTAGACGAACTAACACTCAATCTCTGGATTTGCGGTCTCGTCGATGGTCCGTTCGACGCCAACCTCGAGAATGACTCGCAACATGAAAATTTCTCGATTTTCGTTGAAACTCAGTCAAAAACTGTTGAAACCTGCATTTTCATCGTTTTTGACGAACTAACACTTAATCGGTTGATTTCCATTCTCGTCGATGGTCCGATCGACTCGAACCTCAAAAGTGACCCGGAACATGAAAATTTCTCGATTTTCGTTGAAATTCAGTCAGAACTATTGAAACCTGCATTTTCATCGTTTTAGACGAACTAAACCTCAATCTCTGGATTTGCGGTCTCGTCGATGGTCCGTTCGACTCGAACATCGAAAGTCGTTCGAAGCATTAAAATTTCTCGATTTTCGTTGAAATTCAGTCAAAAACTGTTGAAACCTGCATTTTCATCCTTTTAGACGAAATAACACCAATCGATCGATTTGCGATTTCGTCGATGGTCCGATCGACACGAACCTCGAAAGTGACTCGGAACATCAAAGTTTCTCGGTTTTCGTTGAAATTCAGTCAAAAACTATTGAAACCTGCATTTTCATCATTTTAGACGAAATAACACCCAATCGATCGATTTGCGATTTCGTCGATGGTCCGATCGACTCGAACCTCGAATGTGACTCGGAACATGAAAATTTCTCGATTTTCGTAGAAATTCAGTCAGAACTGTTGATACCTGCATTTTTATCGATTTAGGCAAACTAACACCGAATTGCTCGATTAGCGTTTTCGTGGATGGTCCAGTCGACTCGAACCTCGAAAGTCACTCGAAGCTTTAATATTTCTCGATGTTCGTTGAAATTCAGTCAAAAACTGTTGAAACCTGCATTTTCATCGTTTTAGACGAAATAACACCAATCGATCGATTTGCGATTTCGTCGATGGTCCGATCGACTCGAACCTCGAAAGTGACTCGGAACATAAAAATTTCTCGGTTTTCGTTGAAATTCAGAAAAAAAATATTGAAACCTGCATTTTCATCGTTTTAGACGAAATAACACTTAATCGGTCGATTTCCATTCTCATCGATGGTCCGATCGACTCGAACCTCGAAAGTGACTCCGAACATGAAAATTTCTCGATTTTCGTTGAAATTCAATCAGAACTGTTGATACCTGCATTTTCATCGATTTAGACGAACTAACACCCAATTGCTCGATTTGCGATTTCGTCGATGGTCCGATCGACTCGAACCCGAATGTGACTCAGAACATGAAAATTTCTCGATTTTCGTTGAAATTCAGTCAGAACTGTTGATACATGCATTTTCATCGATTTAGACGAACTAACACCCAATTGCTCGATTAGCGTTTTCGTGGATGGTCAATTCGACTCGAACCTCGAAAGTCAGTCGAAGCATTAATATTTCTCGATGTTCGTTGAAATTCAGTCAAAAACTGTTGAAACATGCATTTTCATCAATTTAGACGAACTAACACTCAATCTCTGGATTTGCGGTCTCGTCGATGGTCCGATCGACTCGAACCTCGAATGTGACTCAGAACATGAAAATTTCTCGATTTTCGTTGAAATTCAGTCAGAACTATTGATACCTGCATTTTCATCGATTTAGACGAACTAACACCCAATTGCTCGATTAGCGTTTTCGTGGATGGTCCATTCGACTCGAACCTCGAAAGTCAGTCGAAGCATTAATAATTCTCGATGTTCGTTGAAATTCAGTCAGAAACTGTTGAAACATGCATTTTCATCAATTTAGACGAACTAACACTCAACCTCTGGATTTGCGGTCCCGTCGATGGTCCGTTCGACGCGAACCTCGAGAATGACTCGCAACATGAAAATTTCTCGATTTACGTTGAAACTCAGTCAAAAACTGTTGAAACCTGCGTTTTCATCGTTTTAGACGAACTCACACTCAATTTCTCCATTAGCGTTTTCGTGGATGGTCCAATTGACTCGAACCTCGAAAGTCACTCGAAGCATTAAAATTTCTCGATGTTCGTTGAATATCAGTCAAAAACTGTTGAAACCTGCATTTTCATCCTTTTAGACGAAATAACACCAATCGATCGATTTGCGATTTCGTCGATGGTCCGATCGACTCGAACCTCGAAAGTGACTCGGAACATCAAAGTTTCTCGGTTTTCGTTGAAATTCAGTCAAAAACTATTGAAACCTGCATTTTCATCCTTTTAGACGAAATAACACCAATCGATCGATTTGCGATTTCGTCGATGGTCCGATCGACTCGAACCTCGAAAGTGACTCCGAACATGAAAATTTCTCGATTTTCGTTGAAATTCAATCAGTACTGTTGATACCTGCATTTTCATCGATTTAGACGAACTAACACCCAATTGCTCGATTAGCGTTTTCGTGGATGGTCCATTCGACTCGAACCTCGAAAGTCACTCGAAGCATTAAAATTTCTCGATGTTCGTTGAAATTCAGTCAAAAACTCTTGAAACCTGCATTTTCATTGATTTAGACGAACTAAACCTCAATCTCTGGATTTGCGGTCTCGTCGATGGTCCGTTCGACTCGAACATCGAAAGTCGTTCGAAGCATTAAAATTTCTCGATTTTCGTTGAAATTCAGTCAAAAACTGTTGAAACCTGCATTTTCATCGTTTTTGACGATCTAACACTTAATCGGTCGATTTCCATTCTCGTCGATGGTCCGATCGAATCGAACTTCGAAAGTGACTCGGAACATGAAAATTTCTCGATTTTCGTTGAAATTCAGTCGAAAACTATTGAAACCTGCATTTTCATCGTTTTAGACGAAATAACACCCAATCGATCGATTTGCGATTTCGTCGATGGTCCGATCGACTTGAACCCGAATGTCACTCAGAACATGAAAATTTCTCGATTTTCATTGAAATTCAGTCAGAACTGTTGATACCTGCATTTTCATCGATTTAGACGAACTAACACCCATTTGCTCGATTAGCGTTTTCGTGGATGGTCCATTCGACTCGAACCTCGAAAGTCAGTCGAAGCATTAACATTTCTCGATGTTCGTTGAAATTCAGTCAAAAACTGTTGAAACCAGCATTTTCATCGTTTTTGACGAACTAACACTTAATCGGTCGATTTCCATTCTCGTCGATGGTCCGATCGACTCGAACCTCGAAAGTCACTCGAAGCATTAATATTTCTCGATGTTCGTTGAAATTCAGTCAAAAACTGTTGAAACATGCATTTTCATCAATTTAGACGAACTAACACTCAATCTCTGGATTTGCGGTCTCGTCGATTGTCCGTTCGACTCGAACCTCGAAAGTGACTCGCGACATGAAAATTTCTCGATGTTCATTGAAACTCAGTCAAAAACTGTTGAAACCTGCGTTTTCATCGTTTTAGTCGAAAATACACCAATCGATCGATTTGCGATTTCGTCGATGGTCCGATCGACTCGAACCTCGAATGTGACTCGGAACATGAAAATTTCTCGGTTTTCGTTGAAATTCAGTCAAAAAATATTGAAACCTGCATTTTCATCGTTTTAGACGAAATAACACTTAATCGGTCGATCTCCATTCTCGTCTATGGTCCGATCGATTCGAACCTCGAAAATGACTCGGAACATGAAAATTTCTCGATTTTCGTTGAAATTCAGTCAGAACTGTTGATACCTGCATTTTCATCGATTTAGACGAACTAACACCCAATTGCTCGATTAGCGTTTTCGTGGATGTTCCATTCGACTCGAACCTCGAAAGTCAGTCAAAGCATTAATATTTCTCGATGTTCGTTGAAATTCAGTCAAAAACTGTTGAAACATGCATTTTCATCAATTTAGACGAACTAACACTCAATCTCTGGATTTCCGTTCTCGTCGATAGTCCGATCGACTCGAACTTCGAAAGTGACTCGGAACATGAAAATTTCTCGATTTTCGTTGAAATTCAGTCAGAACTATTGATACCTGCATTTTCATCAATTTAGACGAACTAACACTCAATCTCTGGATTTGCGGTCTCGTCGATGGTCCGTTCGACGCCAACCTCGAGAATGACTCGCAACATGAAAATTTCTCGATTTTCGTTGAAACTCAGTCAAAAACTGTTGAAACCTGCATTTTCATCGTTTTTGACGAACTAACACTTAATCGGTCGATTTCCATTCTCGTCGATGGTCCGATCGACTCGAACCTCAAAAGTGACCCGGAACATGAAAATTTCTCGATTTTCGTTGAAATTCAGTCAGAACTGTTGATACCTGCATTTTCATCGATTTAGACGAACTAACACCCAATTGCTCGATTAGCGTTTTCGTCGATGGTCCATTCGACTCGAACCTCGAAAGTCACTCGAAGCATTAATATTTCTCGATGTTCGTTGAAATTCAGTCAAAAACTGTTGAAACATGCATTTTCATCAATTTAGACGAACTAACACTCAATCTCTGGATTTGCGGTCTCGTCGATGGTCTGATCGACTCGAACCTCGAATGTGACTCAGAACATGAAAATTTCTCGATTTTCGTTGAAATTCAGTCAGAACTATTGATACCTGCATTTTCATCGATTTAGACGAACTAACACCCAATTGCTCGATTAGCGTTTTCGTGGATGGTCCATTCGACTCGAACCTCGAAAGTCAGTCGAAGCATTAATAATTCTCGATGTTCGTTGAAATTCAGTCAGAAACTGTTGAAACATGCATTTTCATCAATTTAGACGAACTAACACTCAACCTCTGGATTTGCGGTCCCGTCGATGGTCCGTTCGACGCGAACCTCGAGAATGACTCGCAACATGAAAATTTCTCGATTTACGTTGAAACTCAGTCAAAAACTGTTGAAACCTGCGTTTTCATCGTTTTAGACGAACTCACACTCAATTTCTCCATTAGCGTTTTCGTGGATGGTCCATTTGACTCGAACCTCGAAAGTCACTCGAAGCATTAAAATTTCTCGATGTTCGTTGAATATCAGTCATAAACTGTTGAAACCTGCATTTTCATCCTTTTAGACGAAATAACACCAATCGATCGATTTGCGATTTCGTCGATGGTCCGATCGACTCGAACCTCGAAAGTGACTCGGAACATCAAAGTTTCTCGGTTTTCGTTGAAATTCAGTCAAAAACTATTGAAACCTGCATTTTCATCGTTTTAGACGAACTAAACCTCAATCTCTGGATTTGCGGTCTCGTCGATGGTCCGTTCGACTCGAAAATCGAAAGTCGTTCGAAGCATTAAAATTTCTCGATTTTCGTTGAAATTCAGTCAAAAACTGTTGAAACCTGCATTTTCATCCTTTTAGACGAAATAACACCAATCGATCGATTTGCGATTTCGTCGATGGTCCGATCGACTCGAACCTCGAAAGTGACTCGGAACATCAAAGTTTCTCGGTTTTCGTTGAAATTCAGTCAAAAACTATTGAAACCTGCATTTTCATCATTTTAGACGAAATAACACCCAATCGATCGATTTGCGATTTCGTCGATGGTCCGATCGACTCGAACCTCGAATGTGACTCGGAACATGAAAATTTCTCGATTTTCGTTGAAATTCAGTCAGAACTGTTGATACATGCATTTTCATCGATTTAGGCAAACTAACACCGAATTGCTCGATTAGCGTTTTCGTGGATGGTCCATTCGACTCGAACCTCGAAAGTCACTCGAAGCTTTAATATTTCTCGATGTTCGTTGAAATTCAGTCAAAAACTGTTGAAACCTGCATTTTCATCGTTTTAGACGAAATAACACCAATCGATCGATTTGCGATTTCGTCGATGGTCCGATCGACTCGAACCTCGAAAGTGACTCGGAACATAAAAATTTCTCGGTTTTCGTTGAAATTCAGAAAAAAAATATTGAAACCTGCATTTTCATCGTTTTAGACGAAATAACACTTAATCGGTCGATTTCCATTCTCATCGATGGTCCGATCGACTCGAACCTCGAAAGTGACTCCGAACATGAAAATTTCTCGATTTTCGTTGAAATTCAGTCAGAACTGTTGATACCTGCATTTTCATCGATTTAGACGAACTAACACCCAATTGCTCGATTAGCGTTTTCGTCGATGGTCCATTCGACTCGAACCTCGAAAGTCACTCGAAGCATTAATATTTCTCGATGTTCGTTGAAATTCAGTCAAAAACTGTTGAAACATGCATTTTCATCAATTTAGACGAACTAACACTCAATCTCTGGATTTGCGGTCTCGTCGATGGTCTGATCGACTCGAACCTCGAATGTGACTCAGAACATGAAAATTTCTCGATTTTCGTTGAAATTCAGTCAGAACTATTGATACCTGCATTTTCATCGATTTAGACGAACTAACACCCAATTGCTCGATTAGCGTTTTCGTGGATGGTCCATTCGACTCGAACCTCGAAAGTCAGTCGAAGCATTAATAATTCTCGATGTTCGTTGAAATTCAGTCAGAAACTGTTGAAACATGCATTTTCATCAATTTAGACGAACTAACACTCAACCTCTGGATTTGCGGTCCCGTCGATGGTCCGTTCGACGCGAACCTCGAGAATGACTCGCAACATGAAAATTTCTCGATTTACGTTGAAACTCAGTCAAAAACTGTTGAAACCTGCGTTTTCATCGTTTTAGACGAACTCACACTCAATTTCTCCATTAGCGTTTTCGTGGATGGTCCATTTGACTCGAACCTCGAAAGTCACTCGAAGCATTAAAATTTCTCGATGTTCGTTGAATATCAGTCATAAACTGTTGAAACCTGCATTTTCATCCTTTTAGACGAAATAACACCAATCGATCGATTTGCGATTTCGTCGATGGTCCGATCGACTCGAACCTCGAAAGTGACTCGGAACATCAAAGTTTCTCGGTTTTCGTTGAAATTCAGTCAAAAACTATTGAAACCTGCATTTTCATCGTTTTAGACGAACTAAACCTCAATCTCTGGATTTGCGGTCTCGTCGATGGTCCGTTCGACTCGAACATCGAAAGTCGTTCGAAGCATTAAAATTTCTCGATTTTCGTTGAAATTCAGTCAAAAACTGTTGAAACCTGCATTTTCATCCTTTTAAACGAAATAACACCAATCGATCGATTTGCGATTTCGTCGATGGTCCGATCGACTCGAACCTCGAAAGTGACTCGGAACATCAAAGTTTCTCGGTTTTCGTTGAAATTCAGTCAAAAACTATTGAAACCTGCATTTTCATCATTTTAGACGAAATAACACCCAATCGATCGATTTGCGATTTCGTCGATGGTCCGATCGACTCGAACCTCGAATGTGACTCGGAACATGAAAATTTCTCGATTTTCGTTGAAATTCAGTCAGAACTGTTGATACCTGCATTTTCATCGATTTAGGCAAACTAACACCGAATTGCTCGATTAGCGTTTTCGTGGATGGTCCATTCGACTCGAACCTCGAAAGTCACTCGAAGCTTTAATATTTCTCGATGTTCGTTGAAATTCAGTCAAAAACTGTTGAAACCTGCATTTTCATCGTTTTAGACGAAATAACACCAATCGATCGATTTGCGATTTCGTCGATGGTCCGATCGACTCGAACCTCGAAAGTGACTCGGAACATAAAAATTTCTCGGTTTTCGTTGAAATTCAGAAAAAAAATATTGAAACCTGCATTTTCATCGTTTTAGACGAAATAACACTTAATCGGTCGATTTCCATTCTCATCGATGGTCCGATCGACTCGAACCTCGAAAGTGACTCCGAACATGAAAATTTCTCGATTTTCGTTGAAATTCAATCAGAACTGTTGATACCTGCATTTTCATCGATTTAGACGAACTAACACCCAATTGCTCGATTTGCGATTTCGTCGATGGTCCGATCGACTCGAACCCGAATGTGACTCAGAACATGAAAATTTCTCGATTTTCGTTGAAATTCAGTCAGAACTGTTGATACATGCATTTTCATCGATTTAGACGAACTAACACCCAATTGCTCGATTAGCGTTTTCGTGGATGGTCAATTCGACTCGAACCTCGAAAGTCAGTCGAAGCATTAATATTTCTCGATGTTCGTTGAAATTCAGTCAAAAACTGTTGAAACATGCATTTTCATCAATTTAGACGAACTAACACTCAATCTCTGGATTTGCGGTCTCGTCGATGGTCCGATCGACTCGAACCTCGAATGTGACTCAGAACATGAAAATTTCTCGATTTTCGTTGAAATTCAGTCAGAACTATTGATACCTGCATTTTCATCGATTTAGACGAACTAACACCCAATTGCTCGATTAGCGTTTTCGTGGATGGTCCATTCGACTCGAACCTCGAAAGTCAGTCGAAGCATTAATAATTCTCGATGTTCGTTGAAATTCAGTCAGAAACTGTTAAAACATGCATTTTCATCAATTTAGACGAACTAACACTCAACCTCTGGATTTGCGGTCCCGTCGATGGTCCGTTCGACGCGAACCTCGAGAATGACTCGCAACATGAAAATTTCTCGATTTACGTTGAAACTCAGTCAAAAACTGTTGAAACCTGCGTTTTCATCGTTTTAGACGAACTCACACTCAATTTCTCCATTAGCGTTTTCGTGAATGGTCCATTCGACTCGAACCTCGAAAGTCACTCGAAGCATTAAAATTTCTCGATGTTCGTTGAATATCAGTCAAAAACTGTTGAAACCTGCATTTTCATCGTTTCAGACGAAATAACACCAATCGATCGATTTGCGATTTCGTCGATGGTCCGATCGACTCGAACCTCGAATGTGACTCGGAACATCAAAATTTCTCGGTTTTCGTTTAAATTCAGTCAAAAACTATTGAAACCTGCATTTTCATCGTTTTTGACGAACTAACACTTAATCGGTCGATTTCCATTCTCGTCGATGGTCCGATCGACTCGAACCTCAAAAGTGACCCGGAACATGAAAATTTCTCGATTTTCGTTGAAATTCAGTCAAAAACTATTGAAACCTGCATTTTCATCGTTTTAGACGAAATAACACCCAATCGATCGATTTGCGATTTCGTCGATGGTCCGATCGACTCGAACCTCGAATGTGACTCAGAACATGAAAATTTCTCGATTTTCGTTGAAATTCAGTCAGAACTGTTGATACCTGCATTTTCATCGATTTAGACGAACTAACACCCAATTGCTCGATTAGCGTTTTCGTGGATGGTCCATTCGACTCGAACCTCGAAAGTCACTCGAAGCATTAATATTTCTCGATGTTCGTTGAAATTCAGTCAAAAACTGTTGAAACATGCATTTTCATCAATTTAGACGAACTAACACTCAATCTCTGGATTTGCGGTCTCGTCGATGGTCCGATCGACTCGAACCTCGAATGTGACTCAGAACATGAAAATTTCTCGATTTTCGTTGAAATTCAGTCAGAACTATTGATACCTGCATTTTCATCGATTTAAACGAACTAACACCCAATTGCTCGATTAGCGTTTTCGTGGATGGTCCATTCGACTCGAACCTCGAAAGTCAGTCGAAGCATTAATAATTCTCGATGTTCGTTGAAATTCAGTCAGAAACTGTTGAAACATGAATTTTCATCAATTTAGACGAACTAACACTCAACCTCTGGATTTGCGGTCCCGTCGATGGTCCGTTCGACGCGAACCTCGAGAATGACTCGCAACATGAAAATTTCTCGATTTACGTTGAAACTCAGTCAAAAACTGTTGAAACCTGCGTTTTCATCGTTTTAGACGAACTCACACTCAATTTCTCCATTAGCGTTTTCGTGGATGGTCCATTCGACTCGAACCTCGAAAGTCACTCGAAGCATTAAAATTTCTCGATGTTCGTTGAATATCAGTCAAAAACTGTTGAAACCTGGATTTTCATCGTTTCAGACGAAATAACACCAATCGATCGATTTGCGATTTCGTCGATGGTCCGATCGACTCGAACCTCGAATGTGACTCGGAACATCAAAATTTCTCGGTTTTCGTTTAAATTCAGTCAAAAACTATTGAAACCTGTATTTTCATCGTTTTAGACGAAATAAAACCCAATCGATCGATTTGCGATCTCGTCGATGGTCCTATCGACTCGAACCTCGAATGTGACTCGGAACATGAAAATTTCTCGATTTTCGTTGAAATTCAGTCAGAACTGTTGATACCTGCATTTTCATCGATTTAGACGAACTAACACCCAATTGCTCGATTAGCGTTTTCGTCGATGGTCCATTCGACTCGAACCTCGAAAGTCACTCGAAGCATTAATATTTCTCGATGTTCGTTGAAATTCAGTCAAAAACTGTTGAAACATGCATTTTCATCAATTTAGACGAACTAACACTCAATCTCTGGATTTGCGGTCTCGTCGATGGTCTGATCGACTCGAACCTCGAATGTGACTCAGAACATGAAAATTTCTCGATTTTCGTTGAAATTCAGTCAGAACTATTGATACCTGCATTTTCATCGATTTAGACGAACTAACACCCAATTGCTCGATTAGCGTTTTCGTGGATGGTCCATTCGACTCGAACCTCGAAAGTCAGTCGAAGCATTAATAATTCTCGATGTTCGTTGAAATTCAGTCAGAAACTGTTGAAACATGCATTTTCATCAATTTAGACGAACTAACACTCAACCTCTGGATTTGCGGTCCCGTCGATGGTCCGTTCGACGCGAACCTCGAGAATGACTCGCAACATGAAAATTTCTCGATTTACGTTGAAACTCAGTCAAAAACTGTTGAAACCTGCGTTTTCATCGTTTTAGACGAACTCACACTCAATTTCTCCATTAGCGTTTTCGTGGATGGTCCATTTGACTCGAACCTCGAAAGTCACTCGAAGCATTAAAATTTCTCGATTTTCGTTGAAATTCAGTCAAAAACTGTTGAAACCTGCATTTTCATCCTTTTAGACGAAATAACACCAATCGATCGATTTGCGATTTCGTCGATGGTCCGATCGACTCGAACCTCGAAAGTGACTCGGAACATCAAAGTTTCTCGGTTTTCGTTGAAATTCAGTCAAAAACTATTGAAACCTGCATTTTCATCATTTTAGACGAAATAACACCCAATCGATCGATTTGCGATTTCGTCGATGGTCCGATCGACTCGAACCTCGAATGTGACTCGGAACATGAAAATTTCTCGATTTTCGTAGAAATTCAGTCAGAACTGTTGATACCTGCATTTTTATCGATTTAGGCAAACTAACACCGAATTGCTCGATTAGCGTTTTCGTGGATGGTCCATTCGACTCGAACCTCGAAAGTCACTCGAAGCTTTAATATTTCTCGATGTTCGTTGAAATTCAGTCAAAAACTGTTGAAACCTGCATTTTCATCGTTTTAGACGAAATAACACCAATCGATCGATTTGCGATTTCGTCGATGGTCCGATCGACTCGAACCTCGAAAGTGACTCGGAACATAAAAATTTCTCGGTTTTCGTTGAAATTCAGAAAAAAAATATTGAAACCTGCATTTTCATCGTTTTAGACGAAATAACACTTAATCGGTCGATTTCCATTCTCATCGATGGTCCGATCGACTCGAACCCGAATGTGACTCAGAACATGAAAATTTCTCGATTTTCGTTGAAATTCAGTCAGAACTGTTGATACATGCATTTTCATCGATTTAGACGAACTAACACCCAATTGCTCGATTAGCGTTTTCGTGGATGGTCAATTCGACTCGAACCTCGAAAGTCAGTCGAAGCATTAATATTTCTCGATGTTCGTTGAAATTCAGTCAAAAACTGTTGAAACATGCATTTTCATCAATTTAGACGAACTAACACTCAATCTCTGGATTTGCGGTCTCGTCGATGGTCCGATCGACTCGAACCTCGAATGTGACTCAGAACATGAAAATTTCTCGATTTTCGTTGAAATTCAGTCAGAACTATTGATACCTGCATTTTCATCGATTTAGACGAACTAACACCCAATTGCTCGATTAGCGTTTTCGTGGATGGTCCATTCGACTCGAACCTCGAAAGTCAGTCGAAGCATTAATAATTCTCGATGTTCGTTGAAATTCAGTCAGAAACTGTTGAAACATGCATTTTCATCAATTTAGACGAACTAACACTCAACCTCTGGATTTGCGGTCCCGTCGATGGTCCGTTCGACGCGAACCTCGAGAATGACTCGCAACATGAAAATTTCTCGATTTACGTTGAAACTCAGTCAAAAACTGTTGAAACCTGCGTTTTCATCGTTTTAGACGAACTCACACTCAATTTCTCCATTAGCGTTTTCGTGGATGGTCCATTCGACTCGAACCTCGAAAGTCACTCGAAGCATTAAAATTTCTCGATGTTCGTTGAATATCAGTCAAAAACTGTTGAAACCTGCATTTTCATCGTTTCAGACGAAATAACACCAATCGATCGATTTGCGATTTCGTCGATGGTCCGATCGACTCGAACCTCGAATGTGACTCGGAACATCAAAATTTCTCGGTTTTCGTTTAAATTCAGTCAAAAACTATTGAAACCTGTATTTTCATCGTTTTAGACGAAATAAAACCCAATCGATCGATTTGCGATCTCGTCGATGGTCCTATCGACTCGAACCTCGAATGTGACTCGGAACATGAAAATTTCTCGATTTTCGTTGAAATTCAGTCAGAACTGTTGATACCTGCATTTTCATCGATTTAGACGAACTAACACCCAATTGCTCGATTAGCGTTTTCGTGGATGTTCCATTCGACTCGAACCTCGAAAGTCAGTCGAAGCATTAATATTTCTCGATGTTCGTTGAAATTCAGTCAAAAACTGTTGAAACATGCATTTTCATCAATTTAGACGAACTAACACTCAATCTCTGGATTTCCGTTCTCGTCGATGGTCCGATCGACTCGAACTTCGAAAGTGACTCGGAACATGAAAATTTCTCGATTTTCGTTGAAATTCAGTCAGAACTATTGATACCTGCATTTTCATCGATTTAGACGAACTAACACCCAATTGCTCGATTAGCGTTTTCGTGGATGGTCCATTAGTCTCGAACCTCGAAAGTCAGTCGAAGCATTAATAGTTCTCGATGTTCGTTGAAATTCAGTCAAAAACTGTTGAAACATGCATTTTCATCAATTTAGACGAACTAACACTCAATCTCTGGATTTGCGGTCTCGTCGAATGTCCGTTCGACGCCAACCTCGAGAATGACTCGCAACATGAAAATTTCTCGATTTTCGTTGAAACTCAGTCAAAAACTGTTGAAACCTGCATTTTCATCGTTTTTGACGAACTAACACTTAATCGGTCGATTTCCATTCTCGTCGATGGTCCGATCGACTCGAACCTCAAAAGTGATCCGGAACATGAAAATTTCTCGATTTTCGTTGAAATTCAGTCAAAAACTATTGAAACCTGCATTTTCATCGTTTTAGACGAAATAACACCCAATCGATCGATTTGCGATTTCGTCGATGGTCCGATCGACTCGAACCTCGAATGTGACTCAGAACATGAAAATTTCTCGATTTTCGTTGAAATTCAGTCAGAACTGTTGATACCTGCATTTTCATCGATTTAGACGAACTAACACCCAATTGCTCGATTAGCGTTTTCGTCGATGGTCCATTCGACTCGAACCTCGAAAGTCACTCGAAGCATTAATATTTCTCGATGTTCGTTGAAATTCAGTCAAAAACTGTTGAAACATGCATTTTCATCAATTTAGACGAACTAACACTCAATCTCTGGATTTGCGGTCTCGTCGATGGTCTGATCGACTCGAACCTCGAATGTGACTCAGAACATGAAAATTTCTCGATTTTCGTTGAAATTCAGTCAGAACTATTGATACCTGCATTTTCATCGATTTAGACGAACTAACACCCAATTGCTCGATTAGCGTTTTCGTGGATGGTCCATTCGACTCGAACCTCGAAAGTCAGTCGAAGCATTAATAATTCTCGATGTTCGTTGAAATTCAGTCAGAAACTGTTGAAACATGCATTTTCATCAATTTAGACGAACTAACACTCAACCTCTGGATTTGCGGTCCCGTCGATGGTCCGTTCGACGCGAACCTCGAGAATGACTCGCAACATGAAAATTTCTCGATTTACGTTGAAACTCAGTCAAAAACTGTTGAAACCTGAGTTTTCATCGTTTTAGACGAACTCACACTCAATTTCTCCATTAGCGTTTTCGTGGATGGTCCATTTGACTCGAACCTCGAAAGTCACTCGAAGCATTAAAATTTCTCGATGTTCGTTGAATATCAGTCAAAAACTGTTGAAACCTGCATTTTCATCCTTTTAGACGAAATAACACCAATCGATCGATTTGCGATTTCGTCGATGGTCCGATCGACTCGAACCTCGAAAGTGACTCGGAACATCAAAGTTTCTCGGTTTTCGTTGAAATTCAGTCAAAAACTATTGAAACCTGCATTTTCATCGTTTTAGACGAACTAAACCTCAATCTCTGGATTTGCGGTCTCGTCGATGGTCCGTTCGACTCGAACATCGAAAGTCGTTCGAAGCATTAAAATTTCTCGATTTTCGTTGAAATTCAGTCAAAAACTGTTGAAACCTGCATTTTCATCCTTTTAGACGAAATAACACCAATCGATCGATTTGCGATTTCGTCGATGGTCCGATCGACTCGAACCTCGAAAGTGACTCGGAACATCAAAGTTTCTCGGTTTTCGTTGAAATTCAGTCAAAAACTATTGAAACCTGCATTTTCATCATTTTAGACGAAATAACACCCAATCGATCGATTTGCGATTTCGTCGATGGTCCGATCGACTCGAACCTCAAATGTGACTCGGAACATGAAAATTTCTCGATTTTCGTTGAAATTCAGTCAGAACTGTTGATACCTGCATTTTCATCGATTTAGGCAAACTAACACCGAATTGCTCGATTAGCGTTTTCGTGGATGGTCCATTCGACTCGAACCTCGAAAGTCACTCGAAGCTTTAATATTTCTCGATGTTCGTTGAAATTCAGTCAAAAACTGTTGAAACCTGCATTTTCATCGTTTTAGACGAAATAACACCAATCGATCGATTTGCGATTTCGTCGATGGTCCGATCGACTCGAACCTCGAAAGTGACTCGGAACATAAAAATTTCTCGGTTTTCGTTGAAATTCAGAAAAAAAATATTGAAACCTGCATTTTCATCGTTTTAGACGAAATAACACTTAATCGGTCGATTTCCATTCTCATCGATGGTCCGATCGACTCGAACCTCGAAAGTGACTCCGAACATGAAAATTTCTCGATTTTCGTTGAAATTCAATCAGAACTGTTGATACCTGCATTTTCATCGATTTAGACGAACTAACACCCAATTGCTCGATTAGCGTTTTCGTGGATGGTCAATTCGACTCGAACCTCGAAAGTCAGTCGAAGCATTAATATTTCTCGATGTTCGTTGAAATTCAGTCAAAAACTGTTGAAACATGCATTTTCATCAATTTAGACGAACTAACACTCAATCTCTGGATTTGCGGTCTCGTCGATGGTCCGATCGACTCGAACCTCGAATGTGACTCAGAACATGAAAATTTCTCGATTTTCGTTGAAATTCAGTCAGAACTATTGATACCTGCATTTTCATCGATTTAGACGAACTAACACCCAATTGCTCGATTAGCGTTTTCGTGGATGGTCCATTCGACTCGAACCTCGAAAGTCAGTCGAAGCATTAATAATTCTCGATGTTCGTTGAAATTCAGTCAGAAACTGTTGAAACATGCATTTTCATCAATTTAGACGAACTAACACTCAACCTCTGGATTTGCGGTCCCGTCGATGGTCCGTTCGACGCGAACCTCGAGAATGACTCGCAACATGAAAATTTCTCGATTTACGTTGAAACTCAGTCAAAAACTGTTGAAACCTGCGTTTTCATCGTTTTAGACGAACTCACACTCAATTTCTCCATTAGCGTTTTCGTGGATGGTCCATTCGACTCGAACCTCGAAAGTCACTCGAAGCATTAAAATTTCTCGATGTTCGTTGAATATCAGTCAAAAACTGTTGAAACCTGCATTTTCATCGTTTCAGACGAAATAACACCAATCGATCGATTTGCGATTTCGTCGATGGTCCGATCGACTCGAACCTCGAATGTGACTCGGAACATCAAAATTTCTCGGTTTTCGTTTAAATTCAGTCAAAAACTATTGAAACCTGCATTTTCATCGTTTTTGACGAACTAACACTTAATCGGTCGATTTCCATTCTCGTCGATGGTCCGATCGACTCGAACCTCAAAAGTGACCCGGAACATGAAAATTTCTCGATTTTCGTTGAAATTCAGTCAAAAACTATTGAAACCTGCATTTTCATCGTTTTAGACGAAATAACACCCAATCGATCGATTTGCGATTTCGTCGATGGTCCGATCGACTCGAACCTCGAATGTGACTCAGAACATGAAAATTTCTCGATTTTCGTTGAAATTCAGTCAGAACTGTTGATACCTGCATTTTCATCGATTTAGACGAACTAACACCCAATTGCTCGATTAGCGTTTTCGTGGATGGTCCATTCGACTCGAACCTCGAAAGTCACTCGAAGCATTAATATTTCTCGATGTTCGTTGAAATTCAGTCAAAAACTGTTGAAACATGCATTTTCATCAATTTAGACGAACTAACACTCAATCTCTGGATTTGCGGTCTCGTCGATTGTCCGTTCGACTCGAACCTCGAAAGTGACTCGCGACATGAAAATTTCTCGATGTTCATTGAAACTCAGTCAAAAACTGTTGAAACCTGCGTTTTCATCGTTTTAGTCGAAAATACACCAATCGATCGATTTGCGATTTCGTCGATGGTCCGATCGACTCGAACCTCGAATGTGACTCGGAACATGAAAATTTCTCGGTTTTCGTTGAAATTCAGTCAAAAAATATTGAAACCTGCATTTTCATCGTTTTAGACGAAATAACACTTAATCGGTCGATCTCCATTCTCGTCTATGGTCCGATCGATTCGAACCTCGAAAATGACTCGGAACATGAAAATTTCTCGATTTTCGTTGAAATTCAGTCAAAAATTATTGAAACCTGCATTTTCATCGTTTTAAACGAAATAACACACAATCGATCGATTTGCGATTTCGTCGATGGTCCGATCGACTCGAACCCGAATGTGACTCAGAACATGAAAATTTCTCGATTTTCGTTGAAATTCAGTCAGAACTGTTGATACATGCATTTTCATCGATTTAGACGAACTAACACCCAATTGCTCGATTAGCGTTTTCGTGGATGGTCAATTCGACTCGAACCTCGAAAGTCAGTCGAAGCATTAATATTTCTCGATGTTCGTTGAAATTCAGTCAAAAACTGTTGAAACATGCATTTTCATCAATTTAGACGAACTAACACTCAATCTCTGGATTTGCGGTCTCGTCGATGGTCCGATCGACTCGAACCTCGAATGTGACTCAGAACATGAAAATTTCTCGATTTTCGTTGAAATTCAGTCAGAACTATTGATAACTGCATTTTCATCGATTTAGACGAACTAACACCCAATTGCTCGATTAGCGTTTTCGTGGATGGTCCATTCGACTCGAACCTCGAAAGTCAGTCGAAGCATTAATAATTCTCGATGTTCGTTGAAATTCAGTCAGAAACTGTTGAAACATGCATTTTCATCAATTTAGACGAACTAACACTCAACCTCTGGATTTGCGGTCCCGTCGATGGTCCGTTCGACGCGAACCTCGAGAATGACTCGCAACATGAAAATTTCTCGATTTACGTTGAAACTCAGTCAAAAACTGTTGAAACCTGCGTTTTCATCGTTTTAGACGAACTCACACTCAATTTCTCCATTAGCGTTTTCGTGGATGGTCCATTCGACTCGAACCTCGAAAGTCACTCGAAGCATTAAAATTTCTCGATGTTCGTTGAATATCAGTCAAAAACTGTTGAAACCTGGATTTTCATCGTTTCAGACGAAATAACACCAATCGATCGATTTGCGATTTCGTCGATGGTCCGATCGACTCGAACCTCGAATGTGACTCGGAACATCAAAATTTCTCGGTTTTCGTTTAAATTCAGTCAAAAACTATTGAAACCTGTATTTTCATCGTTTTAGACGAAATAAAACCCAATCGATCGATTTGCGATCTCGTCGATGGTCCTATCGACTCGAACCTCGAATGTGACTCGGAACATGAAAATTTCTCGATTTTCGTTGAAATTCAGTCAGAACTGTTGATACCTGCATTTTCATCGATTTAGACGAACTAACACCCAATTACTCGATTAGCGTTTTCGTGGATGTTCCATTCGACTCGAACCTCGAAAGTCAGTCGAAGCATTAATATTTCTCGATGTTCGTTGAAATTCAGTCAAAAACTGTTGAAACATGCATTTTCATCAATTTAGACGAACTAACACTCAATCTCTGGATTTCCGTTCTCGTCGATGGTCCGATCGACTCGAACTTCGAAAGTGACTCGGAACATGAAAATTTCTCGATTTTCGTTGAAATTCAGTCAGAACTATTGATACCTGCATTTTCATCGATTTAGACGAACTAACACCCAATTGCTCGATTAGCGTTTTCGTGGATGGTCCATTAGTCTCGAACCTCGAAAGTCAGTCGAAGCATTAATAGTTCTCGATGTTCGTTGAAATTCAGTCAAAAACTGTTGAAACATGCATTTTCATCAATTTAGACGAACTAACACTCAATCTCTGGATTTGCGGTCTCGTCGATGGTCCGTTCGACGCCAACCTCGAGAATGACTCGCAACATGAAAATTTCTCGATTTTCGTTGAAACTCAGTCAAAAACTGTTGAAACCTGCATTTTCATCGTTTTTGACGAACTAACACTTAATCGGTCGATTTCCATTCTCGTCGATGGTCCGATCGACTCGAACCTCAAAAGTGACCCGGAACATGAAAATTTCTCGATTTTCGTTGAAATTCAGTCAAAAACTATTGAAACCTGCATTTTCATCGTTTTAGACGAAATAACACCCAATCGATCGATTTGCGATTTCGTCGATGGTCCGATCGACTCGAACCTCGAATGTGACTCAGAACATGAAAATTTCTCGATTTTCGTTGAAATTCAGTCAGAACTGTTGATACCTGCATTTTCATCGTTTTAGACGAAATAAAACCCAATCGATCGATTTGCGATTTCGTCGATGGTCCGATCGACTCGAACCTCGAAAGTGACTCGCGACATGAAAATTTCTCGATTTTCGTTGAAACTCAGTCAAAAACTGTTGAAACCTGCGTTTTCATCGTTTTAGTCGAAATAACACCAATCGATCGATTTGCGATTTCGTCGATGGTCCGATCGACTCGAACCTCGAAAGTGACTCGGAACATGAAAATTTCTCGGTTTTCGTTGAAATTCAGTCAAAAAATATTGAAACCTGCATTTTCATCGTTTTAGACGAAATAACACTTAATCGGTCGATTTCCATTCTCGTCGATGGTCCGATCGACTCGAACCTCGAAAGTGACTCCGAATATGAAAATTTCTCGATTTTCGTTGAAATTCAGTCAGAACTGTTGATACCTGCATTTTCATCGATTTAGACGAACTAACACTCAATCCCTGGATTTGCGGTCTCGTCGATGGTCCGTTCGACTCGAACCTCGAAAGTGACTCGCAACATGAAAATTTCTCGGTTTTCGTTGAAATTCAGTCAAAAACTGTTGAAACCTACGTTTTCATCGTTTTAGTCGAAATAACACTAATCGATCGATTTGCAATTTCGTCGATGGTCCGATCGTCTCGAACCTCGAAAGTGACTCGGAACATGAAAATTTCTCGATTTTCGTTGAAATTCAGTCAGAACTGTTGATACCTGCATTTTCATCGATTTAGACGAACTAACACCCAATTGCTCGATTAGCGTTTTCGTGGATGGTCCATTCGACTCGAACCTCGAAAGTCACTCGAAGCATTAAAATTTCTCGATGTGCGTTGAAATTCAGTCAAAAACTGTTGAAACATGCATTTTCATCGTTTTTGACAAACTAACACTCAATCTCTGGATTTCCGTTCTCGTCGATGGTCCGATCGACTCGAACTTCGAAAGTGACTCGGAACATGAAAATTTCTCGATTTTCGTTGAAATTCAGTCACAAACTATTGAAACTTGCATTTTCATCGTTTTAGACGAAATAACACCCAATCGATCGATTAGCGATTTCGTCGATGTTCCGATCGACTCGAACCTCGAATGTGACTCAGAACATGAAAATTTCTCGATTTTCGTTGAAATTCCGTTAGAACTATTGATACCTGCATTTTCATCGATTTAGACGAACTAACACCCAATTGCTCGATTAGCGTTTTCGTGGATGGTCCATTCGACTCGAACCTCGAAAGTCAGTCGAAGCATTAATATTTCTCGATGTTCGTTGAAATTCAGTCAAAAACTGTTGAAACCTGCATTTTCATCGTTTTTGACGAACTAACACTTAATCGGTCGATTTCCGTTCTCGTCGATGGTCCGATCGACTCGAACTTCGAAAGTGACTCGGAACATGAAAATTTCTCGATTTTCGTTGAAATTCAGTCAAAAACTATTGAAACCTGCATTTTCATCGTTTTAGACGAAATAACACCCAATCGATCGATTTGCGATTTCGTCGATGGTCCGATCGACTCGAACCTCGAATGTGACTCAGAACATGAAAATTTCTCGATTTTCGTTGAAATTCAGTCAGAACTGTTGATACCTGCATTTTCATCGATTTAGACGAACTAACACCCAATTGCTCGATTAGCGTTTTCGTGGATGGTCCATTCGACGCTAACCTCGAAAGTGACTCGAAGCATTAATATTTCTCGATGTTCGTTGAAATTCATTCAAAAACTATTGAAACATGCATTTTCATCAATTTAGACGAACTAACACGCAATCTCTGGATTTGCGGTCTCGTCGATGGTCCGTTCGACTCGAACTTCGAAAGTGACTCGCGACATGAAAATTTCTCGATTTTCGTTGAAACTCAGTCAAAAAGTGTTGAAACCTGCGTTTTCATCGTTTTAGTCGAAATAACACCAATCGATCGATTTGCGATTTCGTCGATGGTCCGATCGACTCGAACCTCGAAAGTGACTCGGAACATGAAAATTTCTCGGTTTTCGTTGAAATTCAGTCAGAACTGTTGATACCTGCATTTTCATCGATTTAGACGAACTAACACCCAATTGCTCGATTAGCGTTTTCGTGGATGGTCTATTCGACTCGAACCTCGAAAGTCAGTCGAAGCATTAATATTTCTCGATGTTCGTTGAAATTCAGTCAAAAACTGTTGAAACATGCATTTTCATCGTTTTAGACGAAATAAAACCCAATCGATCGATTTGCGATTTCGTCGATGGTCCGATCGACTCGAACCTCGAAAGTGACTCGCGACATGAAAATTTCTCGATTTTCGTTGAAACTCAGTCAAAAACTGTTGAAACCTGCGTTTTCATCGTTTTAGTCGAAATAACACCAATCGATCGATTTGCGATTTCGTCGATGGTCCGATCGACTCGAACCTCGAAAGTGACTCGGAACATGAAAATTTCTCGGTTTTCGTTGAAATTCAGTCAAAAAATATTGAAACCTGCATTTTCATCGTTTTAGACGAAATAACACTTAATCGGTCGACTTCCATTCTCGTCGATGGTCCGATCGACTCGAACCTCGAAAGTGACTCCGAATATGAAAATTTCTCGATTTTCGTTGAAATTCAGTCAGAACTGTTGATACCTGCATTTTCATCGATTTAGACGAACTAACACTCAATCCCTGGATTTGCGGTCTCGTCGATGGTCCGTTCGACTCGAACCTCGAAAGTGACTCGCAACATGAAAATTTCTCGGTTTTCGTTGAAATTCAGTCAAAAACTGTTGAAACCTACGTTTTCATCGTTTTAGTCGAAATAACACTAATCGATCGATTTGCAATTTCGTCGATGGTCCGATCGTCTCGAACCTCGAAAGTGACTCGGAACATGAAAATTTCTCGATTTTCGTTGAAATTCAGTCAGAACTGTTGATACCTGCATTTTCATCGATTTAGACGAACTAACACCCAATTGCTCGATTAGCGTTTTCGTGGATGGTCCATTCGACTCGAACCTCGAAAGTCACTCGAAGCATTAAAATTTCTCGATGTGCGTTGAAATTCAGTCAAAAACTGTTGAAACATGCATTTTCATCGTTTTTGACAAACTAACACTCAATCTCTGGATTTCCGTTCTCGTCGATGGTCCGATCGACTAGAACTTCGAAAGTGACTCGGAACATGAAAATTTCTCGATTTTCGTTGAAATTCAGTCACAAACTATTGAAACTTGCATTTTCATCGTTTTAGACGAAATAACACCCAATCGATCGATTAGCGATTTCGTCGATGTTCCGATCGACTCGAACCTCGAATGTGACTCAGAACATGAAAATTTCTCGATTTTCGTTGAAATTCAGTTAGAACTATTGATACCTGCATTTTCATCGATTTAGTCGAACTAACACCCAATTGCTCGATTAGCGTTTTCGTGGATGGTCCATTCGACTCGAACCTCGAAAGTCAGTCGAAGCATTAATATTTCTCGATGTTCGTTGAAATTCAGTCAAAAACTGTTGAAACCTGCATTTTCATCGTTTTTGACGAACTAACACTTAATCGGTCGATTTCCGTTCTCGTCGACGGTCCGATCGACTCGAACTTCGAAAGTGACTCGGAACATGAAAATTTCTCGATTTTCGTTGAAATTCAGTCAAAAACTATTGAAACCTGCATTTTCATCGTTTTAGACGAAATAACACCTAATCGATCGATTTGCGATTTCGTCGATGGTCCGATCGACTCGAACCTCGAATGTGACTCAGAACATGAAAATTTCTCGATTTTCGTTGAAATTCAGTCAGAACTGTTGATACCTGCATTTTCATCGATTTAGACGAACTAACACCCAATTGCTCGATTAGCGTTTTCGTGGATGTTCCATTCGACTCGAACCTCGAAAGTCAGTCGAAGCATTAATATTTCTCGATGTTCGTTGAAATTCAGTCAAAAACTGTTGAAACATGCATTTTCATCAATTTAGACGAACTAACACGCAATCTCTGGATTTGCGGTCTCGTCGATGGTCCGTTCGACTCGAACTTCGAAAGTGACTCGCGACATGAAAATTTCTCGATTTTCGTTGAAACTCAGTCAAAAACTGTTGAAACCTGCGTTTTCATCGTTTTAGTCGAAATAACACCAATCGATCGATTTGCGATTTCGTCGATGGTCCGATCGACTCGAACCTCGAAAGTGACTCGGAACATGAAAATTTCTCGGTTTTCGTTGAAATTCAGTCAGAACTGTTGATACCTGCATTTTCATCGATTTAGACGAACTAACACCCAATTGCTCGATTAGCGTTTTCGTGGATGGTCTATTCGACTCGAACCTCGAAAGTCAGTCGAAGCATTAATATTTCTCGATGTTCGTTGATATTCAGTCAAAAACTGTTGAAACATGCATTTTCATCGTTTTAGACGAAATAAAACCCAATCGATCGATTTGCGATTTCGTCGATGGTCCGATCGACTCGAACCTCGAAAGTGACTCGCGACATGAAAATTTCTCGATTTTCGTTGAAACTCAGTCAAAAACTGTTGAAACCTGCGTTTTCATCGTTTTAGTCGAAATAACACCAATCGATCGATTTGCGATTTCGTCGATGGTCCGATCGACTCGAACCTCGAAAGTGACTCGGAACATGAAAATTTCTCGGTTTTCGTTGAAATTCAGTCAAAAAATATTGAAACCTGCATTTTCATCGTTTTAGACGAAATAACACTTAATCGGTCGATTTCCATTCTCGTCGATGGTCCGATCGACTCGAACCTCGAAAGTGACTCCGAATATGAAAATTTCTCGATTTTCGTTGAAATTCAGTCAGAACTGTTGATACCTGCATTTTCATCGATTTAGACGAACTAACACTCAATCCCTGGATTTGCGGTCTCGTCGATGGTCCGTTCGACTCGAACCTCGAAAGTGACTCGCAACATGAAAATTTCTCGGTTTTCGTTGAAATTCAGTCAAAAACTGTTGAAACCTACGTTTTCATCGTTTTAGTCGAAATAACACTAATCGATCGATTTGCAATTTCGGCGATGGTCCGATCGTCTCGAACCTCGAAAGTGACTCGGAACATGAAAATTTCTCGATTTTCGTTGAAATTCAGTCAGAACTGTTGATACCTGCATTTTCATCGATTTAGACGGACTAACACCCAATTGCTCGATTAGCGTTTTCGTGGATGGTCTATTCGACTCGAACCTCGAAAGTCAGTCGAAGCATTAATATTTCTCGATGTTCGTTGAAATTCAGTCAAAAACTGTTGAAACATGCATTTTCATCAATTTAGACGAACTAACACTCAATCTCTGGATTTGCGGTCTCGTCGATGGTCCGATCGACTCGAACCTCGAAAGTGACTCGGAACATTAAAATTTCTCGATTTTCGTTGAAATTCAGTCAAAAACTATTGAAACCTGCATTTTCATCGTTTTAGACGAAATAAAACCCAATTGCTCGATTAGCGTTTTCGTGGATGGTCTATTCGACTCGAACCTCGAAAGTCAGTCGAAGCATTAATATTTCTCGATGTTCGTTGAAATTCAGTCAAAAACTGTTGAAACATGCATTTTCCGATTTAGACGAACTAACACCCAATTGCTCGATTAGCGTTTTCGTGGATGGTCTATTCGACTCGAACCTCGAAAGTCAGTCGAAGCATTAATATTTCTCGATGTTCGTTGAAATTCAGTCAAAAACTGTTGAAACATGCATTTTCATCGTTTTAGACGAAATAAAACCCAATCGATCGATTTGCGATTTCGTCGATGGTCCGATCGACTCGAACCTCGAAAGTGACTCGCGACATGAAAATTTCTCGATTTTCGTTGAAACTCAGTCAAAAACTGTTGAAACCTGCGTTTTCATCGTTTTAGTCGAAATAACACCAATCGATCGATTTGCGATTTCGTCGATGGTCCGATCGACTCGAACCTCGAAAGTGACTCGGAACATGAAAATTTCTCGGTTTTCGTTGAAATTCAGTCAAAAAATATTGAAACCTGCATTTTCATCGTTTTAGACGAAATAACACTTAATCGGTCGATTTCCATTCTCGTCGATGGTCCGATCGACTCGAACCTCGAAAGTGACTCCGAATATGAAAATTTCTCGATTTTCGTTGAAATTCAGTCAGAACTGTTGATACCTGCATTTTCATCGATTTAGACGAACTAACACTCAATCCCTGGATTTGCGGTCTCGTCGATGGTCCGTTCGACTCGAACCTCGAAAGTGACTCGCAACATGAAAATTTCTCGGTTTTCGTTGAAATTCAGTCACAAACTATTGAAACTTGCATTTTCATCGTTTTAGACGAAATAACACCCAATCGATCGATTAGCGATTTCGTCGATGTTCCGATCGACTCGAACCTCGAATGTGACTCAGAACATGAAAATTTCTCGATTTTCGTTGAAATTCCGTTAGAACTATTGATACCTGCATTTTCATCGATTTAGACGAACTAACACCCAATTGCTCGATTAGCGTTTTCGTGGATGGTCCATTCGACTCGAACCTCGAAAGTCAGTCGAAGCATTAATATTTCTCGATGTTCGTTTAAATTCAGTCAAAAACTGTTGAAACCTGCATTTTCATCGTTTTTGACGAACTAACACTTAATCGGTCGATTTCCGTTCTCGTCGATGGTCCGATCGACTCGAACTTCGAAAGTGACTCGGAACATGAAAATTTCTCGATTTTCGTTGAAATTCAGTCAAAAACTATTGAAACCTGCATTTTCATCGTTTTAGACGAAATAACACCCAATCGATCGATTTGCGATTTCGTCGATGGTCCGATCGACTCGAACCTCGAATCTGACTCAGAACATGAAAATTTCTCGATTTTCGTTGAAATTCAGTCAGAACTGTTGATACCTGCATTTTCATCGATTTAGACGAACTAACACCCAATTGCTCGATTAGCGTTTTCGTGGATGGTCCATTCGACTCTAACCTCGAAAGTCACTCGAAGCATTAATATTTCTCGATGTTCGTTGAAATTCAGTCAAAAACTATTGAAACATGCATTTTCATCAATTTAGACGAACTAACACGCAATCTCTGGATTTGCGGTCTCGTCGATGGTCCGTTCGACTCGAACTTCGAAAGTGACTCGCGACATGAAAATTTCTCGATTTTCGTTGAAACTCAGTCAAAAACTGTTGAAACCTGCGTTTTCATCGATTTAGACGAACTAACACCCAATTGCTCGATTAGCGTTTTCGTGGATGGTCCATTCGACTCGAACCTCGAAAGTCAGTCGAAGCATTAATAATTCTCGATGTTCGTTGAAATTCAGTCAGAAACTGTTGAAACATGCATTTTCATCAATTTAGACGAACTAACACTCAACCTCTGGATTTGCGGTCCCGTCGATGGTCCGTTCGACGCGAACCTCGAGAATGACTCGCAACATGAAAATTTCTCGATTTACGTTGAAACTCAGTCAAAAACTGTTGAAACCTGCGTTTTCATCGTTTTAGACGAACTCACACTCAATTTCTCCATTAGCGTTTTCGTGGATGGTCCATTCGACTCGAACCTCGAAAGTCACTCGAAGCATTAAAATTTCTCGATGTTCGTTGAATATCAGTCAAAAACTGTTGAAACCTGCATTTTCATCGTTTCAGACGAAATAACACCAATCGATCGATTTGCGATTTCGTCGATGGTCCGATCGACTCGAACCTCGAATGTGACTCGGAACATCAAAATTTCTCGGTTTTCGTTTAAATTCAGTCAAAAACTATTGAAACCTGCATTTTCATCGTTTTTGACGAACTAACACTTAATCGGTCGATTTCCATTCTCGTCGATGGTCCGATCGACTCGAACCTCAAAAGTGACCCGGAACATGAAAATTTCTCGATTTTCGTTGAAATTCAGTCAAAAACTATTGAAACCTGCATTTTCATCGTTTTAGACGAAATAACACCCAATCGATCGATTTGCGATTTCGTCGATGGTCCGATCGACTCGAACCTCGAATGTGACTCAGAACATGAAAATTTCTCGATTTTCGTTGAAATTCAGTCAGAACTGTTGATACCTGCATTTTCATCGATTTAGACGAACTAACACCCAATTGCTCGATTAGCGTTTTCGTGGATGGTCCATTCGACTCGAACCTCGAAAGTCACTCGAAGCATTAATATTTCTCGATGTTCGTTGAAATACAGTCAAAAACTGTTGAAACATGCATTTTCATCAATTTAGACGAACTAACACTCAATCTCTGGATTTGCGGTCTCGTCGATTGTCCGTTCGACTCGAACCTCGAAAGTGACTCGCGACATGAAAATTTCTCGATGTTCATTGAAACTCAGTCAAAAACTGTTGAAACCTGCGTTTTCATCGTTTTAGTCGAAAATACACCAATCGATCGATTTGCGATTTCGTCGATGGTCCGATCGACTCGAACCTCGAATGTGACTCGGAACATGAAAATTTCTCGGTTTTCGTTGAAATTCAGTCAAAAAATATTGAAACCTGCATTTTCATCGTTTTAGACGAAATAACACTTAATCGGTCGATCTCCATTCTCGCCTATGGTCCGATCGATTCGAACCTCGAAAATGACTCGGAACATGAAAATTTCTCGATTTTCGTTGAAATTCAGTCAAAAATTATTGAAACCTGCATTTTCATCGTTTTAAACGAAATAACACCCAATCGATCGATTTGCGATTTCGTCGATGGTCCGATCGACTCGAACCCGAATGTGACTCAGAACATGAAAATTTCTCGATTTTCGTTGAAATTCAGTCAGAACTGTTGATACATGCATTTTCATCGATTTAGACGAACTAACACCCAATTGCTCGATTAGCGTTTTCGTGGATGGTCAATTCGACTCGAACCTCGAAAGTCAGTCGAAGCATTAATATTTCTCGATGTTCGTTGAAATTCAGTCAAAAACTGTTGAAACATGCATTTTCATCAATTTAGACGAACTAACACTCAATCTCTGGATTTGCGGTCTCGTCGATGGTCCGATCGACTCGAACCTCGAATGTGACTCAGAACATGAAAATTTCTCGATTTTCGTTGAAATTCAGTCAGAACTATTGATACCTGCATTTTCATCGATTTAGACGAACTAACACCCAATTGCTCGATTAGCGTTTTCGTGGATGGTCCATTCGACTCGAACCTCGAAAGTCAGTCGAAGCATTAATAATTCTCGATGTTCGTTGAAATTCAGTCAGAAACTGTTGAAACATGCATTTTCATCAATTTAGACGAACTAACACTCAACCTCTGGATTTGCGGTCCCGTCGATGGTCCGTTCGACGCGAACCTCGAGAATGACTCGCAACATGAAAATTTCTCGATTTACGTTGAAACTCAGTCAAAAACTGTTGAAACCTGCGTTTTCATCGTTTTAGACGAACTCACACTCAATTTCTCCATTAGCGTTTTCGTGGATGGTCCATTCGACTCGAACCTCGAAAGTCACTCGAAGCATTAAAATTTCTCGATGTTCGTTGAATATCAGTCAAAAACTGTTGAAACCTGGATTTTCATCGTTTCAGACGAAATAACACCAATCGATCGATTTGCGGTCTCGTCGATGGTCCGTTCGACTCGAACCTCGAAAGTGACTCGCGACATGAAAATTTCTCGATTTTCGTTGAAACTCAGTCAAAAACTGTTGAAACCTGCGTTTTCATCGTTTTAGTCGAAATAACACCAATCGATCGATTTGCGATTTCGTCGATGGTCCGATCGACTCGAACCCGAATGTGACTCAGAACATGAAAATTTCTCGATTTTCGTTGAAATTCAGTCAGAACTGTTGATACATGCATTTTCATCGATTTAGACGAACTAACACCCAATTGCTCGATTAGCGTTTTCGTGGATGGTCAATTCGACTCGAACCTCGAAAGTCAGTCGAAGCATTAATATTTCTCGATGTTCGTTGAAATGCAGTCAAAAACTGTTGAAACATGCATTTTCATCAATTTAGACGAACTAACACTCAATCTCTGGATTTGCGGTCTCGTCGATGGTCCGATCGACTCGAACCTCGAATGTGACTCAGAACATGAAAATTTCTCGATTTTCGTTGAAATTCAGTCAGAACTATTGATACCTGCATTTTCATCGATTTAGACGAACTAACACCCAATTGCTCGATTAGCGTTTTCGTGGATGGTCCATTCGACTCGAACCTCGAAAGTCAGTCGAAGCATTAATAATTCTCGATGTTCGTTGAAATTCAGTCAGAAACTGTTGAAACATGCATTTTCATCAATTTAGACGAACTAACACTCAACCTCTGGATTTGCGGTCCCGTCGATGGTCCGTTCGACGCGAACCTCGAGAATGACTCGCAACATGAAAATTTCTCGATTTACGTTGAAACTCAGTCAAAAACTGTTGAAACCTGCGTTTTCATCGTTTTAGACGAACTCACACTCAATTTCTCCATTAGCGTTTTCGTGGATGGTCCATTCGACTCGAACCTCGAAAGTCACTCGAAGCATTAAAATTTCTCGATGTTCGTTGAATATCAGTCAAAAACTGTTGAAACCTGCATTTTCATCGTTTCAGACGAAATAACACCAATCGATCGATTTGCGATTTCGTCGATGGTCCGATCGACTCGAACCTCGAATGTGACTCGGAACATCAAAATTTCTCGGTTTTCGTTTAAATTCAGTCAAAAACTATTGAAACCTGCATTTTCATCGTTTTAGACGAAATAACACCTAATCGATCGATTTGCGATTTCGTCGATGGTCCGATCGACTCGAACCTCGAATGTGACTCAGAACATGTAAATTTCTCGATTTTCGTTGAAATTCAGTCAGAACTGTTGATACCTGCATTTTCATCGATTTAGACGAACTAACACCCAATTGCTCGATTAGCGTTTTCGTGGATGGTCCATTCGACTCTAACCTCGAAAGTCACTCGAAGCATTAATATTTCTCGATGTTCGTTGAAATTCAGTCAAAAACTATTGAAACATGCATTTTCATCAATTTAGACGAACTAACACGCAATCTCTGGATTTGCGGTCTCGTCGATGGTCCGTTCGACTCGAACCTCGAAAGTGACTCGCGACATGAAAATTTCTCGATTTTCGTTGAAACTCAGTCAAAAACTGTTGAAACCTGCGTTTTCATCGTTTTAGTCGAAATAACACCAATCGATCGATTTGCGATTTCGTCGATGGTCCGATCGACTCGAACCTCGAAAGTGACTCGGAACATGAAAATTTCTCGGTTTTCGTTGAAATTCAGTCAAAAAATATTGAAACCTGCATTTTCATCGTTTTAGACGAAATAACACTTAATCGGTCGATTTCCATTCTCGTCGATGGTCCGATCGACTCGAACCTCGAAAGTGACTCCGAATATGAAAATTTCTCGATTTTCGTTGAAATTCAGTCAGAACTGTTGATACCTGCATTTTCATCGATTTAGACGAACTAACACTCAATCCCTGGATTTGCGGTCTCGTCGATGGTCCGTTCGACTCGAACCTCGAAAGTGACTCGCAACATGAAAATTTCTCGGTTTTCGTTGAAATTCAGTCAAAAACTGTTGAAACCTACGTTTTCATCGTTTTAGTCGAAATAACACTAATCGATCGATTTGCAATTTCGGCGATGGTCCGATCGTCTCGAACCTCGAAAGTGACTCGGAACATGAAAATTTCTCGATTTTCGTTGAAATTCAGTCAGAACTGTTGATACCTGCATTTTCATCGATTTAGACGGACTAACACCCAATTGCTCGATTAGCGTTTTCGTGGATGGTCCATTCGACTCTAACCTCGAAAGTCACTCGAAGCATTAATATTTCTCGATGTTCGTTGAAATTCAGTCAAAAACTATTGAAACATGCATTTTCATCAATTTAGACGAACTAACACGCAATCTCTGGATTTGCGGTCTCGTCGATGGTCCGTTCGACTCGAACTTCGAAAGTGACTCGCGACATGAAAATTTCTCGATTTTCGTTGAAACTCAGTCAAAAAGTGTTGAAACCTGCGTTTTCATCGTTTTAGTCGAAATAACACCAATCGATCGATTTGCGATTTCGTCGATGGTCCGATCGACTCGAACCTCGAAAGTGACTCGGAACATGAAAATTTCTCGGTTTTCGTTGAAATTCAGTCAGAACTGTTGATACCTGCATTTTCATCGATTTAGACGAACTAACACCCAATTGCTCGATTAGCGTTTTCGTGGATGGTCTATTCGACTCGAACCTCGAAAGTCAGTCGAAGCATTAATATTTCTCGATGTTCGTTGAAATTCAGTCAAAAACTGTTGAAACATGCATTTTCATCGTTTTAGACGAAATAAAACCCAATCGATCGATTTGCGATTTCGTCGATGGTCCGATCGACTCGAACCTCGAAAGTGACTCGCGACATGAAAATTTCTCGATTTTCGTTGAAACTCAGTCAAAAACTGTTGAAACCTGCGTTTTCATCGTTTTAGTCGAAATAACACCAATCGATCGATTTGCGATTTCGTCGATGGTCCGATCGACTCGAACCTCGAAAGTGACTCGGAACATGAAAATTTCTCGGTTTTCGTTGAAATTCAGTCAAAAAATATTGAAACCTGCATTTTCATCGTTTTAGACGAAATAACACTTAATCGGTCGATTTCCATTCTCGTCGATGGTCCGATCGACTCGAACCTCGAAAGTGACTCCGAATATGAAAATTTCTCGATTTTCGTTGAAATTCAGTCAGAACTGTTGATACCTGCATTTTCATCGATTTAGACGAACTAACACTCAATCCCTGGATTTGCGGTCTCGTCGATGGTCCGTTCGACTCGAACCTCGAAAGTGACTCGCAACATGAAAATTTCTCGGTTTTCGTTGAAATTCAGTCACAAACTATTGAAACTTGCATTTTCATCGTTTTAGACGAAATAACACCCAATCGATCGATTAGCGATTTCGTCGATGTTCCGATCGACTCGAACCTCGAATGTGACTCAGAACATGAAAATTTCTCGATTTTCGTTGAAATTCCGTTAGAACTATTGATACCTGCATTTTCATCGATTTAGACGAACTAACACCCAATTGCTCGATTAGCGTTTTCGTGGATGGTCCATTCGACTCGAACCTCGAAAGTCAGTCGAAGCATTAATAATTCTCGATGTTCGTTGAAATTCAGTCAGAAACTGTTGAAACATGCATTTTCATCAATTTAGACGAACTAACACTCAACCTCTGGATTTGCGGTCCCGTCGATGGTCCGTTCGACGCGAACCTCGAGAATGACTCGCAACATGAAAATTTCTCGATTTACGTTGAAACTCAGTCAAAAACTGTTGAAACCTGCGTTTTCATCGTTTTAGACGAACTCACACTCAATTTCTCCATTAGCGTTTTCGTGGATGGTCCATTCGACTCGAACCTCGAAAGTCACTCGAAGCATTAAAATTTCTCGATGTTCGTTGAATATCAGTCAAAAACTGTTGAAACCTGCATTTTCATCGTTTCAGACGAAATAACACCAATCGATCGATTTGCGATTTCGTCGATGGTCCGATCGACTCGAACCTCGAATGTGACTCGGAACATCAAAATTTCTCGGTTTTCGTTTAAATTCAGTCAAAAACTATTGAAACCTGCATTTTCATCGTTTTTGACGAACTAACACTTAATCGGTCGATTTCCATTCTCGTCGATGGTCCGATCGACTCGAACCTCAAAAGTGACCCGGAACATGAAAATTTCTCGATTTTCGTTGAAATTCAGTCAAAAACTATTGAAACCTGCATTTTCATCGTTTTAGACGAAATAACACCCAATCGATCGATTTGCGATTTCGTCGATGGTCCGATCGACTCGAACCTCGAATGTGACTCAGAACATGAAAATTTCTCGATTTTCGTTGAAATTCAGTCAGAACTGTTGATACCTGCATTTTCATCGATTTAGACGAACTAACACCCAATTGCTCGATTAGCGTTTTCGTGGATGGTCCATTCGACTCGAACCTCGAAAGTCACTCGAAGCATTAATATTTCTCGATGTTCGTTGAAATACAGTCAAAAACTGTTGAAACATGCATTTTCATCAATTTAGACGAACTAACACTCAATCTCTGGATTTGCGGTCTCGTCGATTGTCCGTTCGACTCGAACCTCGAAAGTGACTCGCGACATGAAAATTTCTCGATGTTCATTGAAACTCAGTCAAAAACTGTTGAAACCTGCGTTTTCATCGTTTTAGTCGAAAATACACCAATCGATCGATTTGCGATTTCGTCGATGGTCCGATCGACTCGAACCTCGAATGTGACTCGGAACATGAAAATTTCTCGGTTTTCGTTGAAATTCAGTCAAAAAATATTGAAACCTGCATTTTCATCGTTTTAGACGAAATAACACTTAATCGGTCGATCTCCATTCTCGCCTATGGTCCGATCGATTCGAACCTCGAAAATGACTCGGAACATGAAAATTTCTCGATTTTCGTTGAAATTCAGTCAAAAATTATTGAAACCTGCATTTTCATCGTTTTAAACGAAATAACACCCAATCGATCGATTTGCGATTTCGTCGATGGTCCGATCGACTCGAACCCGAATGTGACTCAGAACATGAAAATTTCTCGATTTTCGTTGAAATTCAGTCAGAACTGTTGATACATGCATTTTCATCGATTTAGACGAACTAACACCCAATTGCTCGATTAGCGTTTTCGTGGATGGTCAATTCGACTCGAACCTCGAAAGTCAGTCGAAGCATTAATATTTCTCGATGTTCGTTGAAATTCAGTCAAAAACTGTTGAAACATGCATTTTCATCAATTTAGACGAACTAACACTCAATCTCTGGATTTGCGGTCTCGTCGATGGTCCGATCGACTCGAACCTCGAATGTGACTCAGAACATGAAAATTTCTCGATTTTCGTTGAAATTCAGTCAGAACTATTGATACCTGCATTTTCATCGATTTAGACGAACTAACACCCAATTGCTCGATTAGCGTTTTCGTGGATGGTCCATTCGACTCGAACCTCGAAAGTCAGTCGAAGCATTAATAATTCTCGATGTTCGTTGAAATTCAGTCAGAAACTGTTGAAACATGCATTTTCATCAATTTAGACGAACTAACACTCAAACTCTGGATTTGCGGTCCCGTCGATGGTCCGTTCGACGCGAACCTCGAGAATGACTCGCAACATGAAAATTTCTCGATTTACGTTGAAACTCAGTCAAAAACTGTTGAAACCTGCGTTTTCATCGTTTTAGACGAACTCACACTCAATTTCTCCATTAGCGTTTTCGTGGATGGTCCATTCGACTCGAACCTCGAAAGTCACTCGAAGCATTAAAATTTCTCGATGTTCGTTGAATATCAGTCAAAAACTGTTGAAACCTGGATTTTCATCGTTTCAGACGAAATAACACCAATCGATCGATTTGCGGTCTCGTCGATGGTCCGTTCGACTCGAACCTCGAAAGTGACTCGCGACATGAAAATTTCTCGATTTTCGTTGAAACTCAGTCAAAAACTGTTGAAACCTGCGTTTTCATCGTTTTAGTCGAAATAACACCAATCGATCGATTTGCGATTTCGTCGATGGTCCGATCGACTCGAACCCGAATGTGACTCAGAACATGAAAATTTCTCGATTTTCGTTGAAATTCAGTCAGAACTGTTGATACATGCATTTTCATCGATTTAGACGAACTAACACCCAATTGCTCGATTAGCGTTTTCGTGGATGGTCAATTCGACTCGAACCTCGAAAGTCAGTCGAAGCATTAATATTTCTCGATGTTCGTTGAAATGCAGTCAAAAACTGTTGAAACATGCATTTTCATCAATTTAGACGAACTAACACTCAATCTCTGGATTTGCGGTCTCGTCGATGGTCCGATCGACTCGAACCTCGAATGTGACTCAGAACATGAAAATTTCTCGATTTTCGTTGAAATTCAGTCAGAACTATTGATACCTGCATTTTCATCGATTTAGACGAACTAACACCCAATTGCTCGATTAGCGTTTTCGTGGATGGTCCATTCGACTCGAACCTCGAAAGTCAGTCGAAGCATTAATAATTCTCGATGTTCGTTGAAATTCAGTCAGAAACTGTTGAAACATGCATTTTCATCAATTTAGACGAACGAACACTCAACCTCTGGATTTGCGGTCCCGTCGATGGTCCGTTCGACGCGAACCTCGAGAATGACTCGCAACATGAAAATTTCTCGATTTACGTTGAAACTCAGTCAAAAACTGTTGAAACCTGCGTTTTCATCGTTTTAGACGAACTCACACTCAATTTCTCCATTAGCGTTTTCGTGGATGGTCCATTCGACTCGAACCTCGAAAGTCACTCGAAGCATTAAAATTTCTCGATGTTCGTTGAATATCAGTCAAAAACTGTTGAAACCTGCATTTTCATCGTTTCAGACGAAATAACACCAATCGATCGATTTGCGATTTCGTCGATGGTCCGATCGACTCGAACCTCGAATGTGACTCGGAACATCAAAATTTCTCGGTTTTCGTTTAAATTCAGTCAAAAACTATTGAAACCTGCATTTTCATCGTTTTAGACGAAATAACACCTAATCGATCGATTTGCGATTTCGTCGATGGTCCGATCGACTCGAACCTCGAATGTGACTCAGAACATGTAAATTTCTCGATTTTCGTTGAAATTCAGTCAGAACTGTTGATACCTGCATTTTCATCGATTTAGACGAACTAACACCCAATTGCTCGATTAGCGTTTTCGTGGATGGTCCATTCGACTCTAACCTCGAAAGTCACTCGAAGCATTAATATTTCTCGATGTTCGTTGAAATTCAGTCAAAAACTATTGAAACATGCATTTTCATCAATTTAGACGAACTAACACGCAATCTCTGGATTTGCGGTCTCGTCGATGGTCCGTTCGACTCGAACCTCGAAAGTGACTCGCGACATGAAAATTTCTCGATTTTCGTTGAAACTCAGTCAAAAACTGTTGAAACCTGCGTTTTCATCGTTTTAGTCGAAATAACACCAATCGATCGATTTGCGATTTCGTCGATGGTCCGATCGACTCGAACCCGAATGTGACTCAGAACATGAAAATTTCTCGATTTTCGTTGAAATTCAGTCAGAACTGTTGATACATGCATTTTCATCGATTTAGACGAACTAACACCCAATTGCTCGATTAGCGTTTTCGTGGATGGTCCATTCGACTCGAACCTCGAAAGTCAGTCGAAGCATTAATAATTCTCGATGTTCGTTGAAATTCAGTCAGAAACTGTTGAAACATGCATTTTCATCAATTTAGACGAACTAACACTCAACCTCTGGATTTGCGGTCCCGTCGATGGTCCGTTCGACGCGAACCTCGAGAATGACTCGCAACATGAAAATTTCTCGATTTACGTTGAAACTCAGTCAAAAACTGTTGAAACCTGCGTTTTCATCGTTTTAGACGAACTCACACTCAATTTCTCCATTAGCGTTTTCGTGGATGGTCCATTCGACTCGAACCTCGAAAGTCACTCGAAGCATTAAAATTTCTCGATGTTCGTTGAATATCAGTCAAAAACTGTTGAAACCTGCATTTTCATCGTTTCAGACGAAATAACACCAATCGATCGATTTGCGATTTCGTCGATGGTCCGATCGACTCGAACCTCGAATGTGACTCGGAACATCAAAATTTCTCGGTTTTCGTTTAAATTCAGTCAAAAACTATTGAAACCTGCATTTTCATCGTTTTTGACGAACTAACACTTAATCGGTCGATTTCCATTCTCGTCGATGGTCCGATCGACTCGAACCTCAAAAGTGACCCGGAACATGAAAATTTCTCGATTTTCGTTGAAATTCAGTCAAAAACTATTGAAACCTGCATTTTCATCGTTTTAGACGAAATAACACCCAATCGATCGATTTGCGATTTCGTCGATGGTCCGATCGACTCGAACCTCGAATGTGACTCAGAACATGAAAATTTCTCGATTTTCGTTGAAATTCAGTCAGAACTGTTGATACCTGCATTTTCATCGATTTAGACGAACTAACACCCAATTGCTCGATTAGCGTTTTCGTGGATGGTCCATTCGACTCGAACCTCGAAAGTCACTCGAAGCATTAATATTTCTCGATGTTCGTTGAAATACAGTCAAAAACTGTTGAAACATGCATTTTCATCAATTTAGACGAACTAACACTCAATCTCTGGATTTGCGGTCTCGTCGATTGTCCGTTCGACTCGAACCTCGAAAGTGACTCGCGACATGAAAATTTCTCGATGTTCATTGAAACTCAGTCAAAAACTGTTGAAACCTGCGTTTTCATCGTTTTAGTCGAAAATACACCAATCGATCGATTTGCGATTTCGTCGATGGTCCGATCGACTCGAACCTCGAATGTGACTCGGAACATGAAAATTTCTCGGTTTTCGTTGAAATTCAGTCAAAAAATATTGAAACCTGCATTTTCATCGTTTTAGACGAAATAACACTTAATCGGTCGATCTCCATTCTCGCCTATGGTCCGATCGATTCGAACCTCGAAAATGACTCGGAACATGAAAATTTCTCGATTTTCGTTGAAATTCAGTCAAAAATTATTGAAACCTGCATTTTCATCGTTTTAAACGAAATAACACCCAATCGATCGATTTGCGATTTCGTCGATGGTCCGATCGACTCGAACCCGAATGTGACTCAGAACATGAAAATTTCTCGATTTTCGTTGAAATTCAGTCAGAACTGTTGATACCTGCATTTTCATCGATTTAGACGAACTAACACCCAATTGCTCGATTAGCGTTTTCGTGGATGTTCCATTCGACTCGAACCTCGAAAGTCAGTCGAAGCATTAATATTTCTCGATGTTCGTTGAAATTCAGTCAAAAACTGTTGAAACATGCATTTTCATCAATTTAGACGAACTAACACTCAATCTCTGGATTTCCGTTCTCGTCGATGGTCCGATCGACTCGAACTTCGAAAGTGACTCGGAACATGAATATTTCTCGATTTTCGTTGAAATTCAGTCAGAACTATTGATACCTGCATTTTCATCGATTTAGACGAACTAACACCCAATTGCTCGATTAGCGTTTTCGTGGATGGTCCATTAGTCTCGAACCTCGAAAGTCAGTCGAAGCATTAATAGTTCTCGATGTTCGTTGAAATTCAGTCAAAAACTGTTGAAACATGCATTTTCATCAATTTAGACGAACTAACACTCAATCTCTGGATTTGCGGTCTCGTCGATGGTCCGTTCGACGCCAACCTCGAGAATGACTCGCAACATGAAAATTTCTCGATTTTCGTTGAAACTCAGTCAAAAACTGTTGAAACCTGCATTTTCATCGTTTTAGACGAACTCACACTCAATTTCTCCATTAGCGTTTTCGTGGATGGTCCATTCGACTCGAACCTCGAAAGTCACTCGAAGCATTAAAATTTCTCGATGTTCGTTGAATATCAGTCAAAAACTGTTGAAACCTGGATTTTCATCGTTTCAGACGAAATAACACCAATCGATCGATTTGCGATTTCGTCGATGGTCCGATCGACTCGAACCTCGAATGTGACTCGGAACATCAAAATTTCTCGGTTTTCGTTTAAATTCAGTCAAAAACTATTGAAACCTGTATTTTCATCGTTTTAGACGAAATAAAACCCAATCGATCGATTTGCGATCTCGTCGATGGTCCTATCGACTCGAACCTCGAATGTGACTCGGAACATGAAAATTTCTCGATTTTCGTTGAAATTCAGTCAGAACTGTTGATACCTGCATTTTCATCGATTTAGACGAACTAACACCCAATTGCTCGATTAGCGTTTTCGTGGATGTTCCATTCGACTCGAACCTCGAAAGTCAGTCGAAGCATTAATATTTCTCGATGTTCGTTGAAATTCAGTCAAAAACTGTTGAAACATGCATTTTCATCAATTTAGACGAACTAACACTCAATCTCTGGATTTCCGTTCTCGTCGATGGTCCGATCGACTCGAACTTCGAAAGTGACTCGGAACATGAAAATTTCTCGATTTTCGTTGAAATTCAGTCAGAACTATTGATACCTGCATTTTCATCGATTTAGACGAACTAACACCCAATTGCTCGATTAGCGTTTTCGTGGATGGTCCATTAGTCTCGAACCTCGAAAGTCAGTCGAAGCATTAATAGTTCTCGATGTTCGTTGAAATTCAGTCAAAAACTGTTGAAACATGCATTTTCATCAATTTAGACGAACTAACACTCAATCTCTGGATTTGCGGTCTCGTCGATGGTCCGTTCGACGCCAACCTCGAGAATGACTCGCAACATGAAAATTTCTCGATTTTCGTTGAAACTCAGTCAAAAACTGTTGAAACCTGCATTTTCATCGTTTTTGACGAACTAACACTTAATCGGTCGATTTCCATTCTCGTCGATGGTCCGATCGACTCGAACCTCAAAAGTGACCCGGAACATGAAAATTTCTCGATTTTCGTTGAAATTCAGTCAAAAACTATTGAAACCTGCATTTTCATCGTTTTAGACGAAATAACACCCAATCGATCGATTTGCGATTTCGTCGATGGTCCGATCGACTCGAACCTCGAATGTGACTCAGAACATGAAAATTTCTCGATTTTCGTTGAAATTCAGTCAGAACTGTTGATACCTGCATTTTCATCGTTTTAGACGAAATAAAACCCAATCGATCGATTTGCGATTTCGTCGATGGTCCGATCGACTCGAACCTCGAAAGTGACTCGCGACATGAAAATTTCTCGATTTTCGTTGAAACTCAGTCAAAAACTGTTGAAACCTGCGTTTTCATCGTTTTAGTCGAAATAACACCAATCGATCGATTTGCGATTTCGTCGATGGTCCGATCGACTCGAACCTCGAAAGTGACTCGGAACATGAAAATTTCTCGGTTTTCGTTGAAATTCAGTCAAAAAATATTGAAACCTGCATTTTCATCGTTTTAGACGAAATAACACTTAATCGGTCGATTTCCATTCTCGTCGATGGTCCGATCGACTCGAACCTCGAAAGTGACTCCGAATATGAAAATTTCTCGATTTTCGTTGAAATTCAGTCAGAACTGTTGATACCTGCATTTTCATCGATTTAGACGAACTAACACTCAATCCCTGGATTTGCGGTCTCGTCGATGGTCCGTTCGACTCGAACCTCGAAAGTGACTCGCAACATGAAAATTTCTCGGTTTTCGTTGAAATTCAGTCAAAAACTGTTGAAACCTACGTTTTCATCGTTTTAGTCGAAATAACACTAATCGATCGATTTGCAATTTCGTCGATGGTCCGATCGTCTCGAACCTCGAAAGTGACTCGGAACATGAAAATTTCTCGATTTTCGTTGAAATTCAGTCAGAACTGTTGATACCTGCATTTTCATCGATTTAGACGAACTAACACCCAATTGCTCGATTAGCGTTTTCGTGGATGGTCCATTCGACTCGAACCTCGAAAGTCACTCGAAGCATTAAAATTTCTCGATGTGCGTTGAAATTCAGTCAAAAACTGTTGAAACATGCATTTTCATCGTTTTTGACAAACTAACACTCAATCTCTGGATTTCCGTTCTCGTCGATGGTCCGATCGACTCGAACTTCGAAAGTGACTCGGAACATGAAAATTTCTCGATTTTCGTTGAAATTCAGTCACAAACTATTGAAACTTGCATTTTCATCGTTTTAGACGAAATAACACCCAATCGATCGATTAGCGATTTCGTCGATGTTCCGATCGACTCGAACCTCGAATGTGACTCAGAACATGAAAATTTCTCGATTTTCGTTGAAATTCCGTTAGAACTATTGATACCTGCATTTTCATCGATTTAGACGAACTAACACCCAATTGCTCGATTAGCGTTTTCGTGGATGGTCCATTCGACTCGAACCTCGAAAGTCAGTCGAAGCATTAATATTTCTCGATGTTCGTTGAAATTCAGTCAAAAACTGTTGAAACCTGCATTTTCATCGTTTTTGACGAACTAACACTTAATCGGTCGATTTCCGTTCTCGTCGATGGTCCGATCGACTCGAACTTCGAAAGTGACTCGGAACATGAAAATTTCTCGATTTTCGTTGAAATTCAGTCAAAAACTATTGAAACCTGCATTTTCATCGTTTTAGACGAAATAACACCCAATCGATCGATTTGCGATTTCGTCGATGGTCCGATCGACTCGAACCTCGAATGTGACTCAGAACATGAAAATTTCTCGATTTTCGTTGAAATTCAGTCAGAACTGTTGATACCTGCATTTTCATCGATTTAGACGAACTAACACCCAATTGCTCGATTAGCGTTTTCGTGGATGGTCCATTCGACGCTAACCTCGAAAGTGACTCGAAGCATTAATATTTCTCGATGTTCGTTGAAATTCATTCAAAAACTATTGAAACATGCATTTTCATCAATTTAGACGAACTAACACGCAATCTCTGGATTTGCGGTCTCGTCGATGGTCCGTTCGACTCGAACTTCGAAAGTGACTCGCGACATGAAAATTTCTCGATTTTCGTTGAAACTCAGTCAAAAAGTGTTGAAACCTGCGTTTTCATCGTTTTAGTCGAAATAACACCAATCGATCGATTTGCGATTTCGTCGATGGTCCGATCGACTCGAACCTCGAAAGTGACTCGGAACATGAAAATTTCTCGGTTTTCGTTGAAATTCAGTCAGAACTGTTGATACCTGCATTTTCATCGATTTAGACGAACTAACACCCAATTGCTCGATTAGCGTTTTCGTGGATGGTCTATTCGACTCGAACCTCGAAAGTCAGTCGAAGCATTAATATTTCTCGATGTTCGTTGAAATTCAGTCAAAAACTGTTGAAACATGCATTTTCATCGTTTTAGACGAAATAAAACCCAATCGATCGATTTGCGATTTCGTCGATGGTCCGATCGACTCGAACCTCGAAAGTGACTCGCGACATGAAAATTTCTCGATTTTCGTTGAAACTCAGTCAAAAACTGTTGAAACCTGCGTTTTCATCGTTTTAGTCGAAATAACACCAATCGATCGATTTGCGATTTCGTCGATGGTCCGATCGACTCGAACCTCGAAAGTGACTCGGAACATGAAAATTTCTCGGTTTTCGTTGAAATTCAGTCAAAAAATATTGAAACCTGCATTTTCATCGTTTTAGACGAAATAACACTTAATCGGTCGATTTCCATTCTCGTCGATGGTCCGATCGACTCGAACCTCGAAAGTGACTCCGAATATGAAAATTTCTCGATTTTCGTTGAAATTCAGTCAGAACTGTTGATACCTGCATTTTCATCGATTTAGACGAACTAACACTCAATCCCTGGATTTGCGGTCTCGTCGATGGTCCGTTCGACTCGAACCTCGAAAGTGACTCGCAACATGAAAATTTCTCGGTTTTCGTTGAAATTCAGTCAAAAACTGTTGAAACCTACGTTTTCATCGTTTTAGTCGAAATAACACTAATCGATCGATTTGCAATTTCGTCGATGGTCCGATCGTCTCGAACCTCGAAAGTGACTCGGAACATGAAAATTTCTCGATTTTCGTTGAAATTCAGTCAGAACTGTTGATACCTGCATTTTCATCGATTTAGACGAACTAACACCCAATTGCTCGATTAGCGTTTTCGTGGATGGTCCATTCGACTCGAACCTCGAAAGTCACTCGAAGCATTAAAATTTCTCGATGTGCGTTGAAATTCAGTCAAAAACTGTTGAAACATGCATTTTCATCGTTTTTGACAAACTAACACTCAATCTCTGGATTTCCGTTCTCGTCGATGGTCCGATCGACTAGAACTTCGAAAGTGACTCGGAACATGAAAATTTCTCGATTTTCGTTGAAATTCAGTCACAAACTATTGAAACTTGCATTTTCATCGTTTTAGACGAACTCACACTCAATTTCTCCATTAGCGTTTTCGTGGATGGTCCATTCGACTCGAACCTCGAAAGTCACTCGAAGCATTAAAATTTCTCGATGTTCGTTGAATATCAGTCAAAAACTGTTGAAACCTGCATTTTCATCGTTTCAGACGAAATAACACCAATCGATCGATTTGCGATTTCGTCGATGGTCCGATCGACTCGAACCTCGAATGTGACTCGGAACATCAAAATTTCTCGGTTTTCGTTTAAATTCAGTCAAAAACTATTGAAACCTGCATTTTCATCGTTTTTGACGAACTAACACTTAATCGGTCGATTTCCATTCTCGTCGATGGTCCGATCGACTCGAACCTCAAAAGTGACCCGGAACATGAAAATTTCTCGATTTTCGTTGAAATTCAGTCAAAAACTATTGAAACCTGCATTTTCATCGTTTTAGACGAAATAACACCCAATCGATCGATTTGCGATTTCGTCGATGGTCCGATCGACTCGAACCTCGAATGTGACTCAGAACATGAAAATTTCTCGATTTTCGTTGAAATTCAGTCAGAACTGTTGATACCTGCATTTTCATCGATTTAGACGAACTAACACCCAATTGCTCGATTAGCGTTTTCGTGGATGGTCCATTCGACTCGAACCTCGAAAGTCACTCGAAGCATTAATATTTCTCGATGTTCGTTGAAATACAGTCAAAAACTGTTGAAACATGCATTTTCATCAATTTAGACGAACTAACACTCAATCTCTGGATTTGCGGTCTCGTCGATTGTCCGTTCGACTCGAACCTCGAAAGTGACTCGCGACATGAAAATTTCTCGATGTTCATTGAAACTCAGTCAAAAACTGTTGAAACCTGCGTTTTCATCGTTTTAGTCGAAAATACACCAATCGATCGATTTGCGATTTCGTCGATGGTCCGATCGACTCGAACCTCGAATGTGACTCGGAACATGAAAATTTCTCGGTTTTCGTTGAAATTCAGTCAAAAAATATTGAAACCTGCATTTTCATCGTTTTAGACGAAATAACACTTAATCGGTCGATCTCCATTCTCGCCTATGGTCCGATCGATTCGAACCTCGAAAATGACTCGGAACATGAAAATTTCTCGATTTTCGTTGAAATTCAGTCAAAAATTATTGAAACCTGCATTTTCATCGTTTTAAACGAAATAACACCCAATCGATCGATTTGCGATTTCGTCGATGGTCCGATCGACTCGAACCCGAATGTGACTCAGAACATGAAAATTTCTCGATTTTCGTTGAAATTCAGTCAGAACTGTTGATACATGCATTTTCATCGATTTAGACGAACTAACACCCAATTGCTCGATTAGCGTTTTCGTGGATGGTCAATTCGACTCGAACCTCGAAAGTCAGTCGAAGCATTAATATTTCTCGATGTTCGTTGAAATTCAGTCAAAAACTGTTGAAACATGCATTTTCATCAATTTAGACGAACTAACACTCAATCTCTGGATTTGCGGTCTCGTCGATGGTCCGATCGACTCGAACCTCGAATGTGACTCAGAACATGAAAATTTCTCGATTTTCGTTGAAATTCAGTCAGAACTATTGATACCTGCATTTTCATCGATTTAGACGAACTAACACCCAATTGCTCGATTAGCGTTTTCGTGGATGGTCCATTCGACTCGAACCTCGAAAGTCAGTCGAAGCATTAATAATTCTCGATGTTCGTTGAAATTCAGTCAGAAACTGTTGAAACATGCATTTTCATCAATTTAGACGAACTAACACTCAACCTCTGGATTTGCGGTCCCGTCGATGGTCCGTTCGACGCGAACCTCGAGAATGACTCGCAACATGAAAATTTCTCGATTTACGTTGAAACTCAGTCAAAAACTGTTGAAACCTGCGTTTTCATCGTTTTAGACGAACTCACACTCAATTTCTCCATTAGCGTTTTCGTGGATGGTCCATTCGACTCGAACCTCGAAAGTCACTCGAAGCATTAAAATTTCTCGATGTTCGTTGAATATCAGTCAAAAACTGTTGAAACCTGGATTTTCATCGTTTCAGACGAAATAACACCAATCGATCGATTTGCGGTCTCGTCGATGGTCCGTTCGACTCGAACCTCGAAAGTGACTCGCGACATGAAAATTTCTCGATTTTCGTTGAAACTCAGTCAAAAACTGTTGAAACCTGCGTTTTCATCGTTTTAGTCGAAATAACACCAATCGATCGATTTGCGATTTCGTCGATGGTCCGATCGACTCGAACCCGAATGTGACTCAGAACATGAAAATTTCTCGATTTTCGTTGAAATTCAGTCAGAACTGTTGATACATGCATTTTCATCGATTTAGACGAACTAACACCCAATTGCTCGATTAGCGTTTTCGTGGATGGTCCATTCGACTCGAACCTCGAAAGTCAGTCGAAGCATTAATAATTCTCGATGTTCGTTGAAATTCAGTCAGAAACTGTTGAAACATGCATTTTCATCAATTTAGACGAACTAACACTCAACCTCTGGATTTGCGGTCCCGTCGATGGTCCGTTCGACGCGAACCTCGAGAATGACTCGCAACATGAAAATTTCTCGATTTACGTTGAAACTCAGTCAAAAACTGTTGAAACCTGCGTTTTCATCGTTTTAGACGAACTCACACTCAATTTCTCCATTAGCGTTTTCGTGGATGGTCCATTCGACTCGAACCTCGAAAGTCACTCGAAGCATTAAAATTTCTCGATGTTCGTTGAATATCAGTCAAAAACTGTTGAAACCTGCATTTTCATCGTTTCAGACGAAATAACACCAATCGATCGATTTGCGATTTCGTCGATGGTCCGATCGACTCGAACCTCGAATGTGACTCGGAACATCAAAATTTCTCGGTTTTCGTTTAAATTCAGTCAAAAACTATTGAAACCTGCATTTTCATCGTTTTAGACGAAATAACACCTAATCGATCGATTTGCGATTTCGTCGATGGTCCGATCGACTCGAACCTCGAATGTGACTCAGAACATGTAAATTTCTCGATTTTCGTTGAAATTCAGTCAGAACTGTTGATACCTGCATTTTCATCGATTTAGACGAACTAACACCCAATTGCTCGATTAGCGTTTTCGTGGATGGTCCATTCGACTCTAACCTCGAAAGTCACTCGAAGCATTAATATTTCTCGATGTTCGTTGAAATTCAGTCAAAAACTATTGAAACATGCATTTTCATCAATTTAGACGAACTAACACGCAATCTCTGGATTTGCGGTCTCGTCGATGGTCCGTTCGACTCGAACCTCGAAAGTGACTCGCGACATGAAAATTTCTCGATTTTCGTTGAAACTCAGTCAAAAACTGTTGAAACCTGCGTTTTCATCGTTTTAGTCGAAATAACACCAATCGATCGATTTGCGATTTCGTCGATGGTCCGATCGACTCGAACCTCGAAAGTGACTCGGAACATGAAAATTTCTCGGTTTTCGTTGAAATTCAGTCAAAAAATATTGAAACCTGCATTTTCATCGTTTTAGACGAAATAACACTTAATCGGTCGATTTCCATTCTCGTCGATGGTCCGATCGACTCGAACCTCGAAAGTGACTCCGAATATGAAAATTTCTCGATTTTCGTTGAAATTCAGTCAGAACTGTTGATACCTGCATTTTCATCGATTTAGACGAACTAACACTCAATCCCTGGATTTGCGGTCTCGTCGATGGTCCGTTCGACTCGAACCTCGAAAGTGACTCGCAACATGAAAATTTCTCGGTTTTCGTTGAAATTCAGTCAAAAACTGTTGAAACCTACGTTTTCATCGTTTTAGTCGAAATAACACTAATCGATCGATTTGCAATTTCGGCGATGGTCCGATCGTCTCGAACCTCGAAAGTGACTCGGAACATGAAAATTTCTCGATTTTCGTTGAAATTCAGTCAGAACTGTTGATACCTGCATTTTCATCGATTTAGACGGACTAACACCCAATTGCTCGATTAGCGTTTTCGTGGATGGTCCATTCGACTCTAACCTCGAAAGTCACTCGAAGCATTAATATTTCTCGATGTTCGTTGAAATTCAGTCAAAAACTATTGAAACATGCATTTTCATCAATTTAGACGAACTAACACGCAATCTCTGGATTTGCGGTCTCGTCGATGGTCCGTTCGACTCGAACTTCGAAAGTGACTCGCGACATGAAAATTTCTCGATTTTCGTTGAAACTCAGTCAAAAACTGTTGAAACCTGCGTTTTCATCGTTTTAGTCGAAATAACACCAATCGATCGATTTGCGATTTCGTCGATGGTCCGATCGACTCGAACCTCGAAAGTGACTCGGAACATGAAAATTTCTCGGTTTTCGTTGAAATTCAGTCAGAACTGTTGATACCTGCATTTTCATCGATTTAGACGAACTAACACCCAATTGCTCGATTAGCGTTTTCGTGGATGGTCTATTCGACTCGAACCTCGAAAGTCAGTCGAAGCATTAATATTTCTCGATGTTCGTTGAAATTCAGTCAAAAACTGTTGAAACATGCATTTTCATCGTTTTAGACGAAATAAAACCCAATCGATCGATTTGCGATTTCGTCGATGGTCCGATCGACTCGAACCTCGAAAGTGACTCGCGACATGAAAATTTCTCGATTTTCGTTGAAACTCAGTCAAAAACTGTTGAAACCTGCGTTTTCATCGTTTTAGTCGAAATAACACCAATCGATCGATTTGCGATTTCGTCGATGGTCCGATCGACTCGAACCTCGAAAGTGACTCGGAACATGAAAATTTCTCGGTTTTCGTTGAAATTCAGTCAAAAAATATTGAAACCTGCATTTTCATCGTTTTAGACGAAATAACACTTAATCGGTCGATTTCCATTCTCGTCGATGGTCCGATCGACTCGAACCTCGAAAGTGACTCCGAATATGAAAATTTCTCGATTTTCGTTGAAATTCAGTCAGAACTGTTGATACCTGCATTTTCATCGATTTAGACGAACTAACACTCAATCCCTGGATTTGCGGTCTCGTCGATGGTCCGTTCGACTCGAACCTCGAAAGTGACTCGCAACATGAAAATTTCTCGGTTTTCGTTGAAATTCAGTCACAAACTATTGAAACTTGCATTTTCATCGTTTTAGACGAAATAACACCCAATCGATCGATTAGCGATTTCGTCGATGTTCCGATCGACTCGAACCTCGAATGTGACTCAGAACATGAAAATTTCTCGATTTTCGTTGAAATTCCGTTAGAACTATTGATACCTGCATTTTCATCGATTTAGACGAACTAACACCCAATTGCTCGATTAGCGTTTTCGTGGATGGTCCATTCGACTCGAACCTCGAAAGTCAGTCGAAGCATTAATATTTCTCGATGTTCGTTTAAATTCAGTCAAAAACTGTTGAAACCTGCATTTTCATCGTTTTTGACGAACTAACACTTAATCGGTCGATTTCCGTTCTCGTCGATGGTCCGATCGACTCGAACTTCGAAAGTGACTCGGAACATGAAAATTTCTCGATTTTCGTTGAAATTCAGTCAAAAACTATTGAAACCTGCATTTTCATCGTTTTAGACGAAATAACACCCAATCGATCGATTTGCGATTTCGTCGATGGTCCGATCGACTCGAACCTCGAATCTGACTCAGAACATGAAAATTTCTCGATTTTCGTTGAAATTCAGTCAGAACTGTTGATACCTGCATTTTCATCGATTTAGACGAACTAACACCCAATTGCTCGATTAGCGTTTTCGTGGATGGTCCATTCGACTCTAACCTCGAAAGTCACTCGAAGCATTAATATTTCTCGATGTTCGTTGAAATTCAGTCAAAAACTATTGAAACATGCATTTTCATCAATTTAGACGAACTAACACGCAATCTCTGGATTTGCGGTCTCGTCGATGGTCCGTTCGACTCGAACTTCGAAAGTGACTCGCGACATGAAAATTTCTCGATTTTCGTTGAAACTCAGTCAAAAACTGTTGAAACCTGCGTTTTCATCGTTTTAGTCGAAATAACACCAATCGATCGATTTGCGATTTCGTCGATGGTCCGATCGACTCGAACCTCGAAAGTGACTCGGAACATGAAAATTTCTCGGTTTTCGTTGAAATTCAGTCAGAACTGTTGATACCTGCATTTTCATCGATTTAGACGAACTAACACCCAATTGCTCGATTAGCGTTTTCGTGGATGGTCCATTCGACTCGAACCTCGAAAGTCAGTCGAAGCATTAATAATTCTCGATGTTCGTTGAAATTCAGTCAGAAACTGTTGAAACATGCATTTTCATCAATTTAGACGAACTAACACTCAACCTCTGGATTTGCGGTCCCGTCGATGGTCCGTTCGACGCGAACCTCGAGAATGACTCGCAACATGAAAATTTCTCGATTTACGTTGAAACTCAGTCAAAAACTGTTGAAACCTGCGTTTTCATCGTTTTAGACGAACTCACACTCAATTTCTCCATTAGCGTTTTCGTGGATGGTCCATTCGACTCGAACCTCGAAAGTCACTCGAAGCATTAAAATTTCTCGATGTTCGTTGAATATCAGTCAAAAACTGTTGAAACCTGCATTTTCATCGTTTCAGACGAAATAACACCAATCGATCGATTTGCGATTTCGTCGATGGTCCGATCGACTCGAACCTCGAATGTGACTCGGAACATCAAAATTTCTCGGTTTTCGTTTAAATTCAGTCAAAAACTATTGAAACCTGCATTTTCATCGTTTTTGACGAACTAACACTTAATCGGTCGATTTCCATTCTCGTCGATGGTCCGATCGACTCGAACCTCAAAAGTGACCCGGAACATGAAAATTTCTCGATTTTCGTTGAAATTCAGTCAAAAACTATTGAAACCTGCATTTTCATCGTTTTAGACGAAATAACACCCAATCGATCGATTTGCGATTTCGTCGATGGTCCGATCGACTCGAACCTCGAATGTGACTCAGAACATGAAAATTTCTCGATTTTCGTTGAAATTCAGTCAGAACTGTTGATACCTGCATTTTCATCGATTTAGACGAACTAACACCCAATTGCTCGATTAGCGTTTTCGTGGATGGTCCATTCGACTCGAACCTCGAAAGTCACTCGAAGCATTAATATTTCTCGATGTTCGTTGAAATACAGTCAAAAACTGTTGAAACATGCATTTTCATCAATTTAGACGAACTAACACTCAATCTCTGGATTTGCGGTCTCGTCGATTGTCCGTTCGACTCGAACCTCGAAAGTGACTCGCGACATGAAAATTTCTCGATGTTCATTGAAACTCAGTCAAAAACTGTTGAAACCTGCGTTTTCATCGTTTTAGTCGAAAATACACCAATCGATCGATTTGCGATTTCGTCGATGGTCCGATCGACTCGAACCTCGAATGTGACTCGGAACATGAAAATTTCTCGGTTTTCGTTGAAATTCAGTCAAAAAATATTGAAACCTGCATTTTCATCGTTTTAGACGAAATAACACTTAATCGGTCGATCTCCATTCTCGCCTATGGTCCGATCGATTCGAACCTCGAAAATGACTCGGAACATGAAAATTTCTCGATTTTCGTTGAAATTCAGTCAAAAATTATTGAAACCTGCATTTTCATCGTTTTAAACGAAATAACACCCAATCGATCGATTTGCGATTTCGTCGATGGTCCGATCGACTCGAACCCGAATGTGACTCAGAACATGAAAATTTCTCGATTTTCGTTGAAATTCAGTCAGAACTGTTGATACATGCATTTTCATCGATTTAGACGAACTAACACCCAATTGCTCGATTAGCGTTTTCGTGGATGGTCAATTCGACTCGAACCTCGAAAGTCAGTCGAAGCATTAATATTTCTCGATGTTCGTTGAAATTCAGTCAAAAACTGTTGAAACATGGATTTTCATCAATTTAGACGAACTAACACTCAATCTCTGGATTTGCGGTCTCGTCGATGGTCCGATCGACTCGAACCTCGAATGTGACTCAGAACATGAAAATTTCTCGATTTTCGTTGAAATTCAGTCAGAACTATTGATACCTGCATTTTCATCGATTTAGACGAACTAACACCCAATTGCTCGATTAGCGTTTTCGTGGATGGTCCATTCGACTCGAACCTCGAAAGTCAGTCGAAGCATTAATAATTCTCGATGTTCGTTGAAATTCAGTCAGAAACTGTTGAAACATGCATTTTCATCAATTTAGACGAACTAACACTCAAACTCTGGATTTGCGGTCCCGTCGATGGTCCGTTCGACGCGAACCTCGAGAATGACTCGCAACATGAAAATTTCTCGATTTACGTTGAAACTCAGTCAAAAACTGTTGAAACCTGCGTTTTCATCGTTTTAGACGAACTCACACTCAATTTCTCCATTAGCGTTTTCGTGGATGGTCCATTCGACTCGAACCTCGAAAGTCACTCGAAGCATTAAAATTTCTCGATGTTCGTTGAATATCAGTCAAAAACTGTTGAAACCTGGATTTTCATCGTTTCAGACGAAATAACACCAATCGATCGATTTGCGGTCTCGTCGATGGTCCGTTCGACTCGAACCTCGAAAGTGACTCGCGACATGAAAATTTCTCGATTTTCGTTGAAACTCAGTCAAAAACTGTTGAAACCTGCGTTTTCATCGTTTTAGTCGAAATAACACCAATCGATCGATTTGCGATTTCGTCGATGGTCCGATCGACTCGAACCCGAATGTGACTCAGAACATGAAAATTTCTCGATTTTCGTTGAAATTCAGTCAGAACTGTTGATACATGCATATCCATCGATTTAGACGAACTAACACCCAATTGCTCGATTAGCGTTTTCGTGGATGGTCAATTCGACTCGAACCTCGAAAGTCAGTCGAAGCATTAATATTTCTCGATGTTCGTTGAAATGCAGTCAAAAACTGTTGAAACATGCATTTTCATCAATTTAGACGAACTAACACTCAATCTCTGGATTTGCGGTCTCGTCGATGGTCCGATCGACTCGAACCTCGAATGTGACTCAGAACATGAAAATTTCTCGATTTTCGTTGAAATTCAGTCAGAACTATTGATACCTGCATTTTCATCTATTTAGACGAACTAACACCCAATTGCTCGATTAGCGTTTTCGTGGATGGTCCATTCGACTCGAACCTCGAAAGTCAGTCGAAGCATTAATAATTCTCGATGTTCGTTGAAATTCAGTCAGAAACTGTTGAAACATGCATTTTCATCAATTTAGACGAACTAACACTCAACCTCTGGATTTGCGGTCCCGTCGATGGTCCGTTCGACGCGAACCTCGAGAATGACTCGCAACATGAAAATTTCTCGATTTACGTTGAAACTCAGTCAAAAACTGTTGAAACCTGCATTTTCATCGTTTCAGACGAAATAACACCAATCGATCGATTTGCGATTTCGTCGATGGTCCGATCGACTCGAACCTCGAATGTGACTCGGAACATCAAAATTTCTCGGTTTTCGTTTAAATTCAGTCAAAAACTATTGAAACCTGCATTTTCATCGTTTTAGACGAAATAACACCTAATCGATCGATTTGCGATTTCGTCGATGGTCCGATCGACTCGAACCTCGAATGTGACTCAGAACATGTAAATTTCTCGATTTTCGTTGAAATTCAGTCAGAACTGTTGATACCTGCATTTTCATCGATTTAGACGAACTAACACCCAATTGCTCGATTAGCGTTTTCGTGGATGGTCCATTCGACTCTAACCTCGAAAGTCACTCGAAGCATTAATATTTCTCGATGTTCGTTGAAATTCAGTCAAAAACTATTGAAACATGCATTTTCATCAATTTAGACGAACTAACACGCAATCTCTGGATTTGCGGTCTCGTCGATGGTCCGTTCGACTCGAACCTCGAAAGTGACTCGCGACATGAAAATTTCTCGATTTTCGTTGAAACTCAGTCAAAAACTGTTGAAACCTGCGTTTTCATCGTTTTAGTCGAAATAACACCAATCGATCGATTTGCGATTTCGTCGATGGTCCGATCGACTCGAACCCGAATGTGACTCAGAACATGAAAATTTCTCGATTTTCGTTGAAATTCAGTCAGAACTGTTGATACATGCATTTTCATCGATTTAGACGAACTAACACCCAATTGCTCGATTAGCGTTTTCGTGGATGGTCCATTCGACTCGAACCTCGAAAGTCAGTCGAAGCATTAATAATTCTCGATGTTCGTTGAAATTCAGTCAGAAACTGTTGAAACATGCATTTTCATCAATTTAGACGAACTAACACTCAACCTCTGGATTTGCGGTCCCGTCGATGGTCCGTTCGACGCGAACCTCGAGAATGACTCGCAACATGAAAATTTCTCGATTTACGTTGAAACTCAGTCAAAAACTGTTGAAACCTGCGTTTTCATCGTTTTAGACGAACTCACACTCAATTTCTCCATTAGCGTTTTCGTGGATGGTCCATTCGACTCGAACCTCGAAAGTCACTCGAAGCATTAAAATTTCTCGATGTTCGTTGAATATCAGTCAAAAACTGTTGAAACCTGCATTTTCATCGTTTCAGACGAAATAACACCAATCGATCGATTTGCGATTTCGTCGATGGTCCGATCGACTCGAACCTCGAATGTGACTCGGAACATCAAAATTTCTCGGTTTTCGTTTAAATTCAGTCAAAAACTATTGAAACCTGCATTTTCATCGTTTTTGACGAACTAACACTTAATCGGTCGATTTCCATTCTCGTCGATGGTCCGATCGACTCGAACCTCAAAAGTGACCCGGAACATGAAAATTTCTCGATTTTCGTTGAAATTCAGTCAAAAACTATTGAAACCTGCATTTTCATCGTTTTAGACGAAATAACACCCAATCGATCGATTTGCGATTTCGTCGATGGTCCGATCGACTCGAACCTCGAATGTGACTCAGAACATGAAAATTTCTCGATTTTCGTTGAAATTCAGTCAGAACTGTTGATACCTGCATTTTCATCGATTTAGACGAACTAACACCCAATTGCTCGATTAGCGTTTTCGTGGATGGTCCATTCGACTCGAACCTCGAAAGTCACTCGAAGCATTAATATTTCTCGATGTTCGTTGAAATACAGTCAAAAACTGTTGAAACATGCATTTTCATCAATTTAGACGAACTAACACTCAATCTCTGGATTTGCGGTCTCGTCGATTGTCCGTTCGACTCGAACCTCGAAAGTGACTCGCGACATGAAAATTTCTCGATGTTCATTGAAACTCAGTCAAAAACTGTTGAAACCTGCGTTTTCATCGTTTTAGTCGAAAATACACCAATCGATCGATTTGCGATTTCGTCGATGGTCCGATCGACTCGAACCTCGAATGTGACTCGGAACATGAAAATTTCTCGGTTTTCGTTGAAATTCAGTCAAAAAATATTGAAACCTGCATTTTCATCGTTTTAGACGAAATAACACTTAATCGGTCGATCTCCATTCTCGCCTATGGTCCGATCGATTCGAACCTCGAAAATGACTCGGAACATGAAAATTTCTCGATTTTCGTTGAAATTCAGTCAAAAATTATTGAAACCTGCATTTTCATCGTTTTAAACGAAATAACACCCAATCGATCGATTTGCGATTTCGTCGATGGTCCGATCGACTCGAACCCGAATGTGACTCAGAACATGAAAATTTCTCGATTTTCGTTGAAATTCAGTCAGAACTGTTGATACCTGCATTTTCATCGATTTAGACGAACTAACACCCAATTGCTCGATTAGCGTTTTCGTGGATGTTCCATTCGACTCGAACCTCGAAAGTCAGTCGAAGCATTAATATTTCTCGATGTTCGTTGAAATTCAGTCAAAAACTGTTGAAACATGCATTTTCATCAATTTAGACGAACTAACACTCAATCTCTGGATTTCCGTTCTCGTCGATGGTCCGATCGACTCGAACTTCGAAAGTGACTCGGAACATGAAAATTTCTCGATTTTCGTTGAAATTCAGTCAGAACTATTGATACCTGCATTTTCATCGATTTAGACGAACTAACACCCAATTGCTCGATTAGCGTTTTCGTGGATGGTCCATTAGTCTCGAACCTCGAAAGTCAGTCGAAGCATTAATAGTTCTCGATGTTCGTTGAAATTCAGTCAAAAACTGTTGAAACATGCATTTTCATCAATTTAGACGAACTAACACTCAATCTCTGGATTTGCGGTCTCGTCGATGGTCCGTTCGACGCCAACCTCGAGAATGACTCGCAACATGAAAATTTCTCGATTTTCGTTGAAACTCAGTCAAAAACTGTTGAAACCTGCATTTTCATCGTTTTAGACGAACTCACACTCAATTTCTCCATTAGCGTTTTCGTGGATGGTCCATTCGACTCGAACCTCGAAAGTCACTCGAAGCATTAAAATTTCTCGATGTTCGTTGAATATCAGTCAAAAACTGTTGAAACCTGGATTTTCATCGTTTCAGACGAAATAACACCAATCGATCGATTTGCGATTTCGTCGATGGTCCGATCGACTCGAACCTCGAATGTGACTCGGAACATCAAAATTTCTCGGTTTTCGTTTAAATTCAGTCAAAAACTATTGAAACCTGTATTTTCATCGTTTTAGACGAAATAAAACCCAATCGATCGATTTGCGATCTCGTCGATGGTCCTATCGACTCGAACCTCGAATGTGACTCGGAACATGAAAATTTCTCGATTTTCGTTGAAATTCAGTCAGAACTGTTGATACCTGCATTTTCATCGATTTAGACGAACTAACACCCAATTGCTCGATTAGCGTTTTCGTGGATGTTCCATTCGACTCGAACCTCGAAAGTCAGTCGAAGCATTAATATTTCTCGATGTTCGTTGAAATTCAGTCAAAAACTGTTGAAACATGCATTTTCATCAATTTAGACGAACTAACACTCAATCTCTGGATTTCCGTTCTCGTCGATGGTCCGATCGACTCGAACTTCGAAAGTGACTCGGAACATGAAAATTTCTCGATTTTCGTTGAAATTCAGTCAGAACTATTGATACCTGCATTTTCATCGATTTAGACGAACTAACACCCAATTGCTCGATTAGCGTTTTCGTGGATGGTCCATTAGTCTCGAACCTCGAAAGTCAGTCGAAGCATTAATAGTTCTCGATGTTCGTTGAAATTCAGTCAAAAACTGTTGAAACATGCATTTTCATCAATTTAGACGAACTAACACTCAATCTCTGGATTTGCGGTCTCGTCGATGGTCCGTTCGACGCCAACCTCGAGAATGACTCGCAACATGAAAATTTCTCGATTTTCGTTGAAACTCAGTCAAAAACTGTTGAAACCTGCATTTTCATCGTTTTTGACGAACTAACACTTAATCGGTCGATTTCCATTCTCGTCGATGGTCCGATCGACTCGAACCTCAAAAGTGACCCGGAACATGAAAATTTCTCGATTTTCGTTGAAATTCAGTCAAAAACTATTGAAACCTGCATTTTCATCGTTTTAGACGAAATAACACCCAATCGATCGATTTGCGATTTCGTCGATGGTCCGATCGACTCGAACCTCGAATGTGACTCAGAACATGAAAATTTCTCGATTTTCGTTGAAATTCAGTCAGAACTGTTGATACCTGCATTTTCATCGTTTTAGACGAAATAAAACCCAATCGATCGATTTGCGATTTCGTCGATGGTCCGATCGACTCGAACCTCGAAAGTGACTCGCGACATGAAAATTTCTCGATTTTCGTTGAAACTCAGTCAAAAACTGTTGAAACCTGCGTTTTCATCGTTTTAGTCGAAATAACACCAATCGATCGATTTGCGATTTCGTCGATGGTCCGATCGACTCGAACCTCGAAAGTGACTCGGAACATGAAAATTTCTCGGTTTTCGTTGAAATTCAGTCAAAAAATATTGAAACCTGCATTTTCATCGTTTTAGACGAAATAACACTTAATCGGTCGATTTCCATTCTCGTCGATGGTCCGATCGACTCGAACCTCGAAAGTGACTCCGAATATGAAAATTTCTCGATTTTCGTTGAAATTCAGTCAGAACTGTTGATACCTGCATTTTCATCGATTTAGACGAACTAACACTCAATCCCTGGATTTGCGGTCTCGTCGATGGTCCGTTCGACTCGAACCTCGAAAGTGACTCGCAACATGAAAATTTCTCGGTTTTCGTTGAAATTCAGTCAAAAACTGTTGAAACCTACGTTTTCATCGTTTTAGTCGAAATAACACTAATCGATCGATTTGCAATTTCGTCGATGGTCCGATCGTCTCGAACCTCGAAAGTGACTCGGAACATGAAAATTTCTCGATTTTCGTTGAAATTCAGTCAGAACTGTTGATACCTGCATTTTCATCGATTTAGACGAACTAACACCCAATTGCTCGATTAGCGTTTTCGTGGATGGTCCATTCGACTCGAACCTCGAAAGTCACTCGAAGCATTAAAATTTCTCGATGTGCGTTGAAATTCAGTCAAAAACTGTTGAAACATGCATTTTCATCGTTTTTGACAAACTAACACTCAATCTCTGGATTTCCGTTCTCGTCGATGGTCCGATCGACTCGAACTTCGAAAGTGACTCGGAACATGAAAATTTCTCGATTTTCGTTGAAATTCAGTCACAAACTATTGAAACTTGCATTTTCATCGTTTTAGACGAAATAACACCCAATCGATCGATTAGCGATTTCGTCGATGTTCCGATCGACTCGAACCTCGAATGTGACTCAGAACATGAAAATTTCTCGATTTTCGTTGAAATTCCGTTAGAACTATTGATACCTGCATTTTCATCGATTTAGACGAACTAACACCCAATTGCTCGATTAGCGTTTTCGTGGATGGTCCATTCGACTCGAACCTCGAAAGTCAGTCGAAGCATTAATATTTCTCGATGTTCGTTGAAATTCAGTCAAAAACTGTTGAAACCTGCATTTTCATCGTTTTTGACGAACTAACACTTAATCGGTCGATTTCCGTTCTCGTCGATGGTCCGATCGACTCGAACTTCGAAAGTGACTCGGAACATGAAAATTTCTCGATTTTCGTTGAAATTCAGTCAAAAACTATTGAAACCTGCATTTTCATCGTTTTAGACGAAATAACACCCAATCGATCGATTTGCGATTTCGTCGATGGTCCGATCGACTCGAACCTCGAATGTGACTCAGAACATGAAAATTTCTCGATTTTCGTTGAAATTCAGTCAGAACTGTTGATACCTGCATTTTCATCGATTTAGACGAACTAACACCCAATTGCTCGATTAGCGTTTTCGTGGATGGTCCATTCGACGCTAACCTCGAAAGTGACTCGAAGCATTAATATTTCTCGATGTTCGTTGAAATTCATTCAAAAACTATTGAAACATGCATTTTCATCAATTTAGACGAACTAACACGCAATCTCTGGATTTGCGGTCTCGTCGATGGTCCGTTCGACTCGAACTTCGAAAGTGACTCGCGACATGAAAATTTCTCGATTTTCGTTGAAACTCAGTCAAAAAGTGTTGAAACCTGCGTTTTCATCGTTTTAGTCGAAATAACACCAATCGATCGATTTGCGATTTCGTCGATGGTCCGATCGACTCGAACCTCGAAAGTGACTCGGAACATGAAAATTTCTCGGTTTTCGTTGAAATTCAGTCAGAACTGTTGATACCTGCATTTTCATCGATTTAGACGAACTAACACCCAATTGCTCGATTAGCGTTTTCGTGGATGGTCTATTCGACTCGAACCTCGAAAGTCAGTCGAAGCATTAATATTTCTCGATGTTCGTTGAAATTCAGTCAAAAACTGTTGAAACATGCATTTTCATCGTTTTAGACGAAATAAAACCCAATCGATCGATTTGCGATTTCGTCGATGGTCCGATCGACTCGAACCTCGAAAGTGACTCGCGACATGAAAATTTCTCGATTTTCGTTGAAACTCAGTCAAAAACTGTTGAAACCTGCGTTTTCATCGTTTTAGTCGAAATAACACCAATCGATCGATTTGCGATTTCGTCGATGGTCCGATCGACTCGAACCTCGAAAGTGACTCGGAACATGAAAATTTCTCGGTTTTCGTTGAAATTCAGTCAAAAAATATTGAAACCTGCATTTTCATCGTTTTAGACGAAATAACACTTAATCGGTCGATTTCCATTCTCGTCGATGGTCCGATCGACTCGAACCTCGAAAGTGACTCCGAATATGAAAATTTCTCGATTTTCGTTGAAATTCAGTCAGAACTGTTGATACCTGCATTTTCATCGATTTAGACGAACTAACACTCAATCCCTGGATTTGCGGTCTCGTCGATGGTCCGTTCGACTCGAACCTCGAAAGTGACTCGCAACATGAAAATTTCTCGGTTTTCGTTGAAATTCAGTCAAAAACTGTTGAAACCTACGTTTTCATCGTTTTAGTCGAAATAACACTAATCGATCGATTTGCAATTTCGTCGATGGTCCGATCGTCTCGAACCTCGAAAGTGACTCGGAACATGAAAATTTCTCGATTTTCGTTGAAATTCAGTCAGAACTGTTGATACCTGCATTTTCATCGATTTAGACGAACTAACACCCAATTGCTCGATTAGCGTTTTCGTGGATGGTCCATTCGACTCGAACCTCGAAAGTCACTCGAAGCATTAAAATTTCTCGATGTGCGTTGAAATTCAGTCAAAAACTGTTGAAACATGCATTTTCATCGTTTTTGACAAACTAACACTCAATCTCTGGATTTCCGTTCTCGTCGATGGTCCGATCGACTAGAACTTCGAAAGTGACTCGGAACATGAAAATTTCTCGATTTTCGTTGAAATTCAGTCACAAACTATTGAAACTTGCATTTTCATCGTTTTAGACGAAATAACACCCAATCGATCGATTAGCGATTTCGTCGATGTTCCGATCGACTCGAACCTCGAATGTGACTCAGAACATGAAAATTTCTCGATTTTCGTTGAAATTCAGTTAGAACTATTGATACCTGCATTTTCATCGATTTAGTCGAACTAACACCCAATTGCTCGATTAGCGTTTTCGTGGATGGTCCATTCGACTCGAACCTCGAAAGTCAGTCGAAGCATTAATATTTCTCGATGTTCGTTGAAATTCAGTCAAAAACTGTTGAAACCTGCATTTTCATCGTTTTTGACGAACTAACACTTAATCGGTCGATTTCCGTTCTCGTCGACGGTCCGATCGACTCGAACTTCGAAAGTGACTCGGAACATGAAAATTTCTCGATTTTCGTTGAAATTCAGTCAAAAACTATTGAAACCTGCATTTTCATCGTTTTAGACGAAATAACACCTAATCGATCGATTTGCGATTTCGTCGATGGTCCGATCGACTCGAACCTCGAATGTGACTCAGAACATGAAAATTTCTCGATTTTCGTTGAAATTCAGTCAGAACTGTTGATACCTGCATTTTCATCGATTTAGACGAACTAACACCCAATTGCTCGATTAGCGTTTTCGTGGATGTTCCATTCGACTCGAACCTCGAAAGTCAGTCGAAGCATTAATATTTCTCGATGTTCGTTGAAATTCAGTCAAAAACTGTTGAAACATGCATTTTCATCAATTTAGACGAACTAACACGCAATCTCTGGATTTGCGGTCTCGTCGATGGTCCGTTCGACTCGAACTTCGAAAGTGACTCGCGACATGAAAATTTCTCGATTTTCGTTGAAACTCAGTCAAAAACTGTTGAAACCTGCGTTTTCATCGTTTTAGTCGAAATAACACCAATCGATCGATTTGCGATTTCGTCGATGGTCCGATCGACTCGAACCTCGAAAGTGACTCGGAACATGAAAATTTCTCGGTTTTCGTTGAAATTCAGTCAGAACTGTTGATACCTGCATTTTCATCGATTTAGACGAACTAACACCCAATTGCTCGATTAGCGTTTTCGTGGATGGTCTATTCGACTCGAACCTCGAAAGTCAGTCGAAGCATTAATATTTCTCGATGTTCGTTGAAATTCAGTCAAAAACTGTTGAAACATGCATTTTCATCGTTTTAGACGAAATAAAACCCAATCGATCGATTTGCGATTTCGTCGATGGTCCGATCGACTCGAACCTCGAAAGTGACTCGCGACATGAAAATTTCTCGATTTTCGTTGAAACTCAGTCAAAAACTGTTGAAACCTGCGTTTTCATCGTTTTAGTCGAAATAACACCAATCGATCGATTTGCGATTTCGTCGATGGTCCGATCGACTCGAACCTCGAAAGTGACTCGGAACATGAAAATTTCTCGGTTTTCGTTGAAATTCAGTCAAAAAATATTGAAACCTGCATTTTCATCGTTTTAGACGAAATAACACTTAATCGGTCGATTTCCATTCTCGTCGATGGTCCGATCGACTCGAACCTCGAAAGTGACTCCGAATATGAAAATTTCTCGATTTTCGTTGAAATTCAGTCAGAACTGTTGATACCTGCATTTTCATCGATTTAGACGAACTAACACTCAATCCCTGGATTTGCGGTCTCGTCGATGGTCCGTTCGACTCGAACCTCGAAAGTGACTCGCAACATGAAAATTTCTCGGTTTTCGTTGAAATTCAGTCAAAAACTGTTGAAACCTACGTTTTCATCGTTTTAGTCGAAATAACACTAATCGATCGATTTGCAATTTCGGCGATGGTCCGATCGTCTCGAACCTCGAAAGTGACTCGGAACATGAAAATTTCTCGATTTTCGTTGAAATTCAGTCAGAACTGTTGATACCTGCATTTTCATCGATTTAGACGGACTAACACCCAATTGCTCGATTAGCGTTTTCGTGGATGGTCTATTCGACTCGAACCTAATATTTATCGATGTTCGTTGAACGTCGAACCTAATATTTCTCGATGTTCGTTGAAATTCAGTCAAAAACTGTTGAAACATGCATTTTCATCAATTTAGACGAACTAACACTCAATCTCTGGATTTGCGGTCTCGTCGATGGTCCGATCGACTCGAACCTCGAAAGTGACTCGGAACATTAAAATTTCTCGATTTTCGTTGAAATTCAGTCAAAAACTATTGAAACCTGCATTTTCATCGTTTTAGACGAAATAAAACCCAATTGCTCGATTAGCGTTTTCGTGGATGGTCTATTCGACTCGAACCTCGAAAGTCAGTCGAAGCATTAATATTTCTCGATGTTCGTTGAAATTCAGTCAAAAACTGTTGAAACATGCATTTTCATCAATTTAGACGAACTAACACTCAATCTCTGGATTTGCGGTCTCGTCGATGGTCCGATCGACTCGAACCTCGAAAGTGACTCGGAACATTAAAATTTCTCGATTTTCGTTGAAATTCAGTCAAAAACTATTGAAACCTGCATTTTCATCGTTTTAAACGAAATAAAACCCAATCGATCGATTTGCGATTTCGTCGATGGTCCGATCGACTCGAACCTCGAATGTGACTCGGAACATGAAAATTTCTCGATTTTCGTTGAAATTCAATCGGAACTGTTGATACCTGCATTTTCATCGATTTAGACGAACTGACACTCAATTGCTCGATTAGCGTTTTCGTGGATGGTCTATTCGACTCGAACCTCGAAAGTCAGTCGAAGCATTAATATTTCCCGATGTTCGTTGAAATTCAGTCAAAAACTGTTGAAACATGCATTTTCATCGTTTTAGACGAAATAAAACCCAATCGATCGATTTGCGATTTCGACGATGGTCCGATCGACTCGAACCTCGAAAGTGACTCGGAACATGAAAATTTCTCGGTTTTCGTTGAAATTCAGTCAAAAAATATTGAAACCTGCATTTTCATCGTTTTAGACGAAATAATACTTAATCGGTCGATTTCCATTCTCGTCGATGGTCCGATCGACTCGAACCTCGAAAGTGACTCCGAATATGAAAATTTCTCGATTTTCGTTGAAATTCAGTCAGAACTGTTGATACCTGCATTTTCATCGATTTAGACGAACTAACACTCAATCCCTGGATTTGCGGTCTCGTCGATGGTCCGTTCGACTCGAACCTCGAAAGTGACTCGCAACATGAAAATTTCTCGGTTTTCGTTGAAATTCAGTCACAAACTATTGAAACTTGCATTTTCATCGTTTTAGACGAAATAACACCCAATCGATCGATTAGCGATTTCGTCGATGTTCCGATCGACTCGAACCTCGAATGTGACTCAGAACATGAAAATTTCTCGATTTTCGTTGAAATTCAGTTAGAACTATTGATACCTGCATTTTCATCGATTTAGACGAACTAACACCCAATTGCTCGATTAGCGTTTTCGTGGATGGTCCATTCGACTCGAACCTCGAAAGTCAGTCGAAGCATTAATATTTCTCGATGTTCGTTGAAATTCAGTCAAAAACTGTTGAAACCTGCATTTTCATCGTTTTTGACGAACTAACACTTAATCGGTCGATTTCCGTTCTCGTCGATGGTCCGATCGACTCGAACTTCGAAAGTGACTCGGAACATGAAAATTTCTCGATTTTCGTTGAAATTCAGTCAAAAACTATTGAAACCTGCGTTTTCATCGTTTTAGTCGAAATAACACCAATCGATCGATTTGCGATTTCGTCGATGGTCCGATCGACTCGAACCTCGAAAGTGACTCGGAACATGAAAATTTCTCGGTTTTCGTTGAAATTCAGTCAGAACTGTTGATACCTGCATTTTCATCGATTTAGACGAACTAACACCCAATTGCTCGATTAGCGTTTTCGTGGATGGTCTATTCGACTCGAACCTCGAAAGTCACTCGAAGCATTAAAATTTCTCGATGTTCGTTGAATATCAGTCAAAAACTGTTGAAACCTGCATTTTCATCGTTTCAGACGAAATAACACCAATCGATCGATTTGCGATTTCGTCGATGGTCCGATCGACTCGAACCTCGAATGTGACTCGGAACATCAAAATTTCTCGGTTTTCGTTTAAATTCAGTCAAAAACTATTGAAACCTGCATTTTCATCGTTTTAGACGAAATAACACCTAATCGATCGATTTGCGATTTCGTCGATGGTCCGATCGACTCGAACCTCGAATGTGACTCAGAACATGTAAATTTCTCGATTTTCGTTGAAATTCAGTCAGAACTGTTGATACCTGCATTTTCATCGATTTAGACGAACTAACACCCAATTGCTTGATTAGCGTTTTCGTGGATGGTCCATTCGACTCTAACCTCGAAAGTCACTCGAAGCATTAATATTTCTCGATGTTCGTTGAAATTCAGTCAAAAACTATTGAAACATGCATTTTCATCAATTTAGACGAACTAACACGCAATCTCTGGATTTGCGGTCTCGTCGATGGTCCGTTCGACTCGAACCTCGAAAGTGACTCGCGACATGAAAATTTCTCGATTTTCGTTGAAACTCAGTCAAAAACTGTTGAAACCTGCGTTTTCATCGTTTTAGTCGAAATAACACCAATCGATCGATTTGCGATTTCGTCGATGGTCCGATCGACTCGAACCCGAATGTGACTCAGAACATGAAAATTTCTCGATTTTCGTTGAAATTCAGTCAGAACTGTTGATACATGCATTTTCATCGATTTAGACGAACTAACACCCAATTGCTCGATTAGCGTTTTCGTGGATGGTCCATTCGACTCGAACCTCGAAAGTCAGTCGAAGCATTAATAATTCTCGATGTTCGTTGAAATTCAGTCAGAAACTGTTGAAACATGCATTTTCATCAATTTAGACGAACTAACACTCAACCTCTGGATTTGCGGTCCCGTCGATGGTCCGTTCGACGCGAACCTCGAGAATGACTCGCAACATGAAAATTTCTCGATTTACGTTGAAACTCAGTCAAAAACTGTTGAAACCTGCGTTTTCATCGTTTTAGACGAACTCACACTCAATTTCTCCATTAGCGTTTTCGTGGATGGTCCATTCGACTCGAACCTCGAAAGTCACTCGAAGCATTAAAATTTCTCGATGTTCGTTGAATATCAGTCAAAAACTGTTGAAACCTGCATTTTCATCGTTTCAGACGAAATAACACCAATCGATCGATTTGCGATTTCGTCGATGGTCCGATCGACTCGAACCTCGAAAGTGACTCGGAACATGAAAATTTCTCGGTTTTCGTTGAAATTCAGTCAAAAAATATTGAAACCTGCATTTTCATCGTTTTAGACGAAATAACACTTAATCGGTCGATTTCCATTCTCGTCGATGGTCCGATCGACTCGAACCTCGAAAGTGACTCCGAATATGAAAATTTCTCGATTTTCGTTGAAATTCAGTCAGAACTGTTGATACCTGCATTTTCATCGATTTAGACGAACTAACACTCAATCCCTGGATTTGCGGTCTCGTCGATGGTCCGTTCGACTCGAACCTCGAAAGTGACTCGCAACATGAAAATTTCTCGGTTTTCGTTGAAATTCAGTCACAAACTATTGAAACTTGCATTTTCATCGTTTTAGACGAAATAACACCCAATCGATCGATTAGCGATTTCGTCGATGTTCCGATCGACTCGAACCTCGAATGTGACTCAGAACATGAAAATTTCTCGATTTTCGTTGAAATTCCGTTAGAACTATTGATACCTGCATTTTCATCGATTTAGACGAACTAACACCCAATTGCTCGATTAGCGTTTTCGTGGATGGTCCATTCGACTCGAACCTCGAAAGTCAGTCGAAGCATTAATATTTCTCGATGTTCGTTTAAATTCAGTCAAAAACTGTTGAAACCTGCATTTTCATCGTTTTTGACGAACTAACACTTAATCGGTCGATTTCCGTTCTCGTCGATGGTCCGATCGACTCGAACTTCGAAAGTGACTCGGAACATGAAAATTTCTCGATTTTCGTTGAAATTCAGTCAAAAACTATTGAAACCTGCATTTTCATCGTTTTAGACGAAATAACACCCAATCGATCGATTTGCGATTTCGTCGATGGTCCGATCGACTCGAACCTCGAATCTGACTCAGAACATGAAAATTTCTCGATTTTCGTTGAAATTCAGTCAGAACTGTTGATACCTGCATTTTCATCGATTTAGACGAACTAACACCCAATTGCTCGATTAGCGTTTTCGTGGATGGTCCATTCGACTCTAACCTCGAAAGTCACTCGAAGCATTAATATTTCTCGATGTTCGTTGAAATTCAGTCAAAAACTATTGAAACATGCATTTTCATCAATTTAGACGAACTAACACGCAATCTCTGGATTTGCGGTCTCGTCGATGGTCCGTTCGACTCGAACTTCGAAAGTGACTCGCGACATGAAAATTTCTCGATTTTCGTTGAAACTCAGTCAAAAACTGTTGAAACCTGCGTTTTCATCGTTTTAGTCGAAATAACACCAATCGATCGATTTGCGATTTCGTCGATGGTCCGATCGACTCGAACCTCGAAAGTGACTCGGAACATGAAAATTTCTCGGTTTTCGTTGAAATTCAGTCAGAACTGTTGATACCTGCATTTTCATCGATTTAGACGAACTAACACCCAATTGCTCGATTAGCGTTTTCGTGGATGGTCCATTCGACTCGAACCTCGAAAGTCAGTCGAAGCATTAATAATTCTCGATGTTCGTTGAAATTCAGTCAGAAACTGTTGAAACATGCATTTTCATCAATTTAGACGAACTAACACTCAACCTCTGGATTTGCGGTCCCGTCGATGGTCCGTTCGACGCGAACCTCGAGAATGACTCGCAACATGAAAATTTCTCGATTTACGTTGAAACTCAGTCAAAAACTGTTGAAACCTGCGTTTTCATCGTTTTAGACGAACTCACACTCAATTTCTCCATTAGCGTTTTCGTGGATGGTCCATTCGACTCGAACCTCGAAAGTCACTCGAAGCATTAAAATTTCTCGATGTTCGTTGAATATCAGTCAAAAACTGTTGAAACCTGCATTTTCATCGTTTCAGACGAAATAACACCAATCGATCGATTTGCGATTTCGTCGATGGTCCGATCGACTCGAACCTCGAATGTGACTCGGAACATCAAAATTTCTCGGTTTTCGTTTAAATTCAGTCAAAAACTATTGAAACCTGCATTTTCATCGTTTTTGACGAACTAACACTTAATCGGTCGATTTCCATTCTCGTCGATGGTCCGATCGACTCGAACCTCAAAAGTGACCCGGAACATGAAAATTTCTCGATTTTCGTTGAAATTCAGTCAAAAACTATTGAAACCTGCATTTTCATCGTTTTAGACGAAATAACACCCAATCGATCGATTTGCGATTTCGTCGATGGTCCGATCGACTCGAACCTCGAATGTGACTCAGAACATGAAAATTTCTCGATTTTCGTTGAAATTCAGTCAGAACTGTTGATACCTGCATTTTCATCGATTTAGACGAACTAACACCCAATTGCTCGATTAGCGTTTTCGTGGATGGTCCATTCGACTCGAACCTCGAAAGTCACTCGAAGCATTAATATTTCTCGATGTTCGTTGAAATACAGTCAAAAACTGTTGAAACATGCATTTTCATCAATTTAGACGAACTAACACTCAATCTCTGGATTTGCGGTCTCGTCGATTGTCCGTTCGACTCGAACCTCGAAAGTGACTCGCGACATGAAAATTTCTCGATGTTCATTGAAACTCAGTCAAAAACTGTTGAAACCTGCGTTTTCATCGTTTTAGTCGAAAATACACCAATCGATCGATTTGCGATTTCGTCGATGGTCCGATCGACTCGAACCTCGAATGTGACTCGGAACATGAAAATTTCTCGGTTTTCGTTGAAATTCAGTCAAAAAATATTGAAACCTGCATTTTCATCGTTTTAGACGAAATAACACTTAATCGGTCGATCTCCATTCTCGCCTATGGTCCGATCGATTCGAACCTCGAAAATGACTCGGAACATGAAAATTTCTCGATTTTCGTTGAAATTCAGTCAAAAATTATTGAAACCTGCATTTTCATCGTTTTAAACGAAATAACACCCAATCGATCGATTTGCGATTTCGTCGATGGTCCGATCGACTCGAACCCGAATGTGACTCAGAACATGAAAATTTCTCGATTTTCGTTGAAATTCAGTCAGAACTGTTGATACATGCATTTTCATCGATTTAGACGAACTAACACCCAATTGCTCGATTAGCGTTTTCGTGGATGGTCAATTCGACTCGAACCTCGAAAGTCAGTCGAAGCATTAATATTTCTCGATGTTCGTTGAAATTCAGTCAAAAACTGTTGAAACATGCATTTTCATCAATTTAGACGAACTAACACTCAATCTCTGGATTTGCGGTCTCGTCGATGGTCCGATCGACTCGAACCTCGAATGTGACTCAGAACATGAAAATTTCTCGATTTTCGTTGAAATTCAGTCAGAACTATTGATACCTGCATTTTCATCGATTTAGACGAACTAACACCCAATTGCTCGATTAGCGTTTTCGTGGATGGTCCATTCGACTCGAACCTCGAAAGTCAGTCGAAGCATTAATAATTCTCGATGTTCGTTGAAATTCAGTCAGAAACTGTTGAAACATGCATTTTCATCAATTTAGACGAACTAACACTCAACCTCTGGATTTGCGGTCCCGTCGATGGTCCGTTCGACGCGAACCTCGAGAATGACTCGCAACATGAAAATTTCTCGATTTACGTTGAAACTCAGTCAAAAACTGTTGAAACCTGCGTTTTCATCGTTTTAGACGAACTCACACTCAATTTCTCCATTAGCGTTTTCGTGGATGGTCCATTCGACTCGAACCTCGAAAGTCACTCGAAGCATTAAAATTTCTCGATGTTCGTTGAATATCAGTCAAAAACTGTTGAAACCTGGATTTTCATCGTTTCAGACGAAATAACACCAATCGATCGATTTGCGATTTCGTCGATGGTCCGATCGACTCGAACCTCGAATGTGACTCGGAACATCAAAATTTCTCGGTTTTCGTTTAAATTCAGTCAAAAACTATTGAAACCTGCATTTTCATCGTTTTAGACGAAATAACACCCAATCGATCGATTTGCGATTTCGTCGATGGTCCGATCGACTCGAACCTCGAATGTGACTCAGAACATGAAAATTTCTCGATTTTCGTTGAAATTCAGTCAGAACTGTTGATACCTGCATTTTCATCGATTTAGACGAACTAACACCCAATTGCTCGATTAGCGTTTTCGTGGATGGTCCATTCGATTCTAACCTCGAAAGTCACTCGAAGCATTAATATTTCTCGATGTTCGTTGAAATTCAGTCAAAAACTATTGAAACATGCATTTTCATCAATTTAGACGATCTAACACGCAATCTCTGGATTTGCGGTCTCGTCGATGGTCCGTTCGACTCGAACCTCGAAAGTGACTCGCGACATGAAAATTTCTCGATTTTCGTTGAAACTCAGTCAAAAACTGTTGAAACCTGCGTTTTCATCGTTTTAGTCGAAATAACACCAATCGATCGATTTGCGATTTCGTCGATGGTCCGATCGACTCGAACCTCGAAAGTGACTCGGAACATGAAAATTTCTCGGTTTTCGTTGAAATTCAGTCAGAACTGTTGATACCTGCATTTTCATCGATTTAGACGAACTAACACCCAATTGCTCGATTAGCGTTTTCGTGGATGGTCTATTCGACTCGAACCTCGAAAGTCAGTCGAAGCATTAATATTTCTCGATGTTCGTTGAAATTCAGTCAAAAACTTTTGAAACATGCATTTTCATCAATTTAGACGAACTAACACTCAATCTCTGGATTTGCGGTCTCGTCGATGGTCCGATCGACTCGAACCTCGAAAGTGACTCGGAACATTAAAATTTCTCGATTTTCGTTGAAATTCAGTCAAAAACTATTGAAACCTGCATTTTCATCGTTTTAGACGAAATAAAACCCAATCGATCGATTTGCGATTTCGTCGATGGTCCGATCGACTCGAACCTCGAATGTGACTCGGAACATGAAAATTTCTCGATTTTCGTTGAAATTCAATCGGAACTGTTGATACCTGCATTTTCATCGATTTAGACGAACTAACACCCAATTGCTCGATTAGCGTTTTCGTGGATGGTCCATTCGACTCGAACCTCGAAAGTCACTCGAAGCATTAATAATTCTCGATGTTCGTTGAAATTCAGTCAAAAACTGTTGAAACATGCATTTTCATCAATTTAGATGAACTAACACTCAATCTCTGGATTTGCGGTCTCGTCGAACTCAGTCGAAAACTATTGAAACCTGCATTTTCATCGTTTTAGTCGAAATAACACCCAATCGATCGATTTGCGATTTCGTCGATGGTCCGATCGACTCGAACCCGAATGTGACTCAGAACATGAAAATTTCTCGATTTTCGTTGAAATTCAGTCAGAACTATTGATACCTGCATTTTCATCGATTTAGACGAACTAACACCCAATTGCTCGATTAGCGTTTTCGTGGATGTTCCATTCGACTCGAACCTCGAAAGTCAGTCGAAGCATTAATATTTCTCGATGTTCGTTGAAATTCAGTCAAAAACTGTTGAAACATGCATTTTCATCAATTTAGACGAACTAACACTCAATCTCTGGATTTCCGTTCTCGTCGATGGTCCGATCGACTCGAACTTCGAAAGTGACTCGGAACATGAAAATTTCTCGATTTTCGTTGAAATTCAGTCACAAACTATTGAAACTTGCATTTTCATCGTTTTAGACGAAATAACACCCAATCGATCGATTAGCGATTTCGTCGATGTTCCGATCGACTCGAACCTCGAATGTGACTCAGAACATGAAAATTTCTCGATTTTCGTTAAAATTCAGTTAGAACTATTGATACCTGCATTTTCATCGATTTAGACGAACTAACACCCAATTGCTCGATTAGCGTTTTCGTGGATGGTCCATTCGACTCGAACCTCGAAAGTCAGTCGAAGCATTAATATTTCTCGATGTTCGTTGAAATTCAGTCAAAAACTGTTGAAACCTGCATTTTCATCGTTTTTGACGAACTAACACTTAATCGGTCGATTTCCGTTCTCGTCGATGGTCCGATCGACTCGAACTTCGAAAGTGACTCGGAACATGAAAATTTCTCGATTTTCGTTGAAATTCAGTCAAAAACTATTGAAACATGCATTTTCATCAATTTAGACGAACTAACACGCAATCTCTGGATTTGCGGTCTCGTCGATGGTCCGTTCGACTCGAACCTCGAAAGTGACTCGCGACATGAAAATTTCTCGATTTTCGTTGAAACTCAGTCAAAAACTGTTGAAACCTGCGTTTTCATCGTTTTAGTCGAAATAACACCAATCGATCGATTTGCGATTTCGTCGATGGTCCGATCGACTCGAACCCGAATGTGACTCAGAACATGAAAATTTCTCGATTTTCGTTGAAATTCAGTCAGAACTGTTGATACATGCATTTTCATCGATTTAGACGAACTAACACCCAATTGCTCGATTAGCGTTTTCGTGGATGGTCCATTCGACTCGAACCTCGAAAGTCAGTCGAAGCATTAATAATTCTCGATGTTCGTTGAAATTCAGTCAGAAACTGTTGAAACATGCATTTTCATCAATTTAGACGAACTAACACTCAACCTCTGGATTTGCGGTCCCGTCGATGGTCCGTTCGACGCGAACCTCGAGAATGACTCGCAACATGAAAATTTCTCGATTTACGTTGAAACTCAGTCAAAAACTGTTGAAACCTGCGTTTTCATCGTTTTAGACGAACTCACACTCAATTTCTCCATTAGCGTTTTCGTGGATGGTCCATTCGACTCGAACCTCGAAAGTCACTCGAAGCATTAAAATTTCTCGATGTTCGTTGAATATCAGTCAAAAACTGTTGAAACCTGCATTTTCATCGTTTCAGACGAAATAACACCAATCGATCGATTTGCGATTTCGTCGATGGTCCGATCGACTCGAACCTCGAATGTGACTCGGAACATCAAAATTTCTCGGTTTTCGTTTAAATTCAGTCAAAAACTATTGAAACCTGCATTTTCATCGTTTTTGACGAACTAACACTTAATCGGTCGATTTCCATTCTCCTCGATGGTCCGATCGACTCGAACCTCAAAAGTGACCCGGAACATGAAAATTTCTCGATTTTCGTTGAAATTCAGTCAAAAACTATTGAAACCTGCATTTTCATCGTTTTAGACGAAATAACACCCAATCGATCGATTTGCGATTTCGTCGATGGTCCGATCGACTCGAACCTCGAATGTGACACAGAACATGAAAATTTCTCGATTTTCGTTGAAATTCAGTCAGAACTGTTGATACCTGCATTTTCATCGATTTAGACGAACTAACACCCAATTGCTCGATTAGCGTTTTCGTGGATGGTCCATTCGACTCGAACCTCGAAAGTCACTCGAAGCATTAATATTTCTCGATGTTCGTTGAAATACAGTCAAAAACTGTTGAAACATGCATTTTCATCAATTTAGACGAACTAACACTCAATCTCTGGATTTGCGGTCTCGTCGATTGTCCGTTCGACTCGAACCTCGAAAGTGACTCGCGACATGAAAATTTCTCGATGTTCATTGAAACTCAGTCAAAAACTGTTGAAACCTGCGTTTTCATCGTTTTAGTCGAAAATACACCAATCGATCGATTTGCGATTTCGTCGATGGTCCGATCGACTCGAACCTCGAATGTGACTCGGAACATGAAAATTTCTCGGTTTTCGTTGAAATTCAGTCAAAAAATATTGAAACCTGCATTTTCATCGTTTTAGACGAAATAACACTTAATCGGTCGATCTCCATTCTCGCCTATGGTCCGATCGATTCGAACCTCGAAAATGACTCGGAACATGAAAATTTCTCGATTTTCGTTGAAATTCAGTCAAAAATTATTGAAACCTGCATTTTCATCGTTTTAAACGAAATAACACCCAATCGATCGATTTGCGATTTCGTCGATGGTCCGATCGACTCGAACCCGAATGTGACTCAGAACATGAAAATTTCTCGATTTTCGTTGAAATTCAGTCAGAACTGTTGATACCTGCATTTTCATCGATTTAGACGAACTAACACCCAATTGCTCGATTAGCGTTTTCGTGGATGTTCCATTCGACTCGAACCTCGAAAGTCAGTCGAAGCATTAATATTTCTCGATGTTCGTTGAAATTCAGTCAAAAACTGTTGAAACATGCATTTTCATCAATTTAGACGAACTAACACTCAATCTCTGGATTTCCGTTCTCGTCGATGGTCCGATCGACTCGAACTTCGAAAGTGACTCGGAACATGAAAATTTCTCGATTTTCGTTGAAATTCAGTCAGAACTATTGATACCTGCATTTTCATCGATTTAGACGAACTAACACCCAATTGCTCGATTAGCGTTTTCGTGGATGGTCCATTAGTCTCGAACCTCGAAAGTCAGTCGAAGCATTAATAGTTCTCGATGTTCGTTGAAATTCAGTCAAAAACTGTTGAAACATGCATTTTCATCAATTTAGACGAACTAACACTCAATCTCTGGATTTGCGGTCTCGTCGATGGTCCGTTCGACGCCAACCTCGAGAATGACTCGCAACATGAAAATTTCTCGATTTTCGTTGAAACTCAGTCAAAAACTGTTGAAACCTGCATTTTCATCGTTTTTGACGAACTAACACTTAATCGGTCGATTTCCATTCTCGTCGATGGTCCGATCGACTCGAACCTCAAAAGTGACCCGGAACATGAAAATTTCTCGATTTTCGTTGAAATTCAGTCAAAAACTATTGAAACCTGCATTTTCATCGTTTTAGACGAAATAACACCCAATCGATCGATTTGCGATTTCGTCGATGGTCCGATCGACTCGAACCTCGAATGTGACTCAGAACATGAAAATTTCTCGATTTTCGTTGAAATTCAGTCAGAACTGTTGATACCTGCATTTTCATCGATTTAGACGAACTAACACCCAATTGCTCGATTAGCGTTTTCGTGGATGGTCCATTCGATTCTAACCTCGAAAGTCACTCGAAGCATTAATATTTCTCGATGTTCGTTGAAATTCAGTCAAAAACTATTGAAACATGCATTTTCATCAATTTAGACGATCTAACACGCAATCTCTGGATTTGCGGTCTCGTCGATGGTCCGTTCGACTCGAACCTCGAAAGTGACTCGCGACATGAAAATTTCTCGATTTTCGTTGAAACTCAGTCAAAAACTGTTGAAACCTGCGTTTTCATCGTTTTAGTCGAAATAACACCAATCGATCGATTTGCGATTTCGTCGATGGTCCGATCGACTCGAACCTCGAAAGTGACTCGGAACATGAAAATTTCTCGGTTTTCGTTGAAATTCAGTCAGAACTGTTGATACCTGCATTTTCATCGATTTAGACGAACTAACACCCAATTGCTCGATTAGCGTTTTCGTGGATGGTCTATTCGACTCGAACCTCGAAAGTCAGTCGAAGCATTAATATTTCTCGATGTTCGTTGAAATTCAGTCAAAAACTTTTGAAACATGCATTTTCATCAATTTAGACGAACTAACACTCAATCTCTGGATTTGCGGTCTCGTCGATGGTCCGATCGACTCGAACCTCGAAAGTGACTCGGAACATTAAAATTTCTCGATTTTCGTTGAAATTCAGTCAAAAACTATTGAAACCTGCATTTTCATCGTTTTAGACGAAATAAAACCCAATCGATCGATTTGCGATTTCGTCGATGGTCCGATCGACTCGAACCTCGAATGTGACTCGGAACATGAAAATTTCTCGATTTTCGTTGAAATTCAATCGGAACTGTTGATACCTGCATTTTCATCGATTTAGACGAACTAACACCCAATTGCTCGATTAGCGTTTTCGTGGATGGTCCATTCGACTCGAACCTCGAAAGTCACTCGAAGCATTAATAATTCTCGATGTTCGTTGAAATTCAGTCAAAAACTGTTGAAACATGCATTTTCATCAATTTAGATGAACTAACACTCAATCTCTGGATTTGCGGTCTCGTCGAACTCAGTCGAAAACTATTGAAACCTGCATTTTCATCGTTTTAGTCGAAATAACACCCAATCGATCGATTTGCGATTTCGTCGATGGTCCGATCGACTCGAACCCGAATGTGACTCAGAACATGAAAATTTCTCGATTTTCGTTGAAATTCAGTCAGAACTATTGATACCTGCATTTTCATCGATTTAGACGAACTAACACCCAATTGCTCGATTAGCGTTTTCGTGGATGTTCCATTCGACTCGAACCTCGAAAGTCAGTCGAAGCATTAATATTTCTCGATGTTCGTTGAAATTCAGTCAAAAACTGTTGAAACATGCATTTTCATCAATTTAGACGAACTAACACTCAATCTCTGGATTTCCGTTCTCGTCGATGGTCCGATCGACTCGAACTTCGAAAGTGACTCGGAACATGAAAATTTCTCGATTTTCGTTGAAATTCAGTCACAAACTATTGAAACTTGCATTTTCATCGTTTTAGACGAAATAACACCCAATCGATCGATTAGCGATTTCGTCGATGTTCCGATCGACTCGAACCTCGAATGTGACTCAGAACATGAAAATTTCTCGATTTTCGTTAAAATTCAGTTAGAACTATTGATACCTGCATTTTCATCGATTTAGACGAACTAACACCCAATTGCTCGATTAGCGTTTTCGTGGATGGTCCATTCGACTCGAACCTCGAAAGTCAGTCGAAGCATTAATATTTCTCGATGTTCGTTGAAATTCAGTCAAAAACTGTTGAAACCTGCATTTTCATCGTTTTTGACGAACTAACACTTAATCGGTCGATTTCCGTTCTCGTCGATGGTCCGATCGACTCGAACTTCGAAAGTGACTCGGAACATGAAAATTTCTCGATTTTCGTTGAAATTCAGTCAAAAACTATTGAAACCTGCATTTTCATCGTTTTAGACGAAATAACACCCAATCGATCGATTTGCGATTTCGTCGATGGTCCGATCGACTCGAACCTCGAATGTGACTCAGAACATGAAAATTTCTCGATTTTCGTTGAAATTCAGTCAGAACTGTTGATACCTGCATTTTCATCGATTTAGACGAACTAACACCCAATTGCTCGATTAGCGTTTTCGTGGATGGTCCATTCGACTCTAACCTCGAAAGTCACTCGAAGCATTAATATTTCTCGATGTTCGTTGAAATTCAGTCAAAAACTATTGAAACATGCATTTTCATCAATTTAGACGAACTAACACGCAATCTCTGGATTTGCGGTCTCGTCGATGGTCCGTTCGACTCGAACTTCGAAAGTGACTCGCGACATGAAAATTTCTCGATTTTCGTTGAAACTCAGTCAAAAACTGTTGAAACCTGCGTTTTCATCGTTTTAGTCGAAATAACACCAATCGATCGATTTGCGATTTCGTCGATGGTCCGATCGACTCGAACCTCGAAAGTGACTCGGAACATGAAAATTTCTCGGTTTTCGTTGAAATTCAGTCAGAACTGTTGATACCTGCATTTTCATCGATTTAGACGAACTAACACCCAATTGCTCGATTAGCGTTTTCGTGGATGGTCTATTCGACTCGAACCTCGAAAGTCAGTCGAAGCATTAATATTTCTCGATGTTCGTTGAAATTCAGTCAAAAACTGTTGAAACATGCATTTTCATCGTTTTAGACGAAATAAAACCCAATCGATCGATTTGCGATTTCGTCGATGGTCCGATCGACTCGAACCTCGAAAGTGACTCGCGACATGAAAATTTCTCGATTTTCGTTGAAACTCAGTCAAAAACTGTTGAAACCTGCGTTTTCATCGTTTTAGTCGAAATAACACCAATCGATCGATTTGCGATTTCGTCGATGGTCCGATCGACTCGAACCTCGAAAGTGACTCGGAACATGAAAATTTCTCGCTTTTCGTTGAAATTCAGTCAAAAAATATTGAAACCTGCATTTTCATCGTTTTAGACGAAATAACACTTAATCGGTCGATTTCCATTCTCGTCGATGGTCCGATCGACTCGAACCTCGAAAGTGACTCCGAATATGAAAATTTCTCGATTTTCGTTGAAATTCAGTCAGAACTGTTGATACCTGCATTTTCATCGATTTAGACGAACTAACACTCAATCCCTGGATTTGCGGTCTCGTCGATGGTCCGTTCGACTCGAACCTCGATAGTGACTCGCAACATGAAAATTTCTCGGTTTTCGTTGAAATTCAGTCACAAACTATTGAAACTTGCATTTTCATCGTTTTAGACGAAATAACACCCAATCGATCGATTAGCGATTTCGTCGATGTTCCGATCGACTCGAACCTCGAATGTGACTCAGAACATGAAAATTTCTCGATTTTCGTTGAAATTCCGTTAGAACTATTGATACCTGCATTTTCATCGATTTAGACGAACTAACACCCAATTGCTCGATTAGCGTTTTCGTGGATGGTCCATTCGACTCGAACCTCGAAAGTCAGTCGAAGCATTAATATTTCTCGATGTTCGTTTAAATTCAGTCAAAAACTGTTGAAACCTGCATTTTCATCGTTTTTGACGAACTAACACTTAATCGGTCGATTTCCGTTCTCGTCGATGGTCCGATCGACTCGAACTTCGAAAGTGACTCGGAACATGAAAATTTCTCGATTTTCGTTGAAATTCAGTCAAAAACTATTGAAACCTGCATTTTCATCGTTTTAGACGAAATAACACCCAATCGATCGATTTGCGATTTCGTCGATGGTCCGATCGACTCGAACCTCGAATCTGACTCAGAACATGAAAATTTCTCGATTTTCGTTGAAATTCAGTCAGAACTGTTGATACCTGCATTTTCATCGATTTAGACGAACTAACACCCAATTGCTCGATTAGCGTTTTCGTGGATGGTCCATTCGACTCTAACCTCGAAAGTCACTCGAAGCATTAATATTTCTCGATGTTCGTTGAAATTCAGTCAAAAACTATTGAAACATGCATTTTCATCAATTTAGACGAACTAACACGCAATCTCTGGATTTGCGGTCTCGTCGATGGTCCGTTCGACTCGAACTTCGAAAGTGACTCGCGACATGAAAATTTCTCGATTTTCGTTGAAACTCAGTCAAAAACTGTTGAAACCTGCGTTTTCATCGTTTTAGTCGAAATAACACCAATCGATCGATTTGCGATTTCGTCGATGGTCCGATCGACTCGAACCTCGAAAGTGACTCGGAACATGAAAATTTCTCGGTTTTCGTTGAAATTCAGTCAGAACTGTTGATACCTGCATTTTCATCGATTTAGACGAACTAACACCCAATTGCTCGATTAGCGTTTTCGTGGATGGTCCATTCGACTCGAACCTCGAAAGTCAGTCGAAGCATTAATAATTCTCGATGTTCGTTGAAATTCAGTCAGAAACTGTTGAAACATGCATTTTCATCAATTTAGACGAACTAACACTCAACCTCTGGATTTGCGGTCCCGTCGATGGTCCGTTCGACACGAACCTCGAGAATGACTCGCAACATGAAAATTTCTCGATTTACGTTGAAACTCAGTCAAAAACTGTTGAAACCTGCGTTTTCATCGTTTTAGACGAACTCACACTCAATTTCTCCATTAGCGTTTTCGTGGATGGTCCATTCGACTCGAACCTCGAAAGTCACTCGAAGCATTAAAATTTCTCGATGTTCGTTGAATATCAGTCAAAAACTGTTGAAACCTGCATTTTCATCGTTTCAGACGAAATAACACCAATCGATCGATTTGCGATTTCGTCGATGGTCCGATCGACTCGAACCTCGAATGTGACTCGGAACATGAAAATTTCTCGGTTTTCGTTGAAATTCAGTCAAAAAATATTGAAACCTGCATTTTCATCGTTTTAGACGAAATAACACTTAATCGGTCGATCTCCATTCTCGCCTATGGTCCGATCGATTCGAACCTCGAAAATGACTCGGAACATGAAAATTTCTCGATTTTCGTTGAAATTCAGTCAAAAATTATTGAAACCTGCATTTTCATCGTTTTAAACGAAATAACACCCAATCGATCGATTTGCGATTTCGTCGATGGTCCGATCGACTCGAACCCGAATGTGACTCAGAACATGAAAATTTCTCGATTTTCGTTGAAATTCAGTCAGAACTGTTGATACATGCATTTTCATCGATTTAGACGAACTAACACCCAATTGCTCGATTAGCGTTTTCGTGGATGGTCAATTCGACTCGAACCTCGAAAGTCAGTCGAAGCATTAATATTTCTCGATGTTCGTTGAAATTCAGTCAAAAACTGTTGAAACATGCATTTTCATCAATTTAGACGAACTAACACTCAATCTCTGGATTTGCGGTCTCGTCGATGGTCCGATCGACTCGAACCTCGAATGTGACTCAGAACATGAAAATTTCTCGATTTTCGTTGAAATTCAGTCAGAACTATTGATACCTGCATTTTCATCGATTTAGACGAACTAACACCCAATTGCTCGATTAGCGTTTTCGTGGATGGTCCATTCGACTCGAACCTCGAAAGTCAGTCGAAGCATTAATAATTCTCGATGTTCGTTGAAATTCAGTCAGAAACTGTTGAAACATGCATTTTCATCAATTTAGACGAACTAACACTCAACCTCTGGATTTGCGGTCCCGTCGATGGTCCGTTCGACGCGAACCTCGAGAATGACTCGAAACATGAAAATTTCTCGATTTACGTTGAAACTCAGTCAAAAACTGTTGAAACCTGCGTTTTCATCGTTTTAGACGAACTCACACTCAATTTCTCCATTAGCGTTTTCGTGGATGGTCCATTCGACTCGAACCTCGAAAGTCACTCGAAGCATTAAAATTTCTCGATGTTCGTTGAATATCAGTCAAAAACTGTTGAAACCTGGATTTTCATCGTTTCAGACGAAATAACACCAATCGATCGATTTGCGATTTCGTCGATGGTCCGATCGACTCGAACCTCGAATGTGACTCGGTACATCAAAATTTCTCGGTTTTCGTTTAAATTCAGTCAAAAACTATTGAAACCTGTATTTTCATCGTTTTAGACGAAATAAAACCCAATCGATCGATTTGCGATCTCGTCGATGGTCCTATCGACTCGAACCTCGAATGTGACTCGGAACATGAAAATTTCTCGATTTTCGTTGAAATTCAGTCAGAACTGTTGATACCTGCATTTTCATCGATTTAGACGAACTAACACCCAATTGCTCGATTAGCGTTTTCGTGGATGTTCCATTCGACTCGAACCTCGAAAGTCAGTCGAAGCATTAATATTTCTCGATGTTCGTTGAAATTCAGTCAAAAACTGTTGAAACATGCATTTTCATCAATTTAGACGAACTAACACTCAATCTCTGGATTTCCGTTCTCGTCGATGGTCCGATCGACTCGAACTTCGAAAGTGACTCGGAACATGAAAATTTCTCGATTTTCGTTGAAATTCAGTCAGAACTATTGATACCTGCATTTTCATCGATTTAGACGAACTAACACCCAATTGCTCGATTAGCGTTTTCGTGGATGGTCCATTAGTCTCGAACCTCGAAAGTCAGTCGAAGCATTAATAGTTCTCGATGTTCGTTGAAATTCAGTCAAAAACTGTTGAAACATGCATTTTCATCAATTTAGACGAACTAACACTCAATCTCTGGATTTGCGGTCTCGTCGATGGTCCGTTCGACGCCAACCTCGAGAATGACTCGCAACATGAAAATTTCTCGATTTTCGTTGAAACTCAGTCAAAAACTGTTGAAACCTGCATTTTCATCGTTTTTGACGAACTAACACTTAATCGGTCGATTTCCATTCTCGTCGATGGTCCGATCGACTCGAACCTCAAAAGTGACCCGGAACATGAAAATTTCTCGATTTTCGTTGAAATTCAGTCAAAAACTATTGAAACCTGCATTTTCATCGTTTTAGACGAAATAACACCCAAACGATCGATTTGCGATTTCGTCGATGGTCCGATCGACTCGAACCTCGAATGTGACTCAGAACATGAAAATTTCTCGATTTTCGTTGAAATTCAGTCAGAACTGTTGATACCTGCATTTTCATCGATTTAGACGAACTAACACCCAATTGCTCGATTAGCGTTTTCGTGGATGGTCCATTCGATTCTAACCTCGAAAGTCACTCGAAGCATTAATATTTCTCGATGTTCGTTGAAATTCAGTCAAAAACTATTGAAACATGCATTTTCATCAATTTAGACGATCTAACACGCAATCTCTGGATTTGCGGTCTCGTCGATGGTCCGTTCGACTCGAACCTCGAAAGTGACTCGCGACATGAAAATTTCTCGATTTTCGTTGAAACTCAGTCAAAAACTGTTGAAACCTGCGTTTTCATCGTTTTAGTCGAAATAACACCAATCGATCGATTTGCGATTTCGTCGATGGTCCGATCGACTCGAACCTCGAAAGTGACTCGGAACATGAAAATTTCTCGGTTTTCGTTGAAATTCAGTCAGAACTGTTGATACCTGCATTTTCATCGATTTAGACGAACTAACACCCAATTGCTCGATTAGCGTTTTCGTGGATGGTCTATTCGACTCGAACCTCGAAAGTCAGTCGAAGCATTAATATTTCTCGATGTTCGTTGAAATTCAGTCAAAAACTTTTGAAACATGCATTTTCATCAATTTAGACGAACTAACACTCAATCTCTGGATTTGCGGTCTCGTCGATGGTCCGATCGACTCGAACCTCGAAAGTGACTCGGAACATTAAAATTTCTCGATTTTCGTTGAAATTCAGTCAAAAACTATTGAAACCTGCATTTTCATCGTTTTAGACGAAATAAAACCCAATCGATCGATTTGCGATTTCGTCGATGGTCCGATCGACTCGAACCTCGAATGTGACTCGGAACATGAAAATTTCTCGATTTTCGTTGAAATTCAATCGGAACTGTTGATACCTGCATTTTCATCGATTTAGACGAACTAACACCCAATTGCTCGATTAGCGTTTTCGTGGATGGTCCATTCGACTCGAACCTCGAAAGTCACTCGAAGCATTAATAATTCTCGATGTTCGTTGAAATTCAGTCAAAAACTGTTGAAACATGCATTTTCATCAATTTAGATGAACTAACACTCAATCTCTGGATTTGCGGTCTCGTCGAACTCAGTCGAAAACTATTGAAACCTGCATTTTCATCGTTTTAGTCGAAATAACACCCAATCGATCGATTTGCGATTTCGTCGATGGTCCGATCGACTCGAACCCGAATGTGACTCAGAACATGAAAATTTCTCGATTTTCGTTGAAATTCAGTCAGAACTATTGATACCTGCATTTTCATCGATTTAGACGAACTAACACCCAATTGCTCGATTAGCGTTTTCGTGGATGTTCCATTCGACTCGAACCTCGAAAGTCAGTCGAAGCATTAATATTTCTCGATGTTCGTTGAAATTCAGTCAAAAACTGTTGAAACATGCATTTTCATCAATTTAGACGAACTAACACTCAATCTCTGGATTTCCGTTCTCGTCGATGGTCCGATCGACTCGAACTTCGAAAGTGACTCGGAACATGAAAATTTCTCGATTTTCGTTGAAATTCAGTCACAAACTATTGAAACTTGCATTTTCATCGTTTTAGACGAAATAACACCCAATCGATCGATTAGCGATTTCGTCGATGTTCCGATCGACTCGAACCTCGAATGTGACTCAGAACATGAAAATTTCTCGATTTTCGTTAAAATTCAGTTAGAACTATTGATACCTGCATTTTCATCGATTTAGACGAACTAACACCCAATTGCTCGATTAGCGTTTTCGTGGATGGTCCATTCGACTCGAACCTCGAAAGTCAGTCGAAGCATTAATATTTCTCGATGTTCGTTGAAATTCAGTCAAAAACTGTTGAAACCTGCATTTTCATCGTTTTTGACGAACTAACACTTAATCGGTCGATTTCCGTTCTCGTCGATGGTCCGATCGACTCGAACTTCGAAAGTGACTCGGAACATGAAAATTTCTCGATTTTCGTTGAAATTCAGTCAAAAACTATTGAAACCTGCATTTTCATCGTTTTAGACGAAATAACACCCAATCGATCGATTTGCGATTTCGTCGATGGTCCGATCGACTCGAACCCGAATGTGACTCAGAACATGAAAATTTCTCGATTTTCGTTGAAATTCAGTCAGAACTGTTGATACATGCATTTTCATCGATTTAGACGAACTAACACCCAATTGCTCGATTAGCGTTTTCGTGGATGGTCAATTCGACTCGAACCTCGAAAGTCAGTCGAAGCATTAATATTTCTCGATGTTCGTTGAAATTCAGTCAAAAACTGTTGAAACATGCATTTTCATCAATTTAGACGAACTAACACTCAATCTCTGGATTTGCGGTCTCGTCGATGGTCCGATCGACTCGAACCTCGAATGTGACTCAGAACATGAAAATTTCTCGATTTTCGTTGAAATTCAGTCAGAACTATTGATACCTGCATTTTCATCGATTTAGACGAACTAACACCCAATTGCTCGATTAGCGTTTTCGTGGATGGTCCATTCGACTCGAACCTCGAAAGTCAGTCGAAGCATTAATAATTCTCGATGTTCGTTGAAATTCAGTCAGAAACTGTTGAAACATGCATTTTCATCAATTTAGACGAACTAACACTCAACCTCTGGATTTGCGGTCCCGTCGATGGTCCGTTCGACGCGAACCTCGAGAATGACTCGAAACATGAAAATTTCTCGATTTACGTTGAAACTCAGTCAAAAACTGTTGAAACCTGCGTTTTCATCGTTTTAGACGAACTCACACTCAATTTCTCCATTAGCGTTTTCGTGGATGGTCCATTCGACTCGAACCTCGAAAGTCACTCGAAGCATTAAAATTTCTCGATGTTCGTTGAATATCAGTCAAAAACTGTTGAAACCTGGATTTTCATCATTTCAGACGAAATAACACCAATCGATCGATTTGCGATTTCGTCGATGGGCCGATCGACTCGAACCTCGAATGTGACTCGGTACATCAAAATTTCTCGGTTTTCGTTTAAATTCAGTCAAAAACTATTGAAACCTGTATTTTCATCGTTTTAGACGAAATAAAACCCAATCGATCGATTTGCGATCTCGTCGATGGTCCTATCGACTCGAACCTCGAATGTGACTCGGAACATGAAAATTTCTCGATTTTCGTTGAAATTCAGTCAGAACTGTTGATACCTGCATTTTCATCGATTTAGACGAACTAACACCCAATTGCTCGATTAGCGTTTTCGTGGATGTTCCATTCGACTCGAACCTCGAAAGTCAGTCGAAGCATTAATATTTCTCGATGTTCGTTGAAATTCAGTCAAAAACTGTTGAAACATGCATTTTCATCAATTTAGACGAACTAACACTCAATCTCTGGATTTCCGTTCTCGTCGATGGTCCGATCGACTCGAACTTCGAAAGTGACTCGGAACATGAAAATTTCTCGATTTTCGTTGAAATTCAGTCAGAACTATTGATACCTGCATTTTCATCGATTTAGACGAACTAACACCCAATTGCTCGATTAGCGTTTTCGTGGATGGTCCATTAGTCTCGAACCTCGAAAGTCAGTCGAAGCATTAATAGTTCTCGGTTTTCGTTGAAATTCAGTCAAAAACTGTTGAAACCTACGTTTTCATCGTTTTAGTCGAAATAACACTAATCGATCGATTTGCAATTTCGTCGATGGTCCGATCGTCTCGAACCTCGAAAGTGACTCGGAACATGAAAATTTCTCGATTATCGTTGAAATTCAGTCAGAACTGTTGATACCTGCATTTTCATCGATTTAGACGAACTAACACCCAATTGCTCGATTAGCGTTTTCGTGGATGGTCCATTCGACTCGAACCTCGAAAGTCACTCGAAGCATTAAAATTTCTCGATGTGCGTTGAAATTCAGTCAAAAACTGTTGAAACATGCATTTTCATCGTTTTTGACAAACTAACACTCAATCTCTGGATTTCCGTTCTCGTCGATGGTCCGATCGACTCGAACTTCGAAAGTGACTCGGAACATGAAAATTTCTCGATTTTCGTTGAAATTCAGTCACAAACTATTGAAACTTGCATTTTCATCGTTTTAGACGAAATAACACCCAATCGATCGATTAGCGATTTCGTCGATGTTCCGATCGACTCGAACCTCGAATGTGACTCAGAACATGAAAATTTCTCGATTTTCGTTGAAATTCAGTTAGAACTATTGATACCTGCATTTTCATCGATTTAGACGAACTAACACCCAATTGCTCGATTAGCGTTTTCGTGGATGGTCCATTCGACTCGAACCTCGAAAGTCAGTCGAAGCATTAATATTTCTCGATGTTCGTTGAAATTCAGTCAAAAACTGTTGAAACCTGCATTTTCATCGTTTTTGACGAACTAACACTTAATCGGTCGATTTCCGTTCTCGTCGACGGTCCGATCGACTCGAACTTCGAAAGTGACTCGGAACATGAAAATTTCTCGATTTTCGTTGAAATTCAGTCAAAAACTATTGAAACCTGCATTTTCATCGTTTTAGACGAAATAACACCTAATCGATCGATTTGCGATTTCGTCGATGGTCCGATCGACTCGAACCTCGAATGTGACTCAGAACATGAAAATTTCTCGATTTTCGTTGAAATTCAGTCAGAACTGTTGATACCTGCATTTTCATCGATTTAGACGAACTAACACCCAATTGCTCGATTAGCGTTTTCGTGGATGGTCCATTCGACTCTAACCTCGAAAGTCACTCGAAGCATTAATATTTCTCGATGTTCGTTGAAATTCAGTCAAAAACTATTGAAACATGCATTTTCATCAATTTAGACGAACTAACACGCAATCTCTGGATTTGCGGTCTCGTCGATGGTCCGTTCGACTCGAACCTCGAAAGTGACTCGCGACATGAAAATTTCTCGATTTTCGTTGAAACTCAGTCAAAAACTGTTGAAACCTGCGTTTTCATCGTTTTAGTCGAAATAACACCAATCGATCGATTTGCGATTTCGTCGATGGTCCGATCGACTCGAACCCGAATGTGACTCAGAACATGAAAATTTCTCGATTTTCGTTGAAATTCAGTCAGAACTGTTGATACATGCATTTTCATCGATTTAGACGAACTAACACCCAATTGCTCGATTAGCGTTTTCGTGGATGGTCAATTCGACTCGAACCTCGAAAGTCAGTCGAAGCATTAATATTTCTCGATGTTCGTTGAAATTCAGTCAAAAACTATTGAAACATGCATTTTCATCAATTTAGACGAACTAACACGCAATCTCTGGATTTGCGGTCTCGTCGATGGTCCGTTCGACTCGAACTTCGAAAGTGACTCGCGACATGAAAATTTCTCGATTTTCGTTGAAACTCAGTCAAAAACTGTTGAAACCTGCGTTTTCATCGTTTTAGTCGAAATAACACCAATCGATCGATTTGCGATTTCGTCGATGGTCCGATCGACTCGAACCTCGAAAGTGACTCGGAACATGAAAATTTCTCGGTTTTCGTTGAAATTCAGTCAGAACTGTTGATACCTGCATTTTCATCGATTTAGACGAACTAACACCCAATTGCTCGATTAGCGTTTTCGTGGATGGTCTATTCGACTCGAACCTCGAAAGTCAGTCGAAGCATTAATATTTCTCGATGTTCGTTGAAATTCAGTCAAAAACTGTTGAAACATGCATTTTCATCGTTTTAGACGAAATAAAACCCAATCGATCGATTTGCGATTTCGTCGATGGTCCGATCGACTCGAACCTCGAAAGTGACTCGCGACATGAAAATTTCTCGATTTTCGTTGAAACTCAGTCAAAAACTGTTGAAACCTGCGTTTTCATCGTTTTAGTCGAAATAACACCAATCGATCGATTTGCGATTTCGTCGATGGTCCGATCGACTCGAACCTCGAAAGTGACTCGGAACATGAAAATTTCTCGCTTTTCGTTGAAATTCAGTCAAAAAATATTGAAACCTGCATTTTCATCGTTTTAGACGAAATAACACTTAATCGGTCGATTTCCATTCTCGTCGATGGTCCGATCGACTCGAACCTCGAAAGTGACTCCGAATATGAAAATTTCTCGATTTTCGTTGAAATTCAGTCAGAACTGTTGATACCTGCATTTTCATCGATTTAGACGAACTAACACTCAATCCCTGGATTTGCGGTCTCGTCGATGGTCCGTTCGACTCGAACCTCGATAGTGACTCGCAACATGAAAATTTCTCGGTTTTCGTTGAAATTCAGTCACAAACTATTGAAACTTGCATTTTCATCGTTTTAGACGAAATAACACCCAATCGATCGATTAGCGATTTCGTCGATGTTCCGATCGACTCGAACCTCGAATGTGACTCAGAACATGAAAATTTCTCGATTTTCGTTGAAATTCCGTTAGAACTATTGATACCTGCATTTTCATCGATTTAGACGAACTAACACCCAATTGCTCGATTAGCGTTTTCGTGGATGGTCCATTCGACTCGAACCTCGAAAGTCAGTCGAAGCATTAATATTTCTCGATGTTCGTTTAAATTCAGTCAAAAACTGTTGAAACCTGCATTTTCATCGTTTTTGACGAACTAACACTTAATCGGTCGATTTCCGTTCTCGTCGATGGTCCGATCGACTCGAACTTCGAAAGTGACTCGGAACATGAAAATTTCTCGATTTTCGTTGAAATTCAGTCAAAAACTATTGAAACCTGCATTTTCATCGTTTTAGACGAAATAACACCCAATCGATCGATTTGCGATTTCGTCGATGGTCCGATCGACTCGAACCTCGAATCTGACTCAGAACATGAAAATTTCTCGATTTTCGTTGAAATTCAGTCAGAACTGTTGATACCTGCATTTTCATCGATTTAGACGAACTAACACCCAATTGCTCGATTAGCGTTTTCGTGGATGGTCCATTCGACTCTAACCTCGAAAGTCACTCGAAGCATTAATATTTCTCGATGTTCGTTGAAATTCAGTCAAAAACTATTGAAACATGCATTTTCATCAATTTAGACGAACTAACACGCAATCTCTGGATTTGCGGTCTCGTCGATGGTCCGTTCGACTCGAACTTCGAAAGTGACTCGCGACATGAAAATTTCTCGATTTTCGTTGAAACTCAGTCAAAAACTGTTGAAACCTGCGTTTTCATCGTTTTAGTCGAAATAACACCAATCGATCGATTTGCGATTTCGTCGATGGTCCGATCGACTCGAACCTCGAAAGTGACTCGGAACATGAAAATTTCTCGGTTTTCGTTGAAATTCAGTCAGAACTGTTGATACCTGCATTTTCATCGATTTAGACGAACTAACACCCAATTGCTCGATTAGCGTTTTCGTGGATGGTCCATTCGACTCGAACCTCGAAAGTCAGTCGAAGCATTAATAATTCTCGATGTTCGTTGAAATTCAGTCAGAAACTGTTGAAACATGCATTTTCATCAATTTAGACGAACTAACACTCAACCTCTGGATTTGCGGTCCCGTCGATGGTCCGTTCGACACGAACCTCGAGAATGACTCGCAACATGAAAATTTCTCGATTTACGTTGAAACTCAGTCAAAAACTGTTGAAACCTGCGTTTTCATCGTTTTAGACGAACTCACACTCAATTTCTCCATTAGCGTTTTCGTGGATGGTCCATTCGACTCGAACCTCGAAAGTCACTCGAAGCATTAAAATTTCTCGATGTTCGTTGAATATCAGTCAAAAACTGTTGAAACCTGCATTTTCATCGTTTCAGACGAAATAACACCAATCGATCGATTTGCGATTTCGTCGATGGTCCGATCGACTCGAACCTCGAATGTGACTCGGAACATGAAAATTTCTCGGTTTTCGTTGAAATTCAGTCAAAAAATATTGAAACCTGCATTTTCATCGTTTTAGACGAAATAACACTTAATCGGTCGATCTCCATTCTCGCCTATGGTCCGATCGATTCGAACCTCGAAAATGACTCGGAACATGAAAATTTCTCGATTTTCGTTGAAATTCAGTCAAAAATTATTGAAACCTGCATTTTCATCGTTTTAAACGAAATAACACCCAATCGATCGATTTGCGATTTCGTCGATGGTCCGATCGACTCGAACCCGAATGTGACTCAGAACATGAAAATTTCTCGATTTTCGTTGAAATTCAGTCAGAACTGTTGATACATGCATTTTCATCGATTTAGACGAACTAACACCCAATTGCTCGATTAGCGTTTTCGTGGATGGTCAATTCGACTCGAACCTCGAAAGTCAGTCGAAGCATTAATATTTCTCGATGTTCGTTGAAATTCAGTCAAAAACTGTTGAAACATGCATTTTCATCAATTTAGACGAACTAACACTCAATCTCTGGATTTGCGGTCTCGTCGATGGTCCGATCGACTCGAACCTCGAATGTGACTCAGAACATGAAAATTTCTCGATTTTCGTTGAAATTCAGTCAGAACTATTGATACCTGCATTTTCATCGATTTAGACGAACTAACACCCAATTGCTCGATTAGCGTTTTCGTGGATGGTCCATTCGACTCGAACCTCGAAAGTCAGTCGAAGCATTAATAATTCTCGATGTTCGTTGAAATTCAGTCAGAAACTGTTGAAACATGCATTTTCATCAATTTAGACGAACTAACACTCAACCTCTGGATTTGCGGTCCCGTCGATGGTCCGTTCGACGCGAACCTCGAGAATGACTCGAAACATGAAAATTTCTCGATTTACGTTGAAACTCAGTCAAAAACTGTTGAAACCTGCGTTTTCATCGTTTTAGACGAACTCACACTCAATTTCTCCATTAGCGTTTTCGTGGATGGTCCATTCGACTCGAACCTCGAAAGTCACTCGAAGCATTAAAATTTCTCGATGTTCGTTGAATATCAGTCAAAAACTGTTGAAACCTGGATTTTCATCGTTTCAGACGAAATAACACCAATCGATCGATTTGCGATTTCGTCGATGGTCCGATCGACTCGAACCTCGAATGTGACTCGGTACATCAAAATTTCTCGGTTTTCGTTTAAATTCAGTCAAAAACTATTGAAACCTGTATTTTCATCGTTTTAGACGAAATAAAACCCAATCGATCGATTTGCGATCTCGTCGATGGTCCTATCGACTCGAACCTCGAATGTGACTCGGAACATGAAAATTTCTCGATTTTCGTTGAAATTCAGTCAGAACTGTTGATACCTGCATTTTCATCGATTTAGACGAACTAACACCCAATTGCTCGATTAGCGTTTTCGTGGATGTTCCATTCGACTCGAACCTCGAAAGTCAGTCGAAGCATTAATATTTCTCGATGTTCGTTGAAATTCAGTCAAAAACTGTTGAAACATGCATTTTCATCAATTTAGACGAACTAACACTCAATCTCTGGATTTCCGTTCTCGTCGATGGTCCGATCGACTCGAACTTCGAAAGTGACTCGGAACATGAAAATTTCTCGATTTTCGTTGAAATTCAGTCAGAACTATTGATACCTGCATTTTCATCGATTTAGACGAACTAACACCCAATTGCTCGATTAGCGTTTTCGTGGATGGTCCATTAGTCTCGAACCTCGAAAGTCAGTCGAAGCATTAATAGTTCTCGATGTTCGTTGAAATTCAGTCAAAAACTGTTGAAACATGCATTTTCATCAATTTAGACGAACTAACACTCAATCTCTGGATTTGCGGTCTCGTCGATGGTCCGTTCGACGCCAACCTCGAGAATGACTCGCAACATGAAAATTTCTCGATTTTCGTTGAAACTCAGTCAAAAACTGTTGAAACCTGCATTTTCATCGTTTTTGACGAACTAACACTTAATCGGTCGATTTCCATTCTCGTCGATGGTCCGATCGACTCGAACCTCAAAAGTGACCCGGAACATGAAAATTTCTCGATTTTCGTTGAAATTCAGTCAAAAACTATTGAAACCTGCATTTTCATCGTTTTAGACGAAATAACACCCAAACGATCGATTTGCGATTTCGTCGATGGTCCGATCGACTCGAACCTCGAATGTGACTCAGAACATGAAAATTTCTCGATTTTCGTTGAAATTCAGTCAGAACTGTTGATACCTGCATTTTCATCGATTTAGACGAACTAACACCCAATTGCTCGATTAGCGTTTTCGTGGATGGTCCATTCGATTCTAACCTCGAAAGTCACTCGAAGCATTAATATTTCTCGATGTTCGTTGAAATTCAGTCAAAAACTATTGAAACATGCATTTTCATCAATTTAGACGATCTAACACGCAATCTCTGGATTTGCGGTCTCGTCGATGGTCCGTTCGACTCGAACCTCGAAAGTGACTCGCGACATGAAAATTTCTCGATTTTCGTTGAAACTCAGTCAAAAACTGTTGAAACCTGCGTTTTCATCGTTTTAGTCGAAATAACACCAATCGATCGATTTGCGATTTCGTCGATGGTCCGATCGACTCGAACCTCGAAAGTGACTCGGAACATGAAAATTTCTCGGTTTTCGTTGAAATTCAGTCAGAACTGTTGATACCTGCATTTTCATCGATTTAGACGAACTAACACCCAATTGCTCGATTAGCGTTTTCGTGGATGGTCTATTCGACTCGAACCTCGAAAGTCAGTCGAAGCATTAATATTTCTCGATGTTCGTTGAAATTCAGTCAAAAACTTTTGAAACATGCATTTTCATCAATTTAGACGAACTAACACTCAATCTCTGGATTTGCGGTCTCGTCGATGGTCCGATCGACTCGAACCTCGAAAGTGACTCGGAACATTAAAATTTCTCGATTTTCGTTGAAATTCAGTCAAAAACTATTGAAACCTGCATTTTCATCGTTTTAGACGAAATAAAACCCAATCGATCGATTTGCGATTTCGTCGATGGTCCGATCGACTCGAACCTCGAATGTGACTCGGAACATGAAAATTTCTCGATTTTCGTTGAAATTCAATCGGAACTGTTGATACCTGCATTTTCATCGATTTAGACGAACTAACACCCAATTGCTCGATTAGCGTTTTCGTGGATGGTCCATTCGACTCGAACCTCGAAAGTCACTCGAAGCATTAATAATTCTCGATGTTCGTTGAAATTCAGTCAAAAACTGTTGAAACATGCATTTTCATCAATTTAGATGAACTAACACTCAATCTCTGGATTTGCGGTCTCGTCGAACTCAGTCGAAAACTATTGAAACCTGCATTTTCATCGTTTTAGTCGAAATAACACCCAATCGATCGATTTGCGATTTCGTCGATGGTCCGATCGACTCGAACCCGAATGTGACTCAGAACATGAAAATTTCTCGATTTTCGTTGAAATTCAGTCAGAACTATTGATACCTGCATTTTCATCGATTTAGACGAACTAACACCCAATTGCTCGATTAGCGTTTTCGTGGATGTTCCATTCGACTCGAACCTCGAAAGTCAGTCGAAGCATTAATATTTCTCGATGTTCGTTGAAATTCAGTCAAAAACTGTTGAAACATGCATTTTCATCAATTTAGACGAACTAACACTCAATCTCTGGATTTCCGTTCTCGTCGATGGTCCGATCGACTCGAACTTCGAAAGTGACTCGGAACATGAAAATTTCTCGATTTTCGTTGAAATTCAGTCACAAACTATTGAAACTTGCATTTTCATCGTTTTAGACGAAATAACACCCAATCGATCGATTAGCGATTTCGTCGATGTTCCGATCGACTCGAACCTCGAATGTGACTCAGAACATGAAAATTTCTCGATTTTCGTTAAAATTCAGTTAGAACTATTGATACCTGCATTTTCATCGATTTAGACGAACTAACACCCAATTGCTCGATTAGCGTTTTCGTGGATGGTCCATTCGACTCGAACCTCGAAAGTCAGTCGAAGCATTAATATTTCTCGATGTTCGTTGAAATTCAGTCAAAAACTGTTGAAACCTGCATTTTCATCGTTTTTGACGAACTAACACTTAATCGGTCGATTTCCGTTCTCGTCGATGGTCCGATCGACTCGAACTTCGAAAGTGACTCGGAACATGAAAATTTCTCGATTTTCGTTGAAATTCAGTCAAAAACTATTGAAACCTGCATTTTCATCGTTTTAGACGAAATAACACCCAATCGATCGATTTGCGATTTCGTCGATGGTCCGATCGACTCGAACCCGAATGTGACTCAGAACATGAAAATTTCTCGATTTTCGTTGAAATTCAGTCAGAACTGTTGATACATGCATTTTCATCGATTTAGACGAACTAACACCCAATTGCTCGATTAGCGTTTTCGTGGATGGTCAATTCGACTCGAACCTCGAAAGTCAGTCGAAGCATTAATATTTCTCGATGTTCGTTGAAATTCAGTCAAAAACTGTTGAAACATGCATTTTCATCAATTTAGACGAACTAACACTCAATCTCTGGATTTGCGGTCTCGTCGATGGTCCGATCGACTCGAACCTCGAATGTGACTCAGAACATGAAAATTTCTCGATTTTCGTTGAAATTCAGTCAGAACTATTGATACCTGCATTTTCATCGATTTAGACGAACTAACACCCAATTGCTCGATTAGCGTTTTCGTGGATGGTCCATTCGACTCGAACCTCGAAAGTCAGTCGAAGCATTAATAATTCTCGATGTTCGTTGAAATTCAGTCAGAAACTGTTGAAACATGCATTTTCATCAATTTAGACGAACTAACACTCAACCTCTGGATTTGCGGTCCCGTCGATGGTCCGTTCGACGCGAACCTCGAGAATGACTCGAAACATGAAAATTTCTCGATTTACGTTGAAACTCAGTCAAAAACTGTTGAAACCTGCGTTTTCATCGTTTTAGACGAACTCACACTCAATTTCTCCATTAGCGTTTTCGTGGATGGTCCATTCGACTCGAACCTCGAAAGTCACTCGAAGCATTAAAATTTCTCGATGTTCGTTGAATATCAGTCAAAAACTGTTGAAACCTGGATTTTCATCGTTTCAGACGAAATAACACCAATCGATCGATTTGCGATTTCGTCGATGGGCCGATCGACTCGAACCTCGAATGTGACTCGGTACATCAAAATTTCTCGGTTTTCGTTTAAATTCAGTCAAAAACTATTGAAACCTGTATTTTCATCGTTTTAGACGAAATAAAACCCAATCGATCGATTTGCGATCTCGTCGATGGTCCTATCGACTCGAACCTCGAATGTGACTCGGAACATGAAAATTTCTCGATTTTCGTTGAAATTCAGTCAGAACTGTTGATACCTGCATTTTCATCGATTTAGACGAACTAACACCCAATTGCTCGATTAGCGTTTTCGTGGATGTTCCATTCGACTCGAACCTCGAAAGTCAGTCGAAGCATTAATATTTCTCGATGTTCGTTGAAATTCAGTCAAAAACTGTTGAAACATGCATTTTCATCAATTTAGACGAACTAACACTCAATCTCTGGATTTCCGTTCTCGTCGATGGTCCGATCGACTCGAACTTCGAAAGTGACTCGGAACATGAAAATTTCTCGATTTTCGTTGAAATTCAGTCAGAACTATTGATACCTGCATTTTCATCGATTTAGACGAACTAACACCCAATTGCTCGATTAGCGTTTTCGTGGATGGTCCATTAGTCTCGAACCTCGAAAGTCAGTCGAAGCATTAATAGTTCTCGATGTTCGTTGAAATTCAGTCAAAAACTGTTGAAACATGCATTTTCATCAATTTAGACGAACTAACACTCAATCTCTGGATTTGCGGTCTCGTCGATGGTCCGTTCGACGCCAACCTCGAGAATGACTCGCAACATGAAAATTTCTCGATTTTCGTTGAAACTCAGTCAAAAACTGTTGAAACCTGCATTTTCATCGTTTTTGACGAACTAACACTTAATCGGTCGATTTCCATTCTCGTCGATGGTCCGATCGACTCGAACCTCAAAAGTGACCCGGAACATGAAAATTTCTCGATTTTCGTTGAAATTCAGTCAAAAACTATTGAAACCTGCATTTTCATCGTTTTAGACGAAATAACACCCAATCGATCGATTTGCGATTTCGTCGATGGTCCGATCGACTCGAACCTCGAATGTGACTCAGAACATGAAAATTTCTCGATTTTCGTTGAAATTCAGTCAGAACTGTTGATACCTGCATTTTCATCGATTTAGACGAACTAACACCCAATTGCTCGATTAGCGTTTTCGTGGATGGTCCATTCGATTCTAACCTCGAAAGTCACTCGAAGCATTAATATTTCTCGATGTTCGTTGAAATTCAGTCAAAAACTATTGAAACATGCATTTTCATCAATTTAGACGATCTAACACGCAATCTCTGGATTTGCGGTCTCGTCGATGGTCCGTTCGACTCGAACCTCGAAAGTGACTCGCGACATGAAAATTTCTCGATTTTCGTTGAAACTCAGTCAAAAACTGTTGAAACCTGCGTTTTCATCGTTTTAGTCGAAATAACACCAATCGATCGATTTGCGATTTCGTCGATGGTCCGATCGACTCGAACCTCGAAAGTGACTCGGAACATGAAAATTTCTCGGTTTTCGTTGAAATTCAGTCAGAACTGTTGATACCTGCATTTTCATCGATTTAGACGAACTAACACCCAATTGCTCGATTAGCGTTTTCGTGGATGGTCTATTCGACTCGAACCTCGAAAGTCAGTCGAAGCATTAATATTTCTCGATGTTCGTTGAAATTCAGTCAAAAACTTTTGAAACATGCATTTTCATCAATTTAGACGAACTAACACTCAATCTCTGGATTTGCGGTCTCGTCGATGGTCCGATCGACTCGAACCTCGAAAGTGACTCGGAACATTAAAATTTCTCGATTTTCGTTGAAATTCAGTCAAAAACTATTGAAACCTGCATTTTCATCGTTTTAGACGAAATAAAACCCAATCGATCGATTTGCGATTTCGTCGATGGTCCGATCGACTCGAACCTCGAATGTGACTCGGAACATGAAAATTTCTCGATTTTCGTTGAAATTCAATCGGAACTGTTGATACCTGCATTTTCATCGATTTAGACGAACTAACACCCAATTGCTCGATTAGCGTTTTCGTGGATGGTCCATTCGACTCGAACCTCGAAAGTCACTCGAAGCATTAATAATTCTCGATGTTCGTTGAAATTCAGTCAAAAACTGTTGAAACATGCATTTTCATCAATTTAGATGAACTAACACTCAATCTCTGGATTTGCGGTCTCGTCGAACTCAGTCGAAAACTATTGAAACCTGCATTTTCATCGTTTTAGTCGAAATAACACCCAATCGATCGATTTGCGATTTCGTCGATGGTCCGATCGACTCGAACCCGAATGTGACTCAGAACATGAAAATTTCTCGATTTTCGTTGAAATTCAGTCAGAACTATTGATACCTGCATTTTCATCGATTTAGACGAACTAACACCCAATTGCTCGATTAGCGTTTTCGTGGATGTTCCATTCGACTCGAACCTCGAAAGTCAGTCGAAGCATTAATATTTCTCGATGTTCGTTGAAATTCAGTCAAAAACTGTTGAAACATGCATTTTCATCAATTTAGACGAACTAACACTCAATCTCTGGATTTCCGTTCTCGTCGATGGTCCGATCGACTCGAACTTCGAAAGTGACTCGGAACATGAAAATTTCTCGATTTTCGTTGAAATTCAGTCACAAACTATTGAAACTTGCATTTTCATCGTTTTAGACGAAATAACACCCAATCGATCGATTAGCGATTTCGTCGATGTTCCGATCGACTCGAACCTCGAATGTGACTCAGAACATGAAAATTTCTCGATTTTCGTTAAAATTCAGTTAGAACTATTGATACCTGCATTTTCATCGATTTAGACGAACTAACACCCAATTGCTCGATTAGCGTTTTCGTGGATGGTCCATTCGACTCGAACCTCGAAAGTCAGTCGAAGCATTAATATTTCTCGATGTTCGTTGAAATTCAGTCAAAAACTGTTGAAACCTGCATTTTCATCGTTTTTGACGAACTAACACTTAATCGGTCGATTTCCGTTCTCGTCGATGGTCCGATCGACTCGAACTTCGAAAGTGACTCGGAACATGAAAATTTCTCGATTTTCGTTGAAATTCAGTCAAAAACTATTGAAACCTGCATTTTCATCGTTTTAGACGAAATAACACCCAATCGATCGATTTGCGATTTCGTCGATGGTCCGATCGACTCGAACCTCGAATGTGACTCAGAACATGAAAATTTCTCGATTTTCGTTGAAATTCAGTCAGAACTGTTGATACCTGCATTTTCATCGATTTAGACGAACTAACACCCAATTGCTCGATCAGCGTTTTCGTGGATGGTCCATTCGACTCTAACCTCGAAAGTCACTCGAAGCATTAATATTTCTCGATGTTCGTTGAAATTCAGTCAAAAACTGTTGAAACATGCATTTTCATCGTTTTTGACAAACTAACACTCAATCTCTGGATTTCCGTTCTCGTCGATGGTCCGATCGACTCGAACTTCGAAAGTGACTCGGAACATGAAAATTTCTCGATTTTCGTTGAAATTCAGTCACAAAGTATTGAAACTTGCATTTTCATCGTTTTAGACGAAATAACACCCAATCGATCGATTAGCGATTTCGTCGATGTTCCGATCGACTCGAACCTCGAATGTGACTCAGAACATGAAAATTTCTCGATTTTCGTTGAAATTCAGTTAGAACTATTGATACCTGCATTTTCATCGATTTAGACGAACTAACACCCAATTGCTCGATTAGCGTTTTCGTGGATGGTCCATTCGACTCGAACCTCGAAAGTCAGTCGAAGCATTAATATTTCTCGATGTTCGTTGAAATTCAGTCAAAAACTGTTGAAACCTGCATTTTCATCGTTTTTGACGAACTAACACTTAATCGGTCGATTTCCGTTCTCGTCGACGGTCCGATCGACTCGAACTTCGAAAGTGACTCGGAACATGAAAATTTCTCGATTTTCGTTGAAATTCAGTCAAAAACTATTGAAACCTGCATTTTCATCGTTTTAGACGAAATAACACCTAATCGATCGATTTGCGATTTCGTCGATGGTCCGATCGACTCGAACCTCGAATGTGACTCAGAACATGAAAATTTCTCGATTTTCGTTGAAATTCAGTCAGAACTGTTGATACCTGCATTTTCATCGATTTAGACGAACTAACACCCAATTGCTCGATTAGCGTTTTCGTGGATGGTCCATTCGACTCTAACCTCGAAAGTCACTCGAAGCATTAATATTTCTCGATGTTCGTTGAAATTCAGTCAAAAACTATTGAAACATGCATTTTCATCAATTTAGACGAACTAACACGCAATCTCTGGATTTGCGGTCTCGTCGATGGTCCGTTCGACTCGAACCTCGAAAGTGACTCGCGACATGAAAATTTCTCGATTTTCGTTGAAACTCAGTCAAAAACTGTTGAAACCTGCGTTTTCATCGTTTTAGTCGAAATAACACCAATCGATCGATTTGCGATTTCGTCGATGGTCCGATCGACTCGAACCCGAATGTGACTCAGAACATGAAAATTTCTCGATTTTCGTTGAAATTCAGTCAGAACTGTTGATACATGCATTTTCATCGATTTAGACGAACTAACACCCAATTGCTCGATTAGCGTTTTCGTGGATGGTCAATTCGACTCGAACCTCGAAAGTCAGTCGAAGCATTAATATTTCTCGATGTTCGTTGAAATGCAGTCAAAAACTGTTGAAACATGCATTTTCATCAATTTAGACGAACTAACACTCAATCTCTGGATTTGCGGTCTCGTCGATGGTCCGATCGACTCGAACCTCGAATGTGACTCAGAACATGAAAATTTCTCGGTTTTCGTTGAAATTCAGTCAGAACTGTTGATACCTGCATTTTCATCGATTTAGACGAACTAACACCCAATTGCTCGATTAGCGTTTTCGTGGATGGTCTATTCGACTCGAACCTCGAAAGTCAGTCGAAGCATTAATATTTCTCGATGTTCGTTGAAATTCAGTCAAAAACTGTTGAAACATGCATTTTCATCGTTTTAGACGAAATAAAACCCAATCGATCGATTTGCGATTTCGTCGATGGTCCGATCGACTCGAACCTCGAAAGTGACTCGCGACATGAAAATTTCTCGATTTTCGTTGAAACTCAGTCAAAAACTGTTGAAACCTGCGTTTTCATCGTTTTAGTCGAAATAACACCAATCGATCGATTTGCGATTTCGTCGATGGTCCGATCGACTCGAACCTCGAAAGTGACTCGGAACATGAAAATTTCTCGGTTTTCGTTGAAATTCAGTCAAAAAATATTGAAACCTGCATTTTCATCGTTTTAGACGAAATAACACTTAATCGGTCGATTTCCATTCTCGTCGATGGTCCGATCGACTCGAACCTCGAAAGTGACTCCGAATATGAAAATTTCTCGATTTTCGTTGAAATTCAGTCAGAACTGTTGATACCTGCATTTTCATCGATTTAGACGAACTAACACTCAATCCCTGGATTTGCGGTCTCGTCGATGGTCCGTTCGACTCGAACCTCGAAAGTGACTCGCAACATGAAAATTTCTCGGTTTTCGTTGAAATTCAGTCAAAAACTGTTGAAACCTACGTTTTCATCGTTTTAGTCGAAATAACACTAATCGATCGATTTGCAATTTCGTCGATGGTCCGATCGTCTCGAACCTCGAAAGTGACTCGGAACATGAAAATTTCTCGATTATCGTTGAAATTCAGTCAGAACTGTTGATACCTGCATTTTCATCGATTTAGACGAACTAACACCCAATCGATCGATTTGCGATTTCGTCGATGGTCCGATCGACTCGAACCTCGAATGTGACTCAGAACATGAAAATTTCTCGATTTTCGTTGAAATTCAGTCAGAACTGTTGATACCTGCATTTTCATCGATTTAGACGAACTAACACCCAATTGCTCGATTAGCGTTTTCGTGGATGGTCCATTCGACTCTAACCTCGAAAGTCACTCGAAGCATTAATATTTCTCGATGTTCGTTGAAATTCAGTCAAAAACTATTGAAACATGCATTTTCATCAATTTAGACGAACTAACACGCAATCTCTGGATTTGCGGTCTCGTCGATGGTCCGTTCGACTCGAACCTCGAAAGTGACTCGCGACATGAAAATTTCTCGATTTTCGTTGAAACTCAGTCAAAAACTGTTGAAACCTGCGTTTTCATCGTTTTAGTCGAAATAACACCAATCGATCGATTTGCGATTTCGTCGATGGTCCGATCGACTCGAACCCGAATGTGACTCAGAACATGAAAATTTCTCGATTTTCGTTGAAATTCAGTCAGAACTGTTGATACATGCATTTTCATCGATTTAGACGAACTAACACCCAATTGCTCGATTAGCGTTTTCGTGGATGGTCAATTCGACTCGAACCTCGAAAGTCAGTCGAAGCATTAATATTTCTCGATGTTCGTTGAAATTCAGTCAAAAACTATTGAAACATGCATTTTCATCAATTTAGACGAACTAACACGCAATCTCTGGATTTGCGGTCTCGTCGATGGTCCGTTCGACTCGAACTTCGAAAGTGACTCGCGACATGAAAATTTCTCGATTTTCGTTGAAACTCAGTCAAAAACTGTTGAAACCTGCGTTTTCATCGTTTTAGTCGAAATAACACCAATCGATCGATTTGCGATTTCGTCGATGGTCCGATCGACTCGAACCTCGAAAGTGACTCGGAACATGAAAATTTCTCGGTTTTCGTTGAAATTCAGTCAGAACTGTTGATACCTGCATTTTCATCGATTTAGACGAACTAACACCCAATTGCTCGATTAGCGTTTTCGTGGATGGTCTATTCGACTCGAACCTCGAAAGTCAGTCGAAGCATTAATATTTCTCGATGTTCGTTGAAATTCAGTCAAAAACTGTTGAAACATGCATTTTCATCGTTTTAGACGAAATAAAACCCAATCGATCGATTTGCGATTTCGTCGATGGTCCGATCGACTCGAACCTCGAAAGTGACTCGCGACATGAAAATTTCTCGATTTTCGTTGAAACTCAGTCAAAAACTGTTGAAACCTGCGTTTTCATCGTTTTAGTCGAAATAACACCAATCGATCGATTTGCGATTTCGTCGATGGTCCGATCGACTCGAACCTCGAAAGTGACTCGGAACATGAAAATTTCTCGCTTTTCGTTGAAATTCAGTCAAAAAATATTGAAACCTGCATTTTCATCGTTTTAGACGAAATAACACTTAATCGGTCGATTTCCATTCTCGTCGATGGTCCGATCGACTCGAACCTCGAAAGTGACTCCGAATATGAAAATTTCTCGATTTTCGTTGAAATTCAGTCAGAACTGTTGATACCTGCATTTTCATCGATTTAGACGAACTAACACTCAATCCCTGGATTTGCGGTCTCGTCGATGGTCCGTTCGACTCGAACCTCGATAGTGACTCGCAACATGAAAATTTCTCGGTTTTCGTTGAAATTCAGTCACAAACTATTGAAACTTGCATTTTCATCGTTTTAGACGAAATAACACCCAATCGATCGATTAGCGATTTCGTCGATGTTCCGATCGACTCGAACCTCGAATGTGACTCAGAACATGAAAATTTCTCGATTTTCGTTGAAATTCCGTTAGAACTATTGATACCTGCATTTTCATCGATTTAGACGAACTAACACCCAATTGCTCGATTAGCGTTTTCGTGGATGGTCCATTCGACTCGAACCTCGAAAGTCAGTCGAAGCATTAATATTTCTCGATGTTCGTTTAAATTCAGTCAAAAACTGTTGAAACCTGCATTTTCATCGTTTTTGACGAACTAACACTTAATCGGTCGATTTCCGTTCTCGTCGATGGTCCGATCGACTCGAACTTCGAAAGTGACTCGGGAACATGAAAATTTCTCGATTTTCGTTGAAATTCAGTCAAAAAACTATTGAAACCTGCATTTTCATCGTTTTAGACGAAATAACACCCAATCGATCGATTGCGATTTCGTCGATGGTCCGATCGACTCGAACCTCGATCTGACTCAGAACATGAAAATTTCTCGATTTTCGTTGAAATTCAGTCAGAACTGTTGATACCTGCATTTTCATCGATTTAGACGAACTAACACCCAATTGCTCGATTAGCGTTTTCGTGGATGGTCCATTCGACTCTAACCTCGAAAGTCACTCGAAGCATTAATATTTCTCGATGTTCGTTGAAATTCAGTCAAAACTATTGAAACATGCATTTTCATCAATTTAGACGAACTAACACGCAATCTCTGGATTTGCGGTCTCGTCGATGGTCCGTTCGACTCGAACTTCGAAAGTGACTCGCGACATGAAAATTTCTCGATTTTCGTTGAAACTCAGTCAAAAAACTGTTGAAACCTGCGTTTTCATCGTTTAGTCGAAATAACACACTCGATCGATTTGCGATTTCGTCGATGGTCCGATCGACTCGAACCTCGAAAGTGACTCGGAACATGAAAATTTCTCGGTTTTCGTTGAAATTCAGTCAGAACTGTTGATACCTGCAATTTCATCGATTTAGACGAACTAACACCCAATTGCTCGATTAGCGTTTTCGTGGATGGTCCATTCGACTCGAACCTCGAAAGTCAGTCGAAGCATTAATAATTCTCGATGTTCGTTGAAATTCAGTCAGAAACTGTTGAAACATGCATTTTCATCAATTTAGACGCAACTAACACTCAACCTCTGGGATTTGCGGTCCTCCGTCGATGGTCCGTTCGACACGAACCTCGAGAATGACTCGCAACATGAAAATTTCTCGATTTACGTTGAAACTCAGTCAAAAACTGTTGAAACCTGCGTTTTCATCGTTTTAGGACGAACTCACACTCAATTCTCCATTAGCGTTTTCGTGGATGGTCCATTCGACTCGAACCTCGAAAGTCACTCGAAGCATTAAAATTTCTCGATGTTCGTTGAATATCAGTCAAAAAACTGTTGAAACCTGCATTTTTCATCGTTTCAGACGAAATAACACCAATCGATCGATTTGCGATTTCGTCGATGGTCCGATCGACTCGAACCTCGAATGTGACTCGGAACATGAAAATTTCTCGGGTTTTCGTTGAAATTCAGTCAAAAAATATTGAAACCTGCATTTTCATCGTTTTAGACGAAATAACACTTAATCGGTCGATCTCCATTCTCGCCTATGGTCCGATCGATTCGAACCTCGAAAATGACTCGGAACATGAAAATTTCTCGATTTTCGTTGAAATTCAGTCAAAAATTATTGAAACCTGCATTTTCATCGTTTTTAAACGAAATAACACCCAATCGATCGATTTGCGATTTCGTCGATGGTCCGATCGACTCGAACACCGAATGTGACTCAGAACATGAAAATTTCTCGATTTCGTTGAAATTCAGTCAGAACTGTTGATACATGCATTCTTCATCGATTTAGACGAACTAACACCCAATTGCTCGATTAGCGTTTTCGTGGATGGTCAATTCGACTCGAACCTCGAAAGTCAGTCGAAGCATTAATATTTCTCGATGTTCGTTGAAATTCAGTCAAAAACTGTTGAAACATGCATTTTCATCAATTTAGACGAACTAACACTCAATCTCTGGATTTGCGGTCTCGTCGATGGTCCGATCGACTCGAACCTCGAATGTGACTCAGAACATGAAAATTTCTCGATTTCGTTGAAAATTCAGTCAGAACTATTGATACCTGCATTTTCATCGATTTAGACGAACTAACACCCAATTGCTCGATTAGCGTTTTCGTGGATGGTCCATTCGACTCGAACCTCGAAAGTCAGTCGAAGCATTAATAATTCTCGATGTTCGTTGAAATCAGTCAGAAACTGTTTGAAACATGCATTTTCATCAATTTAGACGAACTAACACTCAACCTCTGGATTTGCGGTCCCGTCGATGGTCCGTTCGACGCGAACCTCGAGAATGACTCGAAACATGAAATTTCTCGATTTACGTTGAAACTCAGTCAAAAACTGTTGAAACCTGCGTTTTCATCGTTTTAGACGAACTCACACTCAATTTTCTCCATTAGCGTTTTCGTGGATGGTCCATTCGACTCGAACCTCGAAGTCACTCGAAGCATTAAAATTTCTCGATGTTCGTTGAAAATCAGTCAAAAACTGTTGAAACCTGGATTTTCATCGTTTCAGACGAAATAACACCAATCGATCGATTTGCGATTTCGTCGATGGTCCGATCGACTCGAACCTCGAATGTGACTCGGTACATCAAAATTTCTCGGTTTTCGTTTAAATTCAGTCAAAAACTATTGAAACCTGTATTTTCATCGTTTTAGACGAAATAAAACCCAATCGATCGATTTGCGATCTCGTCGATGGTCCTATCGACTCGAACCTCGAATGTGACTCGGAACATGAAAATTTCTCGATTTTCGTTGAAATTCAGTCAGAACTGTTGATACCTGCATTTTCATCGATTTAGACGAACTAACACCCAATTGCTCGATTAGCGTTTTCGTGGATGTTCCATTCGACTCGAACCTCGAAAGTCAGTCGAAGCATTATATTTCTCGATGTTCGTTGAAATTCAGTCAAAAAACTGTTGAAACATGCATTTTCATCAATTTAGACGAACTAACACTCAATCTCTGGATTTCCGTTCTCGTCGATGGTCCGATCGACTCGAACTTCGAAAGTGACTCGGAACATGAAAATTTCTCGATTTTCGTTGAAATTCAGTCCAGAACTATTGATACCTGCATTTTCATCGATTTAGACGAACTAACACCCAATTGCTCGATTAGCGTTTTCCGTGGATGGTCCATTAGTCTCTAGAACCTCGAAGTCAGTCGAAGCATTAATAGTTTCTCGATGTTCGTTGAAATTCAGTCAAAAAACTGTTGAAACATGCATTTTCATCAATTTAGGACGAACTAACACTCAATCTCTGGATTTGCGGTCTCGTCGATGGTCCGTTCGACGCCAACCTCGAGAATGACTCGCAACATGAAAATTTCTCGATTTTCGTTGAAACTCAGTCAAAAACTGTTGAAACCTGCATTTTCATCGTTTTTGACGAACTAACACTTAATCGGTCGATTTCCATTCTCGTCGATGGTCCGATCGACTCGAACCTCAAAAGTGACCCGGAACATGAAAATTTCTCGATTTTCGTTGAAATTCA